>CM048606.1:15015000-16227500 GCA_026413675.1 Populus pruinosa
TCAGTTTGTGTAATTACATGTTGCCAATAGATATATTCTCCAAGTTTCCAAATGAAACCGGCGGGTCTGATATCGGAGTGCTGGTGTGTGGACCGGTAAGCATGAAGGAGTCGGTGGCATCGTTATGCCAGCTGAAGTCTCAAGGACTCAACATTGGTTCCAGGGGAAAGAAAACATACTTCAGTTTCCACTCCCTCAACTTCACTCTCTAGTCTCATCATCATTATCGCCATTAAGACACAGAAAAACTTGCCCAAATGTAACTTGTAGTAGTATCTGGCTTTCTAAATAATGGATGGTTACATTCCACTTTGTACATACTTCATTGTAAAAAGGCTTGAGCAGTTCAGCTGAGTGCTTGTGGATTTAAAATAAGTTAAATGGATGGAACTTTATCAAAGTGCTTTGCGGGCCAAACTGAAATTAAATTTGGTGGATTTATAAATTATTACCCCCGTTTAAAAAATACTCTTAACTAAGAAATTAAGGAAATAACATCCTTTATCTTTTTTTAAACATGATAAAATAATTATTATATTTTATAACAGTGACATTTAAATATATTAAGCTTCAAGATAGCAATAATTATCGATTGATAAACCGAAACCGATTAGATATAATTTTATAACCAGTTAATTATTTTACACAAAAACTATAATTTCATGAAATTTTTTAATATATTTTATGAATAAAAATAAAAAATTTTATACAACTTATAAATTTAAAAACATATTCTAATTAAAATCTTAAAAAATTATTGTTTATATATTAATTTTTATATGTTATTCTAAACGATCAATCAAGTATAAATATATTATAATTAGATGAAGATTTGTTATAAACACTTTACATGAATAATCTAACAAATATATTTATAGGCTAATAACATGGGTGTAAACTCAATCCTAAATTTAAATAAATATCATGGTTATCAACCATGATGAATTTATATATCATTTCACCATTTATTTTCCTTTTACATGCACAATTTATCCCCAACTTTGAGGGAGTTTCGTAGTTAATAATATAGCAGTGGAGTCCACCTTGTGTCTAGACAGAATATTAGTATAATTTTCTCATGCCTCTATGATGAGCCTTTGCACATGACTTTAAGTATATCTCAAACAAGGCATTAGTGCTAGCCATCATGGCTTAAAATTATGTGGATGTCATGAACTTTTATGATGCTTTTTCGCCATAAAGCACATAAACCCTAATCCGAAGGGATAATCAAATCTAGCAGACACTAAGGCATTTCAAGGTCAATTTGCCACTATAATTGTAGCCTCTCCACAGTAACATGAGCAACCCAAAATCCAGACTTGGATAACAATTAACTTGTAGTGATACGACTTAATCATTTGCTAGAAGGTATTTATAAATATAACAGAAGTATTTTTTTATAGAAATATATTAAAATAACATTTTTTATTTTAAAAAATATATATTTTTATTATCTACATATAAAAATTAATTTTAAATAAAATAATTTAAATTTTAAAAAAACATAATTAACATATGTAGGTGGGATAGGAAGTGGTGTTTTCAATGACGAACAGGTGAGTAACGTGTAAAAACTTGCCCTTGAGAAGATAACGATAGCTGGAAACAGCTGCTAATACCCTTCAGGCTAAGGAGCAAGAGAAGAAATTCTCTCTTAGGAGGGGCTCGTGATTAGCTAGGTGGTGAAATAATAGTTTACCAATATAATCATTAGGTCTAAAAAGATGATGAACCATAGTAGGACTGAGACATGGCCCAGACTACCATGGGAGGCTCAAACATGGTATGAACAACCCCGCCCGGGTCATCGATCCACAGGAAGAACAATGGAGAAACAGAAAGGAAAATAATTTCTTGACAAGAATTGAGGATTTCACCATCACTTAATAATTTAAACCAACGGAACTTCAACACAAATTCATGAGTGACAAGTTGTTCAGTCTCGTATTAAAGGCAGAGACAAAACTTCGCACACAAATGAAAGCAAAGAGCCATATATTATCACCAAAGGTCATGATTGGATTGGCTTAGTCAGGACCTTTATTTTTCAATTGGAACTTTATTTTTCAATTGGAACTTTATTTTTCGGTTGTCGTTCTAATTTTCTGTATCCCCTCCAAATGGCTAGGATAAGATAGCCACTGTTGCTAATTGGGACATGATATTTTAAAGAAAGCTAAATAGCTGGTGATTTTTAGTATAGCTGTAAACACAGATAATATGGATGACAACAGTGAAATTTACATGAGAATAATGTATAATTAAAAGGATTATAAGGGGTATTTTAGTAGTTTTATAATCTTTTTTATTTTTTATTTGAAAAACTATTAATGCTAATTCCACACGTCATAGTGAGTACACAAGTACACAACGTTCAAGCTATTAAAAAGACGAGTGAGACATCTTTCGATAGTTAAATCTGATCATCCGCAATCTAGATAGATACACAAGCGTATCTTCATTCACATGGTACAACACATTTAGATATATCATGATTGGATTGTCACCAATAATCAATTGTTTATATTTTATTTTTTTTATCTCTTCTGACAACTAAAATACATAATTATTATCTATTTACTTTTGTTTACTTGAATCTAACATGGTTTATCAAACTTAAGCTATCAAACTTAAGCTACTTAAATTTGGTGTCATACTAGAACTAAGGTTCTTAGGTCAGACAACAATGTTAGACCTAGAATACTTGGACCTGATAACTACACAATATCTAAGATGTTTTAGTCTAACAACCATGTTTGGTGCTAATTCTAGGCACAAGTTTGGCATAGTTGCTAGATTTAGATACGCATCTAGTATGGCCACTAAAACAATGTCTCTTGAATTTAGCATGGTCACCAAAACTAAGTTATTTAGATTTGATATAAATTTGACATGATCATCAAAACTAAGTTATTTAGATTTGATATAGATTTGACATGGTTATCAAATTCAAGACTTCTAAATCTTGCATTGTTGGGTCTTTTAGGTTTAACATGGTAACCAAGCTTAAGAAACTTAGCTTTAATATCATTGTTTTACTCAAAATATTTGAAATATTCTCTAAATACTTTATGTTTTTTTATATTTAAAAAAAGATATGATTAACCCGCTACTAAAGGGTTTGCTAAAAAACTAGTTAGTGCCAATCATAGAGACAGTCCAAAACAGCATGACATATTCCTTATCATGCCAAGAATATGAACTAAATACATGTTTGAGAGAAGCTGATGGAATAAAAGCACGCAGGAAAGAAAAAGGTATCTCTTTCTTAGATCATGGAACATGTTTAATTAGCTCATTTAAGAGAAAAAAGAGCATGAACAGTGAAAAAGAGAAGGGAGGAACAAAGCACCGCTTTATGGCTTGGATTTGATGATTATTTCACAAGTCTAATCTAACAGTATTTTGTTCTTGGAATAGATTCCTGATAACAGATCATGCTGAAGAAGAATCACGTAAAATAAGCTCATGAACCAATTGATAATTATCTTAGCCATGAGCTGGACTTGGTCCAGTCTGAATGACGCCTGGTACTGAGTATTGAAGATTCGACCGAAGGGTTCCACAGCTCTGCAAACGCTGACTTACAAAGTTGCTTGCCTCTAGATTCTTTGACCATGTTGTGAAGAATTAAAAATGCATGTTTAATTTAATATAGCTGAAAAGAAAATGGGAGCCAACATGCATCATTTTCTTAGGTACAGTCAACTTTCTGATAGGAAAGCTAAACTTCGTTGATCAAAGATATTATCTTAAGCAGAGAGAGACTTTTCTCACTTGATCCAAAGGAAAAGACAACATCACCAGTAAATACCTCTCAATCTCAAAGGGAAAGAGAGTTCATTCTTATATTTCTACATCTTTGTTCCTTTGGAATGGTCCTATTCTCGTGTTTGATTAGATGAAGATGAAAAAAGCAATCAGTCAGAGGAAAGGTTTCGGGCAACTTGTTTGCATAAAGTAAAAAACTAAGGAAACCTCCTCCAAATGTTTATTTACGTGAGAACTAACTCATGCTTGTTCTTGGATGAATGTTTTACTAGTCTTTATTCAATTACAAATGTAAAGGGAATTAAAACTATAATATCTACCACCTCAAATTCAACAAAAAAATATGAACAGAAGATGTATATTCACACCTGCGGATCATGTAGTGTTAGAGCCACCTCTTTCACCACCATGTGTGCTGCCATCACCGCCCCCGTCGCCACTGGCCAAAACATTCAACAACTCAGCAGGTGCGGCAGCCACATCCTCCCCAACCAAAACTGCCACCACCTCCCTCATACTAGGCCTCCTCTGGGGATCAGGATGGCAACAAACTAATCCAAGCTTCAACACCATCTCCATTTCCTCCACCACAAACTCCCCCTTCATTCTTTCATCCGCTGCCTCCACCGCCTTCCCTTTAGCATGCAGATCTCTCACCAAATCAATCAGCACTGAATCCTCCTCCTCAGTTGACCCCATTTCTATCGGCTTTCTACCGCAAGCCACCTCCAATATCACAACTCCAAAACTATAGATATCACTCGCGGATGTTGCTACAGCCCTTGTTACCAATTCAGGAGCCAAGTATCCCAATGTGCCAACCACTCGAGTTGTGTTAGGTACTTCATTGTGACTATAAAGCTTCGCAAGGCCAAAATCTCCAAGCCTGCCTCGCATATCTGAATCTAACAAAATATTGCTTGATTTAATATCCCTGTGCACAACTACTTGGTCCCAGCCATGATGGAGATAGTTTAATCCTTCAGCTACATCAGCAAGGACTTGGCGCCGTTGTTGCCAGTTCAATAGCTTCTTAGGCTTGTGGAATATGTAGCGATCGAGGCTGCCATTGGGCATGTAATCATAAACAAGCATAAGCTCATTGGATTTTCTACACCAGCCTCGCATTTGGACTAAGTTCTTATGTTGCAGCCTGCCCATACTCGATATCTCAGCCATGAACTCTCTTAGACCTTGTTTAGAGTCATGATTCACGCATTTGACTGCAATTTCAGAATTGTTTGAGAGGATTCCTCTGTACACTTTCCCAAATCCACCTGAACCCAAAAGCTGATCTTTGGAGAATCCATTAGTGGCTTCACTTAATTCTTCATAGGAGAATCTATGAGGCCAATATTCGAGCTCCCAATCTTCGATCGCATCTTCTTCTAAATCTTTCAGCTTATTCTTATACCACAAACAATAAACCACAAACACACAAATCATAACAAAAACAGCACAACCAATCGTTATGCCAGAAATAGCACCAGCTGACAATGAATTCGACGAAGATGGTAGGCTAAAAACGGGCAAATTCGTAACATTTATATCTCTAGCAACACCTGTATCACTAAAACTCCAAGCTAAAATCCTTTGTGCTTCAACCCAAGTAGTCTTTGAAGCAGAAAACCCCACATACATCTCCTCAGATGTATAATTCGCAATCACGGGATTTTTATAGCTGAGAATCGGCACAGATGGACGAGAAACTCCAACAGGGGCAACTGTAACATTGATCTCAAAATTGGCCCCATCAAATTCAATCCACGCTCGGACATTCTGACCATTTCCCATACTGACAGGCACAAAACCGGCAGAAGAATTGTACCCACCAGGCGCGGTTTTAGCAGACTCGATATTGTTCAAATCAATACCAATATGATTCCTATCAGGATCATTAAATTCTGGGTTCTGCCCAGTATCAAATTCAACAACTAAAAGTGGAGCTACAGAGGGTACAGTCGGATTAGAAAAAACACCAAAGTATTGGCTAGCAAGAGCACCAGGAGGGTTAGTCCAGTTAGAGAGAACAAAAGCAAGACCAAAGCCAGGACTTGAAGCAATGTTAGGCAATATAGAAAAGACAAAAGAAGTTGAAAAAGAAGAGAGAGTAGTAGTCGAGTTCTGGGTTTGTTTCATCTTCATTCTTGTTGGATAAAAAGCACGTCCTAGGGAGTACTGGTTGGTGTCATTGAGGAGTCTGATCACCGAGGTGTCGACTGTGGCATCTGGGATGAGAATGACTCCAGGGTTTGTAGCATTGAAGGAATCAAAGAGGAAGTCAAGGGCGAAACTGGGATAGATGAAGAGGAGGAGGAGGAGGAGGAGAGGTGGTCGCGATGGCATCCCTAAGGATTCCGGCAGCCGGAGGAGAGATTTGAGGAGGCGGGTGGTTGTGGCCATGGATGATTAAAATTGCAAGTAAGAAAAATATAAATTTTGAATTAGTTTACTGATATAGTATTAGAGTTTTACTTGGTCATTAATGATTATAAGTTTTAATTTTATTATTTTTATTTATTTAATAAAAAATAAATATAAAATATAATAAGTGTTTGAAGTAGTTTCAAGTTTATTAAAAATATAATATAAATTATTTGTAACCTAACTTTTTACGCAAGAATTTAAAATTTTAGGTCGGATTAATTTTTTTACCCATTTGACTGACTATCGTTTAATTACATCAGATAGATAGGTTGGTGTGTTCTGTCTTTCGTTGTTCATCATTTGATGCTTTTTTGCATTATTAATAACTTTATTACGTTATTAATAAATACAGTAGTTCAGTTTTGGATGTTATTTTACTTAAAGTCAAATTGATTATATCATGCTTATTTTTTATTTTAGAAGAGTTTTTGGAAAAAATTAAAAAAAAATTATTTTTTAATATTTTTAAATTATTTTAATATATTAATATTAAAAATATTTATAAAAAAAAAAAAAAAAAACTACAAGCATACTCCAACACGCGAAGGGGACACTTGGATGCGCTTGCATAGGTTTGTTTTTTATTTTCTTTTCTTTTCATGACGAAAAGAAAGAAAGTCTAAGAAGTTGCGTTGTCGATCAATTTGCAAGTGAAAGCAACCTGTCGTTCACTGTACGCTGATGGCTTCGAGAATAGAAGCCAAAATGCTTGACTGATGAATGCAGGCGTAGAAACTTGAAAAGGGCATGTGGTCAAGTTGAAAGGATACAAGCCAGAATGCCTGACCAATCAGCCATGTGCCTGGATTGACGTCTATTTTGTTCTCACTTGGGGTTGTGCTTCAGACTCCAGAGCTTTTACATTGCATGTTTAAGGAACTGTTCATGGCATTGCTTTAATATGTGGGAATTACATGTTACACACATGTTTGGCTTTTTAGTTCTTGCCCGCTTATATATGAAAAATATATTCTATTCAAAATCTTAATTTTTAAAAACATTAAATATAATTTATATTATTTTTTAAAATATTTTAAAAAACTTTTTAAACTTGAATTTATATAAATTTATACTATCTTATACTTAATTTTTATCAAATAAATAAAAATAATAAGATTTGAAATAGTAATAATTTTAAAGAACATTTTTAAATTTATATGTGAAATTAAAAAATATAATTTATATTATTTTAATAAAAAAAATGAAAATTATCAAATTCCATCTTTTATTAATTTTACTGATTTTAGTTAATTTGTATCCGTAGAATTTTCAATAAAATAGACTTTTAGACTGGTCAGTGGTGGTGGGGTTAAATTAGCCCTGGCTTCTTGGGTTCATTTTCTGTATTCCCATTAAGCCATGTTAATCCTTTATATTAGTATTATTTCTTTTCCCTTTGTAGTGCCTGTAATCTTCCCTTGATTGGGTCTAACTGTTCCTGAGCAAGTAATTATTTCTGGCAGAATTTGCAATGTTGAATCTTCACAGGTAGAGAGAGAGAGAGAGAGAGAGAGAGCAGTGGGGCTGGTCGCCTTCCCAGAAGTTATTGAACATGGATCAGCCAGTTGAACAGGAACGGAAGCCCGATGGCAATTCCAAGTGCCTTTAAACTTAAGGAACGGCCTCACACATTTGACCATCTTTTCTTCTTTCTTAGGCTTGGGCTTAAGCCGTGTCCTCCCCAGTAAAACATATATATATATACACACACACACACAATGATGTATCAATGAGGATTGATAAATATTTCAATAAAATAAATTAGAATTTCGAGAATGTCATCCAGAGCTACTTCAAAGCCTTAATAATAATATTTAATTTGTAAATAATATAAGTGGTGGCTAAATAATAAAAACTTGAAATTAAAAAATTTATTTTTATTGTAGTTTTAGATTTGAGTTCTTAATCACTCATATAATAACAACTGAAAATTTATATGCTCGTTAACTTTAAGATTTATGGGACTAGTCGTGATGTGTGCAAGTTAATACAGATACCTATATTAATAAAAAAAAAAATATTTAATTTGTGATAAGATTATTACAAATTAAAATATTTATAGAATTCATAATGTAATATTAAAGAAAAAAAATAAAAATAAAACATTGGTTAATGAATTTCTCAACCGTTGATGAATTCCTTCTTTTATGTCTAAAGTTATCAACGATGGAAAATTTTTTTTTTTATTAGTTTTGATTGTATTCTCTTCCTTGTTATTCTCTTCATTGATTTAAAATTTTATTTTATTTATTTTTTGAATTTATTTTTAAAATTGATAAATTCTAATCATCTTATCAATTTATTTTAAGAAAATCATGAACATAAAAGTAATATATTCTTTCTTAGTTTTCTTTTGATACCAATATAGTTTTATTTAGATATTCATAGAAGAAATTATAATTGATAACAAAACGGGTTTTTAATAATTTTTTTCAGTACTAAAAACTTTAATCTAATTAGGATTAATGTTTAGCTAAAATCTAATGATTGAATGCTGGATTTTAGAGTATTCACTCCAAAGCCCATAATTCTATAAATATATTTCTCTATAAATATATTTCTCTCTACATATAAATAAATAAAAACTATATAAAATAAAAATATTTAAAATAATATAGAATAAAATTGAAATCAATCACGTCAAATCATAAGCCACATACCAATGAATATTTCAGTTTTAAGATTTTTCAAAACCTAGAAAACAAACATCATCCAAATTAAAGAACCCGGATCTAATCTCTCTTTTGTTAACCATAGTTATAAGAATTTTTTTAAAATATAGTTTTGGATATGGATCTTAGGATATTAATATTATGTTCTTTACATGATAATCACTAAATATGTCAGCATCTATCTTCTCCTTTCTATAATTCACGAGATAAGAATCTTGGATTTGAAAACAACGTTTGTTTTTTTTTGTTAAAAAATTATTTTTGAAATTTTTTTAAAATTAATTTTTTTAATAATTTTAAATTATTTTAAATTGGTTGATGATAAAAATAAATTTTTATAAAATAAAATATTTTTTAATATATTTTTTAAAAGAATATTTAAAAAAAAAACTCCAGGACATCAGTACAATACCGTAATCGGTGCAGAATAGATATAATATTATTGGAATCACTGTCAGTTTTGAGGATAGTAGTGGACAAATATTAAAACAATTACGGCCCCCCATGAATGCCAAAGGAGATGATGTTAGCTCCACGTGTCCAAGCCTGACTGCATTAGAATCTTAACTGTTCCACCAGCGAATGCCACGCATCCCTCTACGTGCCCACCATTGCATATCCCCTCCTCCCATTAAAAAAATGTTAAGTCCCTTTCCTTTATTATCTTTTTTATTCAAATGTTAGAGTTAATATTTAAATACATTTATCGATTTTTTTAATATAATTTTATAAATATATCGATTAAATTGTGCATTTTAGAATATAATTATTAAACTATTAATATTTCAATTTTCAAGGCTATCATCACAATAAAAAAAAATACATTAAGGGTAATTTGGATTTTAGTTATTAGGTGGTCCCTACTTTTAGATGTAAAAAATTATTTTTAGTATGAAATTTTGTATTTTTTAATAATATTTTTTATTAGATGAGAAAAAAATTTATTGGATTTTAGTATAAAAAGATAAAGTCATTATTGATGATGACTTCAGCCATTAAAAAAGATTGATATCAATATTAATAGATTTTATTTAATGAAGACAATTTCACCTTGATGTTTTTTTTTTTTTAGATTAACGTGAGTGTCCGAGCCAATTTGTGCGCACCACGACTAATTCCACGGGCCTTGAAGTTAACGACTATGTAATCCTCTAGTGGCCATCATATGAGCAACTAAGGACTCGAACCTGAAACTACAGAGGGAGCAAACCCTTTGATCCCAAGTTCTTACCACTTAACCACCACCTAGATGGTTACCTTGATGTCTATTTCTTTCTTCTTACTCGAGGAGATAGATCTGACATCAAAAATATTTTTCAATTTAGGTTTTTTTTTAATTTTTTAAGTTATTTTTTGGGTTTTTAAGACCATTGACATATTTATCAAGGTGTTTAAGATGTTTTTTAAATTTTTTTAATTAAAATAATTTTTTATAGCAAAAACAATTTAAAGACTTGTTTTTCTAACAACCTTTGCTTGCCAAATTTTACAGAAAACAACTTATCATGTGCTATCTTCCTTTAAAGAATAAAAAAAACAGATAACAAGTCTTTTACCATTTGAAAAATAAAAAAAAATAAAGTCAACACATGAGCTAAGTTTTTTTTTTTTCAACGTCAAGACATGTTGGGTCACCGGGCCTATAAGCCCATGCTCCCTTTTGTTTTTTAATATTTTTAGCTATTTTTTTTATTTAGGTTAAAAAACTGATAAAAACATAGTTGAATATAATTTAGTCTATGAGCTGGGTTGAATGTATATATATAATAAATTATGTATTAACAAATACACTAAAAACAGTATTAAAATTACAAAAATAAATTTGATTACATAAAAAAGTGAAAACTCTTTTATGTTGCTCTTCACATGTATGAATTATCTTATTAACAACCAAATCTAAATCTTATTCTAGATGGAAAGATATTAACATGAGTTTGACAACTTTTATCATGTGAAATCTTAACTTGATTTAACTTGGCTTAATAAAGATTACTACTAGAGTTTGAAAGCTTTGATGAAAAACTTGACTTGACTTGATGAAGATTATTCACACAAGCTTTAAAACTTTATATTTTAGTGATTGTGTTGGTATTGTAGTTGCGGTTGAGGTTCATCAACTACCATAATTTTTTTTGTTTGATTATGTTCCTATCACATTTTTTTAATAATGAATCTCATCATTAACTATGGCATAGTCGTAGGTTATAAGAAGCAGCAAAGAGTTGTTTCTTGTGATGAGAAAATGGATGAACAGTGAAGTATGCTCCACCATTCATGTTTACAAATTAATGCAATATAGTATTTTTGTTGTTGTTGCTGAGGGCTTGAACCAACACATGGAAGTCCAAAATACTTGGTATTTTTTGTAAATTATTAAGAGCAAGATTTATTTGTATTTATTACCTATATCATTATTTTATAAAATAATTATATCCAAAAAATAAAAATAATTCTACATCATAAATTTATAACAAATATTTATCATTTGTGTCATATTTAACATAAATAATATAAACATGATTTTATTTATAATGCCATGCAAACATCATTTTTTATTAAAAACTTTAATGCAAAAGTTACCCAACTTGTTATTATAGTTATAACCCAACATTTAAGTTTAATGAATTAACTCAAATTAATTTAAAATATAAAATTTTGATTTAATTTTTTTAAAATTAAATTAATTTTTATTTTGATTTTAATTGATTCATGAATTAACTTTTTTAATTGATTAATTTTAATTAAATTAATTTTCACCCAATTAGATATAAAACTAAGGTTGGCTAGGTTTATTAAAACTAAAAATGCATTGAGCTGGGTTTGACCCAACAAAATAAAAAAATATATTTTTTTTATTTTTAATTGTGTTTTATTAAAAAAATTAGTGTTAAATATTATTCAATTGAAATATAAATTAGATAAAAATCACTTGATAACGTTGTATTTACAGAATTTGATCGCAATCTTAATTTTGTTCTTAATTATATTTTAAATGATGTTGTTGCGTTTTTAAAAAATTAGTGAAAACTGTAATCCTTGTCGGGTATATTTCACACGTATTGGAATTGTGAATAGTTTAATAGAATAATAAAAAATATTTTATATAAAGTATTATTTATTTCATGATATAATAGCAATAGTTAAATATATAATACTTAAATTAAAAACCATCAATATGAATATATATTTTTTAATTATTTTATAATCTCAATTTCAAAAATATTCTTAACCAAACACATTAAACTACTTTTTATTCAATTTCAATTTCAACAACAATTTTAACCAAAGATCTATTTTTTCAAATCAACATCAATTAAAAGTACTTTTTATAAAATAATTTTTTTCAAATCATAACCACAACAGCTACCACAATACCAAACATGGTCTTAACTTAATTTAATTTGATGGAAAAAAAAGACTTTGATTATTTGCTTTTTGATGGACTTGAATTTTTTGAGATACTTTTTAGGTATTTATTCTTGATTTTTAGTCTTTAAAAAATCTCTTGTTTGCTTGTATGGATGTTATTTTTATTATTGTGTTTTATTCGGTGACTTTGTTGTCTATTTATACATATATCAAATGCAATTTACCTCAAATATTCTTTATCTAAAATTTATTTTAGAAAAATCAATATAAAAATTACTTAAAATACTCTTAACTTGAAGGATATAAAAGTAAGAATCATAAAATATATTTAATTTGATTTTTCAATTTAAATTCGAGTCCAATCCTAATAAATTTAAATTTTTTGGTTATAAAGATTTTTGGATCATGGGCTAGACTTGTTGAAATTTTAATTTCTATGATAGGTTTAAAGGGTTAATCAATAATATATGACTATTATTTATTTTATTTTATGTATTTTATTTTATTTTTTTTTAAATACAAATTTATCCTTTATTATTGATTATTTATTTTTTAACTAAAAGAATATCATTTTACATTTTGTTATTGCCAATCTACTTTGGTTATATTAGCCCCATGCTCCTATCATTTTTTTTTAAAAACAAATATTTTATATAAAAAAATTATCATATATTTTATTATCTTATAATTAAATAAAAAAATAATTTATGAGATAAAAAATTTGTTGGATCGATGACATGCATAACTTATGTTATGAGTTGTTTTTTATTTGATATGAGTTTGCTTAAATTTTTTTAAGTAAAACTTTTAAATTTATTATAGTTTTTACATTATTTATCATCTCACAAATTACTATAAATTAGAATAGTTAATATTTCTTAAATTCTATATTTTATCCTTAAACTCCATAGTTTTGCACAATAATCTCTAGAATAATAAATTTATTGGATCTAATAATATGCATGATTTTTATTATGAGTTTACACCACTCGAATTTATTTAATTTTTTTAATTAAATGCTTTTTTTATCAAATTAATTCTGCAATATTAAATCAATTTAAAATTTAGTTTTTTTTTAAATTTATTCCCACAAGTTTTACAAATCAACTTAAATTAATCCAAGTAAATTAAAAATATTTTTATATAAATATTAGATAAAAATATTATTCAATTCTATTCATATTTAAAATTATTTTATTTTTTAACCATATACCATGCAGCATATGTTGACATGAAGTATTACAGAAGGGATGCAAATCATTTCATCTGGGCTTGTCATTTGACTGTATAGAGATTGGACACTTTCAAAACTTTCTTTTAAAGACAGAAAAAACAAAAACGCAAGGAAGAAACTTTTTCCGGCGAGACTTGTTATGGAAGCAAATTATTATGGAAGGAATCAACAAGGCATTGCTGGTTTTGTGGTGTAACTGTATTTAAAAAAAAATTCATTTATTTTATTTTAATTTAATATTTTTTTATACTTTTAGAATTTTTATGTATCAATATCAAAAATAAATTTTAAAAATTAAAAAAAATATATTAATTTAATATATTTACAAACAAAAAATTACTTCACTACTATAATATTAAACACTGTAAATTTCTAGATTCAGGTATCATTATTATTGTGGTAGCTTTTATTTTCCTTTTTTTTTCCAATTACAAGGAAATATTTTTATTAAATTATATAACTTTTGTGTTTTGCATTGGATCTTCCATATAATTATATTTGAAACTTTGATTTTGTAAAAACTAAAATAAAATATTTTCATTTAGGGAGGCTTGTTATTTA
Source organism: Populus pruinosa (assembly GCA_026413675.1). Taxonomy (NCBI): domain Eukaryota; kingdom Viridiplantae; phylum Streptophyta; class Magnoliopsida; order Malpighiales; family Salicaceae; genus Populus; species Populus pruinosa. The sequence goes on from CM048606.1 coordinate 15,029,038, forward strand.
TTTATTTTTTACATGTAAAAATTAATTTCATAACAGTTTTAAACAGACATGTTTTCAATTTTTTTTAAAAAATTAATTAAAAATATTATTACAGCCACAAAAATTATTATAATATTAAATATTTATTTAAGAAATATTTGAAATTATGATTGGATTAGGCTTCTTAAAAAAACTTTAGTTTTAATTTTTTTTTATCTTTAGATTATTTTAATATATTAATATATAAAATTGATATATTTTTACATAAAAAACTTTTAAAAGCAATATGTATCCAACATTGGGTGGTGTGTCAACACATGGCCTACATATACTGTATAGTAATTTTTGTGAAAATTAAATAAATATCTTAGAAAGAAAAATAAAATATCATTAATAGAGAGTTAATCACTAATTACTCCTTTGTCCGTGGCAGCGCAGACAGCAGTGTTATTTCATGAGTAGAAAACGCGTAAAAGTAAACTTGATTCTCAATTTAGATATCTTCTTGAAGACGGCTGCTTGGAGAATCAGTTTTATTACCCGCTCCTCTTATTAATGCAATTGGTGAGCTTAGGCGAGTTTTGATAGATAATTGGTTGGGGTTATTTTTTAAATATTTTTTATATTAAAATATAATATTCTTTTATTTTTTAAAATTATTTTTTAATATCAATATATTAAAACCATTCAAAACATATAAAATATATTAAATTTTAATAAAAAAATAAGTTTTTTAAGAACGCTATTTGCTGAATTTGTTTCACAATTTCCTACCTTACCCTTATAATTCGATGCGTCTAGAATTTATCATTTTTTTAATGGAGTTTAATTTGTCAGGATGTTCAGTATTACAATTGTATCGTGTTTTTATAAAATTTTAATTTTTTAATTTTTAATTAAATTTTTATATTATTGAACATTTTAATATGCTTATGATATCAAAAATAAAAAAATATTTTTAAAAATAATGTCTCGCACACTTGCAAACATGCATTGATTATTCAATTCATCTAAGAAAATGACATATAAGTAAGAAATATTTTAAAATTACACATCAATTCACAAATAGTCACTCCTAACTTTAATATTTATTATTAGTAATTAATTTTAAAAAGACAATAGACAAATTTCTCCTAAAGAAAAGTTCTATTTTTCATGGATCTAATTTATTTTATGTACTAAGTTTCTAATTTTAAATGCTATATTATTATTATCATCATCTTAAATCTTATGATAATATTTTAGAGATTCCTTTAACCGGTACAAGTTTTTATATATGAAAAAAATCTACTGGGACAATTAATCTTATTAATTAATTAATTATCATATAATTACTGTATGATAAGAAAGCAGTCGTGCAGAATTTATTATTTATTTTGTAAGAAAAAAAATCAGTCTTAAGAGATCAATTACCGAATTAATAAACATTACACTATATAAACACCAATAAATCGTTGGCAAGAAAATCCCATGATTTACGAAACAACCAAGAGCATAATTAAAGGTGTCCCACAAAAAAGGAACGTAATTAGGCAAAGAAAAAATTAATTTGAAAGTAGGTCCACGCCCCTTTGGACAAGAAAGCAGCACGCTAACCTAGACTAGGGCCCACCATGCCCCCAATTCTTTCGTAGCCAAGCCAACCCTCTCTAACCGCTTCGAATATCCGAATATAATTTGGATTTTTTAAAACGGTAACGTATGGTGAATGCCAGACTCCTTAACCCTTCAACCTTCCTATAGCGCTTCCGGCACAAGTTGCTAATACCTCATGATTTCCGTGTAGGTCCCACACTAGCCTCCGCATACTCCTATTTATACCCTCCGATTTAGCCTAGGTTTTGTTTGAAAGACAGGGCAGCTACAAACTCTCCCCCTCTCCCTCTCTCTCCCAACCTTTTCCAATCTAGAAACCTCTTCGAACAATCAGCTTCCTTTTTCACTTTCACTCCCAAAAAACAGAGAACATGGTGATGATTGACAATAAAACAAAAGCAGAAACTCTCAAGTTTCTATGTAGTTATAGCGGGAAATTGCTTCCTCGTTCCAGTGACGGCGTTCTCCGTTACGTCGGTGGGATGACCAGAGTTCTTGCAGTCGATCGTTCTATATCCTATGCAGGTTTGTTATTTTTTTCACTAATCAATACTTAATTTTTAGGTTAATTTTGATTTAGCTCGATACTGATTTTTTTTTTGTACAGAGTTGATGGTGAAGCTAGGTGAATTCTGTGGATTTTCGGTGGAATTAAGGTGTCCATTACCAAACGGAGACTTGGAGACATTGATTTCGGTAAAATCGGACGAGGAATTAACCAACTTGATTACCGAATACGATAGATCTTGCCCGGGTTCCAAGATTAGAGCTATATTTTTTCCTCCGAATTCGCTGAAGAAAATCTCTCCCCCGACCTCGAATGCTTCCAGCATCGAGTTTTCACCTACCATATCAGTTTTTAATCATTACCGATCTGGCCGTTTTTCCCCTCCGATCGGATACAAAGGCCGTCGCTACAGTCCAAGCCGTCCACAAGAACTCCTACGTCATGATCATCGCAGTCAGTGTTGCGGTTGTTGGCATTAGTACTGGAAGATTATATTGAATTTCCCAAACGCTGGAGTTAGTCAATTAGTTTATTTTTTATACAGAAAAGAAAAATAGATGATGACGACGGCGACCTTAAAAAAAGAGAGTAAATTTGTGTGTTTGGAATTATATAAATATGAGAATCAAATCTTTTTTTTTGCCTCCACCACCAAATACTTAGTCGCCGGACAATATTTTATCCATGGCCTTTAAAAGAGAGGGAGTGGGTTCTGTTGTTTCGCCTGTGTGCCATTTTAGGCACCACCCGTTCGTCGGCACTTGAGGACAAAGTCAATTTCTTGTTAAGTGGAGCTTTTGACACGTACAGGTGAGTGGGTTTCGGTTTGGGACCAATTCTTTGGGCTTAGGAAAAAGAGAAGAAGGTGTAAGCCACTTTCAATTTACTGGTAAAAATTACGTGCTGTTCTAATTAATTTATTTTTATTTGTTTGAAGGTTTGCAGGTCAAGCAACGATGGTGGGAATCAGAATGTTTGGTGGCGGAGCAGCTGAAAAATCACAAATTGACACCTGCGTTTCTGTGATTTCTTCCGCGTTCGAGATGGGTATGAGAACAGCTGGCTGGCTGGGTCATGATTAAACTAAATAATTAATTAAAATAAAGGAAATTCTTGGACTGCCCTTGCTTTAACATAATTATTATATTAAACCAAAGACCAGTGGAAGGCGTGACGAGATGTGGGGTAAAGAGATTCTCTCAAACCGAAAAAAAAGGGGAACTTCTATTTAGTCTCTAACTAATACCCGTTCTCAACCGGCTCCCAAACTTATAAATTTCATCAATTAGGTCCCACCATCTTCTATATTTCTCAATATGGCCCTTTTGTCGATTTTTCCTAACATTTCCCATATAGAGCGCATATTTATGCAGAACATTATATGGGAAAGTTAAAGAGCGTGAACAAAGGGATTTATTGATAATTTTTAAAAAATATCATGACCAAATCCTCAAAATTTATAACATTAAGGTATAATTGAGGATGGATGAATAATCTAGGGACTGAATTGAGGTTTCGAAGAATGTGATAAATTTGATGGGAAAGTTAATGAACATTATCACGTACCTAATTGAGAAATATTTTAAAAACTCAGGGAAGGAATTTTTAAAATCTATGATTTTGCACTTAATCTAGAATGAATATATAATTTAGAGACTAAACTAAGTTTTTTATAAAAAATAAAATATGAACTCCCTTTTATCACCTTAAGTCTCATCTAATTTAGATACAATTTGTTTTTATATTTTAAAAATATTTAAATTTTATATTTTAAAATAATTTTTTTAGTATTTATTTTGATACATTGTAACTTTTTTTAAAAATAAAAAAAATATTATTTTAATATATTTTTAAATAATTATTATATAATCTTCATCATGTCAGCATGTTTGCTCGAGATAATAATAGGCTGTTGGCCTGTGGTGGGGCATAATCGGAAGCTCACTGTGTAACCTTTCTGCCCCCACAAATGATTACCTAATTTAATTAAAGGAAAAGGGTTGCTAATTAGGGTATAATTTATTTCAAGAACATTATTAAACGAGGTTTTTTTCCCTAATTAAAGGATCTTGTCTTTTGATTCCTATGACTTAGTTATTTTTTTCTCAATTTTTTATTGCATAAATAACTATTAAGATTATAAAGAAATAAAGAAATGAAAAAAATAATAAAAACTACAGGTTAAATATTATAGAAATTGAAAATTTATTTATATATTTATAATTTTAATAAGTTCTTTCTATAATAATAATAAAAAGAATAATAATTAATACAGTCAATGAGCATCATTTTGAGCTCTCTCGAAAAGCCACCTAGCTGATTGCAATATTTTCCAGATTTGGCCGACCTTACCTACTTTGTAAGTAATTTATTTTAAGTTTTGGGTTACGGTTTTTTTTTTTTTTCCCTTGAAAAAGTATGATATCATTTTGGTAGATGTTCTGAATTTTCGATTGATAGAAAAACTGTACCGGTTTATTATTTCTTTTGAAGATAATATTCTACCATATAAAATAACTTTTACAAATTTAATTATATATAATTTTTACATACCCATTATCTCATTGTATAATAGATGATTAATTATTGCTAAGTGATGAGCCAGGTTAAATTTCTTATAAATATTAAAAAATATTAAATGTTGCTAATATTTTTTTTAATGAAAAAAATTATATGGAGGGTTACTCGATGTAACCTGGTTGGCTTTACTTATCAAAATATAATCTATACAACTCATTAAAATAATATTTGATTAAATAAAATTTCAAGATGATATTTTTTTTAATATTAAAATCACAATATATTTGATTGACCTATAACAACTCAAGTTAATGTGTCAAATTCGTGACCTGAATTATAAAAATATGATAAATTATAAATTAAAATAGATAGCAAATCAACTTAATATTGAATAATAAAATTAAAAAAATCAATTAAAAATTGACCTTTTGCTAACATATCAAACTTGCAATCCAAGTTATAGGACCAAGATAACCCAATAAAAAACAAATTAAAACAATTAAAAAATATATAAAATTTGTTTTTGAGTCAATCCACTGAACTCATAACCTGAGTCATGAGAACAAGATAACCTTATAGAAAAAAAAAAAAAACTAATTTAAGCTAGGTCAATATGTCAAATCCACAACTTTGATCTTGAAACTAAAATAACCTCATAGAGTGAAAATCACCCCTATTGGACTTAATATTGAATGATGAAATTTGTAAAATCTTAATTAAAAAATAACAAAAAATAAGTCAAGTCAACTCAAGTTAGTTGTTAAGCATTATTCTCGGGTCATGAGACTATGATAACCTAATAAAAAATAAACTAAAACAAATTATGAAGTCTGATTCTTAATCAAACACAATATTAACCGATGAAATTGAAAAAAAAAAGTCAATTAAAAAAATAGAGAAAAAATAGGTTAATTAGATTAACCTGCTAAACTTTTTGACCCGGATCATGAGACTGGGACAACCTAATAAAATGTAAGTTCAATATCTTATAACTCGTGACCTAGATCATGAGAATGATATAACCTCATATAAAGAAAAAAGATAACCTGATTTAATTACAGTTAAAATTTCAAAACTCGTGACCTTGATCGTGAGGTAAAGATATTTTCATAAAAAGTAAATTAAAACATATTATAAAGTTCAATTCCTATCCGACTCAATGTTGAATGATAAAATTAAAAAATAATCAATTAAATAAAAGACATAAAAACAACCTGAGTCAACTCGGCTTAATTCGTTAAACACTATTTTTGGGTCATGAGACTGGGACAAATTAATGAAAAGTAAATAAAACAATTCATGAAGTTTAATTCTCAATCAAATTAATATTAAAGAACAACATTGAAAGAAGAAAAAAATTTGAATCAACCGAGTTAATCCATCAAACCTGGGATGTATGTCATGAGAGTATGATAACTAAAAAAAAAATCTAATATTAAAGGATAAAATTAAAAAAAATCATTGATTAAAAAAAATCAAAGAAAAAAAAAAATAAAACCAAGCAAAACACTATTTCAATGAATAGTGATTAGTAAGTAAATGTACAATATAACCCCACATCATTTAGTTTATAATTAAAAACACTTAATTACTTAATCAAATAAACATTTACATGCAATGTTGTCATAATTTAAAGTTTGGCCTTCCATTTCAAAATATTTTTCAAGAAAAAAAAGCAAAAACTTTTAACAAATTGTTGTTGATGCATTTCAATGATTTGCCCACCCATTTTGCTATTTTGATTATTTTTATCTTGTTGATGTTTTTTCAAAAAATCAAAATTTTAAAAAATATTTTTGATGCATTTGCATTGTTTTGTTATTTTTAATTATTATTTTTATTTACTTGACATTGATTTTTTAAAAAAATCAAAATATAAAAAAATAAGAAATTAAAATATAAAACAAAATAGATAAGCAATTAAAGTGCAAAACAATAATAATGAAAAAAAATCTACAATAGTAATATTCTTATGATATACTTAGGATAAGAATATTCATAAGTTAGATTATAAATAAAAAAGTGAATATTGTTTAAAAATAGGAGAGTCATCACACAAAAAACCATAACCTTATCCCGTCCTTGAAAATAAAAATGTAACCTCATATCTTTTACCAAAAACTTTAGCCAAAAAAAAAAAGAGAGATAAAAGAGAGAAAACAAAAAGAAAGAGAATAGAAGAAACATAGTCACTCATTAAAACCCGATCTACCAAAAAAAAAAACTAGCCTTATAACTTTCTCTTTGACCATAAAACCCCTTAGCCATCATTAATAAACTAAAAAAATAAAATGGAGAGCGAGTGACAAAAAAAAGAAAGAGTGTGTTGAAAAATTTAGAGAAAAAAAAAAGAGAAAAAAAACATAGAAGAACAAAGAGAGAAGAAACTATATCTCTCATTTCTTTTCCCCGTTAACACCAAATGCCGACCAACCACTATGAGCTCCTCCACACCATCCCTAGCAACATATCCATCCATGACAACCACAAATCCAAGAAAAACATAAAAAGAAAGAAGAAAAACAAAACAATAATAAAGAAGAGAATGAGACAGCATACAACTAAAACTTTAAACTATTGAATTTCCTTTACTAGCATGAGGTGATTGACACCATCGCTACCATTATAAAAAAAGGGAAGTTCTAAAGTTTGCAGGGTAGGCCACATGTCTCTTGTTGCGAACAAAATGGATATAAAGATTTAGAAACCCATAATAAAGTATATAAACAACACAAGAAAGTTGAAATTCAAGTTTGGATAAAAACCTTAACCTAAAGATAACGGTATACCTAAGAAACAAAGATATTAAAAAAAGAAATTCATAGCAAAACAAGAACTTGAAGTATGAAAGACGTAATAATATCAACTATACCTTAATAAGTTAGCAGTTGATCTTTTTCCCAATAAAGAAAAAAATCATTGTTTCATGTAAAACAAAAATTTATTCAAAACATATGGATGTTGAATTTTTGTAGCAAAAAAAACAATATATAGTTTTCCTAAATAACCTTAATGGACCCTTATTAGATTTCAAAAAATAAATCTATATTAATAATCAACTAACACAAACCTAAGTCTTAAAACAATTCTAAAATATTGATTTTAGGTCAAAACAAACCCAAACCCAAACACAAGTCATAAACCGAATGTTAATATCCAAATAATGAAATAAAACAACAAAAAAGCCTTACCATATTAATCCTTTCCAATATAGCTCTCCCTTTTCCATATCATATCCTCCAAATTTCTTGTTACCTTGTTAATCCTTTCCCTCTATTTTCCATGAGTTGAATTTAAAAAGCTTAATTTTCAATTGGTGGGGTCGTATTAATGTTCTTTGACATCTTTAGATTTGAAAAATACATTAGTGATAAATAAAATTTTACTTCCTCATTCACTCCCTCACTTGTTTACACTTTGTGTATTTTACTAAATTAGGCTTTTCACTATAAAATTAAACAGATTTTGTCTATTTCAATTTTTTTTTAAAGAGTTAGATGACATTTGTTTGTATTGCTCGATTTCTAGTCACTATGGTGGCTGGAAAAATAGGGTTGATAGTCTTTTTTACTTGAAAACTGAATTTTCAACCCATTTTGTTTACCAGAAACACCTAGAAAACATCATGGGGAACTTGATAAACCCATTCATGGCCTTAAAAAACCTAAAAATACATCTCAAAACTCAAAATCAACCTGAAACAAAAAATCTTACCAAGATCAAACATGTTTTTCTTGGCAATTTCAAGGTAAAAAACCCCCAAATATTAGCCCCCTTATTATAAGAAACAATTTAACACCAATTTCAACTATTTTGGTTTTTGTAATTAGTGCAAATTAAAACTTTCTCTTTAATATCGGATTTCAGTGACTTTCTCTCATCTCCCCATATCAAAGGCCAAAAAAATAAGGAAAATAAATTTGAGATCAAAATTAATTTTTCCCTTTAATTTTAGAAACTGAAAGGATCTAATATCTATAATTTGTAAAGTATAAGAACTACAATAAATATATTGCCTAAACTTTTAAAGCCATTCTTTCCCTACATGTTTTTTTATTTTAGTCCCATATGTTTCAATCTCACTCTCTCCTAACAAATTGACCTATAATTTGGTTCAATAAAGGCCAAATTATATATATAAAAAAAGAGATGAAAAAAATAACAGTGTGAATAGTCTGTATACAATGTCATGTGAGAAGATTTATTATTTATTTTGCACAATAAATCCCTTATGCATTTTAGTTTAAGTTGATAATTAATTATAACTAAAAGGGATCAGTGTTTTACTATAGAGTGAATTACTGTAAACCATGAGTGCGTTCACCGTGAATTGTATTATTTGGTACTATAAAGTGAATTACTGTAAACTATGAGTAATTTCACTGTGGATTGCATTGTTTAGTAGGTCATGATGAGGCTACAAATCCCAAGCGCTTCGTTGCAAACCCTGCAATGAAGAACAACAAATTTATTTAGTGGGGCATGGTAAGACTATAGACTTAAGCAAGCAGGTTTGCAGATCTGCGCGCCTAGGGTTGTAGATCCTCGTGCTAGACCCACCCATCAAGGTCTCTTCTGACTTGCACTTCGGTTCTACTACCCCTATAAGGGTTAGAGACTCATGCGGTTGAGTTTGGAGACCCTGTAGAGAAGAAAAACAAAAAAATATAATAAAAATTATTATTACTGTCATTATTATCATTAATAGTTAATAATTTTTTTAAAAAATTATTACTATAAAAACTTTGGTCAGACAAGTTTAATAATATTATTAATATGATAAATATTACTATTTTTGTTCTAAATATTATTATCTTTATTATAATTAAAATTATTAAAATAAGAATATTATTATTGTGATATAAATATTATGATTTTTATTATAATTAATACTATTAATATTAAAAATACTGTTATTTTTATTATAAATATTATAATTTTGATGATAATTAATATTATTCATATAATAATTCATAAATTTGTAGAAAATATTATAAATATTGAAAAGAAAAAATAGATTTGATTTGTAGGGTAAAATTAAGAATTAATGTTACTATTATTGTTGTTGTTATAATCATCAGTAAATTTTAATTAATATAGACTGTGAGTGTTTTCACCGTGGATTACACTGTTTATAAATGCTGTAGATTGAGAGTAATTTCACTGTGGATTGCACTGTTTTAAAGTATTGTAAATTGTGAATGATTTTATTGTGGATTGGACTGTTTATGTTTGCTCTTTGCTAAAAGCATTATGGATTGAAGCAGTATAATGATAAAGCTATTATTTCCATAAAGAGTTGTAAAGACTGTAAGGAGGGTGAAGCTGTCTTTTTGGTTGGGTAGAAAATGGTTAGTTTGGGTTTGGGTGGAGCTACGAGCCCCAAGCTGCACACACCTATCATTGGCTGCCAAGTCTTGGGTGCTAGGGTCAGTCTTGTGCGCATGGTCACAGCAGCAGGTTGCAGACCCCTGACGCTGGGGCTGCCAAGCCCTAAGTGTGAAGGTCAAACCTGCGCGTCTGACTGTAGATCCAGACAAGCAGGTCTGAAAACTCGAGCACCTAGGATTTGCAGAACCACACATTAGATCCTATGTCAGGAACCAATTCTCTTAGGTCTAGTATCAGGATCCAAGGTTCTTAGGTTTCTAAATATAAATATTTATATTAAAAATATTATTATTTTTATTATAATTAAAATTTTTGATATAAAAAATATTATTATTTTTCTTATAAATATTATTATTTTTTGTTGTAATTAATATTAAAAATATTATTTTTTGTATTAAAAATATTATTATTTTTATTATAGTTAAATTTATTAATATAATACTTTTTAAATATGAAAAAGTATTATTAATATTGAAAAAAAATAGATTTCATTTGAAGGGTAAAATTAAAAATTATTATTATTATTATTATTATTATTATCAATAAATTTGGAAAAATATTATTGCTATTGAAGAAAAACTATAAATTTGATGTAAATGGATTAAAAACTATAAGAACTTGAGTCAGACGAGTTTAATATTAGTATTAATATTAATATTATTAAATTTTAAACAAATATTATTATTATTATAAAAAAAAACATATAATTGATTTGAAGAGTAAAATCAATTATTATTGTTATTAATTTGGTTAAAAATCCCCTTTCATACCCAATAAACTTTGTGCTGGAAAGGGATGCCTCATCCAAGTTGCTTGGAAGGGGCATGAGTAGAGACTCAAAGTTCTTGGGTTTTGCAACCCTACTTGACTCAAAACTATGTATCCTGTAAAAGGACCCAATTGTCATAGGTCCTATGTCAAGACTCAAATTCTTAGGGTTAGTTGTTAAGACCCAAATATCTTGGATCTTATAGCCGCACCTGACCCAAGACTAATGAGTTTTGACGCCATAACCAAATTCTTTTGGGTCCTGCCTCAGGATTTAATTCTCTTGGGTCGTCGTCTAGTGGGTCCCAAACCCAAAAAGATTTGGATCCTGATGCCAGATCCATTAGCTTGGGACCTGAAGCTAGATCCAAGTAAATGAGGTCCCTTATCAAGGCCTAATTCTCTTGAGTCCTGGTATTAGGATCCAAGCTTAGGCAGTGTTTGACACTTGGTTGGAAAGTGTTTTTGAAAAATTATGAAAATTTTTATTTTTTTGTTTTAAATTAATATATTTTTTATGTTTTCAGATTATTTTGATATGCAACTATCAAAAATAATTTTTTTAAAATGAAAAATATTATTTTAATATATCTTAGAATAAAAAGTACTTTGAAAAATAACCTATACATAATTTCAAACACTTTCTTAAATGATTTTTCATTGTGACCTAATTTTTTTTATTTAAGGTAAAATTTAATTTTTTTATATTTTAAATTTTTATAGTATTTTTTATTAAAATAAAACAAATTCACAGTGCAACTTAGCCCACTTAGATGTTGTTTGGTAACGTGGCTGCGGGTGAACCTCACCCGCAACCATATATTTTAATATTTGGTAAAGGAAATAAACTTGATTTTACTTGGTAGGGCCCACTAATTTTTGTTGCCCGGCCGCAGGATTAGAGATGCAACATTTTGCTGCTTCTCGTGGTTATTTTTAGGAACGCTGGAGCCATCCATTGTCATAATGTTTAGTTTTTTTTTTTTGAAAAACCAATGAGAAAAGTTTAGTTTTTTTTCCTCGAAAAACCAGTGCAGTTAATCATGAATAATATTTAAAAAAAATTAGTTGAAGATAAATTAAATTTACTTGTACTGTAATGAACTTGTAATTTTTTTAAAAAATTATGTTTTACTCGAAAAATTAGTATTTAATATTATTTAATAACACTATATAAATTAAAAAGATATCACATGATAACGTAACATTTGTGGAATTTGATCGCAATTCTAATAATAAAGATATCACAATATTTATTATTTAATAACACTATATAAATTAAAAAATTCAGTTTTTGTTGTTGCGCGCTTAAGAAACCATGAAAAATATAGTCCTTGTTGAATAGATTTCGTATGTAATGACATTGCATATAGTTTAATAAAATAATAAAAAAATATATCAATATTATTTATTTCATGATGTAATAACAGTAGTTAAATTTATAATATTTAAATTAAAAATTATTAATATTAATATATATATATATATTTTAATTATTTTATAATCTGAATTTAAAAAATATTTGTTTTAACCAAACACATTAAAATTATTTTTTTTTAATATTAATTTTAATTATAGTTTTAATCAAATATTTATTTTTTAAAATTAATTTTAATTAAAATAATTTTTTTAAATCATAACTACAAGCTACTAAGTTAACTAGCACTCTGGCTAGCCGACGTAACTAGTAGATAACTATAACTCGCACAATAGTACTAGTACGAAACCAGTAGTAATCGAAAAGTTTGAGGAAGCACCAGAGGACAACAAAGCGGAGATAACCGTTTACGCAAAGGCTAAAGAATGGCTCGTCATCGTCATTGAATTCCAAACCAACCGCCTCTTAAATTTCTGCTTCCAATTTCCAACATGTCCTCTTTCAATATTTTAACAGTTAAATCATCTCGTGTCATTTATCTCCCATGTCCACGTTTCCCTCAGCCCCAAACCAATGCCATCTTCACAATATTCCTCCTCTTTTTAATACTAATCTCGCACCGAAAATCTTAAACTCAAATATCTTCAAATCCCATTTCAGCTCTCCACTCTCAAAGTAGGATTGGACTTTTAATTATAGCCAGCCAACCATGAGGTTATATGTTTATGTCTTGCAAGGCAAAGACTTGGCTGTGAAGGACACTTACTTTATACTTCAAGTTGGTAAGCACAAGTCCAAGACTAGAGTTTTCAGAAACAACTCAAATCCTGTATGGAATGAGGAGTTTGTTTTCAGGGTTAATGGTAATAATGATCAGCAAGAGTTGGTTGTCTCTGTCTTTAATCATGACGACGATGATGATTTTGGCAGCTTCTTTAATGGCTCTGGGGATTTAGTGGGTCGGGTTCAGATTCCTGTTTGGTCTGTTGCAGCAGAGCAGAATCAGACCTTGCCACCTACTTGGTTCTCGCTTGAAAAGCCCATGACTGGCAAGTTTATCAATATGGATTGTGGTTAGTGTTGCTACCTCCAGATTTTTATTAAAGTGTTCGTTATTGCAATATATATTGAAATTTTGTTTGGTTTAAGCAAAAGATGAAACTTGCACTTGCTTGCTTGAGGATGAAATACTGAAATTTTGAGGTCCCATTTTTCTTAGTGTTATAAAACAAGTGACGATGTGCATTGATGATCATAAAGAAGAATTTTATTATTTGAGTGAGAATTCCTGCTTCAATTACCAACACATTGATTGGAGTGGTAAGTGTGGATTTTGTTTTTCAATTTTTGGAGAATAATTTGTTGAGCCTGGACCCTTCACATAGGATTTTAGGTTGTTTCATTCTGTTTTCTTATTCATTGACAGAGACTGATTGTAAATTATAATTAAATTCAATTATTGATTCTCCCTAGGATGACTTTCCTTCCTTCCAGTGATTGTTTAGCTTCAGATTTACCAGGCAATCAATTCTGTGATAATTTTTGGGTGAACCTATTGTAACTTGTGAGTGTTGAAGGCTAGTTGATTTTCCTTGACTGGGCCAATTTGTAGAGTTCCATGTTTCGGCAACTATGATTCCTCTTTGACACTATATTGCCAGTTATGGAATTAACTACCATGCTTCTGTGTGGATTTGATTTTCCATTGCTTATCCAAAAAATTCCCCATGGTTATGGATCAGCTGCTCAACATGACAGGCAACGTTTTCCTTGTATTTCTGCTTATTCTGTTGAAATTCATTTAGTCTCGACGGTGGTGCATATGTAATTTTAGGTTAAGAATGCATGATTTGTCATGTTAGGTGCAATGGAGGCCTCAATTTTATATATGACAATTTTGTATTTACCTATGTGCACAGGGAAAATTCTTCTCAGTCTCTCCCTGACCAGAAAATGCGACAAATCTTCTACTAACCACTTTGTTTATGCAAACACAAATGTTAACGAGGACTGTAAAGAATCTGAAGGCCCATGCATATCATCTCATGGCCTGCATGGCTGTAAAGCTCCACGTATCAAGATAGCAGAAGGGAAGAAGTTAATGAAGACCATCGTGAGTCGTTTGGAGAGGGTTTTCAATAAGCACGAGGAAAATTCAAGAACTGATGATTCTTCAGAGTTAACTAGTGCTTCTTCTGATTGTGAGGATTGTGATCATTCATCAAGTTGTAGTTTTGTAGAAGGATTGGAGATCATGAGTTCAAGAGATAATGAACAAGAAATGCCTGAAAACCTCCAGGGTGGTGTTCTTCTTGATAAAATATATGTTGTCCCGTCGTCAGATCTCAATATGTTTCTTTTTGCACCCAATTCACAGTTTAGGAAGGACCTGGAAGAGCTTCAGGGAACAACAGATGCTGAAGAGGGGCCTTGGACATGGAAATCAGCAAATATGTCTTATTTAACGCGAATTGTTTCCTATACAAAAGCTGCAACAAAGTTAGTTAAGTCTGTTAAAGCTACCGAGGAGCAAACCTATAAAAACGCAGATGGAAAGGAATTTGCAGTATTGACAAATGTTAGCACTCCAGAAGTTCCATATGGAAATACATTCAACATTGAGTTGCTATACAAGATACTGCCTGGTCCAGAAATGTCTTCAGGAGAAGCATCTTCCCACCTTTTAATATCATGGGGAATTAATTTCTGTAAAAGCACAATGATGAAAGGTATGATTGAAGGTGGAGCAAGGCAGGGACTGAAGGAGAGTTTTGATCAGTTTGCCAACTTGTTGGCTCAGAATTTTAAGACCATGGATTCTATGGATTCATCAAACAAGGACCATATGCTGGCAAAGTTGGAAGCAGCACACCAGTCAGAATGGCAATTGGCATCAAATTACTTCTGGAATTTTACAGCTGTGTCCACCATTTTTATGATTTTATACGTAGTTGTGCATATTGTTTTCTGTGAGCCAAGCAGAGTCCAAGGTTTGGAATTTAATGGTCTTGATTTACCGGACAGTTTTGGACAGCTCATCACTTCTGCAATTTTAGTCATTCAATTGGAACGAGTTTGTAACATGATGAAACACTTCATACAAGCTAGGCTTCAAAGAGGTAAATCTTATCCTAACTGCTTGTATCTTGTTTCAAACTTTTGTCTACACCACCCTGAAATTGTTATCACTCATGCAACTCCATCCTAGGATTCGTTTAATTTATTAACTATTTCATAGGCAATGACCACGGTGTCAGAACCCAAGATGAAGGATGGGTTCTTACTGTGGCATTAGTTGAAGGCACCAATTTACCATCCTTGGATTCGACAGGGTTGTCAGATCCTTATGTAGTGTTAACCTGTAATGGTAAAACAAGAACAAGTTCTATACAGCTTCATTCGAGTGATCCCCAATGGAATGGTAAGGTGTTTTTCTTCTGAGGATTATTTGCGTATGTTTTTTTTATTTATAATTATATGTGCAAAACCATGTTTGAAGCTACATAATGCAGAAATACTAGAGTTTGATGCAATGGATGAACCACCCTCAGTTCTAGATGTGGAAGTTTTTGATTTTGACGGTCCATTTGACCAGGCCACCTCACTTGGGCATGCTGAGATAATGTTTTTGAAGCACACATCAACTGAACTAGCAGACATGTGGATTCTCCTTGAGGGAAAGCTCTCGCAGTCTTCTCAATCAAAGCTACACTTGCGAATATTTATAGATAACGACAAAGGTGTTGAAACTGTAATGGAGTACTTAACAAAGATGGAGAAGGAAGTCGGGAAGAAGGTAAACACCAAAGATATCTGTTGGAATTACTTTTAACGGGAACTTTCACATCATCCATGTGTAGTTAACTACTTCACACTTGGATTAGAGAGTTTATTATGTCCCCTTGGTAGCTCATATCTAAAGTTCATAAGATTCTTGAGTCAGAGAAAAAAAACATGGTATAGGATTCCATTAATGAATCTACATTCTTATTGCCTTTCATTTCTATTATAGAAATGTAATCTAAATTATATCTCACATTGTCGCAGTTGAACTTACCATCACCTCACAGGAATTCGACTTTCCAGAAATTGTTTGGGTTGCCACCAGAAGAATTTCTCATCAATCATTTTACATGCCACCTGAAGAGGAAAATGCCTTTGCAGGTGCGAGTTATGGTTTCCATTTCTACTTATTCACTCTTAAAAGCAATTGATTATTAGGCTATTGTAATTTAATTAGTTCGTTTTGTTTAAATATAATAAATATATAAGTCGGTAGCATGATGTGAAACCACTGTAAGAATCGGCAAAACTGCAGATGACCTCTTTACTAAAATCCTAAAACGTTGTTTATTTTATAAAATTTTAAAATAACACCTACAATTGCCTAACCTTACTATTAATAATAGTAACATATTACATAAACTTAAAATTTATGCATAACGCATTGGATGATCTTGCATACTAGTCTTGCTAATTTATTTCCAAAATACCTATGGCCTGATGCTGAGATGTCTCTTAAATGCAGGGAAGGCTTTTTCTGTCTGCAAGAATTCTTGGTTTTTATGCCAATTTGTTTGGAAATAAAACAAAATTCTTCTTTCTCTTGGAGGATATCGAAGACATCCAAGTGCATCCTCCATCACTATCATCCGTGGGTAGTCCTTTTCTGGTCATAATTCTGCGAAAGGGAAGAGGTCTTCATGCAAGACGTTGGGCGAAATCACAGGATGAAGAAGGCAGGCTAAGATACCACTTCCAATCATTTATTTCATTCAACATTGCTAGCAGGTTCGGTGAGACGAATAATCTCTTGACTCAAAATGGTACATTTCTTTTATTGGAGCTGATGTGATTCACCATGTTGTATCAATAGGACAATCATGGCCTTGTGGAAAACAAAAACAATGATCCCTGAGCATAAAGCACAACTTGCTGAAGAACAGCCTCAAGATGAAGAAAAACAGTCCATCATGCTTGAAGACTATGGATGCTTTGTGAGTGCTGAAGAAGTAAAGATGCCCAAGATTTTCTCTGCTGAACTTCCTATTAGTGTAAGAAAATAATTCCTGTCTCATTCACCTCTCCATTTCATTTGTAACTATTGAATCATGCTTGAAGACTATGGATGCTTTGTGAGTGCTGAAGAAGTAAAGATGCCCAAGATTTCCTCTGCTGAACTTCCTATTAGTGTAAGAAAATAATTGCTGTCTCATTCACCTCTCCATTTCATTTGTAACTATTGAATCAAGTAGAAGTGCGTTTCATCAGAAATTTGTCTAATGAAGTAGCATTAAGACCATAAAACAGATGAGGATTATGTGGCTTCTCTTATTATATTTGCTTGCAACTTAAACTATAAGGTTGATACCTAGTGAGACTCGGATTAGGACTCTTTATGTAGAGTATTTCTGATATGATGGCTAAGAGTTGACATTCAAGCCTTGTAATGATAATTCTGCATACACCTTTCAGAATCGAGGTAGGATTCAGCATTTATGTTTTGCTACTTGTGATACTGGTGCTGAAAGCTGTGGTGATGTTGCCAGGTAGAATCACTGATGGAAATGTTTGATGGAGGAAAGATGGAGCACGAAATCATGGAAAAATCTGGACGTCTTAGCTATGCAACTACAGCATGGGAGTCTGTAAAGCCTGGAGTTTTTGAACGGCAAATCACGTACAGATTCAAACACCATATTTCAATCTTTGGAGGGGAAGTCACCTGCACACAACATAAATCTCCGCTTGAAAATGATAAAGGGTGGACTGTTAATGAGCTCACGGTGATGCATGATGTCCCATTTGCTGACTACTTCCATGTATGATGTCTCCTTATTATACAGACGTTTACGGCTAACACGAGTCATTTATTGTTCTGGTTCTCTCCTTGATCTTGTTTTTCGTTCCCTGTCTGCAGGTCAATCTTCGGTACCAGATTGAGAAATCCTCCCGTGCTCATTGTGCATGTAAGTGTGGTGTTCATGTTGGGATCACCTGGTTGAAAAGCACCAAGTTCCAACAAAGAATCACTCGAAACATAAGTGATAAATTCACACAGATAATAAAGGAGGTATTTGAATTGATCAAGAGGGAGAAACTTTTTGCAAATCATGATCAACATCCCATTCGACACGAAGATGCTACAATGCATATTTGATGCTATATATCTTTCTTTCTTTTTCTTAATGTCTTTCAACTAGCACCAAATTCAAGTTGGCAAAAGATGGACCTTGGGCCATCAAACATGTTACGGATATAAATAGGATTAAGGGCATATTCAATCCCTCCAGAGCCAAGGACATGTCTAATCCAAAACAAGTATTATTAATACGAAATCCTAGAGTATGATGCGTCTTTGTACTTCATTAATTAGTTTTTCACGTAAGGTTTTATATCAAGTAATAAGCATGCTTTATTCGGACTATTTTTTTTCTTTAATCTCTCTCTCTCTCTCTCTCGAATATCATCTTTTGTTTTTCACTAATACTATAATTATATAAAAGAAATAAACAAGACAAAGCTACAACATTTGAATACCCTCCGTTGTCAATCTGAAATAAATTAAATGTACACCTAACTACTCCAAAAAAAAAAATTCACTCATTTTAAATTAAAAAAAAAAAAGAAAACCTCATTGTTTATGTCCAGGGAAAGAAAGAAGAAAGAAGTATATATATAATATATTTGTTGGAATTATAAGCGAAAGTGAAAACATTGGTGATGTTACCAAGCATATCATTTTTATTTATTTTTACCAAACAATGGTGAGGGTTACCTATAATTACTTTATTGATATCATATCCATAATATCTATATTTTGTGATATAATATCGCAACTTAATCATTTAAGTAAAAACTTTAATTTTTCATCTAATTTATTATAATAATCAAATTCAAGTTTATTAGAAGTTAAATCATTTATATATACCTCACTATTATGAGTTTTTATATTCTCAGAGTATTATTCTATATAAAAGATATATTCATTGATGAGATATTCATTGTAATATTAAACCTTTCTTTCAAGACCTAAAGATAGAAATTTCAATCTATTAGTTGCATCCATGTTGAACACCTAATTATATTTAACAACTATTAACAATCAAAGAAAAAATACAACCAATTCAAAACCTTGGAGTTATTAATTATTAAATATTTAAATGTGTTTTAAACCACACGGTGAGTTGTTCATTTTGTAATTGGAATACTTAAGCTTTAAAAACATTTGGATTTTAACATAACAATAATTGATATTACTGTCTAAAATAAGTTATTGAATTAGTACAATTATCAATCTTATAATTTAGTATAATTAATGAGAATTCTATATAATTAAAAAAATAATTTATTAAATAAAATATCTTAATTCATCACAGTTAACTAGCATTTAATTATATGCTTGTCTAAATTTAAAGTCTGTCAGATATCTTCTCCTAACTGGTTTTTTTGATAAAGTCATCCATGATGATAAAATATTATTAAATTTTCACTCGGAAACAGTTTACCACCACCATCATTTCCGGGAATGCAATTGTTTATTGTTTTTAAGTGAAACTTAAAATAACACAAGATAAATGTAAAGTTATTCAACAATTTAAGCCTTATATATCAAAGTCTCAACATAATCTTTGTTTTTAACCTTTCTCTTAAAGTTGAATAAGTATATGCATAAATGTTATTAAAGATGAATAATTGAATGTTGAAAAAAATAATGGATAATTACTTAGGATGTCATTCCTTACCTTTTGAATAGATATATCCATCTATATTACATATGAACTCTTATCTTTGTCTTATACACTAAATGTATGAGCAGATGCTCTATTAAGTCAAAGAATAAAGAAGGGAAGATTATTTCAAATTTGTAAATGGTCTTAATGATGTTTATTTCAAATTGCTGCATGTGTTAGGTATGAAACTTATTAAAAAATATATCTCTAAAAAAAATGACTAATCTTCAAGAGTGCATCACAAGTCACTTTGATAAAAAATCCCAAAAAGCAATAGGAATAAAAGTTTGCATAAATACATGGTGACCATGAATCTTCATCCTATACAATATACTTTCCCTATATCCACTAATATAGATATTTTTTTACATAACCATTAGAAAATCATAAACTTTTTAGCCATTCATAGAGAATAAAAAAGTGATTAATCTTCAGGAATGCATTACAGGTCACTTTGGCAATAAATCCCGAAAAGTAATGGGAATAAAAGTTTGCATAAACACATAATAGCCATGAATCTTCATCCCATATAATATGCTTTCCCTATATCCACTAATCTAGATATTTTTTTTGCATAACCATTAGAAAATCACAAACTCTTTAGCCATTCATAGAGAATAAATTGCCTTTTATTATCTAAGATGAATGTGACTTTGGGCTTTACAACACAAAACCCATCATTAATCAACTTTATATTCTCATGATCACAATACAAAGGTAAATTCAATATAGCTTTCATCTTGTCTTTTGTTTTCATTTTCATTTCTTATAATTATGCTAAAAGTATTGTTAAATACATTCTTCTCAATATGTATGACATCTAGATTATAATAGATAATAATAATCTTTCAATAAAAAAGATCCCAAAAAATATTTCACTTGATCTAATTACGAGTCACACCAAAACTAGAGAAGTTTTGCCTCCTTAAATGAAAAAAAAATTCTTTCATATTGGAAACTTTATTATGCAATTAACCAAACACATTAAACACATCAAATATCAAAAAATTTACATAAGTTTGTATGACTACATAATATAGATCAAATCATATTATGTAGTCATATAAACTTATTAAAAGTTATCTAATTTGATCTAAACTCTATATATAACCTGTTAACATTGATCAGAAAAAACAACAATCCAATCTCCATATAAGACAAAAAAATCATAATTTTTTTGTTTTGGAAAAATTAAAAAAAAATACATAGTTTTTTCTCTTGCTCATTATCTTCTATGATTCTATCATTCTTTTCTTGTTTTCCTTGTTCATATTCTAAAATCTTAGGCTTTTGAGTTTCAAATATATTTCTCTCATCCTTAATTACATCATCCATTGAGTTTTTAAATCAGTGTTTTAAAACCCGGCCCGACCCAGCAGGATATTTCTCTCATCCTTAATTACATCATCCATTGAGCCTTCAAATTAGTGTTTTAAAACTCAGCCCAACCTTGCGGGTCATTTAGGGATCCGGCTGACCCGGGGCTAGAACCGAGTCGGGTTGATGAAAAAGGAATTGACCCGGAAAAACCTGATCGACCTTGCCGGTCAAACCAGGTAAACCCAGCTGAGACTCAGCTTTTTTTATATATATAAGTTAAACAACATCATTTTTAGCTTCAGCTTTTTATTATCAATTAATCCTTGTCTCTCTTCAAAGTTCATAGCCATATCAATTTTTGATAAGCCTTCAGCTTCCCTCTCTCTCTCTCTCTTTCTCACTCTCTCACTTAGGCAGTCAAAACTGCAAAAATAACAAGAAACAATTTCTCAATCTTAACAATTCTATTGGTTACACTCCTTCCCACTCTCACTTTCTTTCTCCACAGATTTCTCAATAAATCATTGCCTCTCAGTCCTCCTCGATGACTCGTCGCTTAAATCTTCCTACTTAATCTTCTTCAATTCTTCCAAATCTTGTTCTTTTGATCTTGATTTCAAGCTTGTTGATGACCCAAAACTCGCCCTTTAACGTTATGACCAATACTTATATGATGACTTAATTCTCTTCTCTCCTTCAATCGAAAGTAAATTTTTAATTTCAAACAAATTGTTGTTTGTTGTTATCAAGTTATGATTTTTATGGTTCAATTATCATTTTGAGAAAATGGGTTTTGTTATGATTTTTTTTGTTTTCTTGAAATAATTTGTAATTTGAGATTTTTTTTGGATTTGATTGTGCATTGAATTTAGCTGTTGTTTTTTACTTTGTTGACTCAAGTCATAATTTAATTATTGCAGCGAATAATTCCTCTTCTGATTTGATTAAGAGTCTACTGAATGTGGGGTTGATTTCGATGAGGTTGGTGTAGAATTTATGATGCATTGGATGTTTTTATCATTTTGTTTTATTTATTTTGTTTATTGAGTTTACATTATATTGTAGGATCTATTTGCCTTGGTTATTGATCATAAAAAGTTTTTTTTGGGGTTGACCTGGGCTAACTCATATGACCCGTGACCCAATCATTTTACCTGGTCGACCATCAGGTTGGGTGTAAAAATTATGCTTTAAATGACTTCATACATGGTTTTTCCTTTTTCTCACCATCATTTTTAATGTTATCATCCTCCTTTTACCTTTATTTTCCTTGCTCATCT
Organism: Populus pruinosa; assembly: GCA_026413675.1. NCBI lineage: Eukaryota > Viridiplantae > Streptophyta > Magnoliopsida > Malpighiales > Salicaceae > Populus > Populus pruinosa. The sequence continues at coordinate 15,051,511 of CM048606.1, forward strand.
TCTAAAATACAAGGCTTATATGTTTCAAACATATTTTTCTCATCCATAATTTCATCGTTCAGTGAATCTTCAAGTGACTCAATACACTTGTAAGTTGATATGGCCAAGGGGTTGAGGGAGAAAGCTATGTTCGCCAAGAAGGTTTTATTGAATCTTTATATAAGATTCAATAAAACCTTCTTGGCGAACATAGCTTTCTCCCTCAACCCCTTGGCCATATCAATAGATTCAATAAAACCTTCTTGGCGAACATAGCTTTCTCCCTCAACCCCTTGGCCATATCAACTTACAAGTTGGTAGGAATAATAAGTATAAGAAAACCTACCCAAATCATCATATGCAAGCTTAAACCATGTACACTCTTTATGAATAAAAAAAAGGATAATCAATCACATATTATGCAAATAATTTTCCACTCCCATCACTTGCTACCCATCCTATTATCACCTTCCAACTATAGAAGATCGACCTTTCTTTTTAACATTAACATCATAATCATAATCATTAGTCATTTCACTAAACTACGGAGGAGCTTTTAGTAACTAAAAAGGGTAATATGTTTTCAACTTTTTTTTATATATATAAATAGAAACCAAGCTTGCTATGGTTATCTATGCTTTTCCTTATAATTTAAATCTTTTTATTTTTTTCTATTACAATTAAGAAATTAGATCCTTATCTTCTTTTTATTATTAGCCTTAAGATTTAATCAGCATAGTCCAATAAATTTATGAGTGTGGGGTATAAAATATATGTAATGGTGAAAATTAGAATAAAAAATTACTCACTAGATCTTTTCATTAAATGAAGCTTAAGTCTTATTGATTCGTTATAGCTTTGACCAACATAAGAAATAGAGATGGAAAAGTATGTTCTTTAAAATTCTTTTGTGAAAAATTCTCTATTATATTAGATTATGTACTCATGAAGAATTATTAATAGTTATTTAATCTGATCTAAACTATTTATGCAACCTTCTACTTTCAATTAAAAAAAATAACATTTAATCTTGACGTAAGACAAGAAAAAAAATTCATAACCCTCTTATGAAATGGTTAATATAAAAATAAAAAAAATAAAAAAATACCTTTTCAAAAAAAAAAAGTTGTTAGAAACTTCTTGAATCCTTGGTTGGTCGGGTCAATTCATGATTTCACGTGATCAACTCGAATCTATCCTAAAATGTTGGCATTTCAAGTCTTTTTTTTTTAAATCAAATGAAATTGCTTTGGAAAAAAATAAAATTAAAATTCTTGGATTTGACTTAATCAAGTCTCATCAATTTTGATCGGATCAATTGAGTCACGAGTTAGCCCTCTAGGTCACCCGAGTTTGACCATTTAGGTTACTCGTGTTTAGTTCTCTAAGTCACTTGAGTTTGACTTGGTTGCCTCTAAACCTGATTTGAAAACAAACTCAACATAAATCAAGTTCTAATAGAATGAGTTGCTAGATTAACCCATCAACTAAGAGTTGTTAGATTAACCCATCAACTAAGCTAAGCTGACTTTGTTAGCTATGTTATTTTTCATGGTTAAATAGCTAGCTAAAGTTTAAAACCATAGGTTAAAGATCTAATGTAAGTTATGGGTTTTAGAGGTTAACAAGTCAAGTTCAAATTTTATTGTTTTTTTTTTTTAAAATATAATCTAAAACAAAGGTTTTTTTTAACATAAATTTTTTTAAAAAATATTTAGGAGGTCTCATCTAAATTATGATAGTGTCACTTGGATCGTTAGTTAATCCACTTGGTCACCTGAGTTTGCATAGGTAAACTACATGGGCGGTGCAAAACAAAACTCAACCTGGTCTGGATCCTAGGTTGATGGGACTACGGGCCGGGCCGGGCCAGTTTTTAGAATAATGTCCCTCCCTCGGGCTGGTATGAGAACAATTGTTCGGACAGCTAACGTTGACATGGCAGGACATTATTTGTCGTCACAATTAAATGTACAAGTATGTAACCATTCTAGCCTTGTGGACCCCATACGTTCACGAATTTTTATTTTTTTAAAAAAAAAAAACAGGAATAGAAAAGGAAGAAACGGCAACACCCGTTTTAGGTTTTGGTAGTTCACTGATACAGAGACAGAACATAAACCCTAAACCTCCAAAGCTCCCCATATTTCTTTCTTTTTAATTTCTTTGTATAGAATAAAAAAATTATTGTAGTTAGGAAGAGAAAGAAAAATGCAGCACGATGAGGTCATATGGCAAGTTATCAGGCACAATCACTGCAGTTTTATGGCCAAGTAAAACCATTTTTTTTTATTTTTTTAGCATATAGTAATGTTTTGAATTTGAATCTGTTTAAATTATCATTAATTTGATTTATTTTTTTTTGGTTTTTTTTGGTGGGTTTGTTGTGTTTTTATTGTAGAATCACAACGGGGAATTTTTGTAGAAACCCATATAACATAACCGGGGTTTGTAATCGGAGCTCTTGCCCTCTTGCTAATAGTCGCTATGCAACTATCCGTGATCACGATGGTATGTTTTTACCTTATGTATTATTATTTTTTTGTTTTTTTAATTTTCAATTCTCTCAAGTGAATTTTGTTTGTTGGGAGCAATGTAGAGAGGATGAGTGATTGTTGATAAATTTTTTTTCCGTTTTGTGTTGAAAATTAGAAATTTATACTGGGTTTTTCGGGGCATGTTGTAGTAAGCTATTACTGTTTCGGTTTCTGCTTTCCCGATGTTGGATTAGTAACTAATGGCTTGCTAATGAGGATTGAGTTGGTTCTTGTCAATTGCTTAGTTCTGATTTGGGATTGAATCCTTAGTTGGCTTTATGATCCACTTAAAACGGAGTCTTAGCTTCTTGTGGAGGTGTTGATCTTATTTGTCACTAAGCATTGGTTGGTTAGATGTATTATTGGATCTGGCGATGTGATTTATGTAGATACCTATCTAATTTGAGGTCTTGTCTGTTACAGTTTAATAATCTTGTCTTTTACGTATATTTGTGAGAATTAGATGATGGATTTGCTTTTGAATTAGCTGCTTGTGTGGTTCTGAACAGGTGTCTTTTATTTATATATGAAGACTATTGAGAGAGCTCATAAACCCAATGAGTTATGGGAAAGAGTAAAGTTGCCAAGAAACTACGAGAAGGCACTTGAAATCATAGACAAGCATTTGGTATTCCATTTCTATATGTATTCTGATGTTGGTTGTGTTTACTTATTTCTTGAACCAAAACTTATTTTTAACGACTTTCTATTGCTGATCTGTAAATTCTTTGGAACTTGAAGATGTACTGGCCAAAGTTTCTTGTGCACAAAGCTAAACAGCGTCTGACAAAAATGACTCAGATGCGTATACGAATGAGGAAGCTGGCATTGAAAACAAGGTTTTGCAACTGCCTTTCTTTTGTTCTTCTGTTCTAATATTAATTTATTTTGTGTGACTACTTTCTTGGTTCTAGTAATTATTTACAGCGTTTACTGTAGGATATTTCATTATAATTGGTTGCTGTCAAGTTTATTGATGAACTAATTAGCAAGTTTCTTTCCTTTTTCTTCTTTTATTTTTGATACATTTGTCAGACTGATTCATTAAAATTGCCACTTAGCTTTTTGCAAGGCTTGACTCATTTATATCAATCACATCACATTTAGTTTTTGGCCTCCTTCTGTCAATAAGGCTCGACTTTGTTGGGCCTGGTTTCTAGTTTCTGTTATTATTTATTTGTTGGAATGAAATTAGCGATGCACATGTGGGTTTAATGTTGGATATCTAGAAGAGAGACAGTGTTCAGAGTGAAAATCGCATGATTGGATGTGGTTATTGTGTTTCATCTTCATTATAGATGTTTAACACACTGATGTGAACAAATTCTTAAATGCTGAGATGGAGATATTATGAAACTTGCTTAAACAAGATGAGTGCCAACATGTTTCTAACCAAGGTTTTAACCTGATAATATGTAGTTTTTGGTGTTTCCTTGTAATTTTATGATTATGTTACTGTTTGATGCCATTTTCATTTCCATTTTTCTTTCCGATTTACCCAAATATCAAATTCCAAAGCCCAGAGAGATCTTGTTTACCTCTACAGTTGATTTTGCATTAATTTTTGTTGCTAGGGAGAAGATAATGACTACACCCAGAAAAGAGATAAAGAGAGAATCTAGAAGGGAGAAAAAGGCTGAAACAGCTGCTGAACTGGATAAGGTTAAGATTCCTTTCTTTGATATAATTGTCTCAACCATGTTGTGGATTTACATAGTTCTAACCGGTGCTGCTTTCAACAGAGTATTGAGAAAGAGTTGCTTGAAAGACTCAATGGAGGACTTTATGGTGACATACATAATATTCTACCAAACTATTTCAACAAAATTCTTGACGAAAATGAACTGCATGCTGTTAGCGATAATGATGATGATGTAGTGGTATGTTTTTCTGGTAATTTTAAGTCGTTAATGTTGTGTGATACAAGAAGGCATTTCTGTTTTGTATGCTAAGGATTTTTGTGAATCAGCAGGAACCTGAAATAGAATATGTTCAAGGCTATGATGATCTTGAAGAAGAAGATGATATAGAAGATTTTGGTGGTTTTGCTATTGATGAGTCTCTCAAGAATAATGGTAAAGTCTTTTCTTTTTTTATAAAGAGAGTAGTGTGGTGTGGATTTTTCATGTATCCTTTCCCAGTTGCTGCACGCTCACTGCCCTGAGTGCATGCACACCGTTTCCTGTACTTGCTATATAAAATTCCATTTATATGGATTGTGTTTGAAGTTTCTTATGATTAAAATTTTTCACCTTAAAAGTGAATGCTGATTATGTTGACAATCATTCGTAGAAGTGTGAAGGTTTGATATATCAAATAATTTTTATTTTTTTTTGTTTTTGCTGAAAAACAATACTCAGCTCACTTGAGCATGTGATGTTTTACTATACTGATTCTTGTGATCTCATTCTGTGAATATCAAACCTCAGATTTCAATAGGCTTATATATACATGAGGCAAAATGTTCCAATTTGAATTATATGTTTCTGAAATTTATGCAGATGATGCACCTGAGGATGAAGAGGAGATGGGCACAGTTGATCGTAAGAGGTTAAGGATTAGATCAGAGTCTGCTCGTCGAAAGGTGGAGGAAGATGAACGTAGAAAATCAAAAAAGAAAGCTAGGGTTCTGGTTGAGGTTAGTGATCAAAGATCTCCACTATTTTTTTAGATGTTTTTTTAAATGGGATGGAGAACTTCAATTCAAAATTTATTTGAAGTGTAAAATCTGAAATTTGTGTTGGCATGACATGCAAATCTCTTGTAGTCGAAACACAAATGAAACTTATAGGTTGCATTAGGTAAATGTCTCTGGACAAAAGAGATAAATACAGAAGGGACAAAAACATGTTTGGTCAGAGGGATGGAGACATAAAAATAACACCGTCTCTGGAACAGTTTTGTAGTAAATCTCCTTTCTTTCAAAACAGGAAGGATAGGGGACATTTCCTTTCTATTCTAACTATTTTTATTCCCTGGCTCGAGATAATAACCAAACACCATCTTGAAATATTATTGACCTCCCTCCCTGACGTTTATGAGTTGCATTAGCTGTTGCTGAGCAGTTGCATCTCTGGTTTTGTGTAAACATTGCTCCCCAATTTTGAAGATTCATTTTAGCCCCAAAACACTAATCGGATGGGTCCACCATGTTTTTCTAAACAAGACGAGGTATTGATTTGTGCACAGCTTTCTTAGGGGGGAAACTCAATATATACCACTAAAAGTTTTCTTGCACAGAAACTATTGTGACTGAGCATTGACATTCCATCACCTTTCAATTGTTTACCTTTTTATATCTGCCGCAAAGATAAAAATGTGCGCTTACTACTGTTTTTGATGCTTTCTATCAGGTTGAGAATGAAGATGCTTCTGAAAGGCAGAGGGACACCTTTTGAGAGGGTTTTAAGACATCTGTGTGTAAAATTGTTGTTCTTGACATCAATTTTGTAATTTAGGTTTCATACTTGGGAAGTTAAATCTCTACTAAAAGTTATATCCTCTGCTTTGTCTTGTTTTCCCCCCCTCTACTATCTCTATTTTCTCTGTTATGAAATAATAACTAAAAACATCTAAATTTATATATTATGAGAAGAAATTCTAAGGATTTTAAAGAGATTATTAACTGATTGCCAGGGTATAGGCAATAAATAAGGTGGCATTGTAATGGCAGATACTTTGTTGCAATTAAATAATGTTGTCACATGCATGCACATATATATATATATATATATATATATATAATGGGTATTGAACATTGCAGTGCCCAGCCTGCCAAAGCCGGAGGGGCGGCGTTTGGATTGTTTCCAATCTAATGACTGGGATTGGATGTATCTGGCTAATTGTTTCTGTAGTAATATAAATAATCTCTTCATTGTAAGCATCTGAATACAATTACCTAGGGAGTGTTTAAAATCATAATATAGATTATTTTTTAAAGTTATTTTTATTTTAAAATATATTTTAAACATATTAACTTGTCATAACAATCTAAAAATACAAAAAAAAAAACCTTTTTTAAAAAAAAAATCATGGAAACACCACTAGAACAAACAGGTATTAATGATTATATCAAGTCATAAGTAACAATTATTGAAGTTATTGTGTCATTTACTAGCCCTTCATATGCATTCAGGCACTACCATAATTATAGCTCATAACCTTGAATTTTACTAAAAACTTTTACCTAATACAACTACATCTATTTATTTTAATAACTTTTTTTTAATTATATAATAAAAATAAATACTTATAAAATTAAACACTAATTTAATGCAAATATTTTTTTTAAACCATAATAACTTTAAAAAAAATCAGGAAAGTTAATTTTTAGTTCTGTGTTTTTTCTAGAATAACTTTTTTATTTAATAATATAATAAAAAAAATAGATGTTTAAAAAATTGAACAGCAATCCAATATCAATATACTTTTTTTAAATAAAAATAAATAAAAATAATTTATAAAATTTAATTTATAATAATTATGTTTTTTATTTTAAAATAAGATAAATAAATTTTTTTATTTAATAATATAATAAAAATAAAAATTATAAACCGAACATCAAGTAATATCAAAATATTTTTTTTAAATTACAATAACCTTATATAAATAAAACTGAAATATTGGAAAAAAAAATTAACTGCATTATCGAAATGGTAACATTAAACTCCGCACAGTCAATTATTATTTTAAATGAATTTTATGATTTTAAAGACACATTTTTATATATTCTTTTTAAATCAAATTTACTGGGTTTATATGTAGACACACACGATACCTGTCACCGCTAGCTCAATCATGTTTGATACAGGCGGACACCTTGGTGCTATCACTGATATTTTTCATACTCGTTGTAGAAGAAGAAATTTACAGTGTTTACCACCCTCCAATAGTGCATTGACAAGTCAGTAATTACAACACCTGCATGTAATCTTATCAGGTTCTGTACGATTATCCGGATCCACGACGAAAATCCTCACCTTCTTCCCTGTCACCTCTCTCGTTTATAACAGATTCTAATCATCATCGCAACAACTCTCTTACCAAGAGATCCAACAATGGACCCAGACCCGAAAACCCACCCGATTCTCTCTTACGTCATGGCCCGACTTCCCTCTCTCGGACACAAATCCCCTGACCCCTCCTTCGACATCGAGCAACCACCACAGCCATCACAAGCACCACCACCGCCACAATCTCTATTTCCTCAATTATCCGACCCGGCCCTCCTATCTTCAATGAGACGGGCTGTTGGCGATGTTGCCCAAACCCGATCGGTGCTCCGTACCCTAGGCCCCCGGCCCGACCATGAAACCGTGGACACAGCGAAACTCAAACTCAGTGAAATCGAGTACAATTTATCGAAGCAATTGGAGGATCTTGTGCTTTCTCCACGACCATGTGAGATTGATAGGTTAGAGTGGAGGGCGCATTTGGCTGAGAAAGAGAAGAAGATTCGAGAAGAGGCGGAGAAAGAGAGAGGGTTTTATAAAATGGTATTGCAATTGGATGAAATGCACAAGGATTATGAGAAGTTGTTGAAGGAAGCGGAGGATAAGTTGGTGAAAATTTATAGGAAGGCGGAGCGAGGAGTGGAGGAAGATAAGGAGGAGGAAGGAGTGGAGGTGGAGGAGGAGGTGGAGGCGGAGGTGACTGAGGAGGTTGTGGGAGTGTTGAGAGAGGGAAGCTCGAAAGGGATCGAAAGAGTGGATTTGTCGAATCGGAGACTGAGGTTCTTACCTGAGGGATTTGGGAGGGTTGTGGGGTTGAAAGTGCTTAATCTTTCCAATAATCAACTTCAGGTTTCTTTTTATTTAGTGTTTAGAAATGTAATTAGGGTTTCTCGAAATCTTTTATGTGCTGTGTGAATTTATAAAATCTTTTGTGTGATAATATAGATTTAATGCACGAGTTGATAAGGTTAGAGTGGAGTTATGACATAATTTTTATGGTATTAAGATGAATTAAGAGGTTTGAATTTGTAACCAGTAATGAATAATTGGCACCGTAAAAGGATTTGTGCATATCAAATCTGTCATTAAAAGAAAGCTATGAATTTCAAAGAGCGCTCGAATTGGAATTTGCTACTTGAAAAATGTATCTTACTTGGGTACTAGCTATGCTTCTGATAAGGGTTTGTTTTGGTTTAAAACAGTGCTGGTGCATGTGGTTGGTGTGATTGTATTTTCAGCTTTTAGATGAAAATGTTTATTTCAGTTAGATGCATGGCATGCCATCTTTCAGAATCATATAGTTACTTGAAGTTACTGGCTGAGTATTCTTTCAATGTTTTGCAATAGTTATTGTAGGATTTACCTTGCCTGAGGTTGAAAGGAAGGGAAAATTCTCTTTTACACACCATTTATAGGTTCTGTTAACGTGGTTAGTTCTTACTATGTAGCAGTTCTAATGTCCAAAGCTTTCCCAGTAATGATCATACTGCTGAGAGTTCATAGGTGAAGTTGCGGTGTAGTTTAGTAATAAAACACCAATAAATCAGGAGAATTGATGCAAAAAACAAGTAGGATAGATGCTGGAACTCAATGCAGAACTTAGTGCTTAGGAAAACCTCAAGTTTATTAGTTGAAAATAATTATCCGATAGCTGTAAATCTGGCCTTAAAATCTTTCCCACTTTATTGTTCATGAATCCTATAATGCTGAGTTTGAGATGTGCAAATCATTGAAAACCAACCTTACTTGTTAACTGCAATATGTAACTTCTCATACTTGTTTTGCTTCGTGGATTGATATTTTTATTATGATAAATAAACATAGTGCTGTCTGTTTGCATTCATGGTAGTAAAAAGTTTGTTCTTGGTGTAGCCCCAACTGAAATCTTGATGATTAGTTTGTCCGTCCAATCCCATTTCATAAATGGTTATTACTTGTATTATTTTTTCCTAGTAACTGAGTAACCTGTGTGAGTGAAACAGGTCATTCCTGATTCAATAACTGGGTTAGAAATTCTTGAAGAGCTCAATCTTGCTTCAAATCTCTTAAAAGCACTGCCAGATTCAATTGGATTACTGCAAAACTTGAAAATCCTGGATGTCTCTAGCAACAAGATAGAGGTCTTGCCTGACACCATTTGTCATTGCAGGTAATTCTAATTCATTACAAGTTTGTCCTTTGACCAGAAATCCTGTGAAGTGGACTTTATTCATCAATGGTTCAGGTCGTTGCTGGAATTGGATGTGAGCTTCAACTGCCTGACATACTTGCCGACTAATATTGGACATGAATTGTCGAATCTTCAGAGGCTTTCGATCCAGCTGAACAAGATTTTTTCTCTTCCCACATCTATTGGTGAGATGAGATCTCTGCGCCACCTGGATGCTCATTTCAATGAGCTTCGTGGCCTTCCCCTTGCTATTGGGAAATTGACAAATCTTGAGATCCTCAATTTGAGCAGTAATTTCAGTGACCTGAAGGAACTCCCTGAAACTTTTGGTGATTTGACAAACCTCAAGGATCTTGATCTCAGCAACAACCAGATTTCTGCCTTGCCTGATTCATTTGGTCGTCTGGATAATTTGACCAAACTCAACTTGGACCAAAATCCCCTTGTAATTCCGCCGCCAGAAGTTATCAAGGAAGGGGTCGAGGCTGTGAAGATTTTTATGGCAAAGAGGTGGATTGACATACTGGTGGAGGAAGAAAGGAAGAGCATGCTTGAAGTACAAGAACAAGCACAGACTGGATGGTTGACGCGCAGCACCTCATTATTGAAAACTTATGCTACTGGTGTTTTTGCTACTGTTTCAGGATTCTTAAGTCCGAGAGTTCCTAGAGATCCTTATCTTGATCAACAGCTATGACTTCCCAGTCTCTGATATTTCAAGATCCATTTCTAATCGACAGCATGTACATTTGATATGATTGATGAAATGGATTTCTTCTGCTTGCAGTTTCTTTTGAAGCTGCAGCGATGCCAACTAGGAAGAGCTGCAAATTCAGCAAATTTTGCTCTTCTTCCACTCAGTCCTATTCTGGTCAGACAATAAACAGGTAGATTCTTGGCTATTCTGTTATCAAAACATCTCCTGCATATTGAATTTCACAACAGTTCCTTCTGCTGCTATTAATGTTTGGAAGTTGCTCATAATATCTTAGAACGTTCTTGAAAATGCATATAAGCTTTAGTGGTAGTTCTGGTAATCTCCTGTAACTCTACTAGCGTGAAGAAATGCACAAATGCCAGTCCTCTTGTATAAAGACGCTAAGTTTTGTAGGCCATTAAGTGACGTTAATGGTTTTGATTTTTATGTGATATCATAGACTAATGGTTTGGATTAGTGTGTGATGGCATACGTGATGGTTTGGATTACTTGCAGTTTTTGGGTGGACATTTCATCTATCAACACCACCTCACTAATGGAAGATAATGACGCACTAGTCTCTCTTTTAACTCGCTTAGAACACATTAGTGTGTTAAATGCCAACACCACAAGCCAACTTCCTCTTCTCATCTTGCTTCAGCTAATTTCAAGTACTTGTGCTACCTCTTGTCCAGCAACTGTGTCATTAAAAAACAGCTCGGGCAGAGAGCAGGACTCCACCCTCATGCCGGTTTAAAACCCTCAAGGCCTAGATCATTCCTGTATAGATTAGTGAAAATAAAACAATAAAATTAAGTCCAGAAAATCAAACAATTAAGGTGTTGGTAAACAATACGATTGTGTAGATTATTTACTGGAATACTCTTGATAACGAAGGTGGTGTCAACTGTATCTGGTCCTGAGGTCGTGTTGAAAGAAATTTTAAGTTTGTGAACGTTTGTATGAAGAAAAACATGCATGTTGTTTGGGTTATGGGTAGAAGCAGGTTTACAACGCAGTTGAAGCAGGGGTAGCAATCCACAATGAATTTGTTTTTTTACAATTTAGTTCGTAAACTTTACTTCTCTCTAATCGCATCTTTTTATGCTCAAATTGATGATTAATTTATCAAGAATTGTTAAGGAGGGCCCGAAGTGTAAAAGGAGAAAAGTGGTAGTTGCTTAAAAAATGGGGAAGAAAAAACTCACTTTTGTCCTTTTATGTTTTAAATCACAACTTTTAATATATCAAAATTTCAATTGTGTTATAGAATTTTATTATTCTTACTTTTAAATTCCTGGCTTAAGGGAGAAGAAATAAAATTACTAGATTCTAATGATAGAGAAAGAAAATATTGATTGATATTGATTTAATCCATAAAAATTTTTTGGTACTGGTATCAATATGTTTTATTAGATAAGGGTAGCCTTACCCGGATGTTCTTAGTAGATTTAAGCTCGGAGATTTTTTTAATTTGTTTTTTTTTAGTTATTTGAGACCATAATTGAGACCTTCATTATGGCTATGATATGGGGAAAAGCAAGTGACTGGTTGCCTAACTTAATATATATATATATATATATATATATATATATATATATATTAAAGCGAACAAACATGTTATTATTAAGGGCTCAGGTGTGCAAGCCTAACTTGCCATTCTAGAATGTGGCAGCACTTGTAATTTTTTTTATTTATTAAAATGCAAAAACACCCCTAAATTAACTTGGCATTAACCAAAAAAACATGTTGTGAAGATCAAATGATAAAGATAATTTGTTAATTTTGAATCCATAGGTAATTTAAGTGATTTAATTTTAATTAAAAAAATAAAAATATATAAAAGGTTATAAGATGAAGCTAGAGTGTATTTATTATTATGGCAGTATTTGTAGTTGTGATACGAAGAAAGTTATTTTATAAAAAGTATTTTTGATAGAGGTTGGTTTAGTATTTATATATATTTGGTTAAAACTGTGAAATTGAGATTTAATAAAAAGTAGTTTAATATATTTGATTAAGAATACTTTTCAAATTGAGGATATAAAATAAGTAGAAAGATATATATTAATATTAATAGTTTTTAATTTAAATATTGAAAATTTAATTATTATTATTATTATATCATAAAATAAATAATATTTTATATAAAATATTTTTTTTATTATTCTATTAAATTATTTACAATTTTATTTTATATGAAATTCATCTGAAAAGGATTGTAGTTTTTATAGTTTTTTAAATATGCAACAATATCAAGTTAAATATTATTAAGAATAAAATTGGAATTGTGATTAAATTCTATAAATATTATATTATTATATGATTTTTTTAATTTATCTTTTAATTTATATATTGCTATTAAATAATATTAAATATTAATTTTTTAAATAAAATTTAATTAAAAATAAAAATTATATTTTTTTTACTTAATTAAATTTGATTCAATATATTTAGATTTGGACTGAATTTGACTATAAACAAAGTTATTTTTTATTATAGGAAAAGGATAGAAGCAACTTTAAGCTTCTTTCACAAGATATGTTTTCAACATAAATTATATAAATAGTAAATTAAATTTCAACATTAATCAATAACACAGTTCTAACATTAATCAATAATCAAACACGATTTTATATGGTTTATTTTAAAAACAAAAGTTGTGTATACTACACAGCCTTTTAGTTCTCAAAGTATATAAGTTTTATAAAAATATTAAAAAAACTAATATCCCCAAAATAATTTGAAAATTATATTAAATCACAGTAAATAAATAATCTTACCTCAAATCCTAGCTTAATTGTTTTTTGGCCAGGGGAAAATTCATTATAACAATATTCAATGAATAGTGTTTTTAGTTTAGGGGTACACTGAGACCTTTTCATTTCATGTGCTAACAAACCTTTTTTTTAACTTTAAATATTTATTAAAATAAAAAAAAGTCTATAAATTAACTTGATATTAAAGAAAAAAATCAAGTTCAAAAACCTAAGACGATAGTTTTGTTAATTTTTCTCCTTTTTATTTGTGGTATATCTAAATAATTTAATTTTTTTAATTTTTTTTAAAATCTAATATATTTTCAAACAATTTAAAAATAACATTGAATTGAATTATAACAAAATAATTATTTTATTTCAAATCCTAGTTCAACAGTTTTTTTTTTTTTTCTAATAGCAAATTCATCATCACTATTATTAATGATTAGTGTTGCGAGTTCGTGGATAAAGTAACAGTTAAAGGTACGGCAAATTAATTAAAAGAGATTTGTCTTGCTGCTGCGTCTTTTCAAGGGTAAAGAGAACGGTGAAACAGACACAGTGAATTCCTCGATGAATCATGGAGTACATTGAAGAGTAATTAATATTCAAACTTACCACCATTAAGGGGGGGGAAAAGACATGTTATGGGTTAAACCGTAATTAAATAATACATCTCCAGTCCACTTATTAAATTAATAATAACAATGCATGTTCTAAAACAAAACAGTGTTTCGATGTGTAAATGGTAAAATTATAGATTTTGCCAAAAAACATTTTTTTTACTTTAATGATATTGTAGGGGTGGTAAAATATTAATTTTTGAGTTTTTTTATTTTTATTTTTATAAAAAAAGGTTTTTTAGTTTTTTCTCATTATATTTTGTATTTTTATCATTTTATACTTGACCTACTTATTACCATTTTATTTTTTATCTTTATTTTTTTAATATTATTTTAGGTTTTTTCCTTACATTTTTTTTGAAAAAAAATATTTTTTTTATTTTCTATACTTTGAATATTTATCACTTATCACTCTACACTGAACCTATTTATATCATTATTTTTTTTTATCTTTATCTTTATCTTTATTTTTTTGTAATTTGTATTTAAATATTTTTATTTATATTTTCTTTTGAAAAATTATTTTACAAAGACTAACCAAATAATGTGTTACTATAACAATTGTAATTTGATTCATCATTTTGCTATATTAAAAATTAACTTAAAATCTTACATGATTTTAATAATACAAATAATTTTTACTATAAATATTATTATAAGTAAACATTGACTTTTTTGATTTAGTGTTATATTTGTTGTTCGATGTAACAAAAAAGCTTTAATAACATTTACATATTAATTCCTTTGTATTAGAAAAAATAACATTTACACATTAATTACTTTGTATTAGAAAAAAAATATTGTTCAATCTACACTGAGATGAGTTGAATAAACACGTTATACTTTATTCTTTATTGTTTTGTTTTTTTCCATTTACTAGAGCATATAGTTGTCAATGTATTAAAATAAATTCATGCATAGATTTTTTAAATTTATAATTAGATTTTAAAGAAATTATTTAAATGGCTTGCATATTTATTTGTATTTTTCATAAAAAAATATTTGTCTCGTGATAAGGTATTGATCCAATAACTAGTAAATAAACTAAAATAGATGTTTTACTGTTGATCCATGCACAAAACACCATGGATTTGAATGGTATAATAATAATTTTATCCTTCTCAATGAAAATAATTGAACGGGCTATCAGGGTAATATGATTATTTCATAAGACTCATTAATTATTATTAGATTGTTTTATGACAACTTAATGTTTCCATATTTTTACAATACAATAAAAGAAAATTATAAAATTATCTTTAAAAGAAAATTTTATTTTATTAATGTCAAGAGGATTTTTTGAATTTTTAATTTTTTAACTACATACTAAATAACTAAATTACTCTAGAAGAAAAAAATGATATCCAATGGATTTTTTGTATTTTTATTATGAGTTTTTTTTAGTTATAAAGTTGATTAAGAAACCATTTAATATTTTACAAAATATAAAATATTATTTAAATGTTAAAACTATTTAGACCATAAATTACATGCGTTAGCATGTGCATTGTGTCCACACTATTACGGTGGCACATGACATATTTGAGATATCCGGTCTTTTGTTTTAATCTAAAGCATGGTAGCAAATGAGTAGCAGTGCAATGAAAATTACTCTTTTCTTTTTTTTTTACCCTTTTTTTTCTTTCACCATCTTAGGATTCGAGTCAAGTTGGCCAAATTCAACGATATTATATTATTTTATTTTATATTAGATTTAATTATTATTTATTTTGTATAGAATCTTATTTTTATTTATTTATTGTTTCATTTCATTCTTTAATGTTTAGTTTTATTTTTTTATTTCAAATTTGATTTTTATTTCTTATTATTTTTTGTTTTCTTATTATTTTTTTAATTGAAATTGTTTTTTAATTTTATCATTCAATATTTAATTTAATTTTTTATATTAAATTTAATCCTAATTCTTTTGATTGCCATTTATTTTGTTTTGGATCCTTTTTTATTAATTATTTTTAATTTTCATTCCTCATTTTTCAATTAATTGAAAGTTTGTATTCATGTTTTTTTCAGGTTTGTTTTTTATGAAGTAATCATTATTTTATAATCTGGATCATGAATTTAAAAAATTAAATTGAGTTGACTTTGATTTTTTTTTTTATTAAAATTGATTTGTTTCAATTTTATTATTTAATATTATATTTGTTAAGGATTGGCCTTCCTAATTTTTTTCTATTTGAGGTTATCTGTATCTAATGTATTAAGTTGTAGGGTTTATAGGTTAGTCCAAATTGATTCAAGTTTTTTTTTTTTCCCTACAACATTAGATTGGTTTGATAATTGAGCTTCATAATTATATTTAATTTTCTCTTCACGAGATTATTTCGATCTCATAATTAAATCATAAATTTGATAGGTTAATTGAAGTCGATTCATATTTTTTTTTTAAAAAAAGTTATTTTTAACATTTGATTTGCTTGAATTGAATATTGAATTTGTGTTCATGATTATCTCATTTTTATTTTATTATCAAATAAAATTATAATTTTTTAAAATATTTAAAATATATATTATCACAAGCAACTACTTTTTGCAGTTAAACATTACCAATTTTCTTGTTCTATTTGCTTTATTTATTATTAATATATTTTTTTAATTATATTATTAAATTAACTAAATTTATCCAACTATCTGAATTTCAATTTTTTCCCTTTTTTTTAAATACTAGTGTTGTCTAAATATTATTTTTTATTTTTTAAAAAAATTAACCTGACTAGCAATTTAGCACTGATGACCTATTTAGTCGGAACACTAAAAAGATAGTAATTCCCTGCACGAGAAGTATCCAACGGCTAGTATTGCCCCAAAATCAACAATCCGAACCGAGAACAACATCACCATAAATAATGGAGCAAGACTGGCACCACCAACCTCCCCATGTGCTCACATGCTTTCCAATTTCTTTCCACTTTCCCATCAATTGATCAAGAAAAAATAATTCTCCAAGAAACTGCCCCTTTTTCTTTCTTCTTCCTTCTCGTTAAGGGTTTCTTTCTTTCTTTCTTTCTGTTTTTATCAGAGACATGTCCAAGCTGTCTAGAACATCTTCTTCTTCCAAAACAACAACGTTGTTGTTGTTCTTGTTCCTGTTAATGTCGGCCCTCTTGGTCTCCTTCTGTGCTCTGGTGTGCTACTTCTACGCTTGTACTGCTAACCCCAGCAGACTCAACTGGGCTGGTTTCTTTGGGTCAGCCTTCTTGGTTTCCGGGGTCTTATTACTATCAACATTGCTTGTTGTTGCTGCCCGTGCCACGGTGTTGACATGGATCACGGTACTGGTGCTTCTAGCTTTTTCGGGAAAGCGACACCGGGTGCTTGTTCAACAAGGAAGGAAAATCACTGCTGATGTTGTTGTGTACTTGATTAGAGGGGCTGCTTAGACCCATTAACGAGAAGCAACTCAGGATGTAAAGGGAAACTGCAGTATTTGAAAGAATATTTCTCTGTGATTATCTTTCTCCTTTCTAGTTATGGCCTCTGGTGTTTTTGCAGTGCTCACTGTCTCTTTGTAGTGCTTTTTTCACATTGTATTTCGTCTTTCTTCCCTTTTCTTTTCTATATATATACTGAACAGCATTAAGGGTTCGTACATGTTTATTGCAAATCTTTTTTAAAGGGTTTGTCTCAACGATTGTTGGTTCGATCTTGTAAACAAATTGATAAGAAATTTTCACTTCTTTAGCTTCCCTCTTTTCGCCATTTCTTTTACCATGATTGTGACGAAAACATATCTCAAAATGAAATACGAAAGGCCAGTTAAGCTCCAACCCAACTAAAAGCAAATACCGAAGTGATTAATTAGATCTCGTCAATATCAATCATCTAGTTGTTTAACTAGCAACCCAAAACAGGGGAAAAAAAAAACGAGGCTGTTTTGTTTTTTGTTTTTAAGAAAACATTGGTTAAAAGCTTGACTTATCTTATGTATGATCTGAGTTTGGTTCTTTGCCGACTTTTAAATTTAATTTTAAATTATAATAATTATTATTTTTATTTATACTTTGATTTATATCAACTGGTTAATTCTCCTGACAAGTGATTGAAATCTTATTCCTGATTGACTCTCACTAAAAATTTTAAAAATATAATAATAATTATTTTTATTTTTATAATAATCTAAATAAATTTAAGTTAATTATCTCAACATATAACATTGACCATGTTCCAAATCAATTTACAAGTCAAATTTTAAAATTATAATAACAATTATTTTTATTTTTATATTGATTTGAGTCAATAGCCAATCCGACCAACCTTTATTCTTAAAAATATTATAATAATTACTTTTATTTTTATGTTTATTTGGATCAACCTAAGTTGACCTTTATGACATGTAATCCAGGCCTTATCTAAACTTAACTAACCTAAAACTATGATAATAATAAGAGGGTGAACATATAAATAGAAATGATAATAATCATTTCTATTTATATGTTCACCCTCTTGACTCATTACTTGAGTCTTACTCTAAGTTGATCTTCGAGTTGGGTTTTAAGACCATAATAATAATTATTTTTATTTTTATATTGATTCGAAAAAACCCTTGTTAATTCTTTTACTTGTGACATAGACCTTATCCTGGATTAACTCTTAAATTAAGTTTTAAAATTATGATAACAATTATTTTTATTCTTATGTTAACTTGAGTCAATTCAAGTTTACCTTCCTGAATCGCGACTCAGGTCTTGTTCTAAATCAATCTCTAAATTAAATTATAAAATTATGATTATGATAATTTTTATTATTATATTTTTTAATTGAACAATTTTAAAAACTAAGAGTTGTTCACTGGAATACTTTAAAAATAAAAAATAATTAATGTTGTCTTTAAAGACAAGCCCCTAATATATTTTTTATTTTGAAAATAAATAAATTTACTCTAAAATTATACCAAAAATAAATTTATTTTCATATTCTTATATTTTGAACCAAACATATTTGTTATATATATATATATATATATATATATATCATGAAATAATAATCATTTAATAGAATTTTAACAACAATCAAGGTTAACACTCTCACTTTTTTACTTGATAACAACAACAATTACTTTTAGTCCTCGATTGATATGCTTCATCATCTTGTGGGGATGTTGTATTAAAGTTTTATTGAGGATTAGATTATATTAATTTTATTGAATATTTTTTAAGTTGATTTTAAAAAATTATTTTATATTATTATTAAATCTGATCTATTAATATTGAATTCTTTTGATTTGATATTTTATTTAATTTTAGTATTAGATTAATAAAGTTTCCAAAACTTAACTCATTAAACTCATAACCTAAATTATGAATACCATAAAATTTAATAACTTTGTTTTCTTAAATTATTTTTTATAATAATATTATAATAAAAATAGATGTTTATAAAAATTAATTATGAACTAAATGTTAATATTTTTTTTGGAGATTATACTAATTTTATAAAAAAACTAAAATAAATTGTTATGATGAATTTAAAATTAATAAAATATTATAGAATGAAAGTGAAAGAAATAAATTTGCAAGTTAATATAGCGTGTAAGAATAAAATTTTAAAAAATAATAATTTAGAAGGTAGATTTTTTTTCTAAAATAAAGAGAGTTGTGGTGATAATCAATTCGGCTGTTTTAGTAGAGAGAAGAATTAACAGCGCACCTAATTAAGCGATGACTTCTATGTCTCCCCAGTTGCACCCCGTACCACTGAAGTCTTAGCTTATCCACCAAGGACTTATACCAACTAAACAACCAATAAAATAAACCCACGTATGAATTCACAAATTCATACAGTAGTCTCAGTCGTATTAAATCACATCCAATTCAGTTCCTTAACCCCATAGGTTTTCTTTTTCAATTAAAAAAATAAAATAAAAATAGAACTTATCCAATAAGCCAAAACAAAGAGTGTATATATATAGGGAGAGAGAGAGACATGAGGAAATCAAAGCAAGTTTTATAGTTAAGTTAGACGGTAAAAGCGGCTAACAGGTACGCTTGGTAAGTGATTGATTCTTCATATTCTCTCTTCTCTTTCCGATTTTTATTCTTAATTTGAACCATTCCTCCCTTAATCCTTTCTTTGGGTTTTTTAAGGTTTTCTTTTATTGCGCGGCTTACTGGAACGCGATGGATTCTACTATGGTGATAAAGGTTTGGTCTTTAGCGTTTTCTATTATTTGCTTTTGTGTTTTCTGTGAATAAAATATATAAAGTTTGGAAATTGGGGTTTTGTGTTTTGAACAATTTGGTTTTAGATACAGCCGTGTATTGCTTCAATGATGTGTCTGGTCTCTTTGTGTTTTGTTTATTGTTTGTTTGCTCTTTGATCAAGTGTTATTGTTTTTTTTGTTTGTTGAGTCAAATACGAGAAATATATTATTTAATGTTTTTCATTTATTATTTTCTCCTTTGTTATAGAGTAGAGTTTGATCTAGGGTCTTTCGTATTATGATTTTTTTTTTTTTTTTAGATTAGGGCGTGTAATGAGGTGCTTAAATCTGATAGGCTTATTTTAGAATGTTGTTTTAATAGTTTGAATTCTGACCTTGGCTGAAAAAAGAATCATTTTTGGATTTGGTTTTATTTAGGGTTTTGCCTTCTTTTTTCAAAATTGTTATTACATCTTGCGGTTTTTGTTGGTCTCAAAGCTGGTGAGATTTTGTCTTTGATGCTTTAAAGGATTTCTGGACCAATTTACTGCACAATTTTGTTTTTTTTATCTCATCTTTGCAAAGGATTTGAGTAGGGTTATGTTGAAACAGGATGAGAATATGTTGTGGTTTGAGTTTAGAAAATGTTTTGACAACAAATGGAATTATATGTTAATTTGAATTTCTTTATGTTCTTTATATTCCAATTGCCTCTGCTTTTATTTATTTATTTATATTTGCTCATGTGGATACAGGTTAAATATAGTGATACACTCAGGCGTTTTAATGCTCATGTAAAGGAGAATGAGCAACTTGATCTTGACATGACTGCCCTGAGGGAAAAGATCCTCGGTCTTTTTAATTTTCCTCCAGATGCTGATCTCACTCTGACCTATATTGATGAAGATGGGGATGTGGTTACTCTTGCGGATGATGATGATCTGCGTGATGTGATGAGGCAGAACCTGAAGTTTTTGAGGATTGATGTGCAGCTTAATAATGATAAGTCTGGTAAATCTAATGCTAGATCTAGTGGTAGTTCCACCCCTACGAGGTCCCCCAGGGTCCAGAGTCCATTACCATGCCTCAACAATGGTGTTGCTGAAGTTCTGAAGTCTGTGCCAGAGCCCTTACGTGAAGTACTCTCAAAGATATCTCTCGACCTCACTTCAAAAGCTGTGGCTTCTAATGCATTGCTCACTGAGCTTGTTGACTGCTTTTCAAAAATGGGGCAATCCCACCTGAATCCAACCTCGCAGTCTCATGATGGTATAGGTGCCCAAACTGGAGCTACAGCTCCTACAGTTCTAAATGCTTCCAAGGATGATGGCTTGAAAGAAGACTTGCTGAATTTAAACTCGCCTCTCAAAACTAGCCAGGAGGAGAGCTTTGAAAATGGTACTAAGACTGCAATGCCACCACAAACAGCTGTCCCTCCTGTTAATCTGAATCCTAACCCTCAAATTTCCAATTCATTTGTGCATTATGGACCCCTTGCATCGTTCATCCCTGCTTGTGATGATTGGAAGGAAGCCAAGAAACAGAATACTGGTCTTCCAACTGGGAAGCCTGGCTGGTTTGGTTTCCCCAGCATTCCTGTGAATCATGACTTTCCTTTACACACTGATTGTCCATTTAGTGGAATGCCAGTGGCAAATGACTCAGCTTCACGCACTCTCAAAAGTCATGTAATTAAGAGAAACAATTCTCTTAATAATCCCATGGTTGGCATGTTTCATAGGGGTGTTCAATGTGATGGTTGTGGTGGTCATCCAATTACCGGGCCTCGTTACAAGTCCAAAGTGTAAGATATACAATTAAAGCTTTGATGTTGTGCCTATGCTTATAAAGATAATGGCTGTTGAATTGATGCTATTTTCTCATATTTATTTAGTGATTACCTCTCTGCTCTTTTTCTTTCTAGCAGTAAAGAGGATTATGACCTCTGCAGCATCTGCTTCGCTGAAATGGGTAATGAAGCTGATTACATCAAGATGGATAGGCCAATGCCTTATCGTAATCGTTGGTCTTTCAAGGGGTTTAAAGATCCTGTATGCAGACTTTGTGCCTATCTTGATATTTAATATGACATGCAAGTTTTCTCTGTTGATAAAATCTTGCTTTATTTTTTTTCATAGCTGACTTCTTTTTTTATATTTTACCAAAAGACACAGAAATCTTGGGCCATCCCACAGCCTCTCTCTAAAGGTTCATATGGAGTAAAAGGAGCTCAACCTAAGCTAGACAGCCGTTTTGTTTTGGATGTCAATGTGTCAGATGGTACCATGATGCCTCCATCTACTCCTTTTACCAAGATTTGGCGAATGCGCAACAATGGTAGTGCCGCATGGCCTCACGGAGTGCGGCTTGTGTGGATTGGGGGAGACAGGTTCTTCAATACTGATTCTGTTGAGATAGAGGTGGGCTTCTTCAGTTTGTAGTAACAGTTAACAATTGCCTTTGCTTTAAGCAATTAATCTGATCTTTCTTCATTTTGTGGTCTCATTGATCCATGCAGATTCCAGTCAATGGTGTGCCTATTGATGGTGAACTTGATATTGCAGCTGATTTTGTATCTCCTGTGTTGCCTGGTAGATATGTATCATATTGGAGGATGGCATACCCTTCAGGTGGAAAATTCGGGCAGCGTGTTTGGGTTCTTATTGAGGTATTGGCTTTCTTGGTGCTCCCTCCATTGGCTTTTACTCGCACCTTTTCATTTCACACAAACACACCAGAAAGTGCACAGTAGTTATTCCTTATTTTTCCATGCAGGTCGATGCTTCCCTGAAAGATCCATTCTTCAAATATCTGAACTTGAACGAGTCCCCCAATTACAGCGGTTCTAAATTTCCTGGTGTTTTAGATGTGAATGTCCAGCCTGCTGTGGATGGCTGTTTTCTGGAGCCTCAGAATAATACCTTGCTTTCAGAACCAGTTGTCCCCTTGGTTGACGAACAGCCTAAGAGCCAAGAACTAAAATTCCCTGTAGATGATGCCTTACTGATTGACCATGGTGTTTCAGCCTCTGATCCTTCCCAGGCCATGCCTTCACCTGTTTCTGTTCTTTATCCAATGATAGACATTTCTGAAACAGTTCCTGCTAGTACCGAACTCCTTCCTGCTGCGGATGCTACTTCCTCTGAAGAGGTCATCGTTGAAAATGCTGTTGAGAAGACCCTCCTAATGGAACTCAAGGAAATGGGCTTCAAGCAGGTTGATTTGAATAAGGAGGTCTTGAGGCGGAATGAGTATGATCTGGAGCAGTCAGTGGATGATCTTTGTGGTGTTTCTGACTGGGACCCCATTCTCGAGGAGTTGCAAGAGATGGTAAGTCATCTCAGGAGTTCTTTTTTAGATCTTTTTGTAGCAAGACTAGGATTGTTTTTTGTTTATGTTGTTTTATGCACAACACAAGATTACTGTATGTTGTGGTTGCAGGGTTTCCGTGACAAGGAAATGAACAAGCTGCTGCTGAAGAAAAACAATGGGAGTATCAAGGGTGTGGTCATGGATATTCTCACCGGAGAGAAGGCATAGTTCTAGACTTTTAATCCTCCTTTATGTTGTCAAGAGGTATTATAAATAAATCTAGGGTTGCTAAGGTTTAATAAGTTGATCTACGGATTCTCTAAGAACTGCTCAGGTTTTGAGCATTTATCGTGTTTGGTGCTCCAACCAAATGCTGGCTGGATATGGTTTTATATATATATATATATATATATATATATATATATATATATATACACACATATCAGGTGCACGGTGAATGAATAATTTATCAATATGGTTCCTTCTGATTCTCGTTATTCTTGTGCCTGGTCTGCATTCTCGTTATTCTTGTGCCCTTGTGGATGAAAGATTCGTGTTATGCAGTATATCATCCGACAACGTTTTTGGCATGTTTCTTATGTTTCCTCATAATTTTTGCCAGCATCATGTACTTTTTCTAGGACTTCTGTTACTGCACTCAAAAAAAGGTTTTTGAAATATCTGCCAGGTTAGGTTTTTAATGCACGGGGATGAAATAAAGGAAGGGTTATATATATATATATATATATATATATATATATATTTATTTATTTATTTATATATACTCTTGAGATGTCGATTATGGCTACTCAACCCCCCCCCCCCCCCCACACACACACACACTTTATTTTTTTATTTTTTTATTTTTTTTGGCGATGGTGGTCGAGTTTTATGACCTGGAGAAAATTAAAAACTGTTTTTCTGCTTTATGGGCGCCATTTTCTTTTTACCAAAATGGGGGAGAAAACATAGCAGTGAGGCCCAGAATGCAGTTTCTGCTAAATGATATTCTACTGATGAGGAAAAAGCAAAAGAGAAGAGAAGCAATTGATATTTCGATGGTCTGGTTATGTGTTTCATTTACCGAGATGGGGATGAGGATCATTGATTCGATCGAAAATGGAAATGCCGTAGTCCGTCAAAGGGTTTCTAGGTTTTGAGGCGGTGGGGGTGGGCGTCGTGTGAACTTAGTTCAGGCGTTGTGGTTGCTTTACACTTTCGTAAGGTTTGTGCTCTCTGGAAATGACTGGTTATGTGAGTTAGGTTTGGCGGGAATTTAAGAGGGGGAGAGAGAGGTGACCATTAATTTTTTTGTGCTGGTTCGGTGGTTTTGAATTTTGATTGGAGGTTTTGCTTTAAAACTTTTATGAATATATTTAACGGTTAATTTGATTTTTTTAATCAATATTTTTTTTATATTTATTTAATGAAAATTAATTTTTATAATTAATTTTAATTTATTTATTATAAAATTATTTTTGTTTTATAACTGTTTTCCCTGTCACTTGTAATTTTTTTTAATTTTATATTTTACTATTAAATTAATTAACTAATAGACCTGGAGGAAGAAGTGACCTGACTCGCAAGGGAGCTCTTCTGAACAGAGCAACCAGGGATCGGTCTGGTTGTCGGGAACCTCTAGGTCCGATGTATTCAGAAGTACTTCTTGCTCAGCTGGGGCATGTGGAGGGAATATTTCGTTCCAATTAACTTCTTCGAATCCTGTTATCTCAAGGAGCTGGAAAGTTTCTAACTCTACATGCTGCTAAGCAACTTGCTGAACAGTCATGTCGATGACTTCGTTCCATGCCTGAAGTCCTTTGCTCCAACGGAGATTTGACTACGATTTTTCGTAATCTTTCAATCTCGTTATCGATAATTCGAGTAGTAGTTACCATTTGGGTTGTTTTTGGAAGGCTATACTTGAAGAATTTCCATCGCTCTTGTAATTACTGTGCTAAGAGCGTTTCTTCTGAACTGGGCACTTCTAGGGGTCATCCACGACTAGACTGTAGTCTTTCAGCTTGTTGCTGGAGTTTATACTCTAGCCTTTCTCGAGCTTGGACCTCATTAAACAGATGTTCTGTCCCTTCTTCGAGGTCCACCAACAGCTTCCGCTCAATGGGCAGTTAGCTCATTGTGAAGGTGCGGGCTTATATTTGAGAAGACTCTCAAGTTGGTTAATAACCTTCTCGACCAGAGCAATTTTCTGGGTGCTGTCTTCTTCGACAAAGCGGAGTATCCGCAGATAGGATTTTAACTCATTTACTTCTGCTAGAATGGATAATTTATCCATTTTCATATTTCTTATAGCAACAGTAAGTGAAGTGGAAGTTCCGAATAAGGTGTGGTCAAAAGCTGCATGTAGCGCTTCTGAAGGGTCTGAGAACAAGTTGTTCTTATAAATATAATTTCAATTTTTAACTATTCCTGGTCGGATAGTGTTTTCGTAATACTAATTGATTTTTGAAACTCCCTCAGGTGTCCTGATTAAGGTTTCGGGTTGTCTCATAGACACTGTTTGTTTTTCAACAGTTTGTTGAATAGTAGTTTGCTTTTGCTGACAACTTGGTTTTTTATCCTTTTTTGAAATTTCTTGCATTGATCAGTTGTATGGCCGACAAGTGGTAATTGTTGCACTGTATTGCCTGAGAATAATTAATTTGATTATTCATGTGAGCCGGGCAATCAAGTTGATTGTGCCCTCTCTGTAGACATGTTTCACAAATTGTGACAAAATGGCTCAAGCAGACGATAAAATTCATCGTCAAACATCTCCTCTGGAGACATGGGTCTTTTAGACATTTTCCTTTATTTGTTCAAGATCTTCTTGAAACTGGATGGCTAAGGGTTTGAATTGTTCAACTCTTTTTTTACAAAATTTGGAGTGATCCATCTGGGATTTCTTTTATGATAATTTTCTCTTACATATCGACGAGTTGATCTTTTCGAGCAAGTTGCTCATCTTTGCATCGAATAATTCCGTGCATCTTTTGAGTTTTTATTTTTTGTTGAAGATATGCTTCCATATTATCAGCTTGATTTCTATCCAAATTGGGTTTTAGAGTTTTCTATTTATTTTCCTAAATTAGAATCAGCTTTTGTTGTTTTAGGGTGGAAACAGTAAATGAGACGCCTACTTTAGGTCTTATGAGATTAGGAATGTCTCCATGTCAGGGTTAAATAATAAAAAACCTAATTAAGATGAAATATCAACAAAAATTCAGAAATATAAAATATACTAGAATTTAGAACGATTGTTACTTAAAGATGATGGGGGTTCAGTTCTGAAATTTTGCACTCTGTCCGCCATTTAGTCTTACTCCAATCAAGACAGCTCCTTTCCCTTCCGCTGTACTTAGCCTGTTGGGATGCCTGAGCTTAAGAGCTTAGGACTACTCCTTGCACCATAATTTCTTAACAACCTTCGTTCGCCCTTCGTTCTATTTCATCCCTATAAAGTTTGATATTTAACTGATATACTATACATTCATAATTATAATCAAATAAATTCATATCTTAAAAATCAATTCATAACATTAATCAAATGAAAAGTTATTAATTCAGAAATCAATTCAAAAATATATATAAATTCATATCAAAAATTAAGTTTCAACAATTGATCATACTTTATCACAACAAAGATAATAATCAACATATATATTATCAAGAAGTATGATCCAATTCATATTAAAAAATCAAATATTTATAATATTTCTCAAGTATATAAAAAATTATCTACTTACGTGACTTGAAAACAAATAAAAATCAAAACAAACACCTAAAAAAATCCTACTGATGTCTTGCCGGTAGAACATCAAGATTATCTAAATATAAATGAGACATATTCAAGAATGACTCAAAAGAACATATAACCTATTTAATATACTTAACTATGAATCTATTCCATAATCCTATATATTTTTAGACTAAACTAGTTATTTTTCTAAAAACTCAAAAATTAACGGTTTTTCTAAAATCTAATCTATAATAAAACAAATAAAAAATTGATAATAATTCACTAAATAACCCTAAATTATTCATCAAACCAATCTGAAAAAACTAATATCACAGCTAGGGACTAATATGAAATTTATCATATTTTTAAGGCCAAATTGTAATTTTCATCTAATTGGAGGACCAAACTAAACATATCCTAAATTCATGACTATAGTGGAATTATGTTCATAATTCATCCTCATTTCTGTCCATAACCTCTAATTATTCTCCAGGGACCATTCTGGAAATTTTCCAAAATTTTTAGGGTCAAATTATAATTTTTTGTCAAAATGGAGGACCAAACTAAAATTTATCATAAATCCATGAATATACTGAAATTTTGACCATAATTAATCCTAAATTCTGTCCAGAATATCTCATTATACTCCAGGGACCATTCTGTAATTTTACCAAAATTTAAAGGTCAAATTGTAATTTTTATCAAATTGAAGGACTGAATTGAAAGTGTTAAAATTTCATAACTATACAGTAAATTTGCTCATAATTCATCTTTGATTTTGTTCAGAATATTGGAATAGGCTTCAGGGACCAATATTTAAATTTTCCAAAGTTTGGGGACTAAACTGTAATTTCTACAAATTGAGGGACCAAATTAAATTTTCATCATCTTCAACCTTCAACCCAGAATTTCAACAGAAACGCATTGTTCTTTTCAAATTTCTAACTCAAAATTCACCATTTACATAATTCATAATTCAAAATCATCACAATCTTCCATAATCAACTAAATAATTAATTACCCACAACAATTAATTCCATAACATTCAATTTAATTAATCAATTAAACCCAAACATAAATTTTTAAAACCCTAAAATTTATCAAAACTAAAATTAAAACTTAATTAACTTATATTTATACACAATCTTACCTTTAAATTTATTTATATCCACTCTTTTCTATTCTTTCTTCAAAACCCTTTTAATTTCTTTCTTTTCTTTTTTTTTTTCTTCTTTCTCACTTTACTTCTGCTGGTTCTCTCTCAAAATATTCAAATCTCTTATATTTATTTATTTATTTATTTATTTATTATTTTTTTATTCAATTACTACTATACCCTTTATTAATTATATTTTCTCTTGAAACCTCCAAGTGTTTTACTATCTTTTTCTCCTTAATACAAAACATGACAGTCACCTCATCGTTTCCAAGTAGGAATAACTCGAATTTTTCAAGCGCATTGTTATTGGCTGACATGTCAAAGTATAAAGTAGTAATCATACATCTACAGAGTCTCGCTATAGACTTTGGGCTAAATTTATTCGGCTTTGCGAATAAAACTGCTCCCCATCCGTCTTCGGATTCATCTGTGTGGATGACTAGATAATCACTATCTAGTGGGAGCATTTGTCTTGCGCATTACTCCAAGTTGAAGTAATTCTTTGATTTGAAGTTCAAACCATTTAATCTCTTCATTTGAGGCTGGAATGGCCTTTGAAGTGATTATAAGATTAGGATTTGCTGGAATAATACTACAAATTGTCTTATGTTTATACCAACACCTGAGAGGCTTATCGCCAATAATTTCGATCTTTTGCAACTCGAGATCAATATCCTCAAGGCTTAAATTTGCTAAAACGAAATTAATATGAATCAAATTTTTGATTCAGGGACCATGAAAGTTTCAGGATCCTCAAGAAATTCTAAATTGAATTCCTCGTTACATATCAAGTTCTGATTTTGCAACTTGCATGAACCTGGTATAAGACATTGACAAGGTTTGTCTCCTAGAATTAGGGATGATAATTGAGTAATCACGGGATTTTTTAATAGTTATGTTTTATTTATTATTCATTGAATAAAAAATAAAAAATTATTCATTTGACTTAGGTATCCAAGAAGTATCTGTTATATATTTATTAATAAAAAATAAAATAGTTAATATATATATATATATATATATAAAATAGAATATGTATATATTATACTGTATTAAAAAAATCTAAATGTTTTATAAATATATTTATATAATATAAATATATATTTCAGATTAGGTTTGAGCGAGTTTTGAATTGAGTTTAATAATACCATATCTTATTTATTATCTATTAAGTCTAAAAATTACCCACTAATTTAGGATGGAATGATACCTATGACATTCATCTGGTATGGTATAGATTAAATTGTCATCAATGCCTATAATACATTCAGCCTTTCTACTTTACAGGCATTTATTCCCGATCCCTCCTAAAATGTGGACGATATAACTTGATATTTAACAAGAGATAAAGGAATTGGATGCAACGCTACCATCTTCAGAGATTAAAGTTGAAATTTGGGTCTATAAATTTGCAGCTTCTTATGACTAGATTATTGTAAACTGCGCAAATCAGCAAATATGTCTCAAGGTACTGCTTACCAAACTAGGCAACAGTATGGCTGGGACACTACGTCCGATGATTATCATGCATATCTTTCAAGATTATCAAGGATGTCAAAGTGTTCTCCATGGTGCTCCCCAGTACCCAAGCGTGCGCAAGGCCTTCAACAACAACGTAATTTAAGAAGAAGAGACTATCGAGGCTCGCCAAGATTATGTAATCAACAAGAGGAATCACACCAAGTCTCCCAAGAAGGTTCAGGTGACTGAGCAACTGCAAATTATCGAACAAAATGGGAATCAGAAATCAGAACTTATCGAAGAAACCGTTGATGATGAAGCTGATGGCTTCATCCAGCAGAAACACAAGGACTTTGAACTGTGCAAATGGAAGACCTTCAAGTTGCCATAAGCTAGGAGAATATCGGTTGTGCTAAGATTACAGGCAAAGTATATCTCAGCTACGGTGTTGTAACCAACACAGCTATTTAAATAAGAAAGGCCTGTCTTTCTTGTAGCTGCAGAACTTCTTTCAGGATTGTTTGTGACGGTCATGGTTTCTCAAATCAACCTCACTCAAAAGATGACGTGCAAGAGCTATAACCCAAATAGAAGTATGTTTTTCAGGTGCCGAACCCCAGGTTGAGCCATGACATGACCACGCCTCATTTCAAGTTTGGTTAGGGTACGTTCACGTCCAGCCATACTTTGGGCCCGGGTGCGATCATTCTCAACTCATATGGTGCAATCATTCTCAACTCATATTGGGTCTGGGTATGTTCCCTCCCTCTTTTCTCTTAGGTTTTGGGAGCAAACTGAGCCCAACATTTCTTAGATTATGAAACTGAAGAGTCACTTTATACAGAACTTTTTATATTCGGAACTTAAATTAATAATCATGATGCATATCATGATTTTATTAAATATAGACAAGCCATTCATATTTATATTAATTATATGTAATGGTATAATCAGTAAGATAACATTATTTTACTTATATAAAATTACATTTGTACCCCTTATACATTGCATGAGACCGTGGAAATTAAGGGATACAAAAGAAGGGAAAAAAGGAAGGAAAGGGGATTTTTCTCCTCTCCTCACCTTTAGATCTTCTTCTTGAACCCTATTGATGAATGCTCTTCAACATCTCAATAAATATCACTATTAATGTCGATCTTAACATAAATATTTCTAGTAATGACTTGATTTCCAGAGTGTCTATATCATCCATATCTCTAGGAAACTTTGTGCAGGTATCTTTTCTTTGCAAAAAAAAAAGAGCCTGCGTGACCTTGAAGTGAAGGTCATTGAATTCACCGTAAATAATGTCAGGGAACTTCTAAAAATAAATCATCCAAAAACATTGCCAGTAATTTTTATAACCTCCTCAGTTTGGATATAGCATGTCAAGATAATCTAACTATTTTATATTGCAATAAGACAACATAGTATAATATGTAGCTTTTCCTCGCTGCTTATTTGTGAATCCTGGGTTTCATATGCTGCAATTTTTGTGCAGCAATTGAGCCTTTAACAAATAAATTGTCAATGTGACGAGTGTTACTGAAACTAAACATTAGAGCAAATTACAAACGCTGCTTCGCCTTATTATTATTATTACATCAAGTTCTGAATCTCACAGTTTGTCGATGCTTGAGATTCTCTGAAATACATGCATGATACATGTTGCCAGAATCAATTATATAGCAGATATATAACATCTTTAACCCGTTAATGTTTTATATGTTCCCTTCTGTCCTTTGAAGTATCCAGGCTTATGCACATAGTTTAAGAATATGTGAAATTAAAAATTAATAAATCTGAAGTGTATTGGTGAAAACAAAATAATCATGCAAGGCCTGTAGAAATCCTTGGTAGCTCATTAAACTAGGAACTGCTGGAAGCTGTTGCTGCTGCTACAAGCCACCTGCCCAATACAATGAATGCCCTTTATGTCACCATTGCCAGTGACTTGTCAAACATATCAAATAAGCTGTCTTTCGATGCAGCTAATTCATGACCTCTGAGTTTCTGACTGCCTGACTGGTTTTATGTTCAGTTGTCAGATTTGATTAATAAATCATTAACTTTTGGAGGTTCTGCTGGAAACAGATGATTAGAGACTGTCTTTAGAACTGGCATTGAATATGGCAGATACTACTTGATTATGGTCCTATCGGCGCATAAAGAGGTACTAGTCCTGGTATTTTCCAGCAGAAACCTGAACTACAAAGAAATTCTTGTGGCAAATATGTCCATCAATCAACGACAACAATATCATACAGTCGACACCGGCCTAGAATTAAGTGGGGATTCGGTCATTGTTCCCAATTCAGCGGGAATATTAATCAATAATTCGACCATGATGAGATCATGTTAGCTTACCTTATTTCAGTACAGTCATCAGGTTGCTGGAGAGCTGCAATCAAATTCTGGAGACGTTGTGTGGTCAGCAGTTGAAATTCTTTACAGGGAATCTACCATGACCAGGACCAGATCACAATAATTGAGTAAAGAACAACACACCCTTTCCAATAACAGGTGCAAATAAACTGACAGAATCCTGAATTTTATTACAATGTGCCTCATCTGATGTTGACAAATCAAGGATCAAAATTGATTGCTATCATTAAATTTCATCTTTTGCTTGTACTGGTCTCCTTCTCAAGGAAAATAATTAAAAAAGAAATCATAACAAATCTGCTGGTTTTAAACTAGCAATGCTCTTCTACTTCACAAATTGCTGTTATGATTAATAGCTCTGAAGAAAAGAAAATATGTTGATTCGTAGAAAAATACCGAAGTGGTTTGCATTACTGAAAATACTTTGTCTGCCAATACAAGTCTTAGGTTGTTTGTGATGTGGTTTCATGACAAGGCAAATACTTGTAGCAAGACATTTCCATGCCACTAAAAGCACAACATATGAATTTGATTTTAATTTCCTCTGAGGCTAAAGTGTGAAATCAACCTGCAAAACAAAACTTGAATTGTCATGTCAGATTTTTTCAATGAAGATTGCACTTGCTAGCATTCTTCACTGCAAAACCTGGAGATAGAACTAACATAAGCTGGAAGTCAAGAACAAGACAGAACTAATGAAATATAACAGCAAAATTGATTGTTATCTTAACGAGGAACTTCAGCCTCATTGAATCTCCTCGAAGACATGACATTAAACAAATTTCTAAGACTGTTCTTACTCTCTCTTTTCTTACTATACACCCTTCTTCGAGTATCTAGCCCACTAAATGGATCTTCCAAAACAAGCTCTCTCTCCAACCTTTTGGACATATTCACAATCTCATAGGAATCCCACAGTGATTGCTTGAAATCCCAACTTACACTCTCAACCCTCTTGGCTGATGACTTCTTCATTGCTTCTAGCTTGAACCGAGAAGGCTTGCTTTGAAAATTTTGGCGATATGCATCATATTCATTGGTAGACCTTGAACTTCCAGAATGACCATGCCATGCTTGTGCCACAGCCTTGAGTATTTCATGATCACGCTGATATTCATCTTCTTCATGCTCTGTCTTCTTCTTCATACTTTATGGTATCTTCTGCAACAAGGTTTACTGTTCCGGGCCATGTTATCTTGGGTAAACTAGAGCCTCACAATATTGCTGCTAAAATTGATAGATAAGCTTTTTCGTGTCGTTATGCTTTCTGCTATGAAAGTTTGTTATCTTCTTTCTTGACTGAATTATGGCCTCATGGACAGATAAGATATGATAAATGGTAAATGGTAAATTTGTTAATTTCTTTATGGATTAGACATATTTCCTATCCTTTTGAGAAGTGGTTAGTTTGTGTCCATTGATAATAAGTACACAATTACACAGATATTCAATATCTTTTTTTTTTTTTCCATTTAACGTGTGGACCATATATAAATTCTTATAAGTATTTTTAATATTTGTGTTCTCTTAAAATTTAACCCTCGTTCGTCTTAAACCATTTTAATACCTAATTAATTTTTTTTAAAAAAAGTATATATATACCTTTCATGACAATCGATGCCATCATCTAATTTTTTAGCATGATGATTCTTTTATTGGGTTTTTGAAAATATAAATATAAATCCGTTG
This sequence comes from Populus pruinosa, assembly GCA_026413675.1. Classification (NCBI taxonomy): domain Eukaryota; kingdom Viridiplantae; phylum Streptophyta; class Magnoliopsida; order Malpighiales; family Salicaceae; genus Populus; species Populus pruinosa. The sequence goes on from CM048606.1 coordinate 15,085,130, forward strand.
TATGCAATTTTCCAATACCAATTTCAAAATTTCAGTAATCCATGAAAAAAAAAACTTTTAAATTTAGATTTCTTTGATATCATTTCCGTTTTCTGTATTCTTTTATTAAAAATAAATCAAAATTTATTTATTTATTTATTTTAAACAACATAAAAAAATAACAACTAATTGTCCTAAAATGGTGATAGTGGTTGTGGGGTTCTTTTTAAGACAATCAAGATTTTGCTTTTGTTCCAAAAACAAGTTGAAAACAAAATCAAGGAAGAAAAACTATAAGTGATACCAAACTACTCATTAATTAACTAGATGGGGTGACGTGGGTTAGCATTCAATAGGTTATTTCCTGCACTATGGTGTGGTTTAGAAAAAAATTGAATAAAAAAATAATATTTATGTTGTAGAAAACTTTTTAATAGTGATATTAAATCTAATATAAGTTTGAAAATTTCAAACTTGATTTTATCTTAATGTAACATTTTTAATTTGACAAATAAAAAATTTAAAAAGAATATTTCAAATTAACTCTGTTATATAGCAAAACAAATGATTCGGGTATTAGTTTCTAATAAATTTAATTTAATTTTTTATTTTATTATATGATAAAAAATATAAAAAAATTATTCAAAATTATCTTATATTAAAAGAAAAAATTGATAAAAATTAATAAAAACACAATATTAAATAAAAAAAATAAAAAAACCCGAGAAAATGAGCCATTATTATTATTTTTTTAAAACAAGATGACAAATTATTCACCTTTTATTTTTTTAAAAAAATAAAAAAACATATAATATTTTATTTATTGAGTCAGTTAATGTATTATCAGCTGATTTATAATTTAGATTTTAGATGGCTGAAAAAAGCATAAAAGAAATACTTGTTTACACTTTAAATACCTTCAAAACACTGTAAAAACCTTTCCATATCATCCAAAAACACTAAAAAATACCCGAAACACAATAATTAATTGAATAAAAAAAATCTCTAAACCAAGCACAATCTCTTTTCTCATGGAAGTTTAAAGATAAAAAAACTATAATTGAACTCTTCTTGTTACATAAGACCATTAACATAACAAACAACGAGTTTCTCATTGAAAAATAACCCAACGAATTCGCCAACCAGTCTGCTGTAGAGTTGAAAGTGTGTTGAACCTTGACCTTCCAATATCTAGTCGAAAGTGTACACTCTCTAACAACCAAAGTATAATTATTGTCTGTTTTCTCAACCTGCTTTATAAGGAAAATCACTACCAGTAGAGAGTCTGACTCCAGAAAAAGATGATATATTTCAAGCTCTGATGCAAGTTCAAGACCGGTGATACATGCTAGTGTTAATCCTTATTATACACCTTATTTAATTAATGAATGCAAGTACCTTCTAAGCCTCATCAGTCTGTTGATCGCCAATGTTTTGTCAAACATATATTTTCTTTTCTTTTCTTTTATCATAACTCCGCGTTCCATGGAACATGCGTTATATTGTACTGTAGGTTTGAACTTCATGAATCGACCTGGAAGCTGAGCTTTGATAAATTTATGATATGCATATACATTGTCTCATCGAGAGAAAATGCATGCATAAACTTAGTCAGCTTCACTGATCAGTCTCATTTTTCATTTTAATATGCGCTACATCTTAATCTTAAAGTTATTGTTCTCCCATCCTCTGAAATCTCTCCTTACTGATCTCAACCCAATTTCTAGTTTTGAATCCAAGAATCTCAAGTAGATTTAGCTAGAATTTCTAGGTTCAGATCATTTTTTGGGCGACAGATGATGACTTGTTGCTTCGGTAGGATATAGATGCCTCTTTATTTAGGAAATGGACAAAATGAAGCCATGCCAGTTTTCCTTGGCCAGCTTAGTGTACATTTAAGCTTTAATTCTGGCAATTTGATTGAAAATAGAGCTAACAGACGTCAGGAAAGACAAAACATGATTTGCTTAGAATTACCAGAACGTTTTCCATCCTCAACAACGTGTATACACATGCAACGAAAAAAACAAGCGAAGGGAATGCCGGCTTACATTCTTTCCGTGTAGCTTTCCTTTGATTGATACTATCAATGTCCCAAATATTGGATTATTTGTCCAGGTAGATGTGCAGATATACATGACAGTGCAAACGTACTCTTGTGATATGAATCAAAATCAAAGCACCACTCTCTTTCTCTCTCTGTCTCGGCCATGATGATGATGGACAGGAGATTTAGCAGGGAGTCCTCGAGAGAAAGCAAAGGGTCTATAACCCTGCAAAAGAAAATTGTTGGGAGTCAGAGACCAAACAAAACCAAAAATGTACCAGACCTCACAGATTTCATGAATGACATGTTCTTTGGGACCGTGGACAATGACAAGAGATCCTATGACTTAACTGGGGGCCATTCGGAAGACGAAGAAGAAAGTTTCGATGACAGTACAAGGAGCAACAGCAGTAAGTTAACTCAGGAGTGGCTAGAAGAAGCTAGACGTCTGGTGGCGTCATCTCCTTCGAGGTGTGAATCCCCTTCTAGACTAGTTGGATCACCGAGGTTTGCAGCCGTTCCTGGCAGGCTGTCGTCAGCCTCTATACTTGATAGGAGGGACCCACTCTCCAGGTCTGCTAGAAGGTAAGAGATGATATGCATTTAATTCATGTACTGCGAGATGAAGGAAATGCAATTCAGTGCTGTGGTATGCTAATGCAATGTTACATTTCCTGTGACAATTATTCTGGTCTTTTCAGGTACAGATCAATGGAAGCTTTCAGTGGAGAAATACTAACCAAATCAACAAAACATAGCCGTAATAAATCAGAATCATTAGTCGAGACTCGTGCAGAGCCATCCCCAGCATCACAATTCCAAGGGTGGTTCTCCAACATCCTCAAACCACCCTCTAATTTCAAAGCCCCGGTTCCAGACCCCAGCAGCCCCCACCAATCCAACGACCGTTCCTCCCCACTCTTGAATCCACCGGTCCTGAATCTGCCACCTCGGCTGTCATCATACCGAATGTCCCGGTTCCAAACTGAGCCCCCGGCGACCACCCCTCAGGGGATTCCAGTCACTTCACGTAGAACTTTCAAGCCAGCTCCAATATTACGACAAGACATTCATTTGCTTTCTCCACCAAAGAATCTTATTGAGTCAGCTCAAAGGAGATCAATGTCATCAAACAAATGTTCCAAACCAGAGACTCAACCGCTGTCCCCACCGAAGAATCTCATGGAGTCGGCTCACAGGAGGTCTATATCAAAGTCTACTTGTTCCATTGAGAAAGTTGCGCCAAAGCCTATTATTGTAAGTGGGTGCAAAAAGGAAGAAGAGGGAGAAGAAGATTTAAGTCTTAATGGATTCCTTAAAGAGGAAAAAACCAAGATTGAGAAGATCTTGAATAGGGAGCTTGATTCTAAGGCCAAAATCATCCTTTCTGGTCCTTCAAACAGTAAGCACATTTTAATTGATGAAGAATTTGTAGAGGCTTTCAATATCATATAAGTGCATATTAATTAGGCTTTTCACGTTGACTGTTAAAAGCAGAGTCGCTGATATTGTGTGAATAAATGCAGGTACTAGCTCAATGGTAGCAGCTATATGCTACGCGTTGTTGTTGGCAAATAGATTGACGAAGAATAATGGAAATGGTGACAGAGAGGGAACTGTGGTATTCCCTGTGATGAATACAAGGAGAGGGAGAATGTGGAAGCAGAGACAAGCTGCTTGGTTATTCCAACATGTTGGCCTTGATGCTACCTCATTGCTCTTCGCTGATGAGGTACTTCCAACAATTTTCATTCCATGCTATTTCAGTTTCATTCTCTGAAGAATGTTGGATCATTATTTTGATACACAAGCATCACTTAAATTAGTTTTTATTCACAATATGACTATTGCAATTTGCTTGGAACGAAATGAGATTTTTTGTGCATACCCATGGACTAATTCAGAATTCATTCAAGATCACAAGAATTCAGTACCCTGTAATAAGAAAATTTCTATTTTCTAAATGCTATTGAACCCTTTGAATGTACCTTCAACACAATCAAATACCCTGAACCTGGATAGAAGGAAGGTACAGGAATGAAGCTTTTTTCTTCTTAATTTTGCTTCCATTATTTGGCAATGAAAATAGTTATAGAACTTACTAACTTTGTGCTTGCCATTTGGGGCAGGTGGATTTGGAGAGTCTAATGATGGAAGGGAAATTAAACATTCTTGTTGTTGGGCAAGATATCCTCAGAACTAACGGCGAGGTCAGTCCACAACAATCAATATGATAGGATGAGTATAAGATGTTGGAATTATTCTCATTTTCTGTGTTAATGAGTGGTTTGAGTCATCACTAATTATCTGTACTTAATGCTACTGGTTCTCTCCATAGGTTGGATCACAGTGCACTATTCTTACCGATAACTACTGTGAAGATGCCTATGATCTACTTCAAACTCCAGTGCTGAAAAAGCTTTTGGTAAATTACTAAATTATGTATCAACAGCTCAAGTATAACAGTGTAGTTAAAATCACTTGTTTTTCTTGGTTTGAGTTCTCAAAAGTTTCCTCTGCTACAGCTTGCAGGTATCCTGTTAGACACACAAAATTTGAATGCATCTGCTACCTGTTCTATGACAAGAGATGCAGAGGCAGTTCAGTTGCTTCTAGTTGGCTCAACCCCAAAATATAGAAATGCCCTTTTTGATCAATGTATGGTTTTTCATACGTGCTCAAACCTTCAGGAAATAAGTTTCAAGTTATTCTTGTCTCATGGTTTATTTCCTTTCTTTTTGGTTCTCTATTAGTGATGCAAGATCAAAGAGACAGCTCCTTTATTGAAGCACTGAGGCACAACTATGGAAAGCCCCCCAGTGAGAGTAAGCAGCTACCTTTACTTATTGTATTTATCTACCGAAAGTCTCTTAGGATTGTTGATGTGGAACAAGAGTCGAAACAAAATTCTAGATAATCACCATGCAAATGACACTGGACTTCTAATTTTATACAAATGCTTAGGAAGTACTTTTGACTTGAATTGAAGTTGATCATTGCGGTGCATGAATCCATGTCCTTTCCTTTTCGTATTATTACACTTTTCTGTCAGCGTAAAGAGGCAGTTCATACTTTGTTTCTCTATTTTTGCCGCTGAACATATAGGTGGTCGTGATAATGGAGCACAAATGGACCATAGAGGATCAGAGAGCAGGCCAACCCCTGTCCCTCGACATGAAGCCATCCCACAGAATTCAGATAAAAATTCTAATAATGTGAGAAATGGGAAGCCTAACAATACAACAAAAGCAGGTATTTAGTCCTGATGATAATCTCTGTTGCTTCGAACTCCAACTCCAAGCTCTACTTTTTTTTTCTTTTTTTTTAATCCCACTAGTATTCATTCTTCAAACTCTAATATTACTGTTTAAAATCATTTTAATGACCTTGCAGCTCCTGCAGCAGCACCGACAGAAGCAAGTCCTGATGCCTCTCGCGGAAAGAACAAGTTCTTCCTGGCAAAGTGGTTTGGTTTTGGTAAATAAAGATCATAAAAACGTTGATTTGTGACGAGATTAGATTTTTTTTAATGGACGGCTAGTTTCCCTGAAGAAAAATCTGTTATGCCTAATTTATTTATTTCTTTTGTTTTTTTTGTTGTGAAAGAACTAAATAGCCATTGGCAACATCATCTCATTGTAGCAATCGTTGTTGATGACGGCAATCTTGTTGTTTACAAATAATTGTTTCCACTTGCTAGTCCATCAAAAGCAAGTATTTTGTCGCCCATATTCTTCAGCATAAATACAACTACTATTATTATTATTACACCTTAATTTAGACATGATCCTGTAATTATTTATGTTTATTGCTGCATCATTCTATAATGACAAGCTACTGCTCAGAAATAGTTAATGGAAAGGGAAAAAGGGAGGAGTAAACAAAGCCAGGGAAAAAGGTTATATATGCACAAAAACTTGCATGTGCTCTGCGTCATCCATAGCCCCTCTATATCCTCCCCTATGCCCATCATCACATGCATTTGCATTGTTTTGCCGGATACAGACATTCAGTAGCCTACTGAAAACATGTCATATAGCTCTTTTCCTGTATATAAAATTAAGGCACTCCACATACTACATATAATTTGAAAGCAAACTTCTCATATTTCAAGACCAGATCAAGTGAAAGAGAGAAACGAAAAGATAATTTTGGAGAAAAGTGAACAGGAAGATGCCTCTAGATGTGAAATAATATTGGCCATGTTATCTGATACAATCTGTCTTGTCCAATTATGCCCACTTGTTCATCCCCAGCTGTAACTAACTCCCAGCCTCTCTCTTGGATCCCATTTTCTTTCTCAACCCAATCATCTGTCACTCTCTTAACCCAATCTGTATCCTCACCACCCCATGCTGCTGGCCCATCCCATGGAGACCCCATGTTTCCTTTCCTTTTTACAGCCTTATTCTTTTGGATGTTGATGACGATGGAGCATTGGCGCTACTGTCATTCAACTTTCCAAGCATAGAGAAACAAGCAAAAATCAGATGATCCACCACCTGCATTTAGCCCCTCTAGTGAACCAGAACCTCCTGTCTGGGAGGACAATGGTGTAGATGTCGATGAAGATAGTGTAGGTGATGAAGATGAAGTTGATAGTAATGATAGAGATGTGCATGACATTATTGGCTTAAAGATAAACAAAGCATGCCTTAAACCAGGACTAAATAGCCAGTCATGGATATCCCAGTATACCTCTACTCTTAGTTTACGAAGGTTAATATACTCGTTACCTCTAAATTTCCATTGAAGATGCTTCACATGAATGACCAAATGCCCATCTATCCTTATCTCCATTTCTGGTTCATCCCCATTAATAGAGTTGCCATTACTAACAATATTGCCACTATTACTTCCGTTCTTGCACTCTATTGAGATCTCATGGAACCGACCTTTCTCATGGAACTTGATTCTTGTAGCGAACTTCTTCTTGCCAAATATGTGCTCCTTTCTTGAAACCAAAATGGGATCAATAAGAGCAGGCCGACACCCAGTTTTCTTGTAAGCATCCTTCTTTAGATCACCAAGAAGAAGCACAACCTCTTCGTCGCAAACAACAGCAACATAATACTCAGAATTAGGCTCAGTTTCACCATTGAATTTAGCAGCCTTGAGGTCCCAGAAGATATCCACAGCTTTACCCTCCACTACAAACCGTTTGGAGCCTTGTTTCCTCCAAAAATACCAAGGCTTCAGCTCCACTTTGCAGGTGTACTGACCCTCTCCTTCAGGACCTTCTACTGATACTGATAGACCATGGAGTAACAGATTCTTGCACCATGTTATTGTGATCAAACGACACTGATCGGCAATCTTTGTACGATAAGCAGACATGAAAACACTCTGCCCTGACCTGGTTACAGTGGCAGGATCATCAGCTACCTTCTCACCTGATGTGAAGCAAGCAGGAATCCCAATTGGATGGTCTTGCATTGCAATTAACTTGAAAATCTGCTCTCTTTCAATGAACCACAGTAAGTGAGGGTGTAGCCTAGTTAGAGCTGCAGGAAGTGAACAGCAAATAGAAGTGAGACAGCAAGATGAGAATTAAAGAGAGAGTTGGGAAAAAAAAACTGATTTTGCTTGCATAATTAAGGAAAGAGAGGCAGGTAGATAGAGAGATCTTAGTGGTTGCAAGATGTATTGTATCAAGGCACAGATAGTGCCAGAGGTTTCCTTGGCAGCATTAATGGAAATAAAGAAATACTATCTAAGTGGCAAATAGATGGCGGTGAGTGGACTGTGAAAGTGAGTGAAGAACACCCCTTTTTATATTCGATCACTCTGTTGTTCTCTTACCTGGATTTCCTATTTTATAAACTAGTTTTTGTTTCCTTCGTTTTCATGACCTTCTTTCTTCATCTTTACCCTCTAGCAAGACAACTTTAATGAATCCAAGGTGTTTTTGCTTTTCTATACATAAGCTTAAAATACTTACCCCCATACATGTGTAGAATCCTCAGTAGCATGACAGCACATGAGATGGAAAGATGTAAGAGATGACCAGTCAAAACAATAAAAAACTGAATCATCAAGAAGTTGGCTTTCCAATGTGGGTCTTCCAGGATTTTTTTATCATTTGATAATTTGCTAACTTCCAGCATTTTTTTGGTGTAGGAAGAGGAATCTTGGGATCGTGCAGCAGATGAAAAGGCCTTTGAAATCCTGGTATTTGCAGTTTGACAGAGAGGGACGAGGAAAAAAAAAGTACAGCAGAAATTTATGGCTTGAAATCTTAGATGTGGTCAGTGGTTGACCCAGTCTGAGGAAGGTATCAACAATCATCACATAATTACGTTAATTAATGCATTTGAAGTATAGTATAAGACTCCTTGAAATTAAAGTGCATTTAATGTTACTGCATATCTATTAATTCCTAGTCAAATCCCCGTCCTAATATATTCCATTACAATAGTAACCACGCTGCACTGCAGGCTTGAATTTTTGTATTTATTTTTACTTGGGTTAATGGTATTAGGTACGATAGGATTAAATAACATAGTTTTGTTCTAACTAGATGATAACAACTTAAATAATAATACTAGATAAATTAAATTAAAAAAATTATGATTACATGAAAAAAGAAATTAAAAAGATAAATAATGTAGCTTAATTCTTAGTTCATTAAATATATAATGATGAAATTTGATAAAAACAAATAGACCTACAAAAATCAAGTTAAGTCAACTTGAGTTAGCATGACAAACTTGTAACTCTGATATTAAAAATTGAAGCCAGCTCATATTATCCAGCCGAATCCGCAACCCAGATCACGAGATTAAGATGACTTTATAAAAAAAATGAAGAAAGTCACTAACTTTTTTTTTTTTAAAAAAAAAAAACCTAGTGTTTACCCATGTTAATTTTCAAAACTATGACCCGAGTCATTAGTCCGAAAGCACTATCTAGAAAAACCATGAAACTTAATTCTTGATTATTCAAATATTAAATGATGAAATAAAAAAATTCAATTTAACAAAAAAATTAAAAAATTAAAAATTAAAATTAACAGTATAAACATCAAGATTGAAATACAAAGTAAATTTTATAATGGTGAAATTGAAAAGAAATTTTTTTTAATAAAATGACCCAAAAACAATAAAAAGAATAAGGATCAAGATTGAAATAAAAAATACAAACAATTTTTTTATTAAATGGTGAAATTGAAAAAAAAATTAACAAAAGGCTAAAAAAACAAATGAATAAGAATCAAATTAGAAAAAAAAATATCACAAATTGAGATTGAATAATAAAATTAAAGAATAATCAAAGTTTTACAAAATAAGAGAAAAAACAAAAGTTAGAAATCAAAAGAATAAAAACTGAAGTATAAAACCCTTATAAATCATATGAAAACTCTGAAATTTTGCATTGTTGGCATGAATTTCTAGAGAAGAAGAGAGGGAAAATAGGGGGGGAGGGGCGTTGTTGGCAACAAATTGTGTCAACATTAGTCACACACATTATCTCAAAAAGAAGATGATACAACCTTGCTTCCAATGACACAACAAAAAAAGTATTTTTGCTGCCTCGAAGTGCCTCCCACACACTTTAGCCACTTGTTGTTATTATTATTATTATTATTATTATTATGCAAATATTAAGTTTCCTCTCATTTCACCTTATAATAATGAAAAAATCATTTTGAAAATACAAAACAGTTTATTCATGTCAATTTTAATATTTTTCTCTAAACACATTTTGGTTGTTTCACTATACTTTAATTTTTTATATTTTCTATATTTATAAAAATATCAAATTGTTTGTCATCTGACTTGATAATAACAAGAAAACCCATTGTGAAAATACAAAAAAATCCCTTGAAAGTTAGTTTTAAAATTTTAGCTTAATATTTTTTGGTTTGAATAGTAAAGATTTCATTACACTATTCTAATTAACAATGCAAATGAGTTTCTGTTTGTAATGTTTTTCCAAGCTTGATTAGGTTTTGTTAATAACCAAAATTATTTTACACTAAAAAATATTTTCTAATCAAGAAAGACTTATAAGCGGATTTACTTGTCAAGTTCTCATTGAAATAGGATTCACACAAGAAAAAACATTTTTCATTTGTCAATTATTAGGAGTTGGTTTGAATTATAGTTTTCAAATTAAATTATAGATTAGTGGATGCTACCAAAAGAAATGATGATGACATACATAAAAATAAATAGACTTATACAAAGACATGAGAAAATAAAGCTTTTGTATATTTTCTTTAATCAACGAATTAGATATATATTTAGATAAATATATAGACTCATGGAGCTATAGATGTAAATAGACTTTTATGAGCCTCTATAATATTTATTATACCATGAACAATGCCTTAATTAGACCTATACATGTGAAAATTGCAATAACTAAATGGTGGTGTTTAATATCGATTAGTTATATACCTCTAGTTAGTTATTAGGTTTAATCCTTCATAAAAAGTAAGAGATTTGAATTTTTTTTTTACTAGTTCAAAGTGAAAACTAAAGTTTCTTACTTAGCAAAATTAAAATAAAGTTGTATTAATTTTTTTCATAAAATTTTAAAAATATTCCTTTCATATAAGCCAGACACATTAAAAAAATTAAATGAGTTTTTTTTTAAAAAATTAACTCCAACATTTAAGTTTTTTTTTAAATCAATTTTATATGATCAATATCTTGGAATTAAATAAAGATCACATTAATGTACTAGTTTAAAAGTTGAAAGGTATATATGTTTTTTTTTAACAAATGCAAGGGAATTTTATATGTATTTAGATAATCAAACTCCATTTGTTATTGTAACTATGCTAAAATGTAATCACATATTATTTTAATTTCAGCTTCATATCTTGATTCTTTATGCGTGTATTTTTTGTGTTATAACTTGTTTTTAAAATATTTTTTATTATAAAAGTATCAAATTGATATTTTTTTATAATGATTTTGATGTGCGGATATTAAAAATAAAAAAAAAACTAAAAAATATTATTTTGATATATTTTTAATTAAAAAAATACTTTTAAAAAGCATTTTAGCACCACAATATTAAATAGACATATATTAATCACTACTTTAACTGACAACAAGATTTAGGTGATGAACTTATATAGATGTGTGAGAATATGTTATTGTCTTAGTGATTTTTTTTTGTTATACTAAGCTCACTAGCTAGAAGGCGATGTACTTATTATGGTTTGGAAAAATAATTTTATTTTCATACATTGTTGATCAAACTGATTTCTTGGTATTTTAATCATGAAACCCTTCATATATAGTCATGTAAATTTCATCTTTTAAGAACTTTTTATTTTAATGTTATCATTCTTTTAATTAAATCATCTTATAAAAATTCAGGGAAAAAAAAGTTTTAGAAGCTATATATTCTTTTATAGAGCAAACCTTCAATACTAGTCTTTGTAAGATATTTTGACTCCATAAAAGTTTTTTATTACTATTTTCTTATTATAATAAAATGTTAAATTCAACATCAACCTTATCATTAAAATAAAATAATTTTGCATCAACCTTTTTATCTATCAAGATTTTTCTTCCATGACTTCAAATTACTATTATCTCGATTATAATTGATTTTTTTTTGTAACTTAATATGTAAATATAAATTATTTATATTTTCTTTTTCATAATAATATAAAATGAAGTCCAATAACAACTTAAAATTTATAAAACCCATTTATTATTTACTAGTAAGACTTCTTGAGAAAAGTTTATGGTGTTGAAGTTATAACTAATGATATTTTATTAGTTACTCAATAAGATTCATTATTTTTAAAAAAAAAGACAAATACTATAGAGAAAAAGAATAAAATACAAGAGAGAGATAGAATAAAATACATGACCTATCAAAAGTAATAATAATATTTTTACATACTTTTTGGCTCTCCTACTTGTATCTATTTATTCCATCTCATTGAGTAACTAACAGGATGTTAGCAATTACAACTCGAGCACCATAAAATTTATTGATTTCATGTAATTAAGGCACAGGGATATCGAATAAAATGAGGAAAAAAAAGAGTCGTCATATAATATTAAAATATGTAAAAAATCTAAAAAAAATTATATTTAAAGATCAAGAATAAGATATTGGTTATGCAATCAAAAGATAACCATTAATTAACAATATATTACTTATGGTCAGCCATATTACATACAAGCTCTTTGTTTTTTATATTAAAATATCTAGCGTGATAGTGTTCAAGAAAAAAGATAGTAAAAAAAGAATCAAGAAAAATAAAAGAAACTCGGTTCAAGATCTTTAGAGTACTTGTTATATGTATATAAGTGACAATAACATATAATCAAGAATTAATGGACAGGTATCTAGGATAAAAGAATATTATTTTTACAAATATTTAAAAGTTTTTGTTTGATCATATAAGAAAATAAAAATATATTTGCATATTAAGGTGTTAGAGAATAATATAAATAATATCTTGGGGGTTCATCTAAGAGTTTAAATTTTTAAATGAGATGGTTCTTGGACATAGTATCATAGCTTTGCTAACAAAGTAGTCATGATTTTAAATTTCACCACCCTCATTTTATTTAATAAAAGTTAAACACGAGGTAGTATGGATCTATACAAATCTTAAATTGAAAGAGCTTTCACTTGAATAGAGTGTATTAGAAAATAATATAGATCATATCTTGAGTATCATTTAATAACTTAAACTTTTAGGTGAGATACTTATTTAACAAGGGATAACAATTCAACATACTAGGAATGTAACTCAAGAAAGTAAGGTTGGATCACCATTAAACCACCAAATCTATATAAGTATGACATTTAAAACAGAAACATAAAAACAAAATTAATAGCAATGATCAAATAAATCCATGCATTTGTGTAAATGCATTTTATAACTTTTAAATAACCCATAAAATTTTGATGAACAAGTAGATGAAGTATAGAAAACTCATTTTTAAAAAATGATGGCCTTAAAACTCAATAATGTAAATAAAAAGAATTAAACATACAAGCAAAGAAAGCAAAGAAGTTGTCAATTTTTGTATATTGAGATTGGTTTTATATTTAAGTTAATGTTGATGGATATGGATCTTCAATCAATAAGGCTTGATAGTATAATATATTCCTTAATGATTTATGGTGACTTCAACTCATTTATAAGTAAGAGAGGCTATAAATTTTATGTATAAAATAATATAAGTTTGAGAGTTTCAAATAATGAAAATATTGGTTGTTACTTAGAAGGCTAGTTTCCATTGTTGTTTTTGTCAAAGTCTTTTTTAAAAAGTAAGATTTAAGTTGAGTTTTATCTTTTATATCTATGTAATGTGAAAATATTGATGCCTTTGTGCCTCTTTTAGTGCTAGTGAAATATAGTGTTTCATTTAAATCTATATTTATCTAATTTTAAAATATTAATTTCGTCGTCACACTCAAATAGACTTTTTCTGTAAAATAACTAGTTTAAGAAAGACTTATTCAATAAAAAAGTTTAGAGTATATTATAACTTTTTTTATTATTAATAAAATCTTATTTATAAAATTAACTAATAAAACTAGAATAAGTGAGATGATGAGTATTGTTCAGCTAACACTCTACACCTTCTCACATCTTACTATTGACATATTATTCTTATGTTTTCTTTTTAATTTGGTAATTAAATTTGTTTTTTGTGTTATTGCATCATTTTAGGGCCAAATTCAAGAGAAATTGAATCAAATTCTTTGACTAAAAATAAAATAAAAAATGAAGCATTAGAGTAGAAAAGGCACCACAAATAGGTGATGATTTTAAAGTTCACACAAAAAATTTAATTTTGTCCTTATACTTTAAAAATTATACATATTTAGTACCTCAATATTTTTCAATTTATTTTTGGTAAAAAAATTTATTTTTTAATTTTTTAATTTCTTGTTTAAAAGAGGAGAGAGAGAGGTTGTCGAATTCTAGCAATAGAAAGACAGAGAAAAAAATATTGTTTACAATGATTTAAGCCACCAAAATAATAAGATTTTTATATCAAATGATTTCATTTGATGAAAAAAATTCATATTATATGTTTTTTATCTTTAAATATTATAAAAAAAACATATTTAAACTTGATTTTTTTTTTATTTTGGATAGATTTCAGTTTTTAAGATGATGTTTTTAGTTTTTTAAGACTATAAATAGATTTATTATAGTTACTAGAATATTTTCTAAACATTTTAAGTCAAGACAGGTTGAAAAATGGTTTTTTAAATAAAAAAATATTAAATCTTAATTTTTTAGGCATGTATTATATATATATATATATATATAAAAGTATTTTAATTTTATAAAAAACATGTCAAGAAAAAATTATATAAAAAAATATAACCTGAAGCGCGCACTACAGGGCTATTATAATATTCTAAATAAGTGGGATGGAGATTCCTCCTTATATGCTTAAATATGAAAAAATATGGTTCTATACAAACAAAAAAAAAAAACAAAGAAGTTTGTCGGAATGGTAGCCGACTCACCTTGTGCGCTAAATTGCTACCCTGGCAAGATAGGAGCTCATCTCCTTTCCTTTGTGTTTAATGTGTTTTTTTTTTTTTTTTTAAGGAAATACAAACAACAAGTGCTACCCCTTCAAAACGACACGTCTTCTGAAAATTCAGGGGGGCATTTTGGTCAGTCCAAGTACATAAACCGCCAAACCCATCAAGGAAAGAGAGAAAAGCAGGGTTTTGGATCATGAGAAATCATTTTGTTTCAGTTTCTCAGCGACCAAACAGGGTCGGTCAGTCTAAGCGGAAGCAATGCAATCTCTGTACGGAAGTTTAATTCGAAGACTAAACCTAAACACATCTCATTTCAAATCCACTTTAGCTTATTTACCTCCTAAAATTCATGGATTAAGCCTTTTCAACTCTGATTCGTCAAACACTCTTTAACTTTTCGCTCATTGCACCACTTGGCTGTATCTTCCTCCTCCTTTTCCATTCAATGTTCGTGTTTATTTTTTTTTTTTTAATTAATTTCTTCTTAATTGGTTGTGGCAGCCAAAATATGTCGAAATTGAGTGGGGTTAGCTCAAAGTTTGTCTAAAATATATTTTTAACACGATATAAAAAAAATATAATATAAATTTGAATAGTAAAATCACACTATATAAACTAGAATTGTAATATCAAAAAATTATAAATAAAATATTTTAATTCAATTAAAAAAATTCAAGTATAATTCTTATCAACTTAGCAGCTTTTCTATCACCATAAACAGAACAGAGGGCATATCTGAAACAGTGTAAGAGTGATTCAGAGGATGTTTTCTTTCATTTATAAATAAGAGGCTTGTCATCCTTCACACCATCCTCCTACAAAAAGATCACCAAGTAATTAAAAGCCATAAACTTTGAATCCAATCAAATTCTCAAAATTAATTAACTTCCCTTTTTTTTGTGGGTTCACTCAAAAATACTATCCATCTAGCATATCTCGAATATTCATACAAATTAATCAGAATTAAAGCCAATGATTCAAAACTAAAACATATATAATGCTTAACAAGCCGTAAGGGGTCCACCTTAATGGTGTCCCACAACCATGCAAAGCCATGAAGGGCATCCTTAGCATTAGGATGCTCCCACTCCACTACTGACTCACGCCATTCTTTCGCTTCCTTGTGGATGAAACTTAATGCAGACAACAAGGCTTGAATCAGGAAGAGAATTGGTTATAAGCAGACAGAAAGATTCAGAGAGACAGAGAGAGGCTATGTACCCAGATATCCCACAACTAAAAAAAATTGGCAGTCAATTCAAAAGCATTATATGAAATTCTCTGACATGAGACAAGAGAAATTAGGATTACTGGAGAATCCACCGCTTCTTGTGCCAGGGGGTCTCCAAACCCAAAGCTATGCAGAGTGTGGATCCCCTTAGCTTCCCCACAAGCATCATCTCTCCTTGAAATGCTTGAACAACAAAAATTCTGCAGGTCAAGGGAACCATCTTCAATCTTAGCCTGTTGAGCTGAAACAAAAACAATGCCAAAACTACTCACAGGTCTGCCCGAAGGAATCAATCCAAATCCATCAATCTCGAAAGAATGTCGAGCAATCAAGCTCTTTGCAGCAAAATAATGCTCAACGTTCTATATTTGATGGCACAACAACGACAAGAGACAATATTTCAAATGACTATCCAACTTTTTGAAACTTCAAGATTCATATTTCAATGACTTTATTTCTCCGGGTAATCCCAGGTTATCCAATGAAAATGCTCACATTATTTGCAAATGAACTCCAAAAACAAGTACAGAAACAGAAAAGGCGAAAACCCAATTTTCCATGTACAATTAAGTGAGAAATGGAAAACTCAGTAGTGACATGATATTTAATTTTCTATACGAAGTTCACCAGAATCACCACCATTTCCATTATTCACATATTAACTTTCTCGCAACTCTAATATTTCTAGCAACAAAGTCTAACAAAAATAAAAAACAAAAAATCTGTAACCTGATTTCTTATAGCATCACAATGAAATACCAGACGAGATACAAAAAACAACGTTTGGGAATAAATTCTTATCTTATTCTCGATAGCAAGCAAAACTAGAAGCATTGAGAGAGTGGAGAATAAATAATGGAGAGTGGAAACAATTAGATTTAGATCTGAGATGCTGTTAGTGAGTGGAGAGTGGAGACAATTTAGATTCAGTTAAGAGGCGTTGCTGGTGAGTGGAGAGTGGAGATTTGGCGAAAGGGGCAACCGGGGAAGGGAGATTAAAGATTTCTTAATATGCTGGCGATTTGAAAAAAGCGGGAACTAGGAAAGGGGAAAGGGAAAAGGAGAATAATTTTTTTTAGATTAATATGATATTTAGGTTAGCTTGTATGTATTATAATTAATTTTATAGTCAATTTATGTATATTATAATTAATTTTATAATCTTGAAATTAATATATAATCATGTAAATTTTTAATAATTATTATATAAATAATTAAAATTTAAAATTTAAAATCATAAAAAAAAATAAACTTTTTAATTTCAAATTGTTACTATTTCACCACCAACTAAATAGTTAGAACAAATTAATTACTGGAAACGTGGAATGTCGGGTGGGGGAGTCAACAGTTGCTGCGACTCCTTCATATTTTCACATGAAATCCTTCCATGTTTAACATTTTTTACTATTTGTACCAATTTTACACAAATTTGATTGGATTTAATTGATTTTACTAGTTTTTGAATTTTAAACTTAATTTTTTATATTTTATATGTTTTAACTTGTAAAATCATAAAATGTATAAGTCAAAATACATTTTTAATAACCTTGGCTGAATTTAAGTGGTTGAATTTGTCTGATTGGGCAGAAAAAGGAGCGAAGAATTTCCCACTTCGTAGGAAGATCATGACAACATTGGCAGAAAATTCTTTGGAAGGTTTGTCAGCGCCTACCGTTGACGTTCCTTCGCGCATCAAATTCAAGAGACTCGATAAAACTGCCAGGCACATAATGCGCGCGCACATAGAAAAGCAGCATTTCTCTTCTTTACTGTTGTACTATTTCTTAAACAGATTCTGGATAGGGAAGCAGTGGAGCAAGTGAGGGCCCAAAGGGCAGGTGTTGGAGTTGAATCCCTCTTAATTCCCTCTGTAAGTGGTGATGGAAAATTTTTCCTTTCATTAATCAAGCTATGGCTCTGTTGGTGTCATTTCTTGCTGCCTAATTCTGGAAGTACGCTTTATTTGGACTTCCTTTTCTTTCTTCCTTGATGTTTTGGAGAATTCTTATCCAATAAATTTTGTATCTAATTCTACGAGTCAAGGTCATCATGTGTTTTGACATCAATGTATAACGTTGATTAAGATACGTGTGAAGTTCATGAAATTTTACTTGAACTATGAATGGAGGACAGTAAGGTATTTATATGAGTAGGAATCAGTAAAGAAAGCAGTCAATCTTTTTGCAGGAAGTGTTTGCATCGTTATCCTTTTCAAAGACAATTGTTATGCGTGGATCTTTGAACCCCCATCATCTTTGGGGGTGTGAGGTGATTTTTGGATCATCAAGACTGCTGATTGTATTGATCTGTTTCTGTTTCGCATGCAGACACGTTATGCGTTTGAATATCAATGAAGTTAAATTAAGTTCTATATATTTTCTTAAGAACATAAAACTTTCATCCTTCACTTGGATATGTTGAAGTTATAGTGAACGCTCCTTCATTTTCTTCTTCCTTTTTGTCCATATTGTAGATTGATCATGGGAGAAAAGAAATTGTGGTAACATTTTGGATGTACATGGCAAGGTTTCTGTTAACTAGATCAGAAGTTAAAACTATATATACCTTGTCACACAGTTTACTTAAAACTGAGATTAGAAACTAGCATTTCTCTGTGGGATAGAGAAAAAAACCTCATCCTTCTGTATTATCCAGTTCAGGAACTTTGTAAAATAGGAGATGGTGTTACTTTTATCTTCTCAAATCATAGAAGTGTCAGGGAGACTTACCTGGTTGTGATGCTTAAATAATGAGTCATGTTATACCCTTTTGCGAGGCCCTTGGTTATCCGAGGCACATTTGGCAAGTCGTTGATGCCAAAGTATGACCTCCAACCCCCTCAGCAGAGATATGCCATGTCTCTGTGTATCAGAAGTTTCAAATAAGGCACATCTTTTACTGATATGCTTTGACTAGATGATGTTGATACTTACAGATCTTCCTGCTTTGTTTCTTTAACTATATTTTTTTTTTAATTATTTTTCAAATTTCTCGATTTGAAAAATATGACATCCTGCTCTCCTGCATCTTGAATCTTATATACCCTAACCTAGCTATATGGAGTTGGATCCAGTTCTTTATGTGCACTGTTAAAATATAATTTATCTGTACATGTATTATTTGTGTGTGTGTGTGTGTGTTTGTATGCACGCATGTGAAGTTGTTGATAGGATTACCTCTTTCAACTTAGACCTAGTACATTTATTAGAAGGCACCCAATTTAATGTTCATATCCCTTCATATGCATCTGAATTTTCTCATCATCCTACCAAGGTAGACAAATTTCATATGCATGCATATTTATCTTTGAAGAACAACAACTACACAAAAATCTCTTGAGTTTAGACTCTTTGGCTTCTCCTCTTTGTTAAATTCAATATCAATAAACTGACCGCTAGATGAACAATACTGACATTATCTTTGTTAAATCTAACAATAACTTGTATTTTGCTCTAATTTCTGCTTGTAATCTGCTGTGATAGAATGAGCCGTTGTGCAGATATGATAATACGCTAATTGACTACTCTTCTCCATATGAAATTCCATATTTATGTTTCTTGTCTTGGTCTATTTTGTGTTTAGTCCCCTTTTAAGTAAAGGTTTTCTAGTAGACTTTGTCCCCCCTCCCCTCTAGCGAAGAGGTGATACTTATCACTGCTTTTTATATTGATGGTGCTCTTCATTTCTTCATTATGAACAAGTGGGTGATGAATGACAGGTACTCACCTAACATAAAGGAGATAGCGGTGCTCGATGACAAGAAGAGAGTGAGGAGGGCTAAGCTATTATTTAAGAGACAGGATGGATTCACTGAAGAAACGTTAGCAAGTTCTATATCTAGTGGGGATCGATTATCCATTCCTGGGAAAGTTGGTGGATTTGATCATCCTGGAAAGTTAAGTTACTGACCGTTTTTGTTCCAACTCCTTCTCCATGTTATTGTCAAGTTTAACATAAGGATTTGTTTTTTGAAATCTCGGGATGAGGCCTCTGGTAGCATATTCAGCAACCTGGAAGGTTTTGAATTATAAATTGGCAAAGAATCTTATGAGCATAAATTTTGATTCTCAGTTTATTTAATGTTACCTGCATAATTTCCTTATAATTTTGAACGTGCGATACAATGATAATGTATTCTGGGTTGGAACCAGCCTGTTCCTGTATTTTAAAGGATCTTCGTTTACATTTTGATCTTCGTATACGTATACTAAAAGCTTTAAAAAATGGTTGTGCATTCTTCTTCTAGTAATGTCTGGTATCTAATCGGAATATCTCTTTCCGGTGGAAGAGCACTAAGGCCTGAAGTAGGATTGTAATATCGTTTGAACCTTAAATGGAAAGAAATAAAAAATACAGCTCGAAACCACAAATAGGCACATAAGAAATATATTCCCCAGGTTCATTTCGTCTTGCATCCTCCAAAGGATCGTGGCGGTCGTCAATCGGAAACCTTCTGCCCCTTTTTGTGCTCTTCTAGCCTTGCCAAACACTCTCCCTGCAAAATTAGGCACATAACTGAGGAATGAGAGGGTTCTTTCTTGGTGTCACCATCATAATAATTAGTTATAACCATTTTATTGCCCATTCTAAAGAATTTTGGTATTATTATTAACTTAAATACAACATTTTAAACTTAAAAAACCTTTAGCTAATTTTTTACTTAATTCAAATTTTAAATTAAATTCTAGAAATTATCCTAACATGACTTTCTCAATTAGATAAGTCTAAATAAAAATTAAAAAATTAAGTCGGGTTTATCCTAATTATCTCATCAAACCTTGCAACTTAAATTATGGATTTCATTGAGTTGAATTATTTTTATTATATAATAAAAAAAAACCACAAACAACTTAATATTAAATAATAAAATTCAATAAAAACTTGATATTAAAGGAAAAAAAAAAACAAAAGATATATATATAAAACAAAACACTTAAGGATGAAGCATGGAAAAAATAGCTTAGATAAAAGGAAAAAAAAAACTAAACAAACCCAAATAACATATCTCAAATATAGTCAAATTTTAAAAACTCGTAACACGTAAAACTTTAGATTCAGCTCTAATCAAGAAGTTCATTATATATATAAAGTAAAACACTCAAGGATAAAGCATGGAAAAAATAGCTTAGATAAAAAAAAAAAAAAAACTAAACAAACCCAAACAACATATCTCAAATATAGTTAAATTTTAAAAACTCGTAACATATAAAACTCTAGATTCAGTTCTAATCAAGAAATTCGTTATAAACAAATTTAAAAATATCACTTTTTTAAAACTTGTCAAAGCAAAAATATTGACAATTAAAAGAATAGTAATTAAATTTGACAGGAAAGAAACAAAAGGAGGATAAAATCATAAAATAAAATCAATCTAAAAAATATTTTCAATAAAATCTTGTCAAAGCAAAAAAAAAATTGACAATCAAAAGAATAAGGATTAAATTTAATAGAAAAAAAAATCAAATGAGAGTGAAATCATAAAACAAAAATCAATGTAAAAAATGATTACAAGCAAAAACTAGCAAGTAAAAGAATGAGGACTAAGTTTAAAAGATGAAAAAAATTTAAGAAGGATGAAATTGAAAATGTATATTAATTTTATAAATTATTCAAGATAAAAAAATCATAATAAAAACAAAAAAAAACCAAATATGAAGAATGAAGAAATTAAAAGGTTTTTTTTTTAATTTTTAAAGGGCTTGTTCGAAAATCTAGATTAAAAGAGAATAAAAAAAAGGAAATGAAAAGGTCATTAGTGTCAAACTACTATAAATTTTAAGACAAATGTTATCTCATCGAGTTGAAAGCATCAAAAACTTTTAAATGTCATCATAAAAATTAATGTTTGATTATCAAATAGACTCTTATATGTCATCCTAAAAGTATAAAGACATTCACATACATATTGATGCATCCTTAATATATGCTAGCAGTTTTTTAATTATATTTAACAAATTTAATTTATAACAATAGCCTTAGAAACCCTTAGAATTTACTATAAAAACAATGCAAAAAGAAAAAATTAAAGAAGAAGAAGAGAGAAGAAAACTCATGAGTGAGAATTTTGATAGTTTTGTCTTTAAAAAGCATTAAAATAACTATATTATTTTTAAAAAATTAAAAATACAAAAAATATCATTGAGAAGTAAGCATTAAATTATTTTATTTGAAAGTCAAATCGTAATTTAGCTGTAATAAAATAAAATGATCAATTTAAATTTATATAATTTATAAAAAAAAATATTTGTTTTATGTTGAAAAAACCAGCATATTCTAGGTATCTTATTCTAATACCTGGTTGTTGAAAGTTCAAATGATAAAAAATAATCTAGCAATTATACTATTACAATAATAACTTTCGTTCAGCTTTTAGTTTTTTTTAATGAATAAATATATTTTTCTCAATCCCCAGATACCATTCCTCCCTCACTTGAAGAGTTGATTGACATGGACCTTGCGTGATATGTCGGCCGTCAACCCCATTGAATCGTCGGTGGCTATTACTGTTAACAAGGCGGCACAACACCCGCCATGTCCACAATCATTACCAGTTCTGGCAATGCTGCTCTTGATATTAAATTAAAAATTTGTTCAAATTTAAAAAAATTAAATTAAATTAAATTAATATAGTCGTAAAATTGTTTTTCAGAAAAAGTAAAGTTGAGCACTTTTGAAGCTTGACACGTGCAGTGACCCCCCATCTTAAGTGACAACATCTAAGATCTCTGCCACTTGTGTTCTGTGCCATGTAATGAGGGCTCTCTTTGAAAAATAGTTTTGTAAAAATTATTTATTTTTACTTTTAAATTATTTTTATATATTATTATTAAAAAATAAATTTTTATTTTAATATATTTAAATACTTTAAAAGACATTTATCAACTTTAACTTTACTCATCGATTGAGAAAATAAAAAAAATAATCTTTTAATTGCACAATAAAATAATATTACTAGCAATCAATTAATAAAAATAATGAACATAGAGGCTGTATAATACTGAGCCAAACTTTAAACCAGTCAATTTTTTAAATATTATAATTAGTTCAATTAATTTTTTTATAATTTATTTTTTTTTCAATTATTTTGTTTAAAATTTTAAAATTTAATTATTTTTTTAATTATTTTACTCACATATATACACAACTAATTAAATCTAAGAAGATGTTTTAGGATATTGTGTAAATTATGTTTATAAAATATTTAATTTTTCATTAAAAATAATTTATTTTTATATTTTGAATTATTTTAATATGCTAATATAAAATATAATTTTTTAAAAAATATTATTTTAATATATTTTAACATAAAAAATAATTATAACTATACTTTTAAAAACACCCTCAAAAAAATCAATTCATGATGACTATGAAAAAAAGAGTAACGGCAATTAATACGAGGGGTCATAGCTTCCTTCAACGCTAAAAGAAATCAATTCATGATGACGATGAAAAACAACTCACCCTTCGTTCAACGCTCTTCTTCATTTTTAATGTTCTTTCTATTCCACACTTCTTCCATTTCCATTTCTATTTCTGCCATTTTCTCCTATTCTCAGAAGAATAACACTATTGCTTTTTGAATTTGATCTATCTTGAAAGACATAAAATAAATTAAAAAAAAAAAAGGTTTCTGTTTTTTTTTGGGGAAGCTGAGGATGCCACATGAATCCTCGTCCGAGCCAGACCCCGATGATTCTGATGCTGAATTCGTCGAGATTGACCCCTCTGGTCGTTATGGTCGGGTCTGTATCTGTGCTTCTTCTTTCCTCATGTAATTTGAGATTTTGATTGAAGTTTCCATTTTTGGCTTTTGTTGATCAGAGTTGAATTAGCCCATGTTAGAAATAAATGATATTGTTGCAATGCCTCTTTCTCAGCTCAATGCTATGTATTTTATTAGTTACTCTGGCATTTTGATTAATGGATTCTTTTATTGTCTTTCTTGCAGTATAAAGAGGTTTTAGGCAGGGGTGCTTTCAAGAAAGTGTATCCTTTTCTTTTTTAACATCTTTGTCACTTTACAAAGGAAACAACTTTTGCATGAATAATGAAAGTGGCTGTTAGTATTGTTTCTCTGTGTGCGTGATATACATGCATGGTTTAATGGGTTTGAAATTATATATTGTTCTGGTCCTTGATTGAATTATTGGGGCTTAGATATAGAGCATTTGATGAATTGGAAGGAATAGAAGTAGCTTGGAATCAAGTTAAAGTGGCAGATCTATTGCGTAATTCGGTGGATTTGGAGCGTTTATTTTCTGAAGTTCATTTGCTGAAGACTTTGAAGCATAAAAACATTATCAAGTTTTACAATTCGTGGGTCGATACCAAAAATGAGAATATCAACTTCATCACTGAGATTTTCACTTCAGGCACATTGCGGAAGTAAGCCTCTGAATTCTACTATTAAAACATCTCTTGTTTTTGGATTTTGTTTGATTGTGCTCTTGGTTGAGTTGAGGTGCGTGTTTACTCGCTGTCTAGGTATCGGCAGAAGCATAAGCATGTTGATCTGAGAGCATTGAAGAAATGGTCTAAGCAGATTTTAGAGGGACTTTTATATCTTCATAGTCATGATCCACCAGTTATTCACAGAGACTTAAAATGTGACAACATCTTTGTTAATGGAAACCAAGGTGAGGTGAAAATTGGTGACTTGGGTTTGGCTGCCATTCTTCAGCAAGCTCGGTCCGCTCATAGTGTTATTGGTGAGGACTGCTTTCCGGTGATTTGCATGTTATTTTGTTTTATTTTACTTTTTACATGGAAGTTGTTCTGTACACAATGATAATGGTATTGTTACTGTGAAATTAGGTACACCGGAGTTTATGGCACCAGAGCTTTATGAGGAGGAATACAATGAGCTTGTTGACATTTATGCCTTTGGCATGTGCTTGCTGGAGTTGGTGACTGTTGAATATCCATATGTCGAATGCTCCAATGCTGCTCAAATATATAAGAAAGTGACATCAGTAAGGGATTCATCTTCCTTGCTCAAATTTAAATTTATTGAACAAATTACTTCTGTAATTTATATTCTTGCTACCTGTCTTATGTCAGAGTCTAGACTATTTTTAACACAATTCAAAATATGCAGTTCTGCCTTTGTAGCTTAATAACTTGCTGCATCTTTAAACTTTCAAACGCTGTGGTCTTGATAGTTTAGTTTGTCAAATTGTATTGGAAGTTGATTTTCTGTCTATTTTTTCAAGAAAATTCTCACCATTACTAGGTGTTAATCTCGGTTCTCTTTCTCCATCCATTCCTGACCACATGATTCACTGGGTATCAGATTTCTTTGTATCTTGATTTTATATGGAATTTGTAAAGTGAAAACCCTGGATTAATCTTGTGGAGTTTCTGTTCTCAATAGACTTTATGATTCTCATGATAGTTTATGATATGAGCTTCAGTTCACTTATTGGTGAAAGAATGTGGCACTAATACAATGCTCAGTTCTTTAGTTATTACATGACATATTAGGGTAGATATCATTGAACCCCTCAGCTTCTGGACATGATATAGTTCCCCAATATACTTGAATATTGTGCTGGCATGCATATGTTGTATTCCTCCTTAATGTATCCTGACTTTACCTCAGATGTCACATTCCTCCTCCATGCAACATGTTTTCTTGCTATCATGGATCAGGCTGTATCTTCAGTAGGATAGAGTTTGAATCTGTACAGTAGAAGGTTGTAGGCTTTTCTGCAGAGCATACCTCTAATAATAGCCAAATAGTTTGCATTTGGAAAATTTCTACTACATAGAGTTTTGATGAATGGAGAAAAGGGAGCCTATCCACTTTTAGTGTTCCCGTGCTTTTGTTGTCAGATTAGATGATTAGATCAGACACCGAAGCTTTTAGACCTTCATGCTTTCATTAATGTCTCCTTTCCTTGAAAATTCTTTTCTGAATCAAAGCTTGTCCAGCTTTTAACACCCCGTTCCCCAATTCATGCACAGCCAGTGTGGCTCCCAGCACATTATCATTTTTTCATTGTGTTTTACATTATGGTTCTAAGCTGCCATTGTGGTTTTTTTCTTTTCTTTTTTTTTTTGAAAGGGAATTAAACCCCGTTAGATTAGATGATTAGATCAGACACCGAAGCTTTTAGACCTTCATGCTTTCATTAATGTCTCCTTTCCTTGAAAATTCTTTTCTGAATCAAAGCTTGTCCAGCTTTTAACACCCCGTTCCCCAATTCATGCACAGCCAGTGTGGCTCCCAGCACATTATCATTTTTTCATTGTGTTTTACATTATGGTTCTAAGCTGCCATTGTGGTTTTTTTCTTTTCTTTTTTTTTTTGAAAGGGAATTAAACCCCGTTAGATTAGATGATTAGATCAGACACCGAAGCTTTTAGACCTTCATGCTTTCATTAATGTCTCCTTTCCTTGAAAATTCTTTTCTGAATCAAAGCTTGTCCAGCTTTTAACACCCCGTTCCCCAATTCATGCACAGCCAGTGTGGCTCCCAGCACATTATCATTTTTTCATTGTGTTTTACATTATGGTTCTAAGCTGCCATTGTGGTTTTTTTCTTTTCTTTTTTTTTTTGAAAGGGAATTAAACCGGCATCATTATCAAAGGTGAAAGATCCTGCTGTTAAAGCATTTATAGAAAAATGTATTGCAAAGGTCTCTGACCGATTGCCAGCAAAGGAACTTTTGATGGATCCCTTTCTTCGATCAGATGAGGAAAATGTAAGTGGAGGTTACTCTTTACGACCCAAAGCCCATTCTTCAGGTAAACTTAAATATCTTCCAAATTCTATGCCATTCAAATGTTTTTTACGCTCTGTTTGGTACTTGACAAAGATTCATGGATAGAGAAAATGAGAGTAAAGGGAAATAGATTTTCTTTTCTTTTTGTCTATCTATGAAAAACAACAAGAAAAGTTCTTAAGTCCTTAAATCTGCACCAGTTTGGTGGGAACACACAATTCACAACTAGTACAAAGGTTCCCAACGTGCTTGCCTCTTTTTTGTTTCATGTTATCAACCAAATTAGAGAAACATGATTCCTCACAAATTTTCCCTTTCCCCCTTATATTCTGTAAGCCTACCACATCATTAATTTTTCAGCTTGGACACCTTGCATAAATTTGCAGGTGGTAGTTCTGATCAGCTTGATGTTAATGAAAGTGCCAGGGATTCTGCTGTTGAACCAAGTAGAGATTTCTCTGTACAAGGTCAGAGGAAAGACATTAATACAATATTTCTGAAACTAAGGATAGCTGATTCCACAGGTTCTCTCTCTCTCTCCATTAAAGGTTTTGTCCATCAGCATCCACAAATAATTCTAATTAAAAGGTTGTTTCCATGCTTCAAGGTCATTTCCGCAATATCCACTTCCCTTTTGATGTTGAAGTAGATACAGCAATTGCAGTTGCTAGTGAAATGGTAGAAGAGTTGGATGTGACTGATCAAGACGTTTCAACAATTGCTGCTATGATTGATTCAGAAATTCGGTCCCATATACCTGGTTGGGATTCCAACAATGTTTCACCAGAAAATTTAGCTGCTGAGGTCTCAGAGCTTTTTGTGGAAACTAAGGATGACAATTCACCTTTGTCACATGAATCTAGTCTCTCTCCTGGTAGTCTTGTATTAGAAAAATTGTCTTCAGGCCGCAAGTATTGGCGTGACTCACCCAAGGATGTTGATGGAAACTCTCCAAGCAAGCTTGGATGTTCTAACTTGTCTTTTCATGGGTCTTCTTCAAGTAGTCCAAATGATGCTCAGTCACCTGGACAGTTGGAGGCTGGGAGCATGTCTGATGGTGATGATGGCAGTGGAAAAAATGGAAGTCATAGATCTGATAATTTGCCTTTTGCTAATAGAAACAGTACACCTGTCAAGATAATTGCTGAGAAACTCGAGAATCTTCTGGTAATGCAGCAACAAGAACTAGAGGAAGTAAAGAGGAAGCACAAAGTAGCCATATCAGACTTTCTGAATGAAGTTTCTCCAGAAATCTGCATGGAAGTTCTAAGTATATGTAAACTGAAAATACCTGGTTATGAAATGCGGTGATGGAATGTGCATTGAGTGCGTGACAGTCATGGGCTACCCTATAGAATTCAAGGTGTCTTGCATTGCAAATATTCAGCTTGACAATGGATTAGTAAGTTTGTAATTAGACGAACTCTGAAAGGTTTTCTACCAATCACGATGGATCAAGACATCTACGAGACTCAAGGATCTTCATTGCAGAAAGCCTGCTGCTTGACATGACTTGAAAGACATGATGATCAAGCCACAAGAGATGGAAGAGCAGAATCATAGCATGAAGATACAGGTGGTGATCAACTCAAAATGTGCCAGAAACAGACGCAGCACAATATTTATCATACATTAATCTTCTTAATTAAGCACTGGAGAGGAGGCACGGTTCAGTAAGTCTGTATTTTTGTAATATTAGCTCGCCTAAAAACTTTCACCACGCCCCCAACTTCGCACACCCACAGTTTTATCTCCATATTGTTTGCCCTTTCTTCAGTCTGATATGGGGTCATCAAGATTTTGTTGAATGTATACTTGTACATATGTTTCATTTGATTGAATTACACGTGAAGCCTTGCTGGTTCAAAATTTTTGTTGGAGTGATTGTATTAACCTTATCAAACTCATCAAGCTTGGCAATGCTATGAAGGTTGTGAATTTTACCGAGACTGAATGCAGTTTTTCGCTATTTGTGCCTTGATTTATGTGTTGGTTTTATTTATTTACTTATATATCTATATTATTATTCTTGCCACATGCTAGTATTATTGGGATGTGGAAATGCTTGTAGTTCGTTGCTGAAGCTGGCAGACTAGTTTAGAACGTTGGCTGCACTGTTCAGTTTCTGGAGCAACTGGCTAAGTAGCAAGGACAAAATAATAAAAAGTAGGAGATTGTTTCTCTGTTTTTGTTTTTGTTTTTTTCGTGGCATTTCATGTGTCCAAATACTTCTATTTAGCTTGTAGCGATTCCATGTTAGCCCTAAAGATAGTTAGCTGTGGATTGTAGCTCTCTTGCGACGCAAGGGAAGGGAAAAAAAATAATCTCTCGGGTTTAAATTATTTTAATATATTTCTAAATAAAAATACTTTAAAAAGTAATTATAATTATGTTTTTACTTATGTTATTTTGATAATTTTTTTAATAAGAAAAACGTTAAAAAGTAATTATAAGTGTACTTCCAAACATGTTATAAAAAACAGACTGAGGCCGTCTTCAGCTTTGTTATGATTTTGAAACGTACCATCACATGCTTAGATCTGGATACTCGGAAGTCCCTTTTTTATTTATAGCATCTTGCTTTGCACCCAACAAATCCAGAACGAAAGCATTGATATCATTACTTCTCGTGTGGTGGATCACGAAACTTCCTGGATGCCCCCGTGCCTGATTTTTTCCTTTACAGCTAGTTGAGATTCATAAGGAATCAATGGTGTTTGAAGCAGAACAATTGACAAGTATGATGCACCTTTAGCAAATATTATTCCAAGTATTAAGACTAGAAAAGGCTTGTTTCTAATTGATCAACATATTATTTTTTTTTCTTTCTCTCCAACCTTTATTTTATTTAGTTTAAATTCATCATGAATGATTCTAATTTCAATACTCCAAGGAACCGACAACCAAGAAATGATCAGATTATTGTTGTAGACATATTGCAGTGCCTTGTTTGCATGATAAACAATGTGAAAAACAAACCAGATGATTATTTGTTATGGATAGGATGTGATCCTCTGTTGAATTCTCAAATCAGTTACACCAAATCTAGCAAATAGTATCATATATTTGACCACAGCCCAAGAAACCTGGCAGATAGTGTCATATATTTGACTACAGCCCAAGAAATCTGGCATGACCTTACAAATTGTTTTTGTCAAAGTAATGTTCCTCTCATCTTTTTTTAAATGGAGCAGGACAAAGCTTGTCTCACTCAAGATCACATGATTGTTGCAGCTTGCTAGACAAAAATTAAAAGGATTGTGGGATGAGCTGGGATCCTATAATGACACTGCTTGTTCTTATGGAGCAGACCATAAGATACATAGGCTGATTCAATTTCTTATGGGACTCAATGAGTTCTACAGTGCAATTAGAGAACAAATTCTGTTGATGAATCCGCTGCCTGATGCCACAAATGCCTATTCTTTCATAGCGCAAGAAGAAAAGCAGCGAGGTTTGGGCAGTGCCTATGAAATGACAGAAACCGCAGCAACAGCGATACAAAGGAACGAGCATACAATATTAGGAGTTCAGCAAGGTTATTCTTCCCACTCCAACTCTTCTAATCGCAAAATATTACGTTGTTCTTGTTGTGATTAGGATCATCATGTGCGAGAGAAATGCTGGAGATTTAATGGATATCCACCGGCACACCCAAAACATAAACCAAATCAAAGGGGAAATCATTTTAAAAACAACAGCACCATTCATCATTTGGCTAATCAGTCTTCATCTACTAATATCAAAGAGGTTCAAATGATGCAAGAAATACGATCCGGTCTTTCATATCTGTAATTTAAATAGATATAATATATATCATTAAGGGTAATGAAGCCTCAACATCTATCACTGATCATCAAGCTGATGTTGTTGGTGTCTCTACAGGTTCATCACAAACACAATTGCACCCTCCTCAATTAATTGTCGATAATTGTGCTACTGATCATACTACTTCCTGTCAGTTATGATATCAGGTGGAGAACAAACTCCTATTGCATCAATCAGAACTTCACCCTTGAATTCAGCTTTTCATTTGAAAGATGTACTTGAAGTGCCATCCTTTCAAGTGAATCTTATGTCTGCGAGTCGTGTTATAAGATGCCTCGACTGTTTCATAACTTTTTTTTTTCTATTGGTGTGTTTTGCTGGACTAGACAATAAAGAAAGCAATTAGTTTGGGTAAACAACAATGCAGACTTTATTACTTGGTTGCATTAGCTTTGGATAAAACAAAACGTAAACCCTTAATGACCATTGCTAATCGTCCATCATGTTTTCAAAACATTTCCCTCCCCGATCTTTGCCATCATCGACTGGGGAATCTATATTTCTTTAGATAAGTTTTATGGCTGAAAGTTCTTTGAAGTTTCCTTTCAAGCCATATAATATAATGTATGTTTATGTTTGTGCATTTGCGAAGCAAAAAAGATTCATTTTCTTTATCTTTTGTTCGACCTTTTGAGTTCACTATGAGACTTGGGGTCCTTATTCCATTCCATCTCTTTCCAGTGCTAAATATTGTTTGATAATTGTGGATGATTACTCTAGATTTGAAAAGGTGGAACACATCAATTACTGACCTTTTTTTGTTCTTTCATCAAAACACAATTCAATGCTTTTATAACTATTGCACTGATAATGGCACAGGGTTTACTTCCATAAAACCTTTTTTTTAACAAAATGAAACAATCTTTCACCATTCTTGTGTTTATACTCCTCATCAAATTAGGGTTGGAAAGCGCAAACATCTTCATATCTTGAGTTTGCTCGAGCCCTTCGTTTTCAAGCAAATCTTTCTTTATATTTTTAGGCTGTGTCCTTGCAACTATCTATCTCATAACCACCTTTTCACACTTCTCTCATGGAAAACTCTTTTTGAGCGACTTTATGCATGGCCACCCGTTGTGGTTTTCTAGATCACCTAGTTGACCAAAAAGCTTATAAACTATATGAATTTGCACCATCAAATCTTTACTAGCAGAGATGTTCTTCATGATAATATTTATCATTTTGAATCTACTCTTTACCACTCCCATCCACCAATGTTGAAACAATACTCTCTCATCGTGTGGACAGCCTTTGATTTTTTTTCCAATCAATGAATCCATTGTCTCTCGAGTCTTTGCTTGATATTCCTTCCTTTAATAGAAAAGAACACCTTCCTCCGTTTCTTCATCCATTCTGCGTTGTTCTCAACGTTCTCCTGCCCCTTCTACAACTTTACGTGACTATGTTTGCAGCCAAGTAGCGTCACCTAGTTATCTTGGTAATCTAGTCTACCAAAAGGTACGAGATATCCTTTCAATACATTTGTCTCTTACAATCGATACCCACCAGGATATCGCTTCTTTGTTGCTCCTGTTAGTCAGGACTCTGAGCCTACCGCATATGCTAAAACAGCCTTCCATTCTCATTGGAAAAACACCATATAATCTGAATTAATAGCTTTAGAAATCAACAATACATGGTCTCTTATTCCGTCTCAACTAGGCAAAAAACCTATTAGTTGCGGTTGAGTTTATAAAATCAAATGACACTCTGATAGTCTTATAGAGCATTATAAAGCTCCTTTGGTTGCTAAGCATTGTAATCAATTGAAAAGTATCGACTATCATGACACTTCTTGTTAATGTTTTCAGCTATAAAATGAAAAAATGAGACCTTTTTTCTTCACAAGGAAATTTCAACAACAGTTTGCATGCAACACTCCATATACTTGGTTTCCCACATTAAATCTAGAACTTTGCAAACTCAAAACACCCTAAAATAGCTTCATATTCTCAACGAAACCTAACTCTCCAATAAATCATTGTTAAAATTCGCAATCAATCAAACCCACTTAAAACAAAAGAATCAGCAAAATTAACCGAAAAACCTTATTGCGAAATTGACATTCAAGCAGGTAACATATACTAGAAAAGAAACTTACCCGGATGATGAGAAGCGGGATCAATTCAAAGAAATTGATCAAGAAAGGGTGTTGAATTCTGGAGATAGATATTTTCTAGCATTCATCAATCTCTTTAGCCGCGATCTTTTCCTAGGAGCTGCCTTACCGGCTTACAAACATATACTATCAATAACACGAAAAAACCGTATCCCTTAAGGCAGCATCAATAGGTACTAGGTGTTCAAATAAGGAGTAACACGACTCTTTTTGGCTTCTAAAATCTCTTTGATCACAAGACATGAGCACAAGCCACACACAAGCATTCATACCTGCTTCACCTAACGAACCCTCAGTTGTTTGACTCTTCATTGCCCCAATATAGGTATTCAGAGAAACTAACTTTGTTGGGTTTGGCATTGGGATAAACCTTCCACGGCCAATTCTGTATATCAGCCATTTGCAACTTTGCATTTTCATTGGAGAAATTTGCAGCCCACTAGCTTTCTCAGGAGTGCTTCAGATTATGCCTGCAATTTCTTGCACAACTCTCGAGGCATCAGCCATGTAATAGCCATGATTCAAGGCAGACACATGCTAGGTCGAACAGGAAAAGGACACACTAATTACCCCTTTTGCAGGAAATGTAATGGCATAGGCTCTCTACAGCAAGTAATATACTTAGCAAAAGGATTCTTGGTGAGTGCCATTTTCCGCAGAGAATTCTAGGTATGAACTATTAAGAACATAACCAAAAGCTTCAGCAGAAATGGTACTTTCAGTACAAAGAACCATCGAATATAACATTGATTTTTCAGAGCAGATTTGTGATGCACAAAAACAGGTCCCATAGCAGCACCGATAAGAAATACGACCACTTACAAAAGAAAACTAGAGTCACGACAGAGCAGGGATCCCTCATTTAGAATCTTCTCAGAGTGCCTCCAGTTCTCTTCCAAGTCTACCAAAGTAGATAACCTATTGCATTCTAGCAAGTACAAATGATAATCTAAGTGTATAAAGATTGCCCATTTCCTCGTTAATTCAATCAAAATCCATTGCTTCCCCATACTAACCAGACAGACCATCTCCTTCATCCTTAATCATATTTTAAGAGCAGAAAAATTAACTAATACAACATCATAACAACAAACTAAGCAAAGCCCACAACAAGAATTCGAAGAAAAACGTTTAATAAAAAAGAAATCAAATCATCTCTACTTAACAAAAAGAGAGCAGATGCTCCGCATAGTCTGACAGTTGAGATCAACAACTAAAAGCAGTAGTATTGTGGAAAAGAAAAACAACATAGCTCGTCCCAAATCCATGAATGTTTCTTCATCTCCCCATTCTCTCAAGCTTTACTTCTCAGAGGAATTGGGCCCTCTCTTCTTGCCAAATCCCACAACTGCAATAATTAAAATAAATTAATTATTTTTGGTTCGGCTACAAAACAAAGAGCATTCAAATATTTAAATAAATAAATGGCAAAGAGAGACTACCGGCTGTGACAAAACGGCGGTTGTATTGCATCCTCTTGTGGGCACGGCCACGGGGCTTCTTTTTCTTGTCCTGCTTTGCCACCTTGGGAGTTTGGCCTCTCACCTTACCAGCACGAGCTAAAGAACCATGCACTTTGCCTGCAAATCATATCCAATGTTAGGAAAAATAAGACTGAAAAAAAAACCATAAGAAATCTGTCGAAGAGATGATTCTCAGGATGTAGGGCATTACCCATGACTTGCTGCTGCTGTTGTTTTTGTCCCTTCCAAGCGGCGAGAAGATGGTTTAGCCTCAAGAAGCAGCTAGGGTTTGCTTTAAAAGCCAAACTGTTACATAGATGACGTTAATGAATGGGTTTGCTTCATACTGGGCTTTGTCTCCGACCCATGTGTTAGAGATTTGAAACTAATGTTATTAAATAGGTTTCGCGCTTATAGGTGTAATCTTATTTTATTTTAAAAAAAAAAGTTAAAAAGATTTTATCCATTGAAAAATCAAATTTTTAACTAGTTTATATTTCGATTTGTTGCACGGATCAAGTCATATAATATTAACTTTTATATAATTTTTTAAATAATTTCATGTTATTTTTTCTTTATAGTTGTATTTTTATTCTTCAAAATTAATTTAATAATATATTTTATTAGAATAGTGGAAATTCCAATTTTTTCAGTATAAAAAAATTGGATATTATTTATTTTTAAATTGAAATATACATATAGATAATACTAGATAAGTGGTGTGAAAAAACAAAGCTCAAGTGCTACTAGTGTATTTTAAAAAAAAAAAAAACAAAAATCAATGACTCAGGTTGTATATCTTAATGAGTCCAATACTAAATGGACAAAATTTCAAAAGAAAAGGTGATAATGATAACTAGAAGAAAAGGGGTGTTTATTAAAAAGAGAAAAATTATATGGCTAAGTTTCAAGACAAGATGAAATTTAAAAAAAAATAAAAACATTATCCCAATAAATGCTCGAGTTACCTAGCTAAATTTATTATCCAGATAATCAGATTATGATAACTTGATTGAAATAAAACCGAATAAAACAACAAAGCCTACTTTTAAAATGAACAATGTTGAGTGATGAAATAAAAAAAAAGTATAAAAAAATAACAACTCATGTTAACTTTTCAAACTTATGAATTAGATCATTAAACATAAAGCACCCTATCTAACAAAACCATGAGTCCCAACCCTTAATAAATTAAATATTGAAGGATAAAAAAAATTCAATCATATAAAAGTATCAAAAACAAAAAATTAAAATTAAAAAATAAGAAAATAATATGAAATAAAAATTAAATGAGAGAACTATCTAGAAATTTGAATTATAAAAAACATTAAATTCATAAAAGAATCCAAAAAAAATAAGAAAAAGGAATGAAGACCATATTTGAAAAGATAACAAATTTAAATTATGGATCTAATGATGATGTTAAAAGAAAATTAAAATTTGATAAAAGATCCAAGAAATAAAAAAATATATATAACCCAAAATTGAAATATAGAAGAACTCATGTCCTTGACTTCAATACTTTTTACCATTATTCCCTTTTAGATAGTAAATGAGTGGATAATTATACAAAAAAATATCAAGGATAAAAAAAATAGTAATTAAAATAATAAAGATCTACTTTGAACTAAAAAGTAAATGAGAGGACTAAGAATTTTGAATTGAAAGGGGGAATAAACAAGAAAAATAAAATTCATAAAACAATCCAAAACCAAAACAATAAAAAAAATGAGGTGTGAATTTGAAAAAGTAACATATTATAATTGTGGATCCAAGGGTCAAATTGAAGAAAAATTAAATTTGATAAAAAGGACAAGAACATAAAAATAAAAAATAAAGATCAAAGCTAAAATATCAGTAAATGAGAAGATAATTGTGAAAGTTTAAATAGCCAACATGAATTTTAAGGGAAGAATAAAGAAAAGAGAAAGAAAAAAAAAGTCATCGGTAACAAACCATCGTATAAAGCACCACACATGTTGGTCCAGGTGGAAGAGGTGTCACGATGCTTGCAATGCCATCATGGAGGTCGATGTTTCATCATTAGACGATGTGTCATGCACCTAAAAAAGAGTGCATAGGACAATTCTCATCAAAAGAAATTTATTAATACCAAAATAACTCCTTTTCATGGCTAAAATCGCTATCAACCAAGTTTTTTTTTTTTTACTATCAAAATCTAGTTATTTTATCTCTTCTCTCTCAAACAAGAGAAAAGAAAAAGGTCTGGAACCAAAACTTAATGGCTTAAATTTTAAGGACCAAAAGTTTATAATTTGAAAAGGTGAAAGACTAAAGTGAACATTTCATCCTAATTTTAAAAAAACCACCCCTTTTTTCCCTTTTCAATTTAGTCCCCATTCTTTGAATCTTGACCTTCCTCGATAAACATGCTTTAATTGCTCATTAATTTGGGCATATAATGATGTAATTGAAAAACAAAACAAAGAAAAAAAACACTATAACAATACATAATAATTTGTCTTTAGGTGAATAGTGGCGTGGAGAAAAATATTTTTCTCATGCCTTTTAGTATTTTTTATATTATGTTTCATGACTACACTTTCCTTTAACAAATGATAACAAATAGAAAAATATTGGGTAAGAAATAAATTTTATTAAAAAAGAACATATCACTTTATACGAATAAGGAAAACTGCTCAACATACTCTTAAATAATATTAATTGTAAAATCTTTGTGTATGATGAAAAGAATTTCAAATCTTATTAAAAAAATCAATGATTATAGTACAAAGAATAAATATGTTTTGAAAAAATAAATATATTATATGCTTAAATGTCTAATAGAATATTATAGATAAAAGAATAAGAACTACACTAAGAAACTTGTCACTAAAAGGTTAAAGTAAATTATATATAATTTTTTTAATATTTTAAGGATCATAACACAATATTAGATGATGCCCTTGATTTTTAAATATAAATCAATTAATTTTTTGAATTGATAAAGGTTTAATTTTTTTTAATTTATATAATCCTTTTTTTATTAGAATTATGATTTATATATGAGCCAACATATTATGAACTTAATGGATCACACAAATTAAGAATTATTAATAAGAAATTAAACTAGAATGATCAATCAAGTGAGACTTGATTGTAAATAAGTTAATAAATTACAATTATATATCTAGAAAAATCAAATAGAGACTTAATTATATAAATTTCTAATAATTATTCTGAAATATTATATGTGATATTTTTCATGGAAAAAAGTGATAGTTTGTCATTAATATAGATATTCAGGTTTTTTTTATAAATAAACTGTTATATTTCATGTTTTATTATTTATCAAGAGATCAAAGAGAAATACTTGAAAACACATAAAAGAAAGAACTAAAACTCAAGGCATATCAATCCTTCTCTTATAAAAGAGTTTAAGATATTTCTAACATAATGGTTCATATGAATTATTATTAGAGCTAAATAATTTAGTGGTTTGTAATTTATAACAATTCAACCTTAAAGAATCAATCAAGCTTTTGAAAGAAGAATTAATATTCAGGTAATCTTTACTTGAATTCTAAACTATCCTAAAATATTTAATGAGATTATAAAGACTCTAGAAAAATTTTAAAATTATTAATTGTGTTGGCTGTGTTTTTGCTAAAACAAAACCCAACATAAACTTTATACAACTCTTACATATCTAAGCACAACAAACAAAATAATTTCAGCTAATTCAAGTGCTTATTTAGGAAAATTGCCTTCTAGTATAATATAATCTCAATATAATAGAGATATTAAGAAATTTTTATCAGATATTAAAAAATCTTCATTTGATAAGGGTGTTTATTATACTAGTTGTCTTTTAAATTTTATTTTTAATGTAGTTAACTAGTGTAACACATGTTATTTGATATAAAATATATTTGATATGATCATTTATTATCTTCAGTTTTTTAGGTAAAAATATAAGATATTTTTGAAAATTTTGGAGCCAACTTTTTAGGATAGTATTATGGATATAAAAAGTTGGTTTTAAAAGTTAAATTAGCCCCTAAAAGTACTCAAGCAATAAAATAACATTTGAATACTAATCTTGATATATAGTATCCTATAAATATAATTTGATGTTTTTAGCACAACTTTAAAACTTTATCAATAAATGTAAAGCATAGTAATGAACTTATATCAACACAATCTCAATGAAATGATTAGAATTAAATTAATGGTTTGATTCATCAACACTAGAAGTAATGATAGAAAACATATATAAGTGCATATCCTTGATTAGAAATAAGGTATAATGTTCGTGTACATTTGGTGCATACGCGGGGCGGGAATGAAAAGGAAGAGGTGATCATGGGTAAAGACCCAACAGAGGGAGGCTTTTAAGTGGTGGGCATACACTGCTTTTATCTAAAGAAATTCACCATGTGCTTTGAGTAATACTTAAAAGTGTTTTTTAATTAATATTATGTTAGAATGATATTTTTTATTTTAATATTAATACGTTAAAATTATGAAAAACACTTCAAAAATATAAATTTAATGCTTTGTAGATTGAAAAAAAAACACTTTAAACAAATAAAAACAAACGCTCTGTTAATCTAGCTTTATATGTTAACCTAATAATCTAATATCTATTATTCAAGGGCTCAATCAAGCCTTGTACCTACCTCGGTTTACGAAGCTCTCTTACCTTACTCATGTAAGAATGTAAGAGCCATTAAGGCAAGAGATCATTGATTTTATAAGTTGATACAGTACTGTATATCAACAGAAGAATATACATATAGATAGGAAATGATTCCGCATGGAATGCTTGATGACTGTAACACAGAGATTACTTTTCTTTTTCAGAGGCGCTCATGTTCTCCATTTGTATGTGCAGTATATTTTGTAATGGGGACAGATCCTTATATTCATCCCCAGCATGAATTCATGGTGTCCATGTACAAATGGAAGGAGCGCAGGTAGATGTCCACGCATAAAATGTACAATAAGACTATTTCAAGAAAAGGTTCCATACAGGAATTCATGGTGCTCTCAACAATTAGTGGATAAAGGACACATCGATCATACACATACAATCCAGACTATGACAGAAAGAGATAGGAACTCGCAGTGTTATGAAGCATGGTAATAACTTTACTATGATTTGGGACCATCCTACAGTTTAAAGTAAGGAGGAAATTTAGAATTTCAACGATGGGATTTCCCAGTAAATCAAGACAATAATTTTCTAATTGTACTAGAAAAAGGAATTTTACAATTTTGGGGTCCACAGGCTTTGGTGCTCCCCACAGACAGAAGATCCCCATCTCTATGAAATCTGTGCTAAGACAGCAGCTTTAGCTATTGTTATCATTAAGTTATAAAGGGATAACGAGAGAAATGATAACAACCAGCAAATCCTTAGCTTTTAATATATAAGATCTATATATATAGGTGGAATCTCCCTAAGGGTCAGGAGGCACAACACCAACCCTTGGTCAACCTAGATAATCTTTTCATGATTAAAGAAAGAAAAAGGAAAAAAGGAGTGTTTCTTACAGCTTGTCATGTTTAAATTTACGTCAGCAAGTGATGGTTAGTTTTTGCGTTCCATTTAATTTGAGCTTGAGGTGATTTGTGGAGGCATAGCTAAACTGTGGGTCAAGATTAAAGAAAGAAAGGGTCAGCCCCAGCTATAATGTTGTCATCAACTAGCAAGTATATAGCCCCTCAAAAGCTTTATATATATATATATATGGGGTCAGCTCTTGGGAAAACTTTCAGGAAATGAAAAACCCAGATAAGGGCTTAATTTGTCATCTCCTTTTACTACCTTAAAGTGAATATATGAGTCAAGTAATGCAGATCCCCACCAGCTAACAAAAGTGTAATGATGAATCGACACTATAATAATAATGAATGAAAAAAAGAGGAAAAATGATAATATAGTCAAGCCTAAATTAATTTCTTAACCTCTGGAAACATGGAGCCATCATTCATGTCTTATTTTCTACGTTTTAATTATATGTTTCATTAA
Source organism: Populus pruinosa (assembly GCA_026413675.1). NCBI lineage: Eukaryota > Viridiplantae > Streptophyta > Magnoliopsida > Malpighiales > Salicaceae > Populus > Populus pruinosa. The sequence goes on from CM048606.1 coordinate 15,125,021, forward strand.
GTCACTGGCAAAGCTGTAATCTTGAATATATTCTTATCAGTGATTACAGAAGATATGTCCATTTGAGGTGTGAATAAGCACATAAGTTTATAAGAGAGAGGAAGGAGATAGTGGAAGGAATACAGAAGAGTATATTGATTAGAGTACAACATGGAATTTTTTTAATTCATTAAGCACTCACACACTTCTTACAGCCTAATAATAACAACTGTCTGCATCAACACAGATTAATCATCAAGCCAATATAACCACTTCTCTTTTTTCCACTATTACAAGAGAACTTATGATGATATAAAATCAAATACAGATCATACAATCCTAACTCTCAAAAGAAAATCAATAATGCTAGATAAGGAAAAGAACAGAAACAAAGAGAGGATCAATCTGTAATGAAAACAAGGACTGATAATTGTACAACTGTAGAAGCAAACTTCACATAAATATATAGTAATCAGTCGGACCAGGAACGCTCGATTCCCCTCGCATGGATGCACCCATGCATGTAATTATCCTTCGTTATGGAAGAACCATCTCTAGCTTGCACGAATGGAAGCTTGAAAGGTTACTCCTCTCATGGAAATGAGTAGGATATTGTCTAAATGGCCTTTCTTGAAGGAAGGAATTAAACATGGTTTTGATAACCACAAAGTTGAATGCTACCACCATGGCGTGAGAATAGAAATTGAAGACCGGCACAGTTGATTGCCACTTAATTTGGTTGAGACTTGAGAGAAGAAGAAGAAGAAGAAGAAGAAGAGAAGGGACTCAAAAACATGTAGATGTCTATGCAAGTATGATCATTTATATTAAAATGGAACGTGTAGTAGTAGAAGGAGGGGAAAGCTTTATGTTAAGGCAGCTGTGTAATGTCGTGGTGCACGCATACCATGCGAACTCCACCTAATCTTATATTCCCGCATGCACGTTTCTCTCTTTAATGTACAGTAGTGACACGGCACGTTTCCACAGGAAAAAGAGAGAGAGAGACATGGACAGTGAAGGGTTTTTTTTGGAGGCAGAGCATGGAGCCCTAAAGCTGAGGCTGTTTTTAAGGCCTTAACCACCATAAAGGATCTTTATATGGAAAAGGGTTTGAAAATTTTGGCTCTCCACTCCCCAGTTTTTGTTTCGATCTATTGTTTCAAAAAGGACTCTAAATTTTTGGCACTGCCTTTCCAATTCTTATGTTCTGGCAAGTAGCTAGGGCTTCTTTTAAGACTTTGAAGAGATCCCATGTCCAAGTTCAACTATACCTTGGATATTATGTAGCTTAGATATGTATTCATGAGGGGACAATGATGCTTCCCTCACGGCTTAAAGTCAATAATCTCAGCGTATGAATTGTTATAGACGTTTGAATTTGTGATGATGCTGGCCTATATTAATGATTAAGTACGTACTTGCTTACGTTTTAATATTAATCATCAGAATGCTAATTTACCTTCTCGTAAATTTTGGCATGAAGCAAAATTGACGGGTACTGCAAGCTAGCTATTTACATATATATGCTTGAGTACATTCCATCATGCACAACTGAAAGTACTATATATATATATATATATACAGGTACGCTTGCTACTTGGTCAAGGAACCAACCTTTTCATTGCTAAAGATCACAGACCAACTAAATGAGATTGATCAATCACCATAATTACAAAAGGAGTGTATTGATCAGCACACGATTATGAGAACGGTTCAGCTCATGGCTAGCTAGAAGTATTTCTGAAAAAACGTAATATTTTTCTAGTTTTCATTCATGAGTCATATATACAAATTTTCTATGTACATAATTTTTTCTATACACACATAACCTTTTTTTTATTATTATTACAAGGACAAGTATCATTTTTCACACCAATAATGGACTTGGAACAATGATCACGGCATGACATATCAGCCAACAAAACACCATTTTTTCCTTCAATGGATGACCAGCTCCGCAACCAAGGTTGAGAGCCAATTTCTCCACTACTTATATGATCTCCTTCTCCATTAAGAAATCCCAAGGCTTGAGTGTATGCACCCAGTCAAGACAGGGGGGGGGGGGGGTTATGAGAGTGAATTTTAGGGTTTTAGTTTTTTGAAGATAATTTTTTACTTACACCCGTGTTCAGTCAACAATATTTTTAATTTTTAGTTAAACCAAGTTGATATAATCTAGTTCAATTAATTTTAGACTTTTAAAACTAAAACTAAATTGATTTTTTTTGGTTTTCTAATCTGGATTTTAGGTATTTTCTCAATTTAAATTTTTTAATTAATTTGTTTTCCTATTTTTATCAATTTAATTAGTTTTATATTACAACATTCATTTTTTTAGTAATAAATTACTATTTTAGTATCATCCATCAATAACCCTCCTTTAACACCACCACTTAACACTAACACCTTATCCACAATCATGAACACTACTTGACTAAAAACTTATTTATAAGTATAATCGAGGTTGTTTTTTAAAGTTTTTTTTATTTGAAAAAATATTAAAAAATTATTTTTCTTTACATCACTATATTAAAAGAATAAAAAACACTAAAAAAATATTAATTTAAAGCTAAAAAATAAAAAAAAATATATGATTAGGCCACAATGTCTAACAATCCATAGGTCATTAATATAATCATGATTTTATCATTATTTTCACTGCCACCACTATCATTTTAACACTATCACAATAACCACAACTACTTATTGCTTTCTCCATTATAATTATCTAGTTATTGAAATAATTATCACTACAATTATTATTTTATCATCATCATTATTATTATCATCATCATTATTATAACCATCAGAATTAATATCACTGCAATCACTACGACACCATCATTATTTATATCACCAGCATATAATTTTTTTCAATCTTATTATTATAATAAAAAATTATTAATAAAAAATATTTTATTTGACATATTTTTTATATTTTTTATCCAAATAATAAAAAATAACTTATTTTTCAAAATAATATTTTCCTAAAAAAACAAACGGAGCCACATATAGTGTAAATAGTTCCATCAATAAAGATTGTTGCATGTACGAAAAGTAAGCTTTAGTTTGATTGATCTGTTCTCGGCATATTGATTGAAATATGATAAACATTGTTATTAAAATAAACCTAAATTTTAATCTGGCTTACCTATCCAAACACATACATTCATGTATATTCACACAATATCAAGAGGAGGGAACATTATATTATCAAACTTAACTTAGGAATTGACTTGGTTAAGGGGATGAGTCCTAAGCCACACGAGTTGACTTGGGTCAACTTAAATTTTTTATTAAAAAAAACATTTAGGGTTGTAATATTCCACATAAAAAATTAATTAAGAAACAATTCATGTTGATGTAAGTTATACATGTTATAAATAATAAAGTTTAAAATATTATTTCAATAGGTTTTTTATGCCATATTGAAAGGAATTTATCTTTTTATTTGAATTTAAAGTATTTAAATAAAAAAAATTATATCATATTATAAAAACATAATTTTTTCTTTTATGAACATATAATATATATACTACTGAGCTTTTAATCCCATATTAAAAAAATAAAAGTTTTTATTAATATTTATATAATGAATTTTAATATAAATTAGCAACCAATATGAAAAAGAGCCCCTTAGGCCTCGTTATACATTGATTTAATTTTTCTCTTTGTTAAGAAAATGTAATTTATGAAAATGTTCATAGGCATTATATATATATATATATATATATATATATATATATATGTATGTATGTATGTATGTATGTATGTATGTTAGTTAAATCAAAGATATTATTTAAAAAAAAAAGTATTTGTCATGTTTTGTTGGGTCACAAGTTCCCTTAATCAAACAAGTAAAATTCACCAAGTCAATTAGAAGTCAGGTTTTTATTAAATCTAGACCCTGTTAAAATTACAATTCACCTAAATTTTGATTCAACCTATCAAATTAGATTAAATTTAATAACAAATTTAATAACAGGGATAACACTTGTAATTTGCATTAAATTACCACCACTAACTGACTGGATGGATTGCTTTTATATTTCAAAAGTTATTAGTTATGGCAAGCTAACAAAACTATTTTTAGCCTTTTAAGAATGAATTCATAAATTCACAATGAAATGGTTGTAACAGTTAAAAATATAATATAATTCATTCATTAAAAAAAACTAAAAGAGGTCAACTAGCTTTTTTCTAAAAAAATATTTTAATTATTTTATCTTTTATTGTAATTAACAATTGTCTTGAAATCAGGAATAAAGTTTTTTTATTTTTAAGGATTCAAATGTTATTTTCATATTGAGTGGTCAAGTTAACTTGTATTAGGTTGAATGTTTTTATTAAAAAAATTTTAGGTGTTTTTTTTGGAAGTTTAATATTTTTTTCTTGATGTTTTTTAATTTTATCATTTTGCATAAAATAATTCGTCATTGAGCTTTGTTATTTTTTTTACTTTTTTTTCTATTTGGTTATTTTGATAGAAGATTTAACAGATTAATCCAGGTTAACTTGAATTGATATGATATGTTTTCGTCTTAATATTAAAAAAAATATTTTCAAATTTATTTTTACTCAAACTAAGTTTTTAACTATTATTTAAATTGTTTTTAGATCCATAAAATTAATTAGATCACATAAAATCAACCTTAACACACTTTAAATTTATATCTTACTTAAAAATATATTAACACTATTTAAATATGTTTTTATATTAAAAAATTAAAATTAATTTAACTCGCAACCTAGCAGAGTACAATCATCTATTATATTCTAAGCTTCTAACTTGTCATGGCCGAGAGAAAAATTGAGATATATTAAATTTTCTTTCTTCCTTTGCCCCATTTAACAACACAACCTGGATGGAACATTTGTTTCAACTCATGTTCAATCCATCTAGTTCTTGTCTTGCCCCCTTTTCCTTACCAGGACTTCATTTGGATGAACATTTTTGCTAGTGCTTCTGGACCTTTAATCACGAGGCAATTCTTGAAATTTTGAATGAATAAGGATTGATATTTAATTTTCTTTTAAATTTGTTTCTTTTTATATTTTAAAAATATTTTAAATAAATTAGATTTTTTTGTTTTAAAATATTTTTTATGGTTTTAGTTCGTTTTAATATGTTGGTGTTAATAATAAATTTTAAAAAATAAATAAAATATTATTTTTATAAATTTTTAAGTTAAAAAAAAAACTAGTAGTACATCACAAAACTTTATTTCCTGATAATTTAAGTCAATTGACAATCAAGAGGCAATCCGTCAATTTCCCACGGTGGACCACTTCTGCATTCCTTTCAATCAAGCGGCTGTTTTGTCTAGGCTCCCTCCTTCATGCCCGCCCTTGCCGTTTAGCTCTACTAGAACATCTCTCTCTCCTCTGCCTACCTGTATTATTTCCTGTTTGAAATTAAAATAAATATTATTTTTTAAAATTATTTTTTATTTAGTAATATATTGAATTAATATTTTTTAATTTTTTTAAAAAACGTTTGGATACACTTGGAACCGGGACCCACTGCCCTAAATAACCAAAGAACGACCGACACTTCCCGCGAGAAATTACAGCACGCCCGTTAAAAAAGGGGGTGGTGGTGGGACCGTAAAAGTAAGGATCCTTTTAACGGGTGAAACTTCGCGTGGAAGACAAATGATGTGGGGGCCCATATTATATTGGTGGGCCTGTCTGTCCTGTAGTATCTCACTATTTCTGTTAGTATTCTACCAAAAGCTGACTTGCCAACTGAGAATCTTGCCGCCAAAAATAGTTTCTTCTTTCTTTCTCGTTTCATTTTGATTTCTCACTCATCCTCGGCAAAAAGTAAAAAATTAAAATTGAATCGTGATGTGGTATGTATCATGATGAGGCTGTTTGTAAGTGTATTTGTAGATATCTTTTAAAGTTTTTCTATGTTGAAATATATTAAAATAATATTATTTTATTTTTTAAAATTAGCACATTAAAAAAATATAAAATATAAAAAATTATTTTTGAACAAAAAATATGATTTAAAAAAAATATAATTTGCATCATTTTTCTAAAAAATATGAGAAAAGTTAATAATAATAATAGATAAAATGTAGGTAATAATTTATTTTTTTAATTGGTGAGATAAATTTTTAATTTTAGGAAATTATATTTAATTTGCTAAAATAAAAAGATACACATGTTAATTCATCTATAAATTTATGAAAAACTTGGTGCAAAATAATATATTTTTATCATGATAATTTAAATTATAATATTTGATTTATATATTAGCATATATGCATGCATCACATTCAATGTTCTCTTTAAGCTGCTCTAAATATAATATTAAATTCAAATCTAGGACAACTTACATTTAAACTGTAGTATTAAGATTTCAAACCAAATCAAAAGATAGCAAACAATACACACGAAAAAAAAGAAGAGAAATAAGGAGTTCATACATTATTTTCTTCATTCTCATAAACCACTCCCAGCAAAATAAAGAGAAGAGGTAAACTAACTAATTTAAAAATATTTTATTTTAAAGCTATCTAGATAGTGTTGCGCATTATATGAAACAAACTAAATAAGTTGTCCACAGTACACCACCACAAGCTAGCTTAGATTTTTTCCATCGTAAAAAGAGGATACTAAGCCAATGAAAGTGTTTTCAAAGAAGCAAAACACAATCAGGTTATTATCTTAACTGAATTTAATAAGCTTGTCTAATTTTAATAATATAAATAAAAAAATGCAATGATAACAAATAAATTAAAAATAAAATCAATAATAAAAAAAAATAAAAAAATTTTATATGAATCCATTCAGGTTGGCATGTCAAATATACGATCTAATAATGATACCATAGTAAATCCATTAAAAATAAATTAAATAAAATAATAAAACTCAATTATCAAACAATCAAATATTGAAGGGTGTAATTAAAAAACAATAACAAAAATTAAATCAATATAGGTTAACTTGTTAACCTTATGAATAAGAATATAGGATTAGGACAACTTCATATAAAAAAAAATACTAAGTTCACTTCTTAATAAATCAAATATTAAAAGATAAGATTAAAAAAAATTAAAAAACCTAAAAAACCAGAAGTTAGCCTGCATTAATATCTAAAACCCATGGTCATGAGTACAGAACTAACGTCTTGAAGGCAGACCTTAAAAAATAATAAAGTAAAATTTTCAATCATAAAATATTAAGGGGAGAAAATAAGGAAAAAAATAAAAGGATGATATTGAAAATAGTAATAAAAAAATAAGGTCAAATTTAACATCAAAGTAAATTGAAATCAAATGCTAAAGATGATATTTAAAATAAAATTTAATTATAAAAATATAAAAAACAATAATAATTAAAATAACAAAGATCAAATTTGATATATAAATTAAATGAAACTCAATGATGAGTGACTAAATTGAAGAAAAGAATTTATAAAAAAAAGATAAAAAAATAACAATAAAAAAATACTTTTATATTTTGCTAAATAAAAGAGAGAGAAAATAAAGGAATAAGAAAAACGTTTATCAAAACCACATGATTAGTCCGCCACAGGCATGCGCCCCTCAATAATAAAGATCTTAATGTGTTTCTTCCAATATTATTATGGAAGGTGGTGTTAGGTCATTAAATAAGAATATATGGGATGCCTAGAAATTGCAAGCTTCTTCCACTTATTAATGCGTGCATTGTAATTATTAATAATTTTTTTTATTTATTAAAAGATTAAATTGCCTCTTACCCCACTTGATAATAATAAAAAAATCAAGATCAAAAAGCCCTTGATATAAGTTATAGGGTTTTTTTAAAATTATTTTAATCATTTTATTATACTTTTAAAGAGAAAAAAAAAATGAAAATAATCCTAGTCAATAGTTAATCAAAGTTTTAGCCATTATATTGAGAAAAAAAAAAGATGTTCTAGCTATTATAACAATCAAAATAATATAAACTATAATTGAAATAAATACAAACTAAATAACACAATTAAAGATTGGATGGTCGGCCATGGATCCCTAGGAAATGAGAGAGAAAAGAGTAGGGAGGTGAAAATATTTAATAGATGTCCAACTAACATGAATTGAAATGCACTCTCCATCTCATTGGTTGCCTCGCCACATTAGCTTTAAGGTGAAATGGATTGGTATTTTTAGTCATCAAACGTCACCGCATACATCACTTAAAAGGCGCAAGCAATATGCATTTATTGGAGCTTGCATAGCCGCAATCCCAACTTTTTATTTTTTATAATTTTATTATTTCTTAAAAGATTTATTTTTATAATTTTATTTGTTAAAATATTGAATAATATTCACACAAATGGATTTTTTATATATAATATTTGGGAATTGGTTAAGATGTTTCCACCATCCTTCAAGTTTTAATAAATTAGATTGAGTTCTTTAACTTCCAATTTTGAATTTGACTTTCCTTCAGCTATTTTCTATTTCAGATCAAGGCCTTCCATTAGCTTTTGCATTATTCCATTAGTAAGATAATGGATCTTGGCACATGAATTTATGTGAATGCTTTAAAAATAAAATAAAAATTGACATTAAAAAAGATATTAGTAAAATATAGTTATTCGGAAATTAACCTACAAACTTACATCACAAAAAAAAAACCAAAAAAAAAAATGTGTAAGAAATATACACTAAAAACTTTAAATTAATTAACACTATTTTTTAACGTTTTATAAAATCTAAGCTCTTTATAAGAAAATATAATTAGTTTCTAATGTGATATTAAATTAATCTAAGCTCATAAATAGTAATTGTGATTACTAAACAGTCTAGTGATTGAAAGATTGATATTATCAATATTGTATATTGTAGTAAAAACCAAAGAAGAAATAGAGATGATCATTTAAATTGATTCTTCAAAAAAAAAGAAAAGAAATTGGAGAAGATTGACGCTAACTAACATTACAATATATCAAGGAAGAGATAAAGAAGAAAAGAATGATAAACATTATAATCTGAATGGTGTGTGTGAGAGAGAGGCATTTCTATCCATGACTTAAAGTAAATCGAAAAAAAAAACATTAAAAAAAAGCAAAATCAATTGAAACTTTCAATCCATAAATAAGATATACAAAAAAAAATATGTTTACAATAAAATCAATTAAAAATATTAGAGTAAGAAAAGTGAAATAAATTTTTTTATGGTGGATTAAGAATAATTAATGGTATTATATTAGTTATTACTCTCTAAAGTTACAGTAATTAGCAGCGTCCTAGAAATTTATTTAAAAAAATAGACTGATATAAAAAGTAATTAAGACTCACAAAAAATTCTAAGCTTTCTTTCTCTTCCTTTATCTATTTTTTTTTAAAATAAATTCCAACAAGTGACTAATAAGATATTATTAGTTATTTTACGAATACTATAAAAAAATTTTAGTGAAACAATGTTAACCCTTAAAAAGATTATATTTGTTGCAAAATGTCAAAAGAATAATTGAACGAGATTATTTCAAAAATTCTTAATTCCTTACACTAAGTTTCAAAGCAAATTAAAAAATAAGTGTATTTAAAATTATTTATTTGAAAAAAAAGAAGTCAAGCAAAAAATGAGAGAAAACTAAGCTATAAAATATAAGAAGTTTTAAATTTAAGATTATTTATTTCTTTTCTAACTTAGAAAAAATTAAGTGTTATTTTTAAATATAAGAATAAGTGAAGAAGAACTGCATATAAGTACCTAATGATTTCTAATGGTAGATGGCAAGGGTGTTCATGAATTAAGTAAAAGTCAGTAATATGTCGAACCTTTCATTTATATATTCTTAAAAGCCAAATCCACATACAAAAACATTAAAATTAATATATTTGGGTTTGATTATATGTTTATCATATGAGATGGCTATTTAAATATGTTTTATAAAACATAAGAATATATATATAAAGATAAACAAAGTGATACAATAATTTACCATTGTTCCCGTGGTTAAGTGAGGGGGAGGGGGGATTCTCTTTCTATAGATTATATCTATATGCTATTAAATTACCCATAATTGTAAACTAAAAATTAATAATGCATTGTCTTATTATAATAATTAAAATCTAATCATCAAATTATGAGAGAAGATTCAAATTGAATTTAGGCTTTTCATGGACTATAATACGATTAAGCTCGTCATTGATCTTATAGGCTGATAATGACTTTCTTAAGCTTTCCTGTAAAATAAGTTTTATACTATATCAAGGGATCTTTTAATACTTAAGATAGTAAAACATGGGAGGGAAATAATGTACAAGAAAGTACATAACATGAAGAGTATAAATGTGAAGGTTGTATATTCTATTTAAACTTGTTAAATAGTTAATTATTGTTCTTGAAATTGTTGTATGACTGCTTATGGCTCCTGGGATTGTTGTTGGTTCTTTTTCTTACACAATGCTTAGAGGCATTTATAAAACTTCATCACAATTGCCTCATTCAACGTGAAGTTATAGTTAGTTCGTAGTTCATAAAGTTACAACTTAATAGTAGAGAGCTTTATGATAAATGAAAAAATCATTACTCATTTCAAAGAAAGTGCTATTACAAGCACATGATTAGTGGAGAATGGAGGTATAGATATTTCATGATAAGCAATGTCATGGGTATCTTAATTATTGTGCTTGTTGTGCTATTGGTAAAAAAATTGGTGATTTACAATTCATTAATAGTTATTGATGAGAAAAATAGTGTTCACTCTAAATGAAAAAAATTTGATGTGCTCTCATTCTGACTTTTTAAGAATGAAAAAAATATATTAAGGTGTGTATCAATAGTTAAAAAGTTTTTGTGATATATGGTTGAGATTCAAATAATTTTATAAGGTCAAAATGAGAGAATAAAAAAGATAATATATTTACGTTATAACCCAAATAGACAACTTTAAAAATTTATAGTTTGTTCGTATAATGTACACACTAATAAGTGGATCACTTGTTTTTAGATAGTGCATGTAGCCTATTTTAACTATGAAAGAAAGCTTTTCAACGTGTACATGAATTTATCTCATCAAAATTATTATAATGGTAGTTTAGGGTTGTTTATTGAGCTTCATATGACATCATTATGCCTTTCTTTCTCTTCCTTTTTTATTTATTTTTTATTTCTTTTATGCTTGCTAACTTCTTCTAATTTCTTTCTTTTATGTCTTTATTTTTAGCTGCCATTTTCTTATGTTTTTATCTATAAGTCTAAACAGACTGTTATCTATATGAATAATTTAGATTTCTAAAATAATACAGGATCCACAAGAGGCAAGAAGATATTAAATAAATCAAAATAACATAAACATCATATGATACAAGATTTCAAATAAAGGTTCATATTACTTTTATGGCACCGTAAAACTTTGAAGTTGAAAAAAAATATAAAATCATTGGAGTTTTAAAATAATTGTTTAAATGTGCATATACATTAAATGATACGATCCAAGTAAGGTCAAATTTGAATTTTGATGTAAAATGTGCAACTATCTATTTTTATGACAACAATCATAATTCTCAATCCGTCTGTTGGATTGATCTAAAATTTTATATGGAGTCTCCTGACATATTATATTACCTTGGGTTAAAATTTCAGGTCAATCGAAGTTTAGGAAGACATCTTAATACGGGTCAACACAGGTTGTACGAATTTTGTTATTTACTTCCTCTTGACTTGTGGACTTCCTATTTGGCTAAGATTCTTTTCTTAAAAGGATTTGGCAGCTTATTTTAGAAATATACTAATTCTACAAGGATGTTTAATGGGCTGCAACATAGTTTCCAAGTATAGTAAGGATTCATAATTATTTCAGAATCCTTTTCTTACAAGAATTCCTTATTCATCCGAGCTACAAAAGGAAAACAGACTTTAGAATACATTCTACCTTCATATCAGATTTCCTAGTCTATTTAGGACTTCTTAATGATGACAAATCTGATTTTAGCATATTTAGGATAATAATTTTTGGATTTTTATATTTTTATGATTTTCTTCTTAATCTTTGGTTATTATTACTTATTTGGGTCAATTGTAAGTGGGCTACATATAAGTCCACCTAAGAGGGGTCCATTAGGGTTTCTTTAAGTCTAGAATCACTATAAATAGAGGCATAACCAAACATGTAAGGGAAGACTACTCAGATTAATAAAACTTCTTGTTTGCCGCACTTTGTGTGTTGGTGAGATAATTTCCCTTTCATGGTTCTCTAATGAACTAGAAAATGACTTATTGAAGAACAACTATCTTCGTGATGTCATCCTTATACTTCTCGTTCGTGAATTAATATTCGTTGGGTGGAGGTTTTCCATTTCCAATAGTGTTGGTGCCTAGGTACAAATTATTTTTGTGTCACACTTCTATCAAACCTTACTTGACTTTCCAGGAATTGGTGTCTTTGTGTATGGTTTGCGTGACCATGTGATCACGAGATTCATATCACATTATGTGAGAAATTGTTAAATATATTAAAAGTTCTATTTGTTCTTCTCACACAAACATGGAATTCATTATCGAATTATTTTCAATAATATTGAATAATTCCTCTATATTATGTATCTTTCCCTCTCTTAAAATAGAGAGAATATCATTTTCTCTAGTTAAGAGCTCTTTTCTTTTAGTTATATAAATTCCTCATCCTTAAACATTTATTTTATTTTTATCACTTGTATTTTTGTCATCTTTGTTTCTATTTGTGATATCTATTTGTTCCTTAGGTTTTAAATCATTGTGATCAAAATCTTTATCCCTAGAGTTCTCCTAAAGGTAAAGAAATAATTTGGTTCTTGTAGGTTATTAAAAAATAGTTGTTAGTTTGTCTTTTTTTATTTAATGTTTCTTCTATTTAAAAAAACTATGGATGATTTTTCTGTAAAATTACACCAAAATGTATTCTTTTAAAATGATTTGAAATCATGATAATAAAGCTAGTAAGCGGATCCATGGCAACTAGATTTCAATCCTTATAATTGACAACTTCAAGTGGTTTTGATCAATTGCATGATTCTAATAATCTAATAAAGATTTAATTTAAGCATGGCTAAAATTGATTACAATTATTAAACCTTATATGATTTGATTGGTCAGCCTAAAACTTAATTGATTAAAAACTTGATTTAAATTAGATTTTAAACAAAAATCAACTTGAAGATAACCTAGTTAATAACCTAGTTAATTTAATGAATTTGCTTATTATTTTTTGACTTATTTAAAATTTGATTTTTTAAAATCTTTAAAATAATATTGTTTATTAAAAAAAACTAAAGTAACATCAAGATCCAACTCTATTAATAATAATAATATTTTTTTTGCTTAATTCAGTCTCTTATTTATTTCTATCATCGTGATTTTAGACCACCACTTACTCTGCCTGGGTATAAGAAAATAAAATCAAGCCTTTTTCACTTGAAATTTTACTTTGCTTGAAATCCTTGCAAGGGTTTTTTTTATTAATATGGATATTCAAACTAGTTTATATATGTTTAGAATAATTTTATAAAATTTAAAATTAATAATTATATAAATTTTTAAAGCTCAAAAAAACCTTGAACTTATAATTATTAAAAAATAAATTCAAAATGTGATCACTTAATCTATGATTTATTATTTTGACATGAGATGGATTACAGATTCAGAACCCATTCTCAGCACCTCGTTGGCCCGTCAACTGTGGCCTGCCTTAAATGACTGTGGGGGGTTTCTCACCCTTCTAACCATTTACGACTGCAGCCCAAAGTCCTACAACCTTAGAATTGCAGGGTTTTAGGTCTAACTTCACTTACCTAAACCCTTCCTCTCTCATTTTTGCCACAACTTGGGAGTCCCCAAAAGCAGCCATGAATCGAGCAAGAACAATCCTTAAATGTATTAGACTCTACAGCTCGATCTGCTCGAATCAGCTTTCCACAACGCGGTCACTCTCCACTCAGGTGCCTCACTTCTCTTTCTGTCCTTTCTCTTTGCGCGCTCTCTCAAATCAATCTCATAATGCTTCTTACCGGTTCAATACCCATCAAAAGCTATACTTCTCATCAAAACCAAACACAATTGTAGAGCTTTTATCTACAAATGAATGGTCCGCAGAGTTGGAAAACGATTTGGAAAGTTTGAGTCCCTCCTGGACCCATGAGACAGTCATCTATGTTTTGAAGAAACTAGATAAAGACCCACAAAAGGCGTGGGATTTCTTTAATTGGGTCAGTGAGAGAAATGGGTTCAGACCCAGTTCCTTGCTTTATAGTTTAGTTCTTAGAATAGTTGTTAGCAAGGATTCAATGAAGAAGTTTTGGATTACCATAAAGAAAATGAAAGAAGAAGGGTTTTATATTGATGAAGAAACTTATTTAACCATTATGGGGATCTGTAAAAAAGAAAAAATGGCTAATGATGTGGCGGCTTTGAAGCATTTTTATGATAGGATGATTGATGAGAATGCTAAGGATAATGTAGTGAAGGATGTTGTTCGTATTATTTTGGAGAGAGAGTGGAATAAGGAGGTTGAGAAAAAATTGGTGGGAATAAGAATTGTGTTGACGGATAATTTTGTGATTAGAGTATTGAAGGAGCTTCGGAGTTATCCTGTGAAAGCCTTGAGGTTCTTCCAATGGGTTGATAGGCGTGAAGGGTATCAACACAATACTGTTACGTATAATGCCCTTCTGAGGGTTCTTGGTAGGGATGACTCGATTGGAGAATTTTGGAGTGTTTTTGATGAGATGAAGAATGCGGGTTATGAGATGGATATCGACACTTACATAAAGATTTCAAGGCAGTTTCAGAAAATCAAGTTGATGGAGGATGCTGTCAGGCTTTATGAATTTATGATGGATAGCCCGTTTAAGCCCTCAATTCAAGATTGTTATATTCTTCTACGGAGCGTCGCGGCAAGCGATAATCCAGATCTGGATTTGGTTTCTAGGGTTGTGGATAGATACAAGGCAACAGGAAATTCCCTTTCCAAGTCTGTTTATGATGGGATGCATAGGTCCTTCACAGGTGCTGGGAAGTTTGATGAGGCAGAAAAGATTGTGAAAGCTATGAGAGATGCAGGGTATGAGCCCGACAACATCACATACAGTCAGTTGGTTTTTGGACTTTGTAAATCAAAGAGATTGGAAGAAGCATGCAAGGTTTTGGATGAAATGGAAGCAGGAGGATGCATTCCAGATATCAAGACTTGGACCATTTTGATTCAAGGGCATTTTGCTGCTAATCAAGTTGACAAGGGATTGTTGTGTCTTGTCAAGATGACAGAGAAAAACACTGATCCTGATGCTGATTTGCTGGATGTGTTAGTAAAAGGTTTCCTCAGTCAAAGGAAGATGGATGGTGCATACACATTTCTTGTGGAGATGGTGAACAAGCTTCGTTTGGTACCTTGGCAAGCTACATATAAACTTCTAATTGAAAAGCTCTTACAAGTAAGAAAGCTCGAGGAAGCAACAGACCTTCTACGCTTAATGAAGAAGCATAACTACCCGCCTTTTCCTGAGCCTTTTGATCAATATATATCCAAGTTTGGGACAGTGGAGGATGCTGTGAATTTCTTTAAGGTGCTAAGTGTGAAGGAGTATCCATCATCTGTCGCTTACCTTCGAATGTTGGATTCCTTTTTAAGAGAAGGCAGAGATTCTGAAGCCAGAGATCTGTTGTTCAAGTGCCCTCACCATATCCGTAAAGATCATAAAATCGGCAAACTTTTTGGTTCTACAAAGACTGGTGATAAGACTGCTTGACTTCTCTTTTGTCTATCTAGTATACATGAAATTTGTAAGTTATGCCATCACGAAACATCGTTGGAATCTTTTATATTTTCATGTGGTTGAAGCCACATTTGTTCGAATACCTGTTCTCACAGTTTTATTTCAATTTATAAAAAATTTTAATATTAGATTGATTAAAAATTAGATTAAGTATTTTTTTTATTTGATTTCTTTTAAGTTTAACAGAATCTGATAATTTGGGTAATAGATTATCAAATATATTATTTCAATATTTCTTTAACTATATTTTTTTTTATTTTTAGATTGTTTCGAAGTTGTTTTGATTACATCATATTAAATTAATTTTTATATAATTTTAATTTTTTTCTAATAAAAAACACTTGAACAATTGAATATTTTTATATCCAGGAAAAATTTAGTCTAACATCGCGCAGAGCTGACAATTATCTAGACGACTGTAAAACATTTGCCCACCCAATTGTGGGTATACTTAACGCAGAAGGGCTCTAGTTGCAGAGAGATAATGTCGGGGCTAATCAGTTATTAGTATTGCTAGACATTCAAAAGGAATTGAAGAAACATGTTAACACTCGTATAGTTAACTATTTACATGGGAAGTTTTCTTCATTAAATTTCTACAAGGGCTGGCACGAGCTTAAATAGGCAGGCAGGCTAAAACAGATATCCAGTCTCTATATAACTAATTATTTCATGTTATGAGTAACCCTGAAAACGGACAGGAATCTCATTCTGAAGATGCTGAGACATGAGTTGCATCAAAATACAAGGCAGGTCTTTTACATTTAGTGTTTGGCACATTTTTCAGATGGAGTAAAAGCTAATAATCAGGATTCAGGTAGCTCAGAATGCTCCCTCCTTGCTGTATCTATCATTGCACATAAGAATTCGCTAGCATTACAACCGTATGGATTTGAAAGAGCTCCATGCGCCAAAAATGGAAGTTTTCTTAATGATCTTCCACTCATCCCCTGCATAAGTTGATAAGACGCCATGCAATTGATTACTAGATCATTAACAGGATTCACTAGGGATTGAAAGATTTACCACTCACCTCACATGCCTCTGCAGCTTCAAGCAATTGCTTGCAAAAGTTCAGCACAGGCTGAGCTTCCGTTGGTGCGTTTAATTTCTCTCTCAAGGTTGAATAATCTGGAAGCACGAGATGGTCAGAGTCTTGCAGAAATTGCAACAATCATTAGTGATGATTAATTTGACCATTCCATGTCCGCATGACATCAGTAGAGTTCTTGTGATTGAGGAATCAATAGAAAGCCTGAAAATTGAAACAGAATTGACACCTGGAAATTTGATACTATTCCTGTTCGCAGGAGTTCTTGCAAGCAGGATCTCAGAATTTCATAACGAGCTTGAAGAGGTGGAGGACCAACATATGCTTTGATGTCAGCTCGATCAACAAATGCAATATCTGCAACACAGTAACTGCTAAATCAATACATTGTACCAATATATACAATATACTTCCAGCTCAATCCAAAATCTAAACATATGAGAAAAGATGCATGCATTCTTTTGAATTCCATCAAATTATATTAGAGGGAATCTGATCTCGCTGGAAGAGAGAGAATATGGAATTCAAGCTAGCATCAAAGTCTAAAAAAACTGCTTGGTATTGAGATAGATCATTGGCTCACCAATAGCAGCAGTTATATTTGATGTAGTCAGGATGATCACATTTGGTGATGCTTTCAATTTGTCCATCTGCGTTAATAGAGCATTCACAACCTATGGGACATATTTCAACAAGCAGAAGGCATAAAAAACTCATAAGAAATCATGTTACTCATTTATTTATCTGACTTCGTTAAGGAAATCAGACATTAGTTTGGTAGTAGACAGAAGTGGCAGTACTCGAATAGAATCTGAAGGTTCAGAACCAGATAATGCAGCTTTTCTAGCAGCAGCAAGGCTTTCAACTTCATCTGCAGCGTTACCAAATCCATAGCATTACATGCTAGAATGAAAAGAGCCCATTATTGGATATTAAAAAACATAATGTCGTCACAAATCTCACCAATCAAAACAAATACCAGATTGTTTTCTTCCTCTATCATTTCCTGTATTTTTTGGAAAAGCTTTGCAACCTGTTCCAATAAGCAAATTTAATGTTTTGAGATTTTGCCTAAATTGATCGGTCAAACAAGGTAGATCAATAACTAGATAAAAATCAGTGGGTTGAGAATTTGACATGAGCAGATGAGTCCTATTGGAAAGGAAATGATCTTGAAATCTACAAATTCTAAACCATTTGATTTTGCACAAGATAATATGAAAAATGCATCAGGGTGGTTTCAAGTAAAAACTCCAGTAAAAAGCAACTCCCATTGCATTGGAAAGGAAAACCATTACAAATAATTATGGTCTGTTTTCTGTTTCCTCTTAATGCAGTCTAACAGAAAAACCTTTTCCATGATATTCTTTTGTGTGTGGGTGTTTGTTGGGAGAGGGGGCAGGAGATTCAATAAAGATATGACAATTTTTACTTCCTAGTGGGAACATTGATTTACCAAGAAACATAGCTTATGTTGACTTCAAACATGGACAGACAACCAAATCTCAAACAAAGAAAGTTGTGACTTGCTAAAACCAGAGTTATACCACCTAACATCCAAATGAATATAATAAGCCAGTGCCAGAGGTAAAACTTCTCATAGTTTTTACAGCTTGACCACATACCAGCTTGCCACTTTCAGAGAACCATTTGCTAAACAAAGAATGAGCATTCACTTCAATCAATTGGCATTGGGGGTATCTGATTAAAAAGCAAGCGTAAAGCTCAAATTAATATGAAATGAATTTGTGATAAATTATGCTCATCAGAGAAGGTTATGTATACACCTGGAGTTAAATCGTATTGATAGTTTCTGAGCCAATGCTTTACATAAAGATGTCTTCCCAGTCCCTGGAGGCCCATGTAAGAGAATAAGGCTGCAAACATGATGGATATACCAATTAAGCATCACTTTAAAGCATGACACATTAGAACCAACAGCTTTCCAAATCTGGTTTAGATACTCTAAATGCATTTTTGGTTTTAAGATTTCATCCCATCCCAAATTATTGCATTAGTAGCAAAGCCAGTGCAGTGAAAGGAGAATGCTAGGGGTAAAAAGGTTCCAAGATTCTCTACAGCCTCATATTAGAGATTTTGTTTGCAAGAAAACTAATCTGAATGACCTGCAGACATATTAAACAAGACTTCCTTACCGATTCCATGAAACAAGAAAAGGATTAACACCCTTTTCAGTAAAGAGCAATGCACTGGCTGCATACCGCAGCAACCTTTGCTTGAGCCCAGATTCATAAATTAAGCTACAAAAATCAAATTGCCATGCCATCAGTTCCTCCATCAATTAACTTGAAAAATTAGGATCAACGGAAGTTTCAGACAAACCTTTCCCACATCCCATCAAATTCCATAGCTGGAAGGATCCATTCATTAAAGCTAGAAAGTTGGCCATCCCCACTTAGCTCCTCACATGGTCCTTCCTCACTAAGCTGGAGAAGCAGCAGTCATTTGAATTTTGAAACCACCAACTCAACAAAACATGACTTGAAAGTTAAAGAAACAACGGAGGCTCATGACACAAAAGGAAAAGGAAATTTATAAATATTGAATCAGCTACTCATGTTTACCACCTAGAACAGGTTATAACGTTGGATTCCCCCCCCCCCTTTTTTTTTTCCTTACCCAAAACAAACGTTAAAGTGTCTCAAACAGGCATTAAAAAAACATTCCTATACTAGCCAAAAAAAAAAAACACAGAAAGAAGAAAACCCAATAAACCTATCCAATCCATAGTACCTGAAAGACATGTACAACAGGCTTGACTTGCCAGAAAAGAAGAATATCATGATTGTTCACCCATTCATCTATGATACAAAAAAATCACACAACGTTATTCAGCTGATATACCAAAACAGCAGTAACTTCCAATACCTTTCATTTTCTTTTCCCCTATATCAGAAACCAAAGTAACAAAAAGAGAAAATTGAACATATAATGAAATAAAAAACCCAAACCTGTATCGCAGACACTTATTCTTTGTACATTTTCAAATAGAAATTGGTCATCAATTGGCACCGGAATTGGTCCATCAGCGTAGCTTAAACTCCTCTTTTCAAGCATTCTATCAAATAAAGAGAAAACTTAGAAATTTTCTTGTCTTTTAAAATTAACAAACAAAATCCCACAAAACAAAACCTCAAAAAAAAAAAAAATTGAAATCGAACCTTTCAACAGCTAACCGAACATCTTCAATGCGAGCGGTGCTTGAGGGTTTTATGCAAACTTCAACTGCATCAAAATAATAATGATGATGATGATAAAACACTTCAAATTAAGAGCTTCAAAATCAAAAGATAATTAATATGGAAAACAAGAGGTGGGTACCAGAAACGAGGAATTTGTGATGAGTGTGAATGGGGGAAGGGGATGAGGAGGGAGAAGAGGCATCGTGTCCATCGGATACATCATGGGTTGTGGTGGTTTCGATAGATTTTTGAATTGATATATCCATGGGAGTTGTTGCCATTTCTTTACACTGCAGTAGAGAATAGATTGGGTTTTTGTGGAGATTTTGGTGTGCCTAACCCTAATTTTTATTTCCCTTTCCTTTTTTGTTTTGAAGTTGGGCGGGAAAGATGATTTTTTGGTAGCGCCGAGTTTGTGTGGTTTTTGTTCACTTTTCATTCTTCTTTTCGAGGTATTGTTTAGAATTTTAATAGTAATTATTTTTAAAGTATTTTTATTTAAAAATATATTAAAATAATTTATTTTTATTTTTTAAAATTTATTTTTATATTAACATATTAAAAAAATAAAAAATCATAAAAATAAATTCACTTGAAATAAAAAAAATCAAAATGTTTTTAAAATACTTTATAAACACAAAAATAAATATATTTTTAGTAAATGTTTGATAGAGTGATAGCAGTTATTTTTTAAAATAATTTTTATTTTAAAATATATTAAAATATTTTTTTTTATTTTTAAAAATTTATTTTTATTTTAAAACAATAAATTTTTTTTTTTTTTGAAAAACACACTATACCCTCATAAACAAACATTACCTTGGTTTTTGTTTAATGTTGTGATATACAATATTTTTTAAAAGTTTTTTTATTTAAAAAGACAACAAAATAATTTTTTTATATATGTAATATTAGTATATTAAAATTATTAAAAATTACTAAAAAATCAATTTAATAATTTTCAAACCCTAATTTATTTTTAAAAATATCTAAATTAATATTTCTAAACGAGACCTCAATATCAAACAAACAAAGTCTCAGGTAAATATGTTTTTGCAGTGCATCTCGAGTGGTAGGATGCACCGTGAAGATAAACACACTTTTTAATATTGAAATTATGAGAATGGAGTTTTTATTCGATGTCAGCATAAAATTCTAGCACGGCATGAAAAATTGTAAAGAAAAAATGTTGGAATTGTTGAATTCCCTGTAGTCTCCTCGCATAGCATTTTTTTTTTTTCAATCCTTTATTTTTTGAGTTTTTTTATTTGGTCATTTAAAATTGTGTTTATTGAGAATATATCCTTGTAATTTATTCCTTCTTGTTTTAATCTCAATAAAATACCTAATCATTTGGTTTATTCTTAATTTTGTATAAATTTATTTGCTTTTAATGTTTGCCTGAAATTGAAAGTTAGGGGGATAAAAAATAAATAAAAAATGCAGCCTTTATAAATAAAAAATTGGTTCCCCTCCTTTTTTACTAAATTTTGCCAAGGGATTTGTCAAAGTTTATTTTTCAGGATCAAATATTTTGATTCAAAAATTTATTCTTTGATTCAAAAATTTATCATGTACTCATTTAAATCCATTGTTTAAGAGAAAAAAAAAGGAGAGAATTGTTAAAAAACATAGAAGAGAAAGTTATCAAGATTATGGCAACGAAAAATATTATTCTTCATGTAAACAAATTCTTTTCAATAATATAACTTTTATTAAAATATTCTTTCATCTTTATCTTATTTGAAAAAATAGATAAGGTATTAGGAAGTATTCAAAATGTTTTTTAAAGTCGATTTTTTTCAAATCTAAAACCGCAAATGAGATTTTAAAGGCCTATAAATTACTTTTTATATATTTTCGGGAGAAATATTGGTTGAGAAATGGATTTTAAAGATCTAAAAGTTTAAATCCTGATTTTCCAACAACCACCATAGTTTACCTTTTTTTAAAAAAGAAAAGGTTGTTCACCCCTACATATTAAAAAAAAAAAAACTTAGACATGCAAGCTTAAGTTTTCAAGTCCAAGCATGCCTGGGAAACCCAGAAACACCTCGCCCTTTTTATTTATATGTTTTTTAATTTTTATTCAAACTCTTTTTTTTTAATTTGAATAATTTTTATTTAAAATTTTGAGCAAGACTCTTATTTTAAGTTTTAGATTGTTAATCATTTAGTTAAATAAAAATAAATTTCAAAAAATAAAGTTATTAAACCTAATAAACACTATGACGTAGGTTATAAGTTGAAAAGATTAATTCGATTTGATCTATGTCTATCCAAAATGCTAATGTCATGATTTTTTTTTATAAAGAACATCTTGGATTGATATTGTTTTATTTTTTTTCTTTTGAAAAACTAAAAATCTTTCTATTTGTGGTATTATTTTCACAAAAATCATGTTATCATTACCTCCATCACACTAGATTAACATTTGGTCATTATCATGAGAAAAGATAGATACAATGAAGATAAAGTATACATGTTTTCTTATAATTCATGTTTTAAAAATATAGAAATTCATTTCAAAACTATTTTTTTTGTCTTTATCTCTATTTCTTTAACCAAATATACTATTATCTTTTTTATATTTATTTATTCTGTCCTAAAACAATAAGATAGTATTTGGTTACTATTTTAAAAAAGAAAAAGCAATAGGGATTGAAGAGATAAAAAAAAAGGGAGATGGAGATTTTTTTTTGTTTGGTAGCTTCTCACATTTCATTATGAATAGGAGTAATACATTTCTTTTTATTTTTATCATTGAACTTTTTTTTTATATGAGATTTGATCCTTTATGGTCAGTTGCTTTTAATTTATTAAAAAATGACAAGATTTAAAAGTAGATGATTAAAGTGAAAATACACAAGATAATTAAGTGGTAATTTTAAAACTACTTAAAAAGCTAATTTTGGTGATATTACTTTCCAATTGATATATTTCAATACATTTGGTTTTTAAAATTTTATTTTTATTCTATAACTTTATTTTCTAGTCTATAATTTTGAGAGATGAGAGAGAAAAAATTGTCAGATTCTAATTAGAGATAGAGAATTATTATAGACACTGATTTCAAATATATATAAAAAATTGATCTTAGTTTCAACGGATTTTATCTAATGAGAGGAGTTTTATCATGGTATTTTTTTGCTTTCACCTTGTTTAAGGTTTTTTAAAGTCAAGATGATTCGAGGTTTTGATTGATTTTTGGGTAGTTTAAAGTTATAAATGAGTTTATTAAAGTTTCTATGGTATTTTTTAAGTGTTATTGAGTTGAAAATAATTTTTTACATATAAAATAATATCACCCTGTCTTTCAAGCAACCTTTTAACTGCTTTAACCTAGGTTAGCATGCTATATATTATCAATACTATTTTTAAAAAAATTAAAAAGTGAATGACACATGATCCATCTTCTAACATACAAATAAAAGCCTGATATATATATCAAACCAATTTTTAAGAGGTCATAAATACAAACCCATTTACCTAGCCTATTTTTTTTAATTGTTTTCTACATTTTACATTTTAGTCCATTCAAATAGATTGATTAAAAAATAATTTGAATTTTTTTTAGACAACATTGAATTTCCAAAATATTTGGATGAGTTATTATATTAGCTAAAACTTTTTTTTATTAAATCTTTCATGAAATTGCTTTTCTCAATTATTTTTTCACTATCATTTTTAGGTTTTGTTTAATTAAATATTATTTATTGACATTATTTTTATAACATTAGCAAACACTTCTCTTTTTACGGCTTTTCATGATAGTTTTTTGTTTCCTTAAGTTCTTTTTGATAGCTTTTCCTTTGCATGTTTGCTTTTATTATCATATGGTAAAATACAAAATATTTTACAAAAAAAGTTATTAAATCCTTTACCTCACAAGTTTAACTGGTTCACCGGAATTAATAAAAAATATCATTGTCTCAATATATGAACAAAAAGGTTAAATCAATATTTTCTTTAAAAAAAAACTATTCTTGATATCAAATCAAGTCACATTAAATGAATTCCTACCAGGTTATATTTGAAACTAGAGCTAAGTAAAGGCTAAAGTTAAGGGTCTCTCAACTTCTCAATTTATTTTGTAATTATCATTAATAACTCTTTTTTATGTTTACTAATATTTTTAGTCCACTATTTTTTTTTAAACAAACAAATATAATTTTTGACATGCATTAAAATTTTTTCTTGACATTATAAAAAATACGTTAACAATGGCTATAACTTTTTATTAAAAAGTTTTTAATATAATACATGACGCATCGCAAATCAATGTACCCTTTTCTTTTCTATTATGAAATTTTTTTATCTTGAATAATTCATTGAATTTGATTTTTATTATTTTGATTGCTATTGTTTTTGTTTGGAGTTGTTTTTCAATTGATTTTGATTTACTATTTTGCCCTTATTTGCTTTTCTTCCTATCAAAATTAATCATTCTTCTTTTGATTATCATTTTTTTTTACCTTGAGAAGTTTTTATTTTAAATCATAAATGATTTTATTTTATGATTTCACCCTCCTTTGTTTTTTTTCTTATCAGTTTTAATCCATACTCTTTTGATTCCAATATATTTTATTTTTATTTTAAATCATAAATGATTTTATTTTATGATTTCACCCTCTTTTATTTTTTTTCTTATCAGTTTTAATCCATACTCTTTTGATTCCAATATATTTTATTTTTTTTGTTTCAACAAGTTTTAAAATTTTATATTTTTAAATTGACTCAATTTCTTGATTGGATCTAGATCTAGGATTTCATGGGTTACTGACACGACTAAAAGATTGATGTCTTCTCCCAAGTGCAGGAGTGTCGAAGTAATAAATAACCCGGCAAGACCGGGGTCGAACGATAGGGAGGTTAATTGTACAAATTATAAACAACAACAACAACAACAACAACAACAACAACAACAACAACAATAATAATAATAGTATTAGTAGTACTAATAATAATAATAATAATAATAATAAAGAAAAAGAAAAAGAAGAAGAAGATGAGAACTTTGAGATGGAATATTAATGTAACGATTAAACAATGATAATAGCAAATGTCAAGGTTAAAGATTCCACTAATGGTATGTCAAACAAGTATAGTATAAACTTTTATTATTCAATTGGAAACCACACATAAAGAAGGTTTCAATCATATTATAAATTGTTAACATGATTACATTAGTCATCTTATTCGATTAATGCTAATACTTGTAAATTTCGTCAAGCATTTATGATTATAACTTATGTTAACAACAAATCAAGTTCCTTTCATAGCTCAAGTGTCGGTTATATCATACAGTATGAACTATGAAAGTGTCAAGCATTTGTTGTAGTAAGTGTTATACAACATAAATCAAGATTAGTCATTTAACAAGCAAAGTATTAAAGAGTGAACAAGATAACAAATATAAAACATGTTAGTATCAAACATTAAAGTCCATATTAAGTTTACACTATACTTATTCTTACACCATTAGTGTAATGTTTTCACCTTGACATAATAGACTTAGCTAGACATAATGAAAGAAAGAAAAATAAATAAACAAAATAAGAACATGAATAAGATTAAAGTTAACTAAGTGAAAGGAAATGAAAGGCATAAACTTGATATTAATGAAAGCAAAGCATAAACATTACAAAAAATACAAAGAGAGAAAGGAAGAGCATGATCTTGATCTGGACACCAAGATGCCTAAATTCATAGCAAATGCCTCCTTTTATAGGCCAAAATTGAGAACTATTGATTTGATGACTTATTGATGAGTGGGTGACCAACTCTTGACTTGGTGACAATCCTTATCTTCTTTTGTCTGCCCAAAACGTCATTGATACCGTCAAAATTGGAACCACTTACAACATAAAAGTTGTAGGCAATTGTCTCAGCTGTCTTGTGTAAAAATTTCAGCTCATTTGGACTTCTAGAACTCCAGATATGGCTAAAATACTAAACAGTGTTCGGGCTGGAGGACAGATTCGGGCTTCTTTGTTGTTGATATAATTTGGACTTGAAAATGACCTTTCTAGATCTTGGGCTCCATATGAAAGTTATAGACCTATGTCTTACCTTTCCATCCATATAAAGTGGACCTAAATCTGAGATCTACAACTCCAAATATGATCCAATTACCAAATAGTGTTCCGGTATGGACTGCACCGACATCTCTTTTCGGAGTTTAGCCATCTCTTTGTCCTTTCAATTTCAATTCTTAAATTCATCAATCAATCCTTTTATTTATGTGATAGGCCTGAATTAAAAATAGACATTTACCACAAATTATAGGTATCTTATATTATTAGATACATTATTATAAAACATGTTTTAGTTAAGGAGTTATTGATACTTCAAGTGCAAAATGATAATATAAAATCTTAATAAAAATACACTTTTAAGTACTAATCAGTTACGAGTTTTTAAAATTTTACTAGGTTGAGGATATTTGGCCAAGTTTGCTTGTTTTTTACAAATATTTTTTAATCTCACCCATATGATTTTTTTTCTATCTTTAAAATTCAATCCTTATTCTTTTATTTAATGCTTATTTTATTTGACATCATTTCTTTATTTTTTTTAAAATTGCATCCTCATACTTTTTTTAATTAAATTATATCCTTGTTATTTTTTATTGAATTGATTGAGAATTAGATTTCTTAATTGAACCCTAGTTAAAGATGTCATGGGTTGCGACTCTTAAAAATTAGATTAGATTTAAGAGGTTTATTAGGTTTGCTTGAAATTTATTTTCTAAATTGATGTTTTCTTCTTCTTCTTTTTTATTCTTTTTTCTGTTTTGTTTTATTATTTTTTTGCATTTTGTTTCTATTGGGTTAGCCATTAACAATTTATTGCTATTTCACTCCTAGCATTTTTTAATCTACAAATAATTTATCAAATTATAAATATTTTTTAATTTTACCCCATATAATTTTTTAATTTTTCAAATTTTATTCTTATTCTTATTTTTAATTGAAATTTATTTTCTTAGGGATCATTTTTAAATTTTTCTCAATTTCACCCCTTATTGTTTTTTAATCTATAAACAATGTATTAAATTATAAATATTTTTCAATTTTATTTCTTATGATTTTTTCATCTTTCAAGTTTAATATTTATTTTCTTAATTTTTATTTATTTTATTTTTTCACATTTTATCCCCCTTAATTATTTTCCTCTTAAATTTTATCTCTTCTAAGAGGCGAGACACCATGCTCAATACACCACATCGCAACTTATCTCGGCTACATGGAGCATGGTGTCGCTGCAGCTAGCTCGCGTGAGAACCTAAACACATACAGGTACAATTAGAGGAAGTCTTACATCATTACGTGCACTTGATTCACAACGAACTTGTGTCAATGAACATGATTATGAACTAAAAAAAGTTGATTTTGAATTCATGAACCTCTTAATTTTTACAAACCGAACGCATGGCTAAAGCAATCAGGTCCATTTAGGCTGAAAAAATACGTGGACAAGGTCTGTATTCTGGATTGATCATGGACCTAGACCATGCCCTTGTTAAGCTTAATTTCAATTGTCACTTGCATATAACCATGTTAAATGCGAGTGACAATTCATGATTCTAGAACATTCTCTTTGGGCGACCAGTGGGCCAACTCATGGAGGCAATCGACCCTTCCAATTCATTTGTCTTGCTAGCTCAGAAATTCCCTCCACAAATCCTAGCTTCCTTGATTGTTTAATCTTTCAGCGTTGCTAGGGGATGATTGATCAAGCCATTTATAAAAGTCAACTAGAATGCAATGTATAACTTTATGATACGAAGTGCTCGTTAACCCCACCCTTTCCTCATGCTTAAAGGCCTCCTATCTATCATATTAAACAGAAACTTTCTTTTCAAATTATGCCAGCAAGTGTTCTTGGGTATTACTCGTTCTACTTAGTTCAAGATTTTCTATTGCAACTCGTTCGTCCTTGTATATATAAGGTAAACCCAGACGGTCTGCGCACTCCATCATATCATCACTAGTATTATATATCTGTTATATACAGTGGGATCATTGCCTCTTCTTCTACCTTTCCTAGCTTCTGGTGATTTGCTTCAAAAGCGTTGTCTATATAGTGCAAGAAAAGAAAAGTATCTAGCAATGGCAGCACGTGCTTTTCTCTTGGCATCACTTGTTCTCTTCTGCTTTCTATTGCCTTGCTATGGAACTGTGCTCCTCTCTTCTCTGCAGAGGGCTCTTGAAGTCACGGCCTCACCAACATCCGGACAAGGTAACACGATCTGCATGGCATTGTTTTCCTTCTCGTTTGTTCTTGATTTTCAACTTCTCAGTTCTCCTTTCAGATTTAAGGTTGTTTTCCCTCCTTGATCTCACCATGCATCCAGATCCAGATTTAATGGCACGGTACAGAACTAATTATTAATTAACTTTGCAGTATTGAAAGGTGGTGAGGACAAAATCACCGTGACATGGGGGCTGAACCAGACCGTCGCAGCGGGGACTGACTCGACCTTCAAGACCATCAAGGTCAAGCTATGCTACGCTCCCGTAAGCCAAGTTGACCGTGGGTGGAGAAAAACTGTAGACGATCTAAAAAAGGACAGGACTTGCCAGCATAAGATCGTTGCTAGACCTTACAACCCTGCTAACAGCACCGCCCAGTCCCATGAGTGGACTGTTGAGCGTGACGTGCCCACTGCCACGTACTTCATTCGAGCCTACGCCTATGACGCAGATGAAAAGGAGGTGGCATACGGGCAAACAACAGATGCAGGCAGGACCACCAATCTGTTTCAAGTCCAAGCAATCAGTGGACGCCACGTCACAGTGGATACTTGCTCGATATGCTTTAGTGTTTTCTCTGTCGTGTCCTTGTTTGGTTTCTTCTACAATGAGAAGAGAAATGCAAAGAGGCCTCAGTGAAGTGAACGAGGCAAAAGAGAAGGTGAACTTTGCAGCGCTCCTTTTGAAGAGTTTGAGGGACATGAGTGAAGAAAATAAAGGACAGTCTTGAATTTTATATCCATGTATTAGTTAATGTACTACTTAATTTGTTGAGTTTGAGGGACATGAGTGAAGAAAAGATAGTCATACCAAATGGATTATAGAAGTTTTTCACCAAGAAAAACCTAAAAGAACCGAGGATAGATTATTACACTAAGAAAAGAGAGAGAGAGAGAGATAAAACTGCAAACCAAATGGATTGACGTTGGGCTTTGTCCTGTGACAGCAACATTGCAAGTGCCATGTTCTTGGAATGCATTAGACATTGACTTAAAATATGATATAAAAAAAGGGCTAAAGTATTACTTCTTTTAGCTTTTATAGAAAATTGAAGCGTTTTAGCTAAAAAAACCAAATTCCTTTATCTAGCTCAAATATGACTATCTAAACATGGATATGGTGCAATCTTAAAGATGAAGCAAATACCAATTTCATTGTGAGGGGATTACTTACTTTTGAAATCTTAAGTTCAAAATTTTCAATCAGAATTCTCATCCTTAAAATTCTTTCACACTAACATCATATAACATTATTAGATTTAACAGTTTTATTGACATAAATTTATGCTAGCATTTACACTAGTAGTTCATTAAGATGTATGTTATCGATGAAATCACGAACGTAAATAGTTTATCAGAAAAAATTAAACGCTTAAGAATTGATAATGATTTGAAATTATACTCATGTGATTTTAATAAGTTCTAAAAGAATAACAGAATCGCTAGATATTGCACTTTTAGAAATACACCATAACAAAATTATATTGCATAACATATAAACATCATACTCTTAGAAAGAGCATTGTATAATTTTACAAGTTGGATTATCAAAGAACGTTTAGGCTGGAGTAGTTAACATGACTTGTTACTTGGTGAATAGATCTTTCTCAACAATTTTAGAGTTAAAGACTCTATATAAGGTATGGTTTGGTTCTTTTTTTAATTATTATAAATTTAAAGTATTTAGATGTCCTGCTTATACTCATGTTAAGAAAGATAAATTTAGACCTAGAGTAAGGAAACACATATTCTTAAGTTATGCACATGAGGTGAATGGATATCAATTGTAGTATGTTGATCCCAAGTCACCTAAGTTTATTACAAACACATATATGACTTTTGATGAGTCTTTTATATTTCATTCGGAAAATGAGTTGATTGGTATTAATGTTGAGATTAAATAGGGTGCTAGAAACATGTTGAGATTAAGGTTAGAGCTTCTAAAATAATGCAAAAAGATGTTTCACTTGAGGAAGTGGTGTAGGATATTATTGTTAAAAATACACCTAAAGAACAACATTACAATATTGCTACAAGAAGACTCAAAAGACATATAAAAACACCAATTAAGTTTGGTATGCTAATTTAGTTGATTTTGCCTTGAATGTTATAGATAATTTTGACGATTAAGAGCCTTTATCTTATAAAGAGGTAATTGTTTTCAAAGAATTTCTTAGTTGATGCTTGTTATCGCACGTGGGTGGTGGCATGACAATCATTCTTTCGGATCAAGGTTATCGAGATAGATTGGGGTGGAAAAGACAAGAAATTTTTTTCCTTTATTAGTAAAAAAGAAAAAGGAAGCCGCTATATAATATTATAATAACTAGAAAACCTAATGATCTGTGAGAGTCTAAATAAGGGGACAGATTGTGCAAAGAAAAAACATATCACCCCCAGTGTCCCCTACCTATGATAAACTATTTTGTTGTTTATTCTAAGTCGTGTTTCTATTCGTTAGTCTATCTAAGGTTTGAGAAAAGTTCTCCTCAATAAGAAGATCCTTATCTTATGAAGTTAAAACCTAGATATACATATTAGTTGTATTGTTGAAATGAGAATTTTTTTTACAAATTTTTGAAAATTTCAACTAAAAATAGATATTCTAAATACCAGGTCAATACCTTAAAGTATAAGTTTGCAACCCCAATATTAAGTGAAATCTATGAAAAGAAATATATTTTTGAGTTTTTGAAATAAAATATATTTTTTAGTTTTTTGGAGGAAAATTAGGTATTTTTAATATCAAGTATGTATCTTTATAGTATAAGTCTATGGTAGGATATTAGATAAAAATACCGGGAAAAGATGTGAGGGACCCATAAATAATTCTAGAATGATTATTAAATGTTTTGAGATTTTTTTGGAATTTTTAAAGGTCTGTTTGACTAAAGACATAAACATAAAACACATTAAAGCTTAAAGGGAAGGAATTAAGGTATGTTTGGTAAACACAACCTTAGCCTAAAGGTTGGGCTTATTAGGCCCAATACCAAAGCTCAACCCAATTTGGCTGGGTTGATAAACGACCAAATATTTGCTTCTTAAAAAAAAATGGGCTGGACTTTACCCAACTAGTATATAGGCTAGGCTTAATCCAGCACATACAATTTGGTTATTGGCCTAACCTAGTGACTAAGTTATGCGATAACTTATAGAATATGAATTATAATTCATGTTCTATATGCTTGTACAAGAGATGATAATTAAAATAAAGATAGGAGAAGAAAGCTTACTTAGCCTAAGAAGGTGCCTCTTATTGTTGTTGGCCTGTCGCGAAAATAGTAAAGTTGCTAGTAGAGCTCACCACTGCTTATGGTGCTGGTCTTTAAGGAAAAAAGTTGTAATTTTAATTGGTGTTGTCTTTACTGACTAGAAGTTGAAGGTGCATAAGTCGTTGTTAATCTAAGAGGAACCACTTATGTTATTACTACTATTCACAATTGAAATAAAAAAGAGGAGGTTTAGCTTTAGTTGGTGATGTCACCATTGGCTTGTGGTTGGAGGAAGGTATTGTAGGTGTGTAGAGCTTGTAGAGGCTGATGAAGGAGATCTGATGGTGTTGCTTATGGTTATGAATAATTGGTGTGGAGGTTGACTATGGAGGCACCATGTATGGGGTTATGTTGGTGGATAAGAGGGAGGGGTTGGGTATAGATGATGGTTATCCTTATTAGCAACGTGGTTGAGCTACTTTGGTTCAAAGGCATTGTTGATGTAATGGGTTGTTATTGCTAGTGGCGCTGGAGGCTAGTGTGGTTAAGAAGAAAACCCTTACTGACACGACGAAAAGATTGATGTCTTCTCCCAAGTGCAGGAGTGTCGAAGTAATAAATAACCCGGCAAGACCGGGGTCGAACCACAGGGAGGTTAATTGTACAAATTATAAATAACAATAATACAACAATAACAACAACAACAACAACAACAACAACAATAATAATAGTAGTAGTAGTAGTAGGAGTAGTAGTAATATTAGTAGTAGTAGTAGTAATAATAATAATAATAAAGAAAGAGAAGAAGAAGAAGATGATGAGAACTTGGAGATGGAAAATTAATGTAAGGATTAAACAATAATAATAACAAATGTCAAGGTTAGAGATTCCACTAATGGTATATCAAACAAGTATAGTATAAACTCTTATTATTGAATTGGAAACCACACACAAAGGAGGTTCCAATCAGATTATATATTGTTAACATGATTACATTAGTCATCTTATTCAATTAATGCTAATACTTATAAATCTCGTCAAGCATTCATGATTATAACTTATGTTAACAACAAATCAAGTTCCTTTCATAGCTCAGGTGTCGGTTATACCATACATTATGGGCTATGAAAGTGCCAAGCATTTGTTGTACCAAGTGTTATACAACATAAATCAAGATTAGTCATTTAACAAGCAAAGTATTAAAGAGTGAACAAGATAACAAATATAAAACATGTTAGTATCAAACATTAAAGTCCATATTAAGTTTACATTATACTTATTCTCACACCATTAGTGTAGCCTTTTCACCTTGACATAATTAACTTAGCTAGACATAATAAAAGAAAGCAAAATAGATAAACAAAATAAGAACATAAAAGTTAACTAAGTAAAGGAAAGGAAATGAAAAGCATAAACTTAATATTAATGAAAGCAAAGCATAAACATTACAAAAAATACAAAGAGAGAAAGGAAGAGCATGATCTTGATCTGGAAACCAAGATGCCTAAATGCATGGCAAATGCCTCCTTTTATAGGCCAAAATTGGGAACTATTGATTTGATGACTAATTGATAAGTGGGTGGCCAACTTTTGACTTGGTGACAATCCTTATCTTCTCTTGTCTGCCCAAAACGTCATTGATAACGTCCAAATTGGAGCCCGTTGTAAACATGAAAGTTGTAGGCAATTGTCTCAGCTTTCTTGTGTAAAACATTCAGCTCATTTGGACTTCTAGAACTCCAGATATGGCCAAAATACCGAACAGTGCTCGGGCTGGAAGACAGATTCGGGCTTCTTTGTTGTTGCTACAATTTGGACTTGATAATGGCCTTTTTAGATCTTGGGCTCCATATGAAAGTTGTAGGCCTATGTCTTACCTTTCCATCCATATAAATTGGACCTAAATCCAAGATCTGTAGCTCCAGATATGACCCAATTACCGAACAGTGTTCCGGTTTGGATTGCACCGACATCTCTTTTCTAAGTTTGACCATCTCTTTGCCTTTGCAATTTAAGTTCTTAAAGTCATCAATCAATATTTTCATTTATGTGATAGGCCTGCATTTAAAATGAACATTTACCATAAATTAAAGGTATCTTATATTATTAGATATATTATTATAAAACATGCTTTAGTTAAGGAGTTATTGATACTTCAAGTGCAAAATAATGATATAAAATCATGACAAAAATGCACTTTTAAGTACTAATCACTTACTCATGGTACTGGAAGCCTAGCATGGCTAAAAAGAACAACCATTGCTATTGGTTGGAGTTTATATGACTATGGCTAGATGCTTGGTGTAAGGCTGGTCACAATAGAGAAATGAGATAGAGTGATTTTAGTTAAGATGTGGAGGAGTTGTTGATGGTGCTGGAAATGGAAGGCTGATACTGGTCAGTGAGAGGTGCAGAACCAGTCATAGTGGAGAAAAAGTTGCTCACAACTAGGGTTGTTCTTAAAAAAAGATTGGCATTGCTGCTGGAAGAAGAAGACATCGTTGTTGGAGATTGTTATTGGCTACAAAGTAACAAATTAGGTTTAGGGTTTTTTGTGAATGAAGGAGAGAATTTGGTGTTTTTTTTTTAATTTCTTTAAAGTTTTTATTTAGACATCCCTTTTTTTTGTAAGATTACCACTTATTTATATATGGAAAATTTTATCTTCTTCCCTAATTGCTTGGTTGTTCTTTTATCCAAATATTTTTTTTATTTTTTTATTTAAAAAAAATCTTGAAAAAGGAAACATCAACTTGATGAGAAAAATAAACAATTAAAAAAAGTATGAAAAGCTGAACATATTGAAAAGAAATTTAAATTTTGTATTTTTTTTAGATGACATTAAAAATACTAAAAATGAGGTAAATACATTAAGAACATATTTTTTTATTTTTTTTCTTTCTTTATATTTTAAAAATATTTAGAAAACAAGGGGTCAAAATTGAGTTAAAACATTAGCTATAAAAAAAATATTAAGTCTCTTTATAAAAACTAGATATCAGAGCTTATGAAACCCTATAAAGCTAGAAGATTATTGGATGCAAGTTAGTTTACAAGAGAAAATATGGAATCACTGGGGTTGAGGATGTAAGGATTAAAACACATCTAATTGATAGGGGATTTACATAAAAAGAAGGTGTTGACTTAAATATATTATTCTCTCTAGTTACGAAGCATAGTTCTAAGCGAATATCACTTAGTATGTTAGCTTTGTTTAACTTAGAGCTTTGAAAGTTGGATGTTAAAATAGCGTTTCTACATGGCAAGTTAGAAGAGAGGATTTATATGCATCATCTTTAAAATTTCAATTCTTGAGATAAAAAAAAACTATGTATGCTTATCAAAGATGTCATTATATGACTTGAAATAGCCATCAAGGTAATGATATAAAAAGATTTAATATTTTTTTTTTAGACATGGTTATTTTAGGAGTGACTATGATAGTTATGTGTTTTTTAGTAAGTTTTTAAATGATTTGTTTAAGTGCTTGTTGTTGTATGTTTATGATCTATTAGTTGCCTCCAAGAACATGTCTGAGATCAATAATTTGAAGGATCAATTGAGTTGTGAGTTTGAGAAAAAAGATTTAGCTGCAACTAAAAAGATCTTGGGTATGAAGATACATAGAGATTTAAGTATTGAAAAGTTATATTTGTCATAAAGAAAGTATCTTAAGAAGATACTTGAGATTTTTGGCATGCTAGACTGCAAGTGAGTGCGTACTTTATTTGTAACCCATTTCATGTTATCTTCGGGTTTGTCACAATAAACTAAAGAGAAGAAGGAACACATGTCAAATGTTCCATATACTAGTGCAATTAGAAGCATAATATATGTTATAGTTTGCATTCGTCTAGACATTTTACATGTTGTTAGTATGGTCAACAAGTTTATGGGAAACCATGGTATAGTTTACTAATAAGCCGTGAAATGAATACTTTGTTATCTTAAAGATACTACAAATGAATGGTATATGATAGGGAGTAGTAATACTAGAAATAATATTAGTGACTTTGTATATTCATATTATATTGATAGTTTGGATATGATGAGATTATGGACAAGTTATGTTTCACTCTCTTAAGGTATGCTATTTGTTGGAAAGTAATTTAACAATCCATTGTTACCTTGTTTATAATAGAGGTTGAGTATATGAAATTGACAAAGGCAATAAAAAAAGCTTTATAGTTAAGAGGTTTGGTTGACAATTTGGATTTATCATATGAGTTGATCGTTATATATTATGATAGATAGAATGATATTCATCTTGCCACAAACTAGATTTACCATGAAAGGACTAGAGCAAGTTAACTATTAGATATATATCATTTCTTTCTAGATATCATGTCACAAGATATCGTATCAGTTAAGAAGATTACTATAACTAAAAATCCTATTAATATGTTAACGATATTTATCTAAATAATGAAGTTCAAGCATTGCTTGGATTTGATTGAATTGTGTAATACTTTAAATATGTTTGGTGGAGGCCATAAAGAGAAGTTCAAGATTCATAAATTGGCTTAATTTAAGTCAAGGTGGAGATTTATTGGATTTGTCTTAAATTATAGGTCCAAGTGAGAAAAGAAATACTAATGTACTTAATCCATATATAAAAGCCTATTATTATCATATTTTAAGGTCAAGATTTATTTATAAATACCTTCATTCTCTACATTTTAGTGGTCAAAGAAAAGGTTAAAGAGAAGACAAAAAAAAAAATATAAGTTTTGAGTTATTTTATGATTTTGGATGAGATAGCAATTTATATGACACATTGTAATTTTTTATTTTCTTATAATTAATTTTCTTGATTCTTTTTCTGTGGAGTAGGTCTAAATTGTCGAATAATGAATATTTTTTATATGTTCTTTAATGATTAATTGTGTTTATATATACTTGCTAATTAGAAAAATGAATATTTGTTATGTGTTCTTTTGTGATTAATTGTGTTTATATTGCTAAGAGATTCTATAGTCATTTTCGCAACATTAATCGATACTCTCTTTATATTATAATTTTCATGTATCTTTTATATAAAGCATGTTTGATATTATAATAGGAGTTGTTTTTTAAAAAAATTTTACTTGAAAATATATTAAAATAATTTTTTTAGCTAATATTTTTTATATTAATACATTAAAATAATATAAAAATACTAAAAAATTAATTTAAAATAAAAAAATAAAATAAAAATTTTAAAATACAAAAACAAATACCGAATTAAATCTAATTGGCAAGGACAACTTGGTTAGTTTTCTTCAGTGCTTTTTGTTTCTCAAATATGTGACTTGGTCATTCACAATATTTTTTTAGAAAATTATTTATTTTGAGAGGGTTACCCAACGATTAAGGATCGATAATTTAGACGGATATATAATGGGATTGGGGAAAATCTGACTTGATTCACATATAAGGAATGATTGGGAATAAATTTTCATAAATGAGCTTACACCTTTCGCCTCTTACATTCCATTCGATTTGGCTTTTCCTTCGATTGTCTAGCTAGGTCAGCAACTCCCTTCACAATTCCTAGCTTCCTTGCCTGTTTAATCTTTTCGAGATTCCAGGGGACGAGCCAAAGCATAAAAAAATAATAATCAAAGAACGAAAATGTACTTGATACGGATACCATCCAATGATCTACATCTTCTCATCAATATCATCCACAAAGAATTTCCACGTTTGTTAAATAAGTAAGTACCTATAGCCAAAACAAAGTCAACCCTCTTTTTCTTGATCAAGCAAAACCCGCTTTCACCCCCACCCTTTCTTCTCGTTTAAGGGTCATGCTCCCTTCTGTGGCAGCTCGTTCGGCCTTGTATTATATAAGGTAAACCCAGACAGTCTGCGCACTCCATCAAATCATCATTAGTATCCGTTATATACAGTGGGATCATAGCCTCTTCTTCTAACTTCCCTAGCTTTTGGTGATTTGCTTCAAAAGCGTTACCTATATAGTGCAAGAAAAGAAAAGTATCTAGCTAGCGATGGCAGCACGTGCTCTTCTCTTGGCATCACTTGTTCTCTCCTGCTTTCTATTGCCTTGCTATGGAACTGTGCTCCTCTCTTCTCTGCCGAGGACTCTTGAAGTCACGGCCTCTCCAACATCCGGACAAGGTAACACGATCCGCATGGCATCGTTTTCCTTCTTGTCTGTTCTTGATTTTCAACTTCTCAGTTCTCCTTTCAGATTTAAGGTTGTTTTCCCTCCTTGATCTCACCATGCATCCAGATCCAGATTTAATGGCACGGTACAGAACTAATTATTAATTAACTTTGCAGTATTGAAAGGTGGTGAGGACAAAATCACCGTGACATGGGGGCTGAACCAGACCGTCGCAGCGGGGACTGACTCGACCTACAAGACCATCAAGGTCAAGCTATGCTACGCTCCCATAAGCCAAGTTGACCGTGGGTGGAGAAAAACTGTAGACGATCTAAAAAAGGACAGGACTTGCCAGCATAAGATCGTTGCTAGACC
This sequence comes from Populus pruinosa, assembly GCA_026413675.1. Taxonomy (NCBI): domain Eukaryota; kingdom Viridiplantae; phylum Streptophyta; class Magnoliopsida; order Malpighiales; family Salicaceae; genus Populus; species Populus pruinosa. The sequence goes on from CM048606.1 coordinate 15,162,950, forward strand.
TTACAACCCTGCTAACAGCACCGCCCAGTCCCATGAGTGGACTGTTGAGCGTGACGTGCCCACTGCCACGTACTTCATTCGAGCCTACGCTTACGACGCAGATGAAAAGGAGGTGGCCTACGGGCAAACAACAGATGCAGGCAGGACCACCAATCTGTTTCAAGTCCAAGCAATCAGTGGACGCCACGTCACTGTGGATACTTGCTCGATATGCTTTAGTGTTTTCTCTGTCGTGTCCTTGTTTGGTTTCTTCTACGTTGAGAAGAGAAATGCAAAGAGGTCTCAGTGAAGCGAACAAGACAAAAGATACCACATCACAAAATGGGTCCATAAAGTATTAAAGTAGTGGGTTTCATGTTTACTTTCTTAAGCCTTATGTACTGTGTTTGGTGGGGAAGGTGTTACCTGTCGTGTCCTTGGGGAAATGTTGACTTTCCAATGGGAAAACAAGAAAAGAAGAAGCGTCGGTGTTTAGTGGGGAAGGTGTTACCTAAGGGATGAAAACTGCGTTTGTAATTGCGTTTAAAATGGTTTGTTTTAATGTGATGATATTAATAATATTTTCAAAAAATAAACAATATATTATCTTAATACATTCCTAAAATAAAAAGTCTTCGAGAAGTAATTGGTGTCAAACTTACAAACATCCAGCAGCTGACATGTGAAATGGATAGTTTGATGAGGACCCTGCAATTAGTGCTGTTTGATGAAGAAACTGAATGAAAGCTAGTTTTATCTGTCTTCGATCAATGTATAATGTGTTAGTAAATAGGAATCATGCATGCTCTTCTTCACTGCTGATTTTTCTATCTAAAGAAGTCTTCAGATTTTTTAAGAACCATCTCATCAAAAGTAGCTGTAAGAGAACCATTGACTTCGGTTCTTTTCCAGGATTTAACAAAAAAAAAAAAAAGTAGAACAATTTATCATGCTGAGGTTGAAAAAATAAAAAATAAAAACATTGAGATTAAGATGGTGGATGATGGTGATCCCATTGACTATGACAAGCGACGAAGCATTGCTAGTAAAGTATTTAACGGTCATTATATGGGGAAAAAGAGAGAGAGAGAGAGAGAGAGAGAGAGAATCCTCGGACGAAAAATATAATATACACATGAATGGCAATTTTACCAAAGAAATTTTAATTTACTGATATTCTCTCAAGTCAACTTAAGGATTAAAGCTCATTTCAGTGCCCTGCATCCGATCTGTACCACAAAGCAGTAACCTGTTGTCATAAACATCAATATGCCCAAGTGCATCTGTGTCAAGAGGGCACTCTTAAGGCTGCTTCGAAGGACCTATGGTGTATTTCATGGGAATCAGTTGAATGCGCACCTTTGTGATCGTGTCCAGAAAGGCATGCCTTGACACAATTGTACTGCGAGATTACGTTCATTACTTCATCATAGTTCCAAAGAAGTGCTTCTTGAGATGAGGCACAAAGATCCAAAGGCAGATGACAACAAACGATCACTTTCTGCTTCAGCTTTGTTGCATCCTGAAGGATGCCATCTAACCATTCAAGTTGCTCTCTCCCAACAGCTCCATTGAACGTCACAAACCTCCTCTCAAGGCCCAGCAGTCCTGCTGGGCTGTTTTTATCTGAATTTGGGTTCTTCTTCTCTAGAAATTCCAATACTTGTAGGGTTTTAGGATGACCTCGAGGCCATTCAATGGCACTGATATCATTGCCATCCAGAACGACTATTCTGTGCTCTGGACCAGGTGAAAAATCATAGTAGGCATGGCTATTGAGACCTGGAATCTTCAACAACGGTAGTGATTTGTCACGGCGAAGATTATACAGGCAATGATTGCCAATCAAGTGAAAAACAGGACCTTTGAATTTCTGAAATTCATTATTTACTTTCTTTACAACATCTAGAGACTGGTCCCGCGGACATTTCCCATCCGCAATATCCCCAAAGTTGATCACAAAGTTGAGATTCTGGTGGTTATTCCGCTTTTTTACTGCCCTTTGCAATACACGGATGCTATGTCGATAATTCCAGGGAACAACAATGAATGAATGACCATCAGGAATATCAGCATATTGGACATCAGAGATTACACCAAATGAGAAAAGAGGTTGCTTCCCACTTCCCAGGTGAGCTTACCAATACATTTGTTGATCCCATTGCGTTGCCAGGACAGAATACCTGTCAGAGGAAAAGATGGATTATCATCAGCCAAGGTCCTGCAAGAAACTGATCAAAAGATACAGGAATCAGCACGGGCAAGGAGTGATCTCATAGTCAATGTGCTACTCATCATGGTTGTCGTGCATGTGTTTTCCACAGGAATAAATGATGCAGACTTGGAATATACTTTCGGGTAGGTGGTCAACCATCAAACCAGCTGCTATATATGCACCCTATCCATGAACTTTTATTCAGTATTTACAAAGAAAAAGGCATGATTGGTATATATTGAGAATTAATTCTATCCCTACAAGAATTCTCAAAGATAAAAAAGCGAAAGAATTCAACCATCATAGATGTTCATACAAGAACCTATGATTTCTGAGTCCACAGTTGTGATCATTGCAAGGCAATTGGGTATATCACAGACAATAGAGAAGTGAACTTCCACTGATTTTTTCCTTTTTGTTTTTTCTTCTTTTGCTCATTAGAACTCAAAACAAAAGATTTTTACAGAACCAGGCAACACACTTAAAACATATGAAATTCAGCAAAAACACAGACTTCTGTTATAAAGATTGTTATGAATGCAGAGCTAAGACTTAAAAAAGAAAAAAAGCTGCGAGGGTCAGCATGAATCATTATTCCCGTTGCAAATGGAAAATATGACTACATAGACAAAATTCAATATAAACAAAATAATGGAAAATATTGTAAAATCAATAATAATCCAATCAAGGACTTTTCTCTAGAGATTCATGTTAATGGAAAGAAGTCAATTCCATTGGATACAGAACATCATATACCTAAAAGTCTAAAACACAATAGGTGGGCATACATACAACATATTTTTCTTTGTAGGGAATGCAAATGCATATATCAGGAATGAAGGAACATTATATTCTTCAAAAAAAAAAAAAAAACCTACACTACTTTTATTGGAAATGCAAAAAGCTCTCTGAGAACACAATTTTATGAGCTCTAGAACAACTAGCTGGTTCTCAATTAATTCAATCTTATTGTGTATAATGAAAAGTTCGTGTTGAGGAAAAACTGCTGATTACCTTGTAATTTGCCACCCATTTCTAACGACACACATTACAGCAAGCAAATACTTTTTACTAACCTTTGAACACAACCCTAATATGCTATAATCAGTCATTATTGGGGGAGAACTACATCTTGGTCATAGTTCTCAAGTATTGGGGGAGAAAAACCACACCTAAACAATTAATGTAAACAGATCAAGGAGATTAATCCTTTGAAAAAGAGGAGCCGATTCTTAGTTAATGCACTCTGCATGACGCAGGATCTAACACAAGTTGATGTATAAACAAGCAAGCAAACAAAAAGAAGAAGAACAACAATATAATAATAGAGTTTTAACTTAACTGGAAGTGTTCCATAAGAAACCATTGAATTTATCCTCTAACTAAGGCTAGTAGTAAACAACTGGAGGACTGGCAATGTTTTATGGTTGAGGCTACTGATGAAACAAACGATCTTTTCCAATAACATGAGTTATAGAAAAACAGAATCACCTGCATTACCTACTCCAATAACAGGATTTATAGAAAAACTCGTAAGGAAATTTATTAGATACTAGAAAATCTCACTAAAAATCCATTCTTTTTCCAATACCAAAAAAGAATCTAGTGCAGATTTGGGACTCAAATATGATGCCACTCATATGAGAATTCTAACCAACCATAAAGTACACTGAAACCCCAGATAAAATAATAATAATAAAAAAAATTATGCCATACTGGATTAACCCAATTACCCACAGAACCCAATCACAATAATCTGCTCTATGTGATCCAATACAAACAACATCTACTGACTTGAGATAAACCCAGAACTTATTTTTTCTTCTACCATTCCCCAAAGCAGAAATAGATAAAAAAAATCTTTCCGTATAATTATGAAAGCCAGAAACAGCATTGCCTTCCAGTATCGTCAAAGTAAAGAAAATCCAAAACTTAAAACACAGAAATTCAAGAACATATTCGTTAATTTATCCATATATAGATAAAAAAAAATGAAAAGGGAAAGAGAGATGACATTGTCGGTTGCTTACGATTGTTAGTTAGGGAGACAGACAGAGAGAGTAGTGACGACGAAAAGGGGGGAGGAGGTGATAAATCAAAACGACAAGGTTCATTTGTTTGGAACGGGAAGGCCTGTGGCGTTAGCCAGTTGTCCATGAATTAATCGACAACAACTACTTTCGCATAAAAATGGAAATAAATTGACCCGTATTCATTTGTCCCAGACATTATAGCAGTTTTAGCGTCACACGTGGTATAGTCTTCACCTTCTATTTCGTTGCTATTTTTTCTTTCTCTACCTTTCATTCATATCAATAAACGAAACGATGGGATTTCCGAAGGCGGCAACAATCTTTACAACATCTGTGTACATGCAGATCCTTACCCAGATGGGATATTCAAGAATCAATTCATCCCCGGCAAGAAAACAAAAGCTACTCTCCTTCTTTACTTTTGGCACAGAAAAAGACTTCTAGCTACGCGCAGACACTCTTGATGACCTCTTTAATCTTTACTTAGCTATGTTTCTCAATGTGTCCCTTTTTGGCCACAATGTCTTGAAAGCTTTCACTGCTCAGTCTCATCATCCAAGTTTCATTGTGTTGACATCATTTTGGGCACAAAAGAATAACAGAATCCTTTATTTATTTTTTTAGATTTGATATAAGATTGCATTCTTGGTGGAAAGAATATGACTTTAGACATGGGTTGTGTTGGGAGATTTGGTAATTTGATTTTTGTAAAAATATATTTAATTTTTTTAAAAGTATTATTGAAGAATTTTTAAAAGAGTTTAGATTTCATCCGAGAAAACTGTCTTCCTTGTAAATTATAAATATACATGAAGGAAATTTTAGAGCTTTTAGAATAATTTTTTTTAATTTGAAGAGCTTGTAAGATATTTTATTAAAAAATAATTAAGATATATTTAAACTTTAGCAATAGCTTTTTTTTTATATAAATTTTAAGTGTAGATAAATAAAAAACTTAGAAAGCTTTTGAGAAATTTTTTTTAATTGAAAGAACTTTTCTTTAAAAAAAAATCTATATTTTTAATAATTTTTTTAACCTTCTTATAAAATGAGATCTTTTATTAATAAAGATTTCTAGAGGTTTTTTTATTTTTTTTAATATCACATGATATTATTTTAATAGTTAATTTTTATTGATAAAATATTATATTTATAATAAAATATCTTGAGTATCTCATTTAAAAAATATATAAATATCAATTTATTTTCCATATAATTTATTTTAATGTTATTTTATTCTTTTATATAAAAATAAAATTAAAAAAATGACATATAAAGAGATTCCCATTGTGTCTACCAGAAATAATTGGTAGTAAAGTTTTGCTTCTACACATTGAGATTCCCTCCAAATATCCAAACATTTCAGGTAAACACAATGCTACAAGGGAACTGTAAACAAGAAAAAATAAGCCGAAAAGAAAAGCCCAACATTTCTCTACGTCCAACAAAATAAATAAAAAAATTCCATATATTAACAAGCGATGATGTGTTTGTTACTTCTTGATACAGAAAATAAATGTATTGGAGAAATGTTTCTGTTTTCTATATAATTTTTTTTAGAAATTTATTTTATGAATCAAGAAGTAACAAACACATAATCGCTTGTTAATATATATACATACCAGATAATCTGGGCCGAAAGTTCCATCAAATATTTTATTCAATCACACTTCCTGATGAGAGATGCCGAGTTCATGATCATGGACAAGAAAATATAGCTCATGAACATACTAAGAATTTAGAGTGAAAAAATTCAGAATGAACACTGAATTTTATGTCGTGTGGTCAGAAGGGCAGGAGCATTACTACAAAGAGGCTTAAATTGCAATTTCATTTCGAGTTCCTATAAACTTGCACTAAGCTATATGAGATGTGAAAGGAGATCTTGAATTGAAATCTTATTTGATTTCCTGTAATCCAACAGTGAGCTATAATGAAAGAAGTAGAAAGTGATGATTCAAGTATTACAGAAGCATGCATCAAATGGTGGGAAAGAGATGAGAGGAGCTGTGAATAACTGAGTTGTACAGGATCCTGACCCCAAAAAAACTTCATCTGTATAGCAAGAACCTCATGTTTAGAATCTCTTGTATTTCTGGGTTTCTCTATAAATCAACATCACCTCCGCTTTTACGAGGTGGATTTGTTCAACTTTATGATATTGACCTCCCATTGCTGTCTGGATAGAGAGCCTGATAAACAAGCTTATCCGGAAGTTCCTTTGTAGCCTACAAAGTGAATCAAAGGAAGATGAGTCTTAGAGCCCAAAACACTTTATAACAATGAAACGAGAGATTGACAATACTGTCAAGCCAACCTGGAAGTGTCTCATGTGCAATATTGGTTCACAACCAACATCTGCAATTGATTTTCCATTTGGAGTTCGCAATTTAAATCGTGCAGCTTCATATGCTGCAACTTCATTTTTCTCGCCAGGCAGATGATGGCAAACTTTTAGAAGTGAATTAAGAGAATTCATCTGGTAGATCATAGTAAAACCAAATAAGCAGCATAACCAAGGTATAAATTTAAAAGACTTTACAGCTCAAGGAGAAAACCAGAAGGCAGCTTTCACCCAGTTGTTCACATGCCTCAAGAATTATAGCAAAATTAACATTAGAGAAGCCAGTCAGATCATGTAAAATGTGATACAAATGCAGGTTGAATCTTCAGCAATTGATTCACTAGGGCAATCCCTAGGATAATTTGGGATAATTTAGCATGGAAGGAAGCATTTCAGATGTGTGAGTAGCACATTGGTGTGGGGACCTTGGCAACGGAGTAGTTAAGGATATACAATTATCTGCAATAGTATTGCAAAAACATGTAACTGAGATAGACAGCAGTCAGGACTCAGGACTGATAGATTTGATTATAGACTGAAGTAAATAAACCAATGCTGACAGTTTGCTACTAAGTATACACTAACCTTCATGTATGGACAGGATGCACAGCCACCATGAATAGAGCATCCCTCCCCGCTAGCAGCTCCAGGTATAACAGGCAATATGATGTCCCCAACTTTAACTGAATTTAGGCCTGAGGTCGAATTTGTTGATGTTCTTGTTATTGAATCCGATGAGACTGGAAAGACAATTTCAACATTCACTTTTGCTTTCTCAGAAGACTTTGTAGAACCTAACAAATGACGAACTGCTGCAACAATTGAAGTAACCATTCCAGATTCAGTTCCTAATACAAACTGGAGGTGATCATTGACATCTCTATCCAGAGCCTCTTGCACCCTCTGCTTTATAAAATCTAATATATTTTGAGTGGAACCCACTACTCCCATTCCTCTTCTCTTTGCTTCCATCGCTAGGGAAAACATTTCTCCAGGGACCTCAAGATGAGCAGTTAAGAAAGCATCACAGTACATATCATTTATTTTCTCCACAACTTCATGTCCAAATAGATGATGAACAATACATGTTCCATCCTGATACAAAAACAGCATACTATCAGAAAATATTGGAAACAAGGTGGTTAGAGGGCATTAATCCACAAATGCAGGAGAAAATAAAGATAAAAGGAATGCATAGAGAGAAATATTCTATTTGTGATAATCAGCTACGTGCAAAAAAAATATAGATAATAAGCTAAAAAGATGTTGCGGTGAAATACAACTATAAAATTGCAATGACAGCCTTCTAAGGGCAAGAATGATGCCAAACTAACATTATTGATAGAAAAAGATGAAAACATGACAAATCATAAGGAAACATGGTAGCATGAGCAAGTGTCATTGTCTGCATCCTGTCGAAGTCAAGAGGGTCTATGACTTTGGTCTCAAACTGTGACATTACAGTCTCCTAAAGAGGGAAAAGCGATTGATGCCCAATTTAAAGGATGTTTCAATGAGCTTCCCTTCATGTTGCATTACAACATTGCGAAAAGGTAAGCCCCTGCATTTCAGCATTCCAAAATCCCACAAATTTTTATAATGAGATGAGGACAAAAAAAGGAAAAATTAATGACTGCCACATTCTAAACTGAGGCCTCCATCTGCAATGTTATAGACAGAAATATTTCTCATGCCAAGAAAAATTGCTCAACATATAACCAAATGATGATTGCATGATGTACATCATAAATACAGCTTTCAGCAGCAATCCCATTTTGTATTACAAACTGAGCTGCAACTGCTTCATTTATGTCCTCAAGGGGACGCCTCAGCAGTAAATACTTGGGACTTCCAGATTCAAATTTTGGGAGGCATGGATGGGAATTTAAGGAATGGACAGGGCTTCCCTCCAGTGCATCGGCGGGGGGCCGGGGGGGGTGGGGGGGTGTGTGGTGGTGAACAATAAACTTCTTCATGTATTGGCAGTCATCTTCAACTTGCTTTTCCCATTTTAGCAAGGAAACTTGTGCAATGATTTACAAACAAAACAACTGCAAAAACCAGGCTTCTCTAAATGCATATGAAATATAGCTTCATTATAGACAAAAAAACCAAAAGTCAACTCCATTGTATTTTAGCTTCTTCATGAATCAAAATGAAAGATTACCTGATAATAATGTAAACGAGGAAGCAGTGATCTGATGGAATCTCCATTATGTGCTGGATGTATCTCGGCAATTTCTTCATCAGACATCATTGTCATCTGATGGAACAATTTTGCAATATTGGCACCCATGTATGAATCAGGCCCATACCATATGTTTAAATCTGGAATTTGAGCAAAAGCCTGTGGACGAAGGGGACATGAGAAAAAAACAGAAAAAAAACAAAGGCAACCTTTTTAGGTGCTTCACACCACATTAAAAGATTCAAACGGTAAAAGCACTCTTATAGCAACTACTAACCTGAAGGATAGTTTGCACAACATTTGAAGAAGTACAAGTGATTGTAGGCACAAGCTCATGAGCATAAGCTTTTGTCTCAAGTGAAGTGTTAATGTAGATAACATGTAAGGATGGAGGAGACCCAGAGGCAGCCCCAAGATAACTCATATAAGCAGGAGTAGATGCAGCATCTGCTAAAGAACAACCAATGCGCTCATTTGACATCCTGTACACGCCAACCTGCAGTAGAATTAACCGTACATGGAGACAACAAATTTCATTTCATCCAAAATTCTGTGTACAAAATTCAAAAGGTTGACACGATGCTGAAAATCTAATACATTAACATACTTCATTTTATGCACCATACTCTATATCAAACACTGACAAAGGGTGCGTCATACCAGTAAAAGAAATAGACAAGACACTGACACAATTATAATGAGCAACGAGAATGATACCTCTCCAAAGCCAGCTTGATCAAGGATTGCACGCACATTTTCTGACATAAAATCTACACCCAAAACAGTAATGAATTTGCATCCAGCTTCAGCCATCTTAACAGCACTATCTGCCATGACCAATGAATCAGATATGTGGATGTGAGGCCAGTGCTTCTGTGCAGCAGTCAAGACACCTTGAACTTCAGGATCCATGTAAAAATGAGCAACAACACCAATTTTCTTCTCCTTCAGCTCCTTGACAAGCTCTTGAACCATAGACTCATCTGGGAACAAATATCTTGCCTGCAATTAAACACTAAAATAAAACTTAGGATTTTAATAAAGACATAAAGTTTATCACCAGTAACATAAACAACAAATACAATTAAATCATTTTAAAACATCATTCTAATCTCCTTGCCCACTCTCCCAGTTGCTAATCCGGAATAGAAATGCAGACACGTCTCTAATGTTAATGTCTATCGCCTACAAAAGAACACCACAGGCCCGGAAGAATATGATTTCACCCAAAAGAGGAAAAAACAGAGGATTTATGATAACAATTAAGAACAAAAAAAAACAAAGGAAAATCATCAGCCTTTATCAAACATGAACTAGAATTTTCCAAGAAAAAATTAATAACAGAACCTCAAAAAAGTCATCTCAAAATTCAATCTCCAAGACCTACAAACAAAACAAAAAAAAAGGACCTACAAGCAATCTCCAACATGTATAAAATGCATTCTACTGATCTCTTCAGTGCTTTTTTTTCTATAATCCTAGCCTCATCTGTCCAATTCAACATCAAATTTGCCTTCTTTTATTTCATCTAATCCAATCAATACGAAGGAAATTTGAAAACTTTGATCCTAACCTGGGCCTCAGCATAACTCCCCTTCGCCTGAATCCCATCTGAACTAACAACCAGAGATGGAAACGGATCGAAATCCTTCTTCCCATCTCTTTCAGCCACTAACATCCTCGCTCTCTTTTGCATACTAACCAAAACATTATGCCAAGTATTCACTCTCGACCTCGCTCCAACAGGCAACCCAACGTTCAAAGCTGTCAAATCCTCTGTTGTCACCTTCAAAACCTCCTCTGGCACCGCCCCATCAAGCACCCAAATTAAACAAGCACAAAACCCTCTTGTAATCTCTGAATCACTATCTGCCCAAAACCTCATCTTCCCATATTGGTCTAGCTGTGCCTCCAACCAGACCTGGGCAGTGCAGCCCATGACCCGGTTCGAATCAACCCGAGAAGAGTCTGGTAGTGGAGAGAGGAAGGTTGCACAGTGGAGGAGGCGTTTAACACGGTCGACTGGTTGAGAAAGGGACTGGAATTCGGTGATTAAATGGTGAAGCTTACTTGGGACAAGCTCAGTTGTCTGTGAGGGAGAGAAGGTGACTGCTGTGCAGATGAAAGGTGAGGAATTGGACGGTTTTGGATTCGGAGGAGGTGAGTGGATGCATTTAACAGATTTGAAGGTGGAGAAAGAAGGGAGTTTGGTTTTCTTGTAATGAAAAGTAGGGGTTTTCTTGGTGCGACTAGGGTTAGTGCTGGGAGAGATGGTTGTTTTTAGGGAGGAGATTGTTGTTGTCGTGGAGGACTCCATGGCGGTGGCGGTGGCGGCTTAAAAAGCGTGTGCGCCTTGTGAAGAGGGATGGAGACCAAGGAAAGCAGAAAAAGGGAGAGCCTTCTACTTATGCAAGGTCAGGGAGAGAGAGAAACAACGAAGGGAAGGGAAGGGAAGGAGGCGCGAAATTTTATCGACCCCAAGATAATAGAAACTTCCAATATTTTTATTAGAAAATTCAATTTAAACCCTAACATATTACCTCATGACAATTAAATCCCCCATATTTTGATTTTATCAATTTATTTCAATGACAAACAATATCATATATCCTTTCATCAATTAATTGTTAATTGCACTTAAAATACTTCATCTAGTTTACATTTATTCGTTAAGTATGCTTGTATGTAAGGCTTGGAGATAAGTTTATTATTGTTAAATTAACAATACATAAAAGTTTTAAGAGTAAAAAAATTATTTCTTTATACTACAAGTTTATTTGTTATTATGATAGTTATTATTTTTTAAAATAATTTTTATTTAAAAATATATTATAATAATTTTTTTATTTTTTTAAATTTATTTTTAACATCAGCACGTTAAAATGATCTAATAAAATAATATAAAAATATAAAAATTAAATTTAAAACAAAACAAATCTAAGTTTATATAAAAACACTTTTCAAAAACAAAAACAAACAAGGCTTACCATGTCATTTGTTGGAAGAAATTTCAAGTAAATTTTGAAATTTAAAATATTTTTTTTTGTTAAATTCTTATTATGTTTAGATTAATTTGAACAGCATATCATAATTTATTTTGAATCTTTGGATGGATTCACTTAATTAATTGGAAAAACATATTAAATATTATAAATAATTGATGGATATAGAGATGGCATTATCTAATATTGAACATGTTTAGGGAAAGATCGATAAAATCAAAAGATTTTAGCTCAATCAATAGCACAACAATACATTAGGGGCTAAAATTAGGTTTTTTCCCTAAATTTTTTGAAGTATTATATATATATATATAAAGGCATCTCAGTGACTCAGCTTGTTTGGGATCAAGATCCGTAGCAATAAAAAAAGAAGAAGAAAAGAACAGCTACTTATTAATTCATGAAATCAACGCAATGTAACTAACCATATGGTTTTGCGAAGGGAGGGACCTTATAATATAATCCCATGCGATCTAACATCGGATTTCACTTATTATTATCATATATTTAGTGCCTATTTTCTTAAAATATTTACAACAACCACTCTTTCATATTTTATAATAAAGTTGTGCTGGATCAAGTTAACCCATGATTCCTTTTAAATAACCACAAACTAGTCGATTGCTGGTTGGAGTTAGCTTCCCCAGTCATATTAGTTTTCGAGTCAAAGCAAGTTTTGCTTGTGGATTTTTAGGGTTAAACCTGTTTTTGTAAAGTAATTTTGAGATTCTTTTTAAAAAGGATATTAAATTGATTTTTTAGATACCTTTTAATGACACTAATATCAAATATTCTAAAAATAAATATAATTTTTTTTATTTTAATATTTTTTCTTACAAAAACTCTTTACCTTCCATTACAAACACACTTAATAGCGCACAAAAGTTAAAAAAATATATATACAAGATATCCAACAAATACAAATTTCAGTATCAAAATAATATTTTTTTAATTTTTTAATTTTTTAATATCAATATTATAAAATGATATGAAAATAATAATAATAATAATTAATTTTAAAAAATATCTTTCAAAAATACATAATTTTTTTTAAATATAAAACAAATATACTTTAACAACTTATCGTGGTAGTCTAGAGTTGTGACCCAGTTAATTATTAGTTAAACAAAAACCTCATGAACCATGGAGTTTTGCCCTCTTTAAGAACAGGGTCAATGACATTTTTGCCCCCCCTTTTATATATACATATATGAATTTTACCTTGATGCTATTGATTCTGTTGAAGTTTTCTCCTTCCATCCGGTTAGATTATATCGGGTGCCACATGTCAAAAATCTATAATGAAGGAACAAAAAAAAAAATACCTGGGAATTTTAAATTTAATAAAAAGAAAAAAATATTTGGATTATTAAATAAATTAGATTAAATTGACAGAAAAACGCTTGTGATTTAAAATTTTAGGTTATAGAAATATTTAAGAAATTAAAAGTTAATTATTGGATTCAATATATTTCTTCTTGTAACAAAAAAAGTTTAATTTTTAAGATTAGAAATTAAGTTGATACTAAAGAAATATTACATAAATTAATTAAAATAACATCAATTAAATCAGATTAGAAATTTAGGGTAAAGTATGCATTCTTTATTCCTATGATTTTACTTTATTTTCTTAAATATTCATTTTTTTTCCTATTTTTAAATTTTCACACGCATTTTATTTCTTTCCTTGATGTCTAGGTTTGCGACAGTGACATCCAACATAAAAGAACTAGATGGAAGGGAAAATCCCTTCATAGAACCTATAAGAAGGTAGAATCTATATATAAAAACACTGCCGATAGGCAAAATTTATGAAAACTAAATAGTATAAGGACAAAACATGTCACTTTCAGTGAATGTGTTCGGGAAAGAGATGATGTGGGGTTTTTTTTTTGGAGAAAATATTCAGAAATTAATAATACAATAAGCATAATTAAAAAGAGATATGTGAGAATTGATAATAAAATATATAAAAAGATAAATTATAAAATTAATCTATTTTTTTTATAACTTTGAATATCTAAATTAAAATTACATGTAGTATGATTAATTCTCGAGTCTACTAAATATTATATAAGTCTAATAAATAAATAAAATATTATAAATATGGATTCTTATACAGAAAAAAAAATCTCTTCCCCACCAAACCATTACCTTATGAATGAAGGTGAGAAACCTGGGAATCATGAATCAAAAGATTGTTTCCTCTATCATGGTTATAATATTAATACTAATGCAAGGATCCAATAAAGATAAAAGAATAAAAAAATAGGCAGGGACCTATTCAAGATTATTCTTATAGTTTGGGGATATTTTTGAAGTTTGCCCTTATGTTTTTTAATATGTGATGGAAAGGACGAAACACTAGCCGTTGTCAAAACTTAAAAGAAAAGGAGAAATAACATAGCCATAAAGATATGATGCGTCAACTAGCAATCGATTGTTCCTCATTGCTCATCTTTTGGTCCACAAAACAAAAATATTAACTCAAATTGGCCCACTATGGACGTTGATTAGTCACTTTTTAAAGTTGGAGCATCTTCATTTTTTTATTTTAAAAATATTTTTTAAAAAAATTGAATATTTTTATTTTTTTTGTTTCAGATTAATTTTTTTAATATATTTTTAAATAAAATACATTTTAAAAAACAATTAACCATATTTGTGCTTTCCAGACATTTCCGCCTTTCTGGGGCCTATGGCCATAGAAAAAAGTGTCCCGGGCGATCTAGCCACTTGAAAGTTGCGAGAGAGAAGCTTGGCTACTACAGCCACTAAAACCACCGGACAAATTGCTTTGCTTGGATAATTGTTGTCATCCCAAGAACTCCGCCAGCCACAAAAATGGATCTCTCTCCGCCGTCGTCGCTACGGCTCCACCAAAGCTCACTTTGCTGCTATATTGGTATGCAAATTTCCAGAAAAACACATTAAAATTATAAAAAATATTATTTTAAATAAAAAATATTTATAAAAACATGTAAAAATAGAAACAGTAGAAATTATGACAAACATCCTCTTATAATCCAACCAAAACCAATCAATTTTCAGTAATGCCTTCTTAAAGGGGCGAAGGCACCATCCATCTGATCAGTCTACGAAGAAATTTCCACTACTTCCCATAATTTTAATCAAATAAAATTGTCTATCGAGTAAATAATATAATATAGCATATCTAGTCGACCTTGACTGGGAAAATAGATATTAAAGGCTCGTTTGTAGTAACGGTACAACCATATTTTTTTCTTGTTTTAAATTATTTTTTTAGCATTTTAAATTGTTTTAATATATTAATATTAAAAATTAATTTTTTTCATATATTTTTGAATAAAAATATACTTTAAAAAATAATTTTTATCATATTTTTTAATATACCCTATGTACCCATCAGTTTTTACAAGATACCTGACTAATAAAAAAAATACTCATTGTCTTTTTTTTTATTTGACCATTCCACGGTTGGTAGCCGGCACCTATTCTTTATAAGAATCAACCTTTACCCAATTTATGTTGATTTTACTATGTTATTATTATTATTATTATTATTATTATTATTATTTACTTCGAAGATATCGAAACCTTTATGCGTTCTTGAATTTCAAATTTAAAATATATTAAAGGATATAATAATAAAAAATTAATTTTGATTTTGAAAATGATAAAAAAATGAGAAATTTAAAAATTACTAAAAGGATAGTTAAACAAATTTTTAACTTATTTTTCTTTTTAAGTTCATCTTCACATATATATATATATATATATATATATATATATAAAACAAAAGAAAAAGAAAAAGAAGATGGCAACTTGAAGAATCTCTATTTGAACTTTGATAAGCAATTATTTTATTATTGCATCGAGCTAAATTTAAATAATAGATTCCAAACACATAAATTTTCATTATATAAGGTTGGGTTGGATATTAAAAATGTCTAAGTTGGTTTATTTATCATAAAAGCATGACTTCTAGTTTTGTGAAATTTTTTTCAACTTTTTTTTTTAATATTACTGTGTTTTAAAAATATGTTGTATTTTTTTATGATTTATGTTCCAACCTTTAATTTTAATTAAGGAAAAACACTTGTATATGTATTATTATTATTGATAATGAAAGTTCTTAAATGCATTATAGTCCTTTTTTTTTCAAATCAAGGTTTTTCATGTAAAAATTTTAATATTAATTTATTATGATTAATTGCTTACTTGACCTAATGTTTAATTGAAAAAAAAGAAAAAACAAATCAGAACTTTCAGATTGTGAATTTAGTTATATTGGTGTCTTTTGCAATGTATTAAATTAAGATTTTACTTGATTAATATATATTAAAAGGTTTTAGCATTTCACTATAGTAATAGATATCGAAATATCAAGGGTTTTTTCACTTTGATTCTTAAGATTTTTAAGGATTTTTTTTTCTTAAATCCAAAATTAGTTGTTATTTTCTAATTTCATTATTTAATATTAGATTTACTAGATATTAAACTTCATTATTTATTTTAATTTTATATTTATAAAGTTATCTTAATCTCATGACTTGGGTTATATGTTTTGCGGGTTAGTTATGTTGACCTAAGTTATTTTTTAATTATTTTTAATTTAATCCTTCGACATTGTGTTGATTAGGATTGGGCTTCATGGTTCTTGTTTATTTTATTTTGGTTTATCATAGTCTTATGATCTAGATCGCGAGTTAGGTTGATTGACTCTGTTTTTTGTCCTTTTTTCTGATTTTTTTTAAATTTAATCCTTAAATATTGAGTTGATTGAGAATTAGATGTCATAATTTGATTCAAGTTTTATTTTTTGATATTATCTCGATCTCATAACTAGGGTCACAAGTTTGGTTTGTTGACTAAAGTTTCTTTAAAAATGATTTTTTTTAAAATTTCATCATTCAATATTGAGTTGATTGAAAATTGAGTTTCATAACTTATTTAAATTTATTTTATATAAGAATATCTCAGTTTTATAACTCAATTTTAATATGATAAATTGGATTGACTCTATTTTTTGTTATTTTTTTGATTTTTTTAAATTTAATCCTTAAATATTGGGTTGATTGAGAATTAGATGTCATAATTTGATTCAAGTTTCATTCTTTGATATTATCTCAATCTCATAACTGGAGTCACAAGTTTGGTTTGTTGACTAAAGTTTCTTTTAAAATAATTTTTTTAATTTCATCATTTGATATTGAGTTGATTGAAAATTGAGTTTCATAACTTGTTTCAATTTATTTTATATAGGGATATCTCAGTTTTTATAACTCAATTTTAATATGATAACTTGGATTGACTCTGTTTTTTTTTTTAAAAAAATTTAATCATTGAATATTGGGTTGATTGAGAATTAGATGTCATAATTTGATTCAAGTTTCATTTTATGAGATTATCTTGATCTTATAATTGGGGTCATAAGTTTGAGTAGTTGACTAAAGTTCCTTTTAAAATGAATTTATATTTTAAAATTTCATCATTCAACATTGAGTTGATTGAGAATTGAGTTTCATAACTTGTTTTAATTTATTTTATATAGGGATATCTTATTTTTATAACTCAAGTTTAATATGATAACTTGGATTGACTCGGCTCATTTTTAATTTGTATTTTATTTTTAATTTTTTCCTTAAATATTGGATTGATTGAGAATTAAGTTTAATAAGTTTTTGGATTTGCTTTCTATAGGGTTATTAATTTTTTATGATTTGGATAATAGATTTGATAAGTTAACCCAAATTGATCTAAATTATTGTCATTTTAATATTTAAAAATATGTTATTTTTTATTTTTATAGTTAAATTATTTTTTTTTATCAATTATTTGAATTATTTTTATATTTATTAAGTCAATTATATTACATCCCGCATAGGATCTAATCTTGACCGTGTGTTCTTGTTCTTGCATGTGACTTTATTGGATCTAATCTTGATTATGTGTTCTTGGATGTAACTTTATTGGTGCAAGAAGCAAAATGAATCTTGAAGTCTGTATTATAGGATGAGGTGTGTGTGAAAGTGAAAAGCTATAAATAGAAAAAAAAGGAACCAGGCCCCAATGATTTAGACGTTTTGGATTCAAATGACATTATCAACATGTAAAACTCCCATACACAAGTTCATGCCATGGAATGAAAGGCTCGTGAACCTCCACAAACACACATAGGCTCATGAACCTCCCATACACATAGACGCTTTGGGTGGGTGGAAGTTAAAGTTGAGATGTGCAAGTTCTCTGCCTTTGATCAGTAGCATAGTGCAAAATCAAAGGAAAGGGTCCAAGAACAAGAAGCGTTGAGAATAGGGAAAACAAAAGGGATACCATAAAGTTTTCAATCTTGATTTGGGAGATGAATGGAAAGCGACATGCAATACCTTGTTGCTTTTTATCGGCCATGGCCCTCCACAAGATCTCCTATAGTTGATTATTACTTTATTATATAGAATCATAATAATTAACCATAGACTAATCAGATATTGTCATGCACGAATCATAGAGGCAAAAGCAAAAAAGGAAACCTTAAACAAGTCAAAGACGTTTTATTTCAATATCAATTTCAGAATTATTCGTTATGGTAACTTGGAGTTTATTGTAAGAACTTAAAGAGAAAGGGCAAATTGGAGAAAAATAGTAAGCTATTTCGATGGATTGAGGGGTAATATTGTCTAGTGCTTATTATGTTTGGGCCAAAATTGATAAAATCAAAAGATTTAGAACTTAATTAATAATGAGATAATATGTTGTGGGTTAAATTGAGGTTTGCTCAAGTAAAACATAGTAGATCAAATGTGGGTACGTCATGTTAGGCAGGGATGAGTCCAAAGTTGGAGCACTGGGAGGGACAAAATGTGTAGTTTTTATTTTGGGAGGGTCATTTTGTAAACTTACCATAAAAAATGAGTCGCTGGTGATGATGGAATCTTTTTTGGATGAATATTTCATTAATCGAAAGGATTAGAAAGGCCTAGGCCCAGTGCTTCTTGAATTTATCTTTCAAACTGGATCTTGTTTCCATGCACGTTTGTGTCTCGTTATATCACACGCCAGCCAGCAGGGAATTTGATATGGCTGGAAGGGTGGTGCTTTTTATATATTAATATATTAAAATAATGTGTGTGTATATATATTTTAAAAAATTATTTTTAATTTAAAAACATAAAAAAATTAATTTCAAATAAAAAATTCTAATATTTTAAAAATACCATTCAAAACGCAAATCCAAAACATTTTAAAGTATTCCTTGCGAAGCCAATGAAGTGCCTGGTTTTTGCAGTTGCACTGCAAATCATGCTTTTGATGCGCTGCGCTTGCACTGCAACACCAAACAAACCTGGATTTTCTATTTAATGTTAATCAATTTACTGTATGTTTGATATTTATTGTATACTTGATATTGTAATGTATAATATTTTTTTAAAATATTTTTAATTTAAAATACATTAAAATAATTTTTTTTTATCGTGGTCGAATCCCTCAAAAGTACCAAAAACAAATTCATCATTTTAATTATTTTTTCATACCAAATATACTTTTAAGACTCAGGTTAAACCGCAACTTGGAAGAACATAATCTCCATCCAGTTGGATTTAGATTAGATTCATCTGCACATTACACATGGTCAAAGGAGGAAAAACAAGAGAGAGAGAACTGCCACACACTGACAATTACCAATGGACATGAGCATGTGTTGTTCTTGAGCATTTATCTAGTTTCTTTTACAATGATGTCTCCTGATTGTCAGCCAGCCAGCCAGCCAGCCTTATTAACAAATGATCATTGGTCAGCACAGAGAAATGGCCGATCAAACTTTGAAACATTCATCGAGGGTAGCCGTCTTTTCTGATATTTTATTTCTATTTTGCCGTAGTTGATGGAAATTCGGAAGGTTAAAATATTCGAAGTTGTTTGTCATCACTGGTATTGTTCGAAGATCAAAGATTACAATTCTCTGTTTTCATTTTCTGGGATTATCGTGAGGATAGAGAAGATCTCGATGATAGGTCTGTTGACAAAGGAGCTCATAGCCAACCGATTTGTGGTTTCGTTACCCGTTTTTTAAGAAGTTTCAACTGAAAGTTATACATCTATTTATTTATATTTTAAGAATATTATATTTATTAAAAATAATATTAATATTATCAAAGCATAATGAGATAGATTTATATTGAATCCATTTAATAAACAAGTTAACGAACTCAAATCGTAATTGAATTCAGCTTATATAATTAAATTATATATCAAATATATTAAATTCATTTAATAAATAAGTTAACAAACTCAAATCGTAATTGAATTCAAATCGTATAAATTATAAATCAAATCCATTAAATTATATCAACCTTTTCTTTTTGAGTATTTTGAAGTATAGACAAGAAACATATAGTTTTTGTTATATACTGTGTTATTCGACCACCATGAGATTTAAGTAAAGAACAGCACTGGACGTAAGGACATTACTATGAAGGCATCTGATTAAAAAAGAAGCATGCAGGGAGGGATCCCGAGTTAATTTGATTCATATTTCCTTGGTATTAATCTCTAGAACAGTTTTCGCTAGACTAAATTGCTTTGAGGTTTGGTTTTTGATTGTGTTTGTTTTTATGTTTAGAAATTATTTTTGAAAATTTTTAATTTTTCATTAATTTTTAATTATTTTAGATCATTAATGTGTTGATGTGATTTTTTTTAAATAAAAAATATTATTTTAATATATTTTTAAATAAAAAAACCTTAAAAAACCATTATCACATTTTTAAACATTAGTATTAGTGTAATGTACAAACGTAAACTAATGCATTTATAAAAATGAAATTTGATTCTTTTCTTGACTATTTTCTAACCATAGGCCATATCTTCATTTTTTTTAAACAGACTTAGATATTCGTGCTTAAATTGTTTCTGAAACACAAAATACAGAAAATTCAATCGTAACAAAAAAAATAAAATAAAAAAAATTAAAGATCTGGAGAGTAGGGGTGCTGTATGGTGAGACTAATGCATAAGTACATATGCTAGAAATTAAGCTGAAGACTTCATGTTGTAAGGCCGGCCAGGCGGCCATGTTATTGATCCTTTTTTTTTTTTGGACTACGTACTTCGAACATCTACTTTCATTCCCTCCATTTCTCCTCCAAGAACCAGCTTCACTTCACAAGCTTACGTCTATCATGATTTCCCTTTCCAAATTCATCTTTTCTTGCATTATTATCTTTCTTGTCAAGCCCACCTTTTCTCAACAATCCTATGATAGCTCCAACTGCAACTCCCCTTCACAAGTTCAAGGATCAAACTACCTTTGCGGCCCAAGAATTTCAGACTGTGGTGCTTATATAGTCTATAGAGCTCAAGAGAATTTCGACACAATCTCTTTAATATCTTCTCTATTCAATTTAAATCAATCCATTCTTCTCTTTTTCAACAAAATGGCTGAAGATGATTCTAACTGGAGTCTCCCGCTTGGGCAAGATATCATCATCCCCATTACATGCCATTGCCTTGGGGGGTTCTCTAAGTTTATTTTCATGTATAATATGTCCAAACAAGATTCTTTTGCATCTGTTTCCTGCAAAGTTTTTGAAAGTTTGGTGAAAGTGCAAAGTCTGATTGAGGAGAATGCAGATTTCGATGGCCATGATGTCCCTGTTGGTTCTCTGATCAATGTACCAATTCGATGCGCTTGTCCTGGTTCGCCTCAGAGAAGAAACGGAGTGAAATATCTTGTGACCCATTTTGGAGAAGGATATCATGGAAGGCATCGCTAGTAAATTTGGATTACCCGAAAAAGACATCAGGGATGCAAATAATCTAAGACAATATGAAGCAATTTTTCCTCTAACAACTTTGCTTGTTCCCGCAAAGGATGTCCCGGAAGTGAGGTGGCATGCTGGTTCTCTTCCAGGAAGCTCACCTGCTCCTAGAGCACTGATTCCCCTGGAAAAAGTTGTACCTGGTACCAAATCAACAAAATGGAATTTACATGTATTTCTTGGCGTAGGTGTTTCTGTGGCAGTTGTTATGACGATGGTAGCTTGTGGGTTTCTTATATGCATTCGAAGAAGGTATCACCCTAGGAGGTTCCAACCTTTTACTCCTAGAAGTTCAGTGTCATCGAATGTCTCACCTGATTTTCTTGATGGAATGTCCAAGTTAAAGCAATCACTGATTAATTTCAGCTTGGAGGAGCTAAGGATTGCGACAGAAGATTTCAATGAGGCTTCTAAGATCGGTGTGGAAGTGTATGGAGGTAGAATTGGAGGTTACTATCTAGCAATTGAACAAATGGAGTCAGAGAAGGTGCTCGCCGTGTCATTTACATTTTGACAAAGATCAATCATCTAAACATTGTAAAACTTGAAGGAATATGCAATGGTTCTAATCCTTATCTTGTATACGAATTCGCTGAGAATGGCTGCTTAAGGGACTGCTTGTCAAATAAGAAATTGGATAGGCAGGTTACATGGTTAAGAAGGATGCAGATTGCTTTTGATGTAGCAGGTGCCCTTCACTACTTACACTTCTGCACAGCACCAGCCTTTGTTCATCAAAATATAAACGCTAGAAATATGCTTATAACTGCCAATTGGAGAGCCAAGATCGCTGGGTTTAGACTTGCAAAACCTGTCATTTCTGACGAAGAAAAGGAAGACATTGTCTGGAATAAACATATAACTCCAGGCAGAGAGGCCCATTGGACACCTGAATACCTTACTAATGGTCAGGCCTCTCTACAGGTTGACGTATTTGCATTTGGAGTTGTTTTGCTTTGAGTTTATGTCAGGAAAAGATTTGTCTAGGGATGGGAAAATCTTGAAGGATTCAGTCCGTTTTTTATTTGATGGAGCGTTTGAAGATTCTTCTCATTGCTTGGAAAAGTTGAAGGAATTCATGGATCCTGTTTTGGGAGGAGATTATTCATTGGGTGATGCTATGTGCTTGGCATTCCTGGCTAAGGGTTGCATGGAGGAGGATCCTCATCATCTACGCCACCATGAATCACGTTTTGAAAGCTCTTTCAAGAATCGCATAGTATAGTTCATATTTTCTTAAAATTATTTTTTTCGCATGTACTTCTGATCAAACTGTAAATACAAGTATGGCATACTGAAGGTACTTCGAAACTTCTAAAATGAAAAAAAAAAATGCAATCAATTTAGTTTTTTTCTGTATGAGTAATTGGAAGTAATTTCTATTTTTTCGATGAATGTTTAGGATACTGATGAATGCAATGTTTGTCAACCGACAAACAGAAACTTTAAGCTGTTGGCATTTGGCAAAGCATTAAAACATATGTTCGATAGATTTGCTTGAATGCTGTTTTCCTTGACAGTTGTAGACGAGAAGTCAAGGTTTCTATTCCCTAATTATCGAGCATCATATGCATAATGTTCTTGGTCCTATTACTGAATGTGACAGCTTGATTTCTGCTCTTTGGATGATATAAGTGAATTACTTACAAGTGGGCTGCGTGGAAGTACTGATTTGAACAAAAAAAATTGAACTAATTCATCAACAAAAAAAAAAAAACAGAAAAAAATCTTGATATTTTCAGAAGGCTAGAGAGAAAAATCTGAATGGTAGAAAATACTGGAACAGCAGCAGGACATGTTCTAAGACTGGCATCTCCTATTATAAACTGAAAGGATACTTAGGCTTTCTGCTCTTTGTAGCTATTTTCATCATCAGGCCTTGAATATTATGATGAATAAGACATATGCTTGATCTCTTCAATACTAGAAAAGGTTTTCCTCTTTCAAGTGGTTATTCTGTGCCAATTTAGTTAACCTTTAAATTCAAACGAGGACTGAATAATGCTGCTTCATTGTTCTCTCATAACCATACGCTTCTTGGAAAGATCAGACATGTGATTTTCAAGCAGGAAGATGAGATACAGTCGTGGATTCACACCTTTGAGGTCACATGATCACCTAGTGTCGGTTTGTCAAGCCATATGTTGTGCCTAACGCTTTGTTGGAGATTGACATACTGAAATATAATGGAGATTGACACCAATAACCCAAATTCAAAATTTTACTGCTGAATATTTCATCACACAATATTCTAATCTAATCAAAAGTCCATATTACTACTCTTCTAGGCTGTTTATATATTAGAAAAAAAGTACTAAACACAAATGAAAAACTAATACAAGAGTTCTAAATCAAATAAAAAAAATTTCTAAATTAACTTTGAAAATATAGAAAATCATGAACAATACATTCTAGTCTTATTTGAAGACCTTCTGATTTTCTATGGTTATGAAATTTTAATCTTGGAAGCAATAAGATCTCTGAAACCTCCTAGCTAAATTTTAATTTTATTGAAAGTTTGGATCAAAATTTATGACCTTAAATATAAAATTACATATTAGAAAAAAATCCTTAGAATTAGTCTCCTGAAGTAAGAGAGAACTCATTCGCGAGTTTGTCAAGTTTAAATTACTCTTATCTTGATCTTTGTAGATGTCCATTCAAGATTCTACAAGCCCTTTTTTTTTTTTTTCTCTTTAGCTTTATAACAATTTTAGACATTAATTATAGTTTTTTAATTTTAAAATTTGTATAAGAAACAACCATTAAAAAAGTTGTTCCTCTTCCATTTGTTTACAGAGTAAAAAGTTCTAAAACTCAAACCTCATCAAATCTATTCCATATAACCCTCAAACACATTTATTTTTGTGATAACAATGAAGTTATAATTAAAGAATCAAAATAATTTAAATCAATAATTTTATTTTATTGAACTCCTTCCATATTTTATTTGCATTGAATCTCTAACTTATCAACAAGGACACTATTAATACTATCATTTTTGTAATTACTATTATTGTTTATGTTATCATTATCAACATAATTACTTTAAAATAAACATTATAAATTGATATAGAATACTATTTCACATTTGTTTCATCATAAATGAGATTACCAAAATCTCTATGATATTTATTTTGATTAAGAAGTTACATCTTCTACTCATGAACTCAAAATGAGTTTTCAAATTGATCATTTTACAAGATCAAATATCTTGATCTACATCTATCTTTTATTTTTCTTAGTTTTTATTTTTTTTATTATTAACAATTATTTATTTATTTAATTATTTATAGAGATGATTATTAGATTTTTGGATAAACTTTTTGATTTACACTTATAATTTATATTAAGTAAAAAAACATATCAAAATAGTCTGTACACTCAAGCTGTTTTTGAGAAAGAAAAATTATGGCCCGCTACATAACTCATATCAAATCAAATTTCTTGTTGCCTTTTAATTAATGTTTTTTTTTTCACTTTTACTTTTTAGATCTTTTTGTATAATTAATTTATTTTTCTTAATTTCATTCGATGTTTGATTTGTTAGAGGTTCTGTTTCATATGATCTTATCTCTCTGTATTTTTCTAATATTTTTTTGAAATGTTTTTTTTTTCAAGGTTTTATACTAATTCATTTAGAATTTGTTTTTTTTTTGTGTTTTATACAAATGGAGTTTATTTTTTAAAATAAAAAATATTTATTTTTAAATAATATCACTAATATGTTTGGCCTTGCATGATTTTGTTTTTAAACATGAGTTTATTTATCAATTTCATTCGTGTTTATCTTTTAAGTTATAAGTTTTTTAGATTGTAAATTTATCTTTTATTAATTTTAATTAATAAACAAGTTAAGTAAACACAAATGAAAGTTTTAGTTTGGAAGATGTAAATAAACAATTTAAGTCATATGAGAGTTTATTTACATCTTTTAATTTATCAATTTCTATTTTGGTTATTATTAACCCCTTTTTTTTTCAGTTTGTTTACGTTGCTAATGGAATATTCATTTCATTGCCCACAGAATTGAAAACCATGGTTAGATATGTGGCATTGGAAAATCTCACAGCATGCATTAATTATCGTGTTATGATAAGAGTCTTGAAAAGTTAGAGGTTCTGTTTCCTATGATCTTATCTCTCTGTATTAATTTCATTTCATTTCATTTCATTTCATTTCATTGCCCACAGAATTGAAAACCATGGTTAGATATGTGGCATTGGAAAATCTCACAGCATGCAAGAGGGGAAGGGGAAGTAATGGACCCAACTTGGTATATGGGACCCGTCAAGAAATAGATTAATTATCGTGTTATGATAAGAGTCTTGAAAAGGAAAGCAATGGACCAGTCTTCAAGGTAAGTTGGCCGATGACAGTCCCGAGTAGTTTTTGGTCAAAATCACCAATAAAAAAATATAAAACGGTTGAGGTTTTACTCCAGAGGAAGTGATATATTTTTTTATAGTAGTTTCGCGGATTAAAACTGTTAAAATGAGAGATTGGAAAAGAAAAGAAGAATCGCTGGTGAGAGGAGAAAAAAGATCTAGGTTTTGATATGGTACGAACAAGTGTATGGTGCACCGGTGTGTCTGAAACCTGTAAATCATTGGATCGTGGATAAACAGATCGTGCGGCTGTAATTGGTTTGATCTGCAAGTTGATCAGACGATCAGGATGGACTGAGTTATGATCTGGTGTGTCATAGTGTAAGAAGTGTTTGGTATACCTGATGACGTGGCGCAACAAGATCAAAGGACAGATTATTTTAAAGGCTGAGATGAATTTGAATTTTAATTCGGTGTGGTAAAGCCTATTGTATCCTAAGAAATCAAAGGTTTAGATTTAAATACTATTAGATTTAACTATTGGGATATTTTTGATATTTTTCAAATTGTTTTAAAAAAATCAATATCTTATTAGGGTGAAGAAAAAGTAAAACAAAAATAAACAGTGTAAAATAGTAACACAAATAGTAACACTCTCGAATTTAGAATTTAGAATTCGTTTTCTCTTCTGTCCTGTGTGTTTTGGTTTCATTGGCTATTTATAGTCAATGAAAGGTACATCAAATCACAGATTGTGCACGTAATCATGGGATTATGCAAAATTTTTAATGTACAACTGCACTGCCTACCATCAACAGAAATCCTTCACCTAATGTGACAAAATTGAATTATGTTTTTTATTTTATGATATATAATAATAATATTTATTTATAGGTGTAAATTTAAAAATTCAAATTAGTATTATAAAAAGCTTTTCATCCGCTTAAAATCAATTTTAATTACAAAAAAAATCTTTATACGGGTATAAACTTGGTGGACGAGGTTTTTTGACCAAAAATACCACTTTTGACCAAAAATAGTCTGAAACTCATTTTTTCATCGTGGTCGACATGGTGGGATCCGTATTAACCCGGTGGACTCAGTTTTGACTGAAAATGACAATTTTGACCCGAAACAACCAAAAACTCATTTTTCATCCCGATCGACATGGTGAGATCCGTATTAACCCAATGGACTCGATTTTGACAAAAAATGACGGTTTTGACCTAAAACGACCCGAAACTCATTTTTTCATCGCGGTCGACATGGTGAGACCCGTATTGACCAGGTGGACTCGGTTTTGACTCAAAACGTTCTGAAACTCATTTTTCATCGCGGTCGACATGGTGGGACCCGTAAGGACCCAGTGAACTCGTTTTTGATGAAAATGATGGTTTTGACCCGAAATAGTCTGAAACTCATTTTTTCATTACGGTCGACGTGGTGGGACCCGTATTGACCCGGTGGACTCGGTTTTGACCGAAAATGATGTTTTTGACCTGAATCGGTCGGAAACTCATTTTTTATCCCGATCGACATCGTTTAACCCGTATTAACCCGGTGGACTCGATTTTGATCGAAAGATGCGGTTAACTCGAGAAAATATATTTTAAACTTTTTTCTTTTTCTTCTTTTTTTATTATATATATATATATATATATATTATTTTAAATAATAATATTCGAGAAAATTTTAATGAATTTAAAATTAAATTACAACACCGGTTCTCTTCCCGGAAGCTCACCTGCTCCTAGAGCACTGATTCCCCTAGAAAAAGTTGTACCTGGTACCAAATCAACAAAATGGAATTTACATGTATTTCTTGGCGTAGGTGTTTCTGTGGCAGTTGTTATGACGATGGTAGCTTGTGGGTTTCTTATATGCATTCGAAGAAGGTATCATCCTAGGAGGTTCCAACCTTTTACTCCTAGAATATTCATTTCTAATGGAATATTCATTTCATTGCCCACAGAATTGAAAACCATGGTTAGATATGTGGCATTGGAAAATCTCACAGCATGCATTAATTATCGTAGCATGCATTAATTATCGTGTTATGATAAGAGTCTTGAAAAGTTAGAGGTTCTGTTTCTATGATCTTATCTCTCTGTATTAATTATCGTGTTTTTATTAATTTCATTCGACGTTTGATTTGTTAGAGCTTCTGTTTATTATGATTTTATCTTTCTGTATTTTTTTTAATATTTTTTTGAAATATATTTTTTTCAAAATTTTATACTAATTCATTTAATTTTTTTTTTGTGTTTTATACAAATAGAGTTTATTTTTAAATAATATCACTGATATGTTTGGCTTTGCATGATTTTGTTTTTAGGCATGAGTTTATTTATTAATTTTATTCGTATTTATTTTTTAAGTTATAAGTTTTTTAAATTATAAATTTATATTTTATTAATTTTAATTAATAAATAAATTAAATAAACACAATCAAATAAAAGTTTTATTTTATAAGATGTAAATAAACAAGTTAAGTCAGATGAGAGTTTATTTACATCTTTTAATTTATCAATTTCTATTTTGGTTATTATTAACCCTTTTTTGTTTTCAGTTTGTTTACGTTGCTAATGGAATATTCATTTCATTGCCCACAGAATTGAAAACCATGGTTAGATATATGGCATTGGAAAATCTCACAGCATGCATTCCACATAATTAACGTGGCATTGGAAAATAAATATAGAAATTTTCAACATAATTGACAGACAAATTTTCAACGACAGTATTCTGTTGGCATTGGAAAATATCAACAAAATATGTGGTCGATATTTTGCAGTTCAAAATGTTTTCCAAGCAACAACATCAGCAACCATGTTTAACAAAAGGTCTAACATTATTTATATTTTCACGTGATTAACGTATTCAAGTTTAAGGTAACATTATATACAGAAGGTGTTGAAAATTCAGGTCAAATATTATTTTACATGAAGTACTCAAGTTTAAGATAACAACCCTTAATTATAGAGAAGAATATTATAAAGAGAACTTTGATATATTCATAAAACTTTTTTTTCATTAATTCTCTTCTAAGAAGTAGCCTCCAAGGCTATTTAAATATAAGGAAAGCATTCTAATTAGTAGAATATTAATTAAATTGAAAATTCTAATATAAATAAGAAAAAAAAATCCGAAAACAAGGAAAATAAAGATGATTTTGAAATTGTAGCTTCAGACGTAATCTATGCATGTAAAGGAAAACAAATGGCAAGCTAGTTGCCCCAAAATAAATAAGTAATTAGAATAATTAATTTGATAAAATTTTAGTTTAATTCAACAATTAAATCTAAAATTACACTTGTTTTTATGGTATTAGCGTTAGAGCATCTCAAAACTTTTTAAGACCTGACAAAAAGAAAAAGAAAGTAAACTCATGACTGAAATAAAGTTTGAAATCATCACAGGTACTGATATCGCAGCTAAACAATGGTCCCAATAATTATATTAAATAATGCTGATGTATTAAATATTAGGCTAGATCGGTTACTTGCATTGGAAGGAAAAGTAAATGATATTACAACCAATAAATTTGGCAAATTAATATCTTCTGTTCAACAGAGTTGAAGTTAAGGGAGAAGGAGTTTTAGAATATATTCTAGAGGCTGTAATGTATATGTATGCAGCACTCCCCTCATGTAAATAATATATATATATATATATATATATATATATATATATATATATATAGAGAGAGAGAGAGAGAGAGAGTAGGGTTGTATATAATACTAATCATGTTACACATGATCACAAACCTATATAAGGTGACCTGCCCGATGAAGAATAAAACGCAAAAAGAATTTTTTGAGTGGTCTAATTATTCAAAGCGATCAGCCTGATAGGAAGAAGCAACATGAAGGATTTCACGAGTGGTCTCATTTTTCCAGGTGACCTACCCAATGAAGAATACAATGCGAAAAGGATTTTGTAAGCGGTCTAATTGTTCCAGGTGACCTGCCCGATGATGAAAATACCGAGAGAAAGGTTTTTTTTTTTTAACAAGTAGTCTCATTGTAATGGGTGACCTACTCAGAAAAAAGAAAGAAAATGGTCTCATTGTAATGGGTGACCTACCTCAGAAAGGGTCTCATTATAATGGGTGACCTGTCTGGTGGAAAAATATGAGGATTTTTCAAGATGATCACATTGTAATGGGTTATTGATTAGTACTTAAAAGTACATTTTTATCATGGTTTTATATCATCATTTTGCACTTAAAGTATCAATAACTCCTTAACTAAAGCATGTTTTATAATAATATATCTAATAATATAAGATACCTTTAATTTGTGGTAAATGTTCATTTTAAATGTAGGCCTATCACATAAATGAAAGGATTGATTGATGACTTTAAGAACTTAAATTGCAAGGATAAAGAGATGAACAAACTTAGAAAAGAGATGTCGGTGCAATCCAAACCGGAACACTATTCAGTAATTGGGTCATATCTGGAGCTATAGATCTCAGATTTAGGTCCAATTTATATGGATGGAAAGGTAAGACATAGGCCTATAACTTTCATATGGAGCCCAATATCTAAAAAGGCCATTTATAAGTCCAAATTGTAGCAACAACAAAGAAGCCCAAATTGTAGCACTATTCCGTATTTTAGCCATATCTGCAGTTTTAGAAGTCCAAATAAGTTGAATTGTTTACATAAGAAAGCTGAGACAATTGCCTACAACTTTTATGTTTCGACTGGCTCCAATTATGACGTTATTAATGACATTTTGGATAGACAAGAGAAGATAAGGATTGTCACCAAGTCAAGAGTTGGCCACCCACTTATCAATTAGTCATCAAATCAATAGTTCCCAATTTTGGCCTATAAAAGGAGGCATTTGCCATGCATTCAGGCATCTTGGTGTCCAGATCAAGATCATGCTCTTCCTTTCTCTCTTTTTATTTTTTGTAATATTTATGCTTTGCTTTCATTAATATCAAGTTTATGCCTTTCATTTCCTTTACTTAGTTAACTCTTATCTTATTTATGTTCTTATTTTGTTTATCTATTTTGCTTTATTTCATTATGTCTAGCTAAATTAATTATGTCAAGGTGAAAAAGTTACACTAATGGTGTAAGAATAAGCATAATATAAACTTAATATGGACTTTAATGTTTGATACTAACATGTTTTATATTTGTTATCTTGTTCACTCTTTAATACTTTGCTTGTTAAATGAGTAATCTTGATTTATGTTGTATAACAATTGGTACAACAAATGCTTGACACTTTCATAGCCCATACTGTATGGTATAACCGACACCTGAGCCATGAAAGGAACTTGATTTGTTGTTAACATAAGTTATAATCATGAATGCTTGAAGAAATTTACAAGTATTAGCATTAATCGAATAAGATGACTAATGTAATCATGTTAACAATTTATAGTCTGATTGGAACCTCCTTTGTGTGTGGTTTCCAATTGAATAAATAGAGTTTATACTATACTTGTTTGACATACCATTAGTGAATCCTCTAACCTTGACATTGTTTGTTATCATTGTTTAATCGTTACTTTAACTTTCCATCTCAAAGTTCTCATCAATCTTTCTTCTTCTTCTTCTTCTTTTTCTTTATTACTACTACTACTACTACTACTACCACCACCACCTACTACTACTACTACCTACTACTACTACTACTACTACCACTATTATTACTACTAGTATTATTAGTATTATTATTACTATTACTATTGTTGTTGTTGTTATTGTTACTATTGTTATTGTTGTATTATTGTTGTTTATAATTTGTACAATTAACCTCCCTGTAGTTCGACCCCGGTCTTGCTGGGTTATTTATTACTTCGACACTCCTGCACTTGGGAGAAGACATCAATCTTTTCGTCATGTCAAGTTTTTGGCGCCGTTGCCGGGGAGGTAAGTTTTGTATAAATTATAATATTTATTTTATTTTCTCTTTTCACTTTTCTTGTATATAACTTTGTTTCTTGTCTTTTGTTTTTTCTTCTTTATTTTATTTTATTCCTACACGTGCATGAGAGTGTGGTCACGTACATCAAGTGGTAGACTTTGTAGGGTATCCTCATCATTTTCAGAAAATATAGCTGAAGAAGATAATTAATCACTTCATAATGAGAATAATGAGAATAACCGTGCTAGAACACTTAGAGACCACATGAATCCCACAAGAACAAGTGCACCATCATGCATAGTTTTTCCTCCCGATGCATCTCATTTTAATTTTAAGCCAGACATTATTCAACTTTTACCATCTTTTCATGGCTTAGAATTGGAAAATCCATACTTGCATTTAAGGGAATTTGAGGTGGTCTACAACACATATAATAATTTAAATTGTAGCATGAACACCATCAGATTAAAGCTTTTTCCTTTTTCATTAAAAGATAAAGCTAAAACATGGCTACAAAATTTAAGACCAGGATCCATTCGTGCTTGGGATGAAATGCAACAACAGTTTTTAAAGAAGTTTTTTCCATCTCATAGAACAAACTCTTTCAAAAGACAAATCACCACTTTCACTCAAAAACCAGGAGAAACATTTTACCAATGTTGGGATAGGTATCGAGATTTGCTTAGTACTTGCCCTCATCATGGTTTTGATTCACATTCTCTAAATCAAACATCCATACAAAATTTCCAAATTCAGTTATATTTATCGTGCAACCAACATAATTGATTCATATGAAAACTCAACTTGTAATCTTCCCTTCTCACCAACACAAACAAGGTAGCAAACTAGAGAAATATATATATATATATATATATATATATATATATATTTTCTTTTTTTTTTGAAGATATGATTTATTCTTTGTCTTTAAGTTGTCACTTTCCTTTTGACGCGAATACAAACATTTGTGATGAATGCACCCGGTTACTCACAAAGTCACAAACTTAAAGTGCTTTGCATACTCATATTTCCAGCTGCCGTTTGACGTAAAGATAAACATTTGTGATGAATACCCCTAGTTACTGAGCAACTCAAAACATTGGAGTAGATAGAACTTTGTACACATTTATTTATTTATTTATGTAATAATTATTACTCTATTTACTTAAACCTTGTTTAGGACTAGATCAAAAGGGATAATCACAAGTAAAGCATCATACTCATCTTTCATGCATATTCACACAACTCACACAACTTTTACAAGGAAAGATGTACTTCAGTAATCTTAAAAAAAAGTATGCTATATCTTGCTTTATAAGATATTATCTATCCCAAATTAAAGCATGCAATGTTTAACACAATAATGAACCCAAAAATGTAATGATGATCCTAAACAAGTCTCATTCACATACCAATGCAAGTATTTTTTTTTAACAAGCATGGTTATCTCAAGCATTCAACATAATGAAATATCTAAAATTAAGTTTTATATTATCCTCAATGTAAAAGAGAAAGAGAAGAAAAGTATAAAGATTAGAAAATTGTTACTCCCCTTCTGTTTTCAAGGATGAATGTCTGATTGAATTGGGTATGAGCTGACTTCTTGCTTGATTTTTTTTTAACCTGCATATCACAACTAAAAGAAAACATTGATGTTTTTTTTTTTTAAAAAATAAAGAACCTCACACCCCCCAACTTAAAATAATGCATTGTCCCGAATGCATGAACAAGAAAATATAAGAGATGGAAGAAATAAGAAAAAAAATGAAAATAAAAAATAAAAAAATAAAAAAAATAAAAATAAAACTCATTACTTCTGATACTACAATGGTATTGGATCTTCAAGATCCAATGTCTCAACTTCAGCCACAACTTTTTCAAGATAAAGTTTCAATCGATGACCATTTACTTTGAAAATATTTCCATTCTTGGGATTTTCTACCTCAAATGCACCATGCTCAGAGATGGATTTAATCACAAATGGACCAATCCATTTTGTCCTCAACTTCCCAGGAAAGAGATGTAATTGTGAATTATACAAGAGTACCTTTTGACCAACATGAAGGATTTTCTAAGAATATGTTTATCATGCAAAGTTTTCATCTTATGTTTTGCAATTTTTGCATTTTCAAATGCATCATTTCTCAGCTCCTCTAATTCATCCAATTGAAGCTTTCTATTTTTGCCAACCTCGTTTTCATTGTCATTGAATTGCCGAATAGCCCAATATGCACGGTGCTCAATCTCAACAGGGAGATGACAAGGCTTTCCATAAACTAGCCTATAAGGAGACATTCCTAAAGAGGTCTTATAAGCAGTGCGATATGCCCACAAAGCATCAACTAGTCGTAGGGACCAATCTTTACGGTTTTGATTGACTGTTTTCTTTAAAATGTTCTTGATCTCCCTATTTGCCAACTCAGCTTGGCCACTAGTCTGTGGGTGATAGGGGGTACTGACCTTGTGAATTACACCATATTTTCTCATCAAAATCCCAACGGGCTTGTTACAAAAATGTTTTCCCCCATCACTAATCATAGCCTGAGGCATGCCAAAACGAGAGAAAATATTTTCTTTCAAGAATTTGACCACAACTCGATGGTCATTGGTTCGAGATGCAATGGCCTCCACCCATTTAGACACATAATCAATAGCTACAAGGATGAATTGGTAACCAAATGAACTTGGAAAAGGTCTTATGAAATCAATCCCCCAACAATCAAATATTTCCAAAACAAGGATGGGGTTAAGGGGCATCATATTATGCCTAGTGAGGCTACCTAGTCGTTGGCGTCGGTCACATGCAACACAGAAGGCATGAACATCTTTAAACATGATAGGCTAATAAAAACCACACTGCAAGATTTTGGCAATGGTTTTCTTGGAAGAGAAATGCCTACCACAGGCTAATGCATGACAAAAATTAATGACCCTTGGAATTTCATGATCAGGGATGCACTGCCTAATAATTTGGTCAGGACAATATTTAAATAGGTAGGGGTCATCCCAAAAAAAGGTGCGCACATTGCGCAAGAATTTTTGTTTGTTAAGTTTAGACCAATGAGAAGGAATCTGACTTGTGGCTAGGTAATTTGCTATGTCAGCATACCATGGAAAACCAATGTAAGAGACAGTACCTGCACAAAATAAATTTTCATCAGCAAAGAGTTCATTTATTGGAGATTCATCAATTATGGTCTTATAGCTTGAAAGACGAGAAAAATGATCAGCCACTACATTCTCTACTCCTTTTTTATCTCGAATTTCAAGGTTAAACTCTTAGAGTAGGAGGATCCATCGAATCAAACGTGGTTTGGCATCTTGTTTTGTGAGCAAATATTTCAATGCTGCATGATCAGTGAAAACAATAACAAGAGATCCAACCAAATAAGACCTAAACTTGTCTAATGCAAAGACCACAGCTAAGAGTTCTTTTTCAGTTGTAGTGTAATTCAATTGAGCATCATTCAAAGTCTTGCTAGCATAATATATGACATGAGGTTTCTTGCCTTTTCTTTGCCCTAAAACAGCCCTAACCGCAAAATCACTAGCATCACACATCAGTTCAAATGGTAAAGACCAATCAGGAGCTTGCATGATTGGTGCAGTTGTCAACAACCCTTTAAGCTTTTCAAAAGCTTCTTGACATTTTGATGTCCAATCAAATTGGACATCTTGTGACAACAAGTTACACAATGGTACTAAAAGAATGAATGAATCTTCGATGAAAACCAGCATGTCCTAAAAAGGATCTCACATCTTTCACAGTCTTAGGGGTAGTTAATTTTTGAATGACTTCCACTTTTGACTTATCTACCTCTATCCCTTTTGAAGAGACAATGTGACCTAAAACAATGCCATGTGTCACCATAAAATGACACTTCTCCCAATTGAGTACAAGATTGCTCTCTTCACACCTTTCAAGAACTTTTTCTAGATGCATTAGACACAACTCATAAGAATCCCCATAAACTGAAAAATCATCCTTGAAAACTTCCAAAAAATTTTCCACCATGTCACTAAAGATACTCATCATACACATTTGAAAAATGGCTGGTGCATTACACAAACCAAAAGGCATTCTTCTATAAGCATAGGTACCTGATTAGTACTTAAAAGTGCATTTTTATCATGGTTTTATATCATCATTTTGCACTTGAAGTATTAATAACTCCTTAACTAAAATATATTTTATAATAACGTATCTAATAATATAAGATACCTATAATTTGTGGTAAATGTCTATTTTTAATGCAGGCCTATCATATAAATGAAATGATTGATTGATGACTTGAAGAACTTAAATTGCAAGGATGAAGAGATGGTCAAACTTAGAGAAGAGATGTCGATGCAATCCAAACCGGAACACTGTTCGGTAATTGGGTCATAACTGGAGCTACAGATCTCAGATTTAGGTCCAATTTATATGGATGGAAAGGTAAGACATAGGCCTACAACTTTTAAATGGAGCCCAAGATCTAAAAAGGCCATTATCAAGTCCAAATTGTAGCAACAACAAAGAAGCCCGAATCTGTCTTCCAGCCCGAGCACTGTTCAGTATTTTGGCCATATCTGGAGTTCTAGAAGTCCAAATGAGCTGATTGTTTTACACAAGAAAGCTAAGACAATTGCCTACAACTTTCATGTTTACAACTGGCTCCAATTTTGACGTTATCAATGACGTTTTGGGCAGACAAGAGAAGATAAGGATTGTCACCAAGTCAAAAGTTGGCCACCCACTTATCAATTAGTCATCAAATCAATAGTTCCCAATTTTGGCCTATAAAAGGAGGCATTTGCCATGCATTTAGGCATCTTGGTTTCCAGATCAAGATCATGCTCTTCCTTTCTCTCTTTGTATTTTTTATGCTTTGTTTTCATTAATATTAAGTTTATGCCTTTCATTTCCTTTCCTTTACTTAGTTAACTTTTATGTTCTTATTTTGTTTATCTATTTTTATTTCTTTGATTATGTCTAGCTAAGTTAATTATGTCAAGGTGAAAAGGTTACACTAATGGTGTAAGAATAAGTATAGTGTAAACTTAATATGGACTTTAATGTTTGATACTAACATGTTTTATATTTGTTATCTTGTTCACTCTTTAATACTTTGCTTGTTAAATGACTAATCTTGATTTATGTTGTATAACACTTGGTACAACAAATGCTTGGCACTTTCATAGCCCATAATGTATGGTATAACCGACACCTGAGCTATGAAAGGAACTTGATTTGTTGTTAACATAAGTTATAATCATGAATGCTTGACGAGATTTACAAGTATTAGCATTAATTGAATAAGCTGACTAATATAATCATGTTAACAATATATAATCTGATTGGAACCTCCTTTGTGTGTGGTTTCCAATTCAATAATAAGAGTTTATACTATACTTGTTTGATATACCATTAGTGGAACCTCTAACCTTGACATTTATTATTATTATTGTTTAATCCTTACATTAACATTTCATCTTTAAGTTCGCATCATCATCATCTTCTTCTTCTTCTCTTTATTATTATTGTTATTGTTCTTATTATTATTATTATTATTATTATTACCGTTATTATTAGTATTATTATTACTACTACTACTACTACTACTACTACTAATATTACTATTACTATTATTATTATTATTATTATTATTATTATTGTTGTTGTTGTTTATAATTGTTGTCTATAATTTGTACAATTAACCTCCCTGTGGTTCGACCCCGGTCTTGCCGGGTTATTTATTACTTCGACACTCCTACACTTGGGAGAAGACATCAACCTTTTAGTCGTGTCAGTACCAAAAGGACAAGTGAAAGTGGTTTTTTCTTGGTCTTCTAAAGAAATCTCAATTTGGTTGTAACCTGAGTATCCATCAAGAAAATAATAGAAAGCTCTTCCAGCTACTCTTTCAAGCACTTGGTCTAAAAATGGAAGCGAAAAATGGTCTTTCCTAGTCACCATGTTCAATTTACGATAATCAATGCACATACGCCATCCAGTTTGGATTCTAGTTGGTACTAGTTCATTATTGTCATTCTTCACTACCGTGACTCCAGATTTTTTAGGGACAACTTGGGTTGGACTAACCCATTTTGAGTTTGCAATAGGGTAAATGATACCTGCATCAAGTAGCTTAAGCACTTCACCTCTCACTACTTCCTTCATGTTTGGGTTCAATCGTCTTTGCATTTGCCTCACAGATTTAGCCTCTTCTTCAAGATAGATTCTATGTGTACATAAAAGAGGGCTAATTCCTTTCAAGTCAGTAATTTTCCACCCAATAGCTTTCTTGTGTTTTCTCACCACTCTCAAAAGTTTTTGTTCTTGCTCTATGCTAAGTTTTGATGAGATCACAATAGGATATGATTCATCTTCCCCTAGAAATGCATACTTAAGATCACTCGGTAAAAGCTTCCTTTTAGGTTTATAAGGCTGGACAAGAGATGCCTCAACTTTCACTTGGGGTGAAATCAAAGGCTCAAACGATGGGGTCCATTGACCTATTGACATAATAGGCATTGGATCTAGATAAGTCTCGAGTTCTCTTACTTCCTCATCAACACACTCCAAAGAACAAAATCTTTTATCATGAATTAAAGTTCTCTCCAATGGATCCTTGATCCATATTCTCTCAAAGTGTTCTTGACAAACTGTTTGGATCAAATCTACCTCTCTAATGTCCTCATGTTCCCCAATTTGTTTGGAGACATTGAATATATTCATCTCCACAGTCATATTGCCAAAAGACAATTTCATCACCCCATTCCTACAGTTAATTAAGGCATTAGATGTAGCTAGGAAAGGTCTCCCTAAAATGACTGGGATGGGAGCATTAGAACCTTGAATTGGTGCGGTGTCTAACACTACAAAATTAACAGGAAAGTAGAATTTATCTACTTGGACCAACACATCCTCAACGATACCCCTAGGAATCTTGATTGGCCCATCAGCTAATTGAAGGGTGATTCGAGTAGGCTTGATTTCTCCTAAAACTAATTGTTCGTAAATAGTGTAGGGTATTAAATTCACACTTGCTTCTAAATCCAACAAAGCTTGATCTATCTTATGACTTCCAATAATACATGAAATGGTAGGACAACTAGGATCTTTATATTTGGGAGGGGTCTTAAACTGGATGATGGCACTAGCATGTTCAGTCAGAAAATCTCTTTCTTTCACATTCAATCTCCTTTTGACTGTGTATAAATCCTTAAGAAACTTTGCATAAGATGGAACTTGTTTAATTGCATCAAGAAGTGGAATATTGACTTTCACTTGTTTGAACAATTCATAGATTTCTGAGTTCATAAGATCTTGTTTAGGTTTCCCTAACCTTTGTGGAAATGGTGCTCTAGGAACAAATTCTAAATCACTCATTTTGACTCTAATTTTTCTTGAATCATCTCCTTTCTCACTCATCTCTTTCTCATTTATCTCACCTTCTTTGTCACTCAAACTCTCATTTGTCACTTGTGTTTTGATTCCCTCTTCACTTTCCCTAGATTTCTCCTCCACAATACCTTTAGGAATCCTAAAACCTACACCTTTGTCAAAAATCTTTCCACTTCTAAGGGTAGTGATGGCTTGGACTTGTTCATGGTTTGAAGGTTCACTAGGTGAGGATTCACTCATGTGTACCTGACCTCTAGGATTGGGCATTGGTTGAGCTGGGATTTTTCCCTTCTCTTGAATGCTTAGTAATTGAGTCAACTTAGTTAGTTGACTTTGAATGTCATCTAAGGTCCTATTGGTCTGGTCTTGGAATTTGTAAGCTTGGTTGTTGATTCCTCCTTGTGTTTGCATGAATTGTTGAAGAGTATCCTCTAAGGATCTCTTATAAGGTGGTTGGTATGTGTTATGTGTGGGAGTATGAAATGGTTGGGATTGAGGTTGAAATGTTTGAGGTACTGAATAGCCCTCATTTCTCCATCCAAAATTTGGGTGGTTCCTCCATCCAGGATTATAAGTCTCAAAGTAGGGATTGCCTACTTGGTTTGGAAATGGCTTTCTAACATTACTTGAATCAGAAGTTTGGCCATATAGCACTTCCTTGAAGGCTGGAATGGTAGGACACTCAGTTGTCCTATGCCCTGTACTCTCACAAACAACACAGCTTTCCTTTTGTGTTCACTAATGACATGCACTTTTTAAATCTCAAGAGACTATACTTTCCTAGCCAATGAGGTTAATCTAGCATTGAGGTCATCAGTCTCTTTCAATTGAAACTTTCCACTTGAATGAGAAATGGTGTTTCTAGACTCAACATGAACTGGGAGAGAAGTCTCCCATTATTTTGTGTTTTTAGCCAATTGATCAAAAAAATCAAAGGCCTCACTTGGTTCTTTGTCATAAAACTCACCATTACATATGGTTGACACTAGCTTTTTAAAATCTGCGGTAAGAGAGTCATAGAAGAAACTCACTAACCTCCACATATCAAAACCATGGTGGGGGCATGCATTTAACAAGTCTTTGAACCTTTCCCAAGCTTGGTAAAATGACTCATTTGGACTACAAGAAAAATTCATCATTTGACGTTGTAAGGCTGCTGTCCTATGAGTGGGGAAGTATTTTTTCAAAAACTCAGCTTGCATTTCTCTCCATGTACCTATAGACCTAGGACGCAAGGAGTTTAGCCAAAGCTTGGCTTTATCCTTTAAAGAGAATGGGAACAATTTAAGCTGAATAGTTTCCTCGGTGCATGTTCTATCAATAAAAGTATTACATACTTCTTCGAAGTCTTTAATGTGTATGTATGGATTTTCAGAATCCATACCGTGAAATGTGGGAAGAAGTTGAATCATGCCCGGTTTCAAATTGAAAGCTTGTTGGTTAAGAGGTAAGATAATACACGAAGGTGTACTTTGTCTAGCCAGGTGAAGATACTCTCTAATAGTTCGAAAATTAGGTTGATCATTGAATTGTGGAGGTCCATTACCTTGAACACTCCCTTCACCCTCTACATCTTCAACATTAGCCATGATAAAATAATAATAATAATAATAATAATAATAATATAGCAATTATATGAATATGAAAAGAAAGAAAAGAAAAAAAAAATGCAAATAAAAGTAATTGCTCAAAAATAAAAATACAACAAATTAAGAAATTCACTCTCCAACTAATAAGCACTATTAACAAAAATAAACATTAAAAGATAATTATAACAAGCTTGAATAAAAAGGCGGTAATACCGGCCAAGCACTTCAAACAATAAATATAAGAAAAAATAATCATAGCAAAACAACAAAATAAACTGAAATAAACAAGAGGTGGTAATACCAGTCAAGCACTTTAGACAATAAATATAAGAAAAATAACAACAATAAACATTAAAAGATAATTATAACAAGCTTGAATAAAAAAAGCGGTAATACCGGCCAAACACTTTAGACAATAAATAAAAATAGTATCAACAAAATAAAATTAAATAAACAAGAAAAATATTAGAAACTAATAAGAATAGTCAATAAAAGAAAAATGGTTGAACCAATCAAAATCCAACAATTAATAGTCCAGTCCACAGTCCAATATCCAAAATGTTAAGGTCAAATTTTTTTTTTAAGCGGTAAAACCAGCCAATTGATTTTTTTTATATGATTTTTTTTTAGTTTTTCAATAATCAAATCTAAATTTGTTACCTTTGCTTGCTAGCTCCCCGGCAACGACGCCAAAATTACTTGACCGCTTTTTATGATCGGCTTGTTTTAACTCGCAAGTGCACGAGTGTGTGATATAGCAATTAACTCGGTAAGATCGAGGTCATATCCACAGAGAGTTAGATCTAGAAATTAAGCTAGGTAACAACAAAAAAAAAACTCAAGAGAAATTAAATTAACAATAACTTGGTTGAAAATAATTGATGGATTTGTTTTCAAAGATAAAAAAAGTGTAAATAGATTTTAAATGACAAGAAAAAGTAAGTCTTGGTCCAAATCAATTTTAATGGTGATGTATTAGTGATTTATTCAACATATATAAGATAAGTCAACCTAATATCAACGATGGTGATATTAGATCGGAAGATATTACAATGAAGTTTAGAAAGATGAATATTGATTATTGCTTAAGAATGAACAAGTACTTTCATATTAAGTAAGACATTAAATCAAGCAATCTCTATACCAAAACTAAAGTTTGTGCATAAAAATTCAAGATTATAACATTACCTAAATGATTTCTAAAATTTCTTTACAATAATAAATCATTCATTAAAGAAAAGCTCATTTGGACACCTGAGTCAAAAGTTATGGGTAAAACACCGAAAGGTGTTCTGAAAAATCAAATCAAGACAACTTTACAACCACTTTGGTGCACGTTTTTCTTCCTCATTTATGAGGCGTCTCCTTCTTCTTTTTGACACAAAATAATGTTAAAATATCCCCTCCAGCTTTCCATCCATGTGCTTGCCTTCTTGAATCAATGGATTACCCAAAATAAATCAATTGTTATTTGTTGTGTGGACATGTAAGATCATGGATTGTGTTTGGGTTGATTTGGGGTTGATTTGGGGCTGAATTTGAGCATCAAATAAGTATACAAATGTACTTATTATTTGGGCTAAGATTGACATTAAAACCTTGAGTGTTTAATGGTTGAAGTTTGCACACAACATAAGGCAAGTTTGGGCTTGAAATAGATCATATGATATTCTTTTCTAGAATTGGAATAAAATTGATTTTTTGGGACAAATTTGGAGCACTTATTTGAACCAAGATTTGCTTCAATCTTCTACTAAATGTCTCTTCAATTCTTTGTTCTGAATTCCGACGTTGAATTTTTTGAATTAATTCATTTAAGCTCCAAAAACCTATCGAAACATTAAAGCAAACTTCATTACTAAAAAACACATCAATTATTATAAAAACAACCAAATAAAAACAATAAATACATATGTAAAATAAGAGACTTAATGACACTTTTGATGCACAATCAATTGGTCTCACATTTCTATGAAGGGTTAACACCTAAAGATAGGCAAATGGTTGAATTAATGTGCAATGAAACTTTTGAAGATAAAGACCCTGATGAAGCAATGAAGTACTTAGACTTGTTAGCTGAAAATGCTCAAAATTGGGACACCGCCGGTACTTATGAAGCACCGAGTAAAACTCAACCTCATACATCTAGTGGAGGTATGTACAACCTTAGGGAAGATCATGACCTTCAAGCCAAGTTTGCATCTTTAGCTAGAAAAGTCGAGGCACTAGAATTGAAAAAGAGTGGTCAATTAAATTCTGTTGAATACATTGTGTGTCAAATCTGTGAAATAAATGAACACTCAACTAATGATTGTCCAACCTTGCCTTCTATTAAGGAATGTCTCCATGAACAAGCTCATGCTTTAAACAGTTTTCAAAGGGCCAACCACAACCCATATTCACAAACATACAACCCTGGTTGGAGAAATCACCCAAATTTTAGTTGGAAGAGTGAGAACAACAATACACAAACTTCACAACCACCATTTCAAGCACACCATAATTTCCAAAATTCTCATGGATATGCACCTCCTTATGCTCCACCTCGTAGAAGAAATCTTGAGGAAACATTGCATGCATTCATTGAAAAGTAAGAGACAATCAATACTCAACTTGCTCTAAACATGACAGATTTTAAAGATACTCTTGCAAAATTAACAT
Organism: Populus pruinosa; assembly: GCA_026413675.1. Lineage (NCBI taxonomy): Eukaryota > Viridiplantae > Streptophyta > Magnoliopsida > Malpighiales > Salicaceae > Populus > Populus pruinosa. Next base: position 15,206,373 of record CM048606.1, read on the forward strand.
CTGCTCTCAGTTTCCAAGAGAAAGGTAAGTTTCCATCTCAACCACAACAAAATCCCAAGGGGCAATACAATGTAAATGTAAGTAGTTTCGGAAGCCAACACATGGATCAAGTCAAATCAGTCACTACTCTGCGCAGTGGTAAGGTTATTGAAAAACCCTCTTTTGAACCTTATGAGAAAGATGATGAGTCAATCTCTAAGGGTAAGGAAAGGGTTGAATTTGAAAATTGTAAAGAAAAGACTGATTCTCTGCTAGCACTTCCATTTCCTCAAGCCATGACCAAACAAAGAAAAGTCAATCACAACTCTGAAATTTTTGAAATTTTCAAACAGGTAAGGATCAATATACCTTTGTTGGATGCTATTAAACAGGTTCCTTCCTATGCTAAATTTTTGAAAGATCTATGCACTGTGAAAAGAAAACTGAATGTGAAAAAGAAAGCCTTTCTAGCCGAACAAGTAAGTGCTATTTTGCAGAACAATAATTCTTTGTAAGTGCTATTTTGCAGAACAATAATTCTTTGAAATATAAAGACCCTGGTTGTCCTACAATTTTTTGCTTTATTGGAGAGCATAAAATTAAAAGAGCCTTACTTGATCTTGGTGCTAGTGTGAATTTACTTCCATATTCAGTTTTTCAGAGTCTCAATCTAGGTGAGTTAAAACCAACTTCTATAACTCTTTTACTTGCCGATAGATCTATAAAAGTGCCTAGAGGAATAATTGAAGATGTGTTAGTACAAGTCGATAAATTCATTTATCCTGTGGATTTTATTGTCATGGATACACAACCTGTTGAAGTATGTAATTCATTTCCTGTTATTTTAGGACGTCCATTTCTTGCAACTTCTAATACATTGATTAATTGTAGGAATGGAGTGATGAAACTATCATTTGGAAACATGACATTGGAGATGAATATTTTCAACATTTGCAAGCAACCTAGAGATGATAATGATTTACAAGAAGTGGACTTTACTGAAAAATTAATTCATGATCAATTTCCAACCACTTCCAGTGAAATTAAGATTGATGAATCTGATGATTTGCAAATGATTTATTTTTAGGAAGAATCAAAGACAAGTAATTGGAGGCCATAAATTAAGGAATTGCCACCACGATCAATTAAGTCCATACCTTCAAATGTTCAACCACCAAAACCTGATTTGAAGCCATTGCCATCCAATCTCAAATACTTATTTTTGGGAGAAAATGAAACTTTTCTGGTAATAATCTCTTCCAAACTTAATGCACATCAAGAAGGTAAGTTATTACAAACTCTGAAAATGCACAAAAATGCATTAGGATGGACCATAACTGATATAAAAGGAATACTCCTTTGATTTGTACACATAGAATTTATTTAGAGGAAAATGCTAAACCCTCTAGAGAAATGCAACGAAGGCTAAATCCTAATATGAAGAAAGTAGTGAAAAATGAAGTCATTAAGCTTCTAGATAATGAAATCATTTATCCTATTTTTGACAGCAAATGGGTAATTCCTACCCAAGTTGTACCTAAGAAGTCTAGAGTTACTGTGATAACAAATGAGAACAATGAGTTAATTCCCACTATAACTGTTACTGGTTGACGCATGTGCATTGACTATAGGAAACTTAATTCAATAACTAGAAAAGATCATTTTCCTTTACCTTTCATGGATCAAATCCTAGAAAGAGTTGTAAGTCATGAATTTTATTGTTTCCTAGATGGCTATTCGGGTTACAACCAAATTGAAATTGCATTGGAAGATCAAGAGAAGACTACTTTCACATGTCCATTTGGTACTTTTGCATATCGAAGGATGCCTTTTGGATTATGTAATACACCAGCCACATTTCAAAGATGCATGCTTAGTATATTTAGTGATATGGTTGAATATTTTCTTGAGATTTTCAGGGATGATTTTTCTGTTTTTGGCGATTCATTTGATGATTGTTTGACTAACTTAGGAAAGGTTTTGACCAAGTGTGAAGAGAAGAATCTTGTGCTGAATTGGGAAAAATGTCATTTTATGGTAACAAATAACATTGTACTTGGTCACATTGTTTCATCAAAAGGAATTAAGGTTGACAAATCTAAAATTGAGTTAATTGCAAACTTGCCAACACCAAAATCTCTTAAAGATTTATATCATTCTGAGGACATGCTGGTTTTTATAGAAGGTTCATCAAAGATTTTAGTATAATATCTAAGCCTCTAAGTAACCTTCTAACAAAGGATATTATTTTTGAATGGATTGAACATTGTGAAGAAGCCTTTGTTAAACTTAAAAACTTGCTTACGTGTGCTCCTATCATTCAACCTCCTGATTGGTCATTACCTTTTGAAATAATGTGTAATGCTAGTGATTATATCGTAGGTGCTGTTTTGGGACAAAGAAAAGATAAGAAACCTTATGTAATATACTATGCAAGTAAAACTTTAAATAGTGCTCAAATGAATTATACCACCACTGAAAAAGAATTACTTGCAGTAGTATTTGCATGTGAAAAATTCAGATCTTATCTTGTTGGCTCACCTGTTGTTGTTTTTAGTGATCATACAGCATTGAAATATCTTCTTTCTAAGAAAGATTCTAAGGCTAGATTGGTGCGGTGGATTTTATTACTTCAAGAATTTGATATCACAATCAAAGATAAGAAAGACAACGAAAATGTTGTCGCAGATCACTTGTCAAGATTGACAACAGATTCGAAAACTGACATCACACCAATCGATGACTACTTTCCCTATGAATCTTTACTTTCTGTCTCTACAATGCATTGGTTTGCTAATATTGTCAATTTTCTTGTTTCAGGACAATTGCCAGCTCATTGGAGTACCCAAGATAAAAGAAAATTCTTGAATGAAGTGAAGAACTTTTATTAGGATGATCCTTATTTATTCAAATATTATCCTGATCAAATATTTTGAAGATGCATTCCTGACAATGAGTTAAGTAGTGTCATTAAATTTTGTCATTCTGAGGCATGTGGGGGCCATTTCTCATCAAGAAAGACAACTGCAAAAATCTTACAAAGTGGATTTTACTGGCCCACCATGTTCAAAGACTCACATGCATTCTGCAAGTCTTGTGAAAATTGTCAAAAGTTGGGATCTATTTCAAAACGTCACATGATGCCTTTAAATCCTATTATTTTCATTGAGATTTTTGATTGTTGGGGTATAGATTTCATGGGTCCATTCCCTCCATCATTTGGTTTCTTATACATATTAGTCGCAGTAGATTATGTTTCAAAATGGATAGAGGCAATTCCAAGTCGAAACAATGATCACAAAACAGTGATAAAGTTTTTGAAAGAAAATATTTTGAGTCGATTTGGGGTCCCTCGAGCCATAATAAGTGATGGTGGAATATATTTTTGCAACAAGCCATTTGAGTCTTTAATGAAGAAATATGAAATCACACACAAAGTTACCACCCCTTATCACCCTCAAACAAGTGGACAAGTTGAGCTTGCTAATAGGGAGATCAAACATATTTTGGAGAAAATAGTGAACCCTAATAGGAAAGACCGGTCTTTAAGACTTAATGATGCACTTTGGGCTTATCGAACTGCTTATAAAACATCATTAGGTATGTCACCTTATAGACTAGTCTATGAAAAACCTTGTCACTTGCCTGTGGAACTTGAACATAAAGCTTATTGGGCTATTAAAGCTTTCAATTCAAATCTGGATGATGCTAGTCAACACAGAAGTGTGTAGAAATGGCAAGTTCCTCAAGTCATCATATAAGAAATATTTGTGTTTTCGGTGGATCTAGTTCTGGGAAAGAAAAGGAGTTTTTAGAATCAGTAAATCATCTTGGTCAGGTTTCTAGCTGAGAGAAAGATTCATTTAGTGTATGGGGAGAGACAGTCTTGGGTTAATGGGAGGTGTGCAAATAACTGTATTTTTAGGAGGTAGTTAAGTTTTGGGGGTCGTCCCCGAAGCTTTAGCACAAGGGGACATCATTGGAAAAATAATTGGAGATGAATTTCAGGTCTTCACAATGTCAGTTCGAATGAATGCAATGTTTAGCCATGCTTATGTCTTCATTGCTTTACCAGGTGGTCTAGGCACATTGGAAGAGATCTTTCATATTTTCTCTTGGGCTCAACTGCACATTCACCATAAACCTATAGGTTTGTTAAATGTTAATGGTTATTATGATAAGTTGTTGTCTTTTCTTGATCATGCTGTGGAACAAGAATTTCTAACATCTTCTGCACGACAAATCATAATCTCTGCTGCTACTGTTGAACAATTGATTGACCAACTACAATCTTTCATTCCTGTGATTGATCCTTCCATGAGTCGCATAAATTGGTCATCTAAGGAAAACTGTAAAAAGCTTAGATTGGATTTGAGCCTTCATTTGTGAATTTTTTGTCTTTTGGTTTTATTATTGTGTTTTGTTATTTCTTATTTTTGTTTCAGTGTGTTTCAGGTTTGTTAATGTTCGTTATTTCAGGTGATATCTTCTATACTCTATCTTTTTACCTTAGAACATTGAGGACAATGTCTCGTTTTGGTTGGGGGGAGAGGGTAGTAGTTGATAAAAAAAAATTATTTTTCATTTCATAAAGCATGTGCATAATTGTTGTTACTAGGATGATAGAGTAAAGGAGCTCTTTTGTTAAAGTGACTCTTGAGACGCATCTTAGTAACCATTCTTAACAAGGTCTATTATAATACTTCTTGAAATATTCAGGTTTACAAACTCTCGTATTGTTATCACTTAATTCTACACATATACTTATTTAACATGTATACTTAAACCTTAATTTACACATACACACTTTAACATATGATTGTGGGTTGCATATTGGATTATTACATTATTTATGTTCTTTTGTTAAAGGTAACAACTAAGGAAAAGGGATTGTATATAATTAAAAAAAAAATGAAAAAAGAAAAAAAATAAGAAAAAAAATGATGATAATAAAAATGTAGATAAGTTTGGTTTCGTAGCCTCCCTAACCTAAGCAATTAAGCCCGAAGGGGTGTTTTAACACCTAATACCCTAAAGTCAACTGACTTGGGAGTTATTGGCCCAACGCTTGTTACATGGGTTGAGGAAAAAAGCTTAAGGGAATCAAACATTGCACTATCTACATATCAGTATCTGTGACCCGAGTTACTAAGCTCGTAGGGGTGTCTTAACACCTAATGCCCTAAGACCAACTGGTCTGGGAGTCATTAGCTGAAAGCTCGTTACCTAGGTTAAAGATGAATGATGTTTTTAAATTATATGTATATACTTTAAAAAAGAAAAAGAAAAAAAAAGACAAAAATAATAATCCCAACCCAAGGAAGTTAACCTTAAACATTAGAACAAAAAAATTTGTTTTCTTCCAAGAAAAGCTCCATAATTATGTGTTGATACATTGAGCACAAAAGAAAGGTTTATTAATATCTTGTTAAGAGGTATTGAACAGATATATAAATTTAATGAGAGTTTGTTTATCTGAATAGATTAATGGAAGTTCAATGATGAATACCTTGCTTTGTGAAACTTGCAAATTTCTTTTCTATTTTAACGCTTGGATTACTAGAGACTAGTAATAAGCTGGTTGGGGTGTGTGATTAGTACTTAAAAGTGCATTTTTATCATGGTTTTATATCATCATTTTGCACTTAAAGTATCAATAACTCCTTAACTAAAGCATGTTTTATAATAATATATCTAATAATATAAGATACTTTTAATTTGTGGTAAATGTTCATTTTAAATGCAGGCCTATCACATAAATGAAAAGATTGATTGAAGACTTTAAGAACTTAAATTGCAAGGATAAAAAGATGGCCAAACTTAGAAAAGAGATGTCGGTGCAATCCAAATCGGAACACTGTTTGGTAATTGGGTCATATCTGGAGCTATAGATATCAGATTTAGGTCCAATTTATATGGATGAAAAGGTAAGACATAGGCCTACAACTTTCAAGCCCAAGATCTAAAAAGGCCATTTGTAAGTCCAAATTATAGCAACAACAAAGATGCCTGAATCTGTCTTTCAATCCGAGCACTGTTCAGTATTTTGGCCATATTTGGAGTTCTAGAAGTCCAAATGAGCTGAATTGTTTACACAAGAAAGCTGAGTCAATTACCTACAACTTTCATGTTTTTGACTGGCTCCAATTGTGACGTTATCAATGACGTTTTGGGCAGACAAAAAAAGATAAGGATTGTCACCAACTCAAGAGTTGGCCACCCACTTATCAATTAGTCATCAAATCAATAGTTCCTAATTTTGGTCTATAAAAGGAGGCATTTGCCATGCATTTAGGCATCTTGGTGTCCAGATCAAGATCATGCTCTTCCTTTCTCTTTTTGTATTTTTTGTAATATTTATGCTTTGCTTTCATTAATATCAAGTTTGTGCCTTTCATTTCCTTTACTTAGTTAACTCTTATCTTATTTATGTTCTTATTTTGTTTATCTATTTTGCTTTCTTTCATTATGTCTAGCTAAATTAATTATGTCAAGGTGAAAAGGTTACACTAATGGTGTAAGAATAAGCATAGTATAAACTTAATATGGACTTTAATGTTTGATACTAACATGTTTTATATTTGTTATATTGTTTACTCTTTAATACTTTGCTTGTTAAATGAATAATCTTGATTTATGTTGTATAACAATTGGTACAACAAATGCTTGACACTTTCATAGCCTATACTGTATGGTATAACCGACACCTAAGCTATGAAAGGAACTTGATTTGTTGTTAACATAAGTTATAATCATGAATGTTTGATGAAATTTACAAGTATTAGCATTAATCGAATAAGATGACTAATGTAATCATGTTAACAATCTATAATCTAATTGGAACCTCCTTTATGTGTGATTTTCAATTGAATAAATAGAGTTTATACTATACTTGTTTGACATACCATTAGTGGATCTTCTAACCTTGACATTGTTTGTTATCATTGTTTAATTGTTACTTTAATATTTCTTCTCAAAGTTCTAATCAATCTTTCTTCTTCTTCTCCTTCTTTTTCTTTACTACTACTACTACTACTACTACTACTATTACTATTACTATTATTCTAGTTATTGTTGTTATTGCTATTATTGTTGTTTATAATTTATACAATTAACCTCCCTGTGGTTCGACCCTGGTCTTGCCGGGTTATTTATTACTTCGACACTCCTGCACTTGGGAGAAGACATCAATCTTTTCGTTGTGTCAGTTACCTACCTAAATGGTCACATTGTAATGGGTTGCCTGCCTAGGATGGTATATTGTAATGGGTTGCCTGCCCAATGGAAAAATACGAGGATTTTTCAGGATGGTATATTGTAATAGGTTACCTACCCAGATGGTCACATTGTAATAGGTTACCTGCCAAGTGGAAAAACACGAGAATTTTTTTAATTTTATTTTTTAAAAATGAAATGGGTTACCTACCTAAATGGTCACATTATAATGGGTTACCTACCCAGATGGTCACATTGTAATGGGTTACCTACTTAGATGGTCACATTGTAATGGGTTATCTACCTAATGGAAAAATACAAGGATTTTTCAGGATGGTATATTGTAATGGGTTACCTACCTAGATGATCACATTGTAATGGGTTACCAGCCCAGTGAAAAAATACGAGGATTTTTTTAATTTAATTTTTTTAAAAAAAATATAGGGCTTGAAGGCGTACTATTCAATATATGGAAGTTTGAAGGAAATGAGGGCTCGAGGGCACACTCAAAAAGAGGTAGGGTAGGAAATGCACTACCTTTAATGGTTGAGGGCTCGGAGGTGCGCTAAAAAAAAATGAGGTGAGGGCTCGAAGGCGCACTCAAAAGGAGGTAAGTTAAGAAACGTACAACCTTTAATAGTCGAGGGCTCGAAGGTGTACTAAAAAAGAAATAAGATGAGGGCCCAAAGACACACTTAAAAGGAGGTAGGATAGGAAATGCATTACCTCAGGAATGGAAGATGAAAGGTGTTCGAAAAATATAGAGATTTTTTAGGTGGCCTAATTCTTATGGGCGGCTTGCCCAGGTTGAAAAATTCTTAAAAGTAAAATTTTTTAAAAAGCAATTTCTATGCTTGCCATTTCAAGTTGGCCTTCCACTTGATGGATTTCGCTTAGAATTTTTCTCTAATGAAATTTGCAAAAATCATTGTCCAATGTCTCAAAGTTTAGATGATATGCATGCATCTTTACCTAATTTGAAATATAGGCCCCCATTTCTTCTTAATCTTATTGTTTGATTGATAAAGACTTGCTATTTCTAATTTAGGTCATCTTTGTTGTTTGGCTTTCTAGCCCATTCGAGTTAGTCTATGTAAGTCTATTTCCAGATTTGTTTGCACAACTCAGCCTTTGTGGTGCCCATCGTGACCCACTTGCTTACTAAAAATTTTCTGACTCGTCAAATAATTTGAGAGGATCATTCATTACTCTTTGTCTCACGACTAAAAACATTCAATATCACTTGCTGAAAGGATCAAGTTGTCTTTTGTAAACCAAAATGCCTCTTTGTCTTGTTGAAGAAAATTAACATCTCCTTACTTGGAATTTTTTCTTTTAAACATAATGTTGCCCCCTTGTATTGGTCATTGCCCCTAAATGTGCTTTGTCAATAGCTTAGACAAATAATGGTTTTAAGAGACTATTCTCTTATTTCTATCCTTTTTTAGTTTGGTGAAGGAATGTAGGTCTAGAATGAATTTTGAAATCTTGATCTTGCATTTTGACAACAAAAAATTATTTCGATGTGAGTCTAAAACTATTTGCTTTTGAAATCTTGTAACTCCTTGGTTATTTTCTTTACTCTTGTGTTTGACATTGAGGTCTTCAGTGAAAATACATCATGAGATGACCTTTTGTCTTTATAGGTTTTTAAAGTGGAGGACTCGAGAAAAAGCTCGAGGTTTTGTATGAGAAAAACTTCTCTTTTTGAACACTCATTTTTATCAGCAAGAATAATAATGAGTAATTTATTCTTGATGTCATGAATTTTATGAAAAAAATATTCTTTAAAAGCATTATTTATTTTTCTAGGTTGCTTGCTTGCTTGATGTCATTCATATTTTCTTTTGCCACTCTTATTTGATTTGCCCTTTTTTCTTTTTTCATTGCTTTGGTAGAGCATACTCACTTCATCTTGTTATCACCTTTTCTTGTGATTTGGGCATGCCCCCCTAACATTTGAGTTTCTTAGGCTCTTTTGCCTTTTAGTTTTCTCACGACATTATCATCTTTCTTGATCATTGAAATTTCACTAGCCCCCCAATGTGGGGTGTGATCCTAGTCGGGATTTTTCATGAAAGAGAAATTATTTAGGCTCAAAAAGAAATTGTAAGGGATGTACTTATTTTAGAATGTGAAAGGAATAACAAAGATGGCCTTTTCTCATTTCAAATGCAAGCAGTTAAGATCAATAAACTTTGATCTCGTCCAGTGTGATAGTTTGGTCTTTGCAAAGAGATTCATTTCATAAGTCATGAGCAACGAGTTCACTACATACTATTATTTATACATTAAAAACACATGTTTCAACAGTCACGGGGTAAGGGTTTTTTTCCATTTCTTTTTTTTTCTTTTTAGAGTTTGGTTACCTCTATGAAGGAGTTGCTTGATTCACTTATCATTTTACAAGTAGAATGTCAACAATATTATTTTTGAATAAACATCAAATTATTTTTGAAATCAAAATGCGAGATCAATTTTTCAAAACTCCAATAGGGAAGCTAATTTTGGTAAAAGTAATGAATTGAATCTATAAGATCATGCAAGGCTTAAAGGGTGTATTTACTGATTATTTGATATCAATAAACATTTACGAGGGAGAGGAAAGATATGCAATGTGAATTTCTTGGCAAAACTTTTATTGATTTGATGAGAACTTATACAATCATGGATAATATTTCTTTACAAAATTGGAATTCACTAGCCTACTCAAATCTTCTCCATCCATTTTTGTTGGTATCTCCAGAGAATGCCTTCTTTACTATATAGGGGGACCTTCATAATTGGGCGCCCATTTGCTATGGTTCTTATTAGGTTGTAATAGGATTTTTCTCAATATAAGATCACCTTCTTTAAACTCTCTTAGTTGAACTTTTCTGTCATATGCTCTTGCTATCCTATTTTGATACAGTTGGTGGCGACAAATTGCAGCCAATCTCTTCTCACTGATCATATTTAGCTGTTTATATCGTATTTTAGCCCATTTAGCCTCTTCTAGCTCAGATTCAATGAGGACCCTTAGAGAAAGAATATCTACTTCTAATGGAATCACTACCTCCATTTTGTAAACTAATGAATAAGGTGTAGCCTAGCCGACGTCTTATTGCTGTTTGACATGCATATAGAGCATAAGAAAGCCATTCTTGCCAATCTTTGTATGTAACCACCATTTTCTGGACAATATTTTTTTATGTTCTTGTTAGCTGCTTCAACAGCACCATTCATTTTTGGTCTGTAAGGAGATGAATTGGAATGTTTGATTTTTCATTTAGTGCATAATTCCACAATCATCTTCCATTGAAGTTCTTGGTGTTATCGGTTACTATCCTTTCTAGCAAACCATACCTACAAATTAGGTCTTTCTCAATGAATCACTTGACCACCTTTTGAGTCATATAAGCATATGAGCAGGCCTCTACCTATTTTGTAAAATAATCAGTTGCGACCAAGATAAACTAATGACCATTGCTGGCTTTTAGATTAATAGGTCTAATCACATATATTCCCCACATTGTGAATAGCCAAAGTGATACCATATTGAATAAGGGCACTAGGGGTGTAGTGATTTTGTCACTATACACCTAACATTTATGACATTTGCAGAAAATTTCTATACAATCCTTTTCCATAGTTAACCAAAAATACCCAGCTCTTTACATTTATCTTGCCATCATATGCCCATTTACGTGGGCGGTGCACAGTCCTCCATACACTTCATATAAGGCTTTATTGGCTTCTGATCTGTCCAGGCATTTTAATAAAGTCCCATCAAATGACCTTTTGTATAAGATTTCTCTATCTATAAAGTATTCCCTCGCTATTCTTCTCAGAGTCTTCTTATCTGTTTTTAAAGCTTCAGAAGGATATTCTCGATATTGGATGAATCTTTTTATATTTGCATGCCAAAGACTGCCATCCACTTTTTCTTCTACTAAACAACAATGAGCAGGAGAACTTCTGACATCAACGCTTATAAGATGTACTCTGATACCACAATCGATTATAGCCATGGAGGCCAAGGTTGCTAAGGCACCCGCAAACTGATTCTTATCCTTTCCTAAATGATTGAACTCTATCTCCTCAAAGTTTTTAGCCAATTTGGAGAGATATTCTTGATATGGTTTTAATTTCTCATTTTTCATCTGCCATTCCCCCTTTATTTGGCAGATTATCAATATAGAGTCTCCAGATACCACTAATTTTCTTATCTTTAGTTCCAATACAGCTTCCAATCCATGAATGCAAGCCTCATATTCAACTGTGTTGTTTGAGCAACTGAACTGCAGCTTAATGGAGATGGGATATTGTTTTTCTTCTAGAGAAATTATTACAGCACCAGCTCCATTACCAGACACATTCACCGCACCATCAAAGTACATGGTCCACCAATCACTTTCTATTACCAAAGCATCTTCATCAAGAAAGTCAAAATTTAATGGCTCGTAGTCTTCAATGGCATTATCAGCTAAATGATCTGCGATTGCACTTCCTTTCATGGATTTTCTTGTTTTGTAGATGATATTGTATTTGACTAACAACACTTGCCATCTGGCTAGCCTATTCGACATGTATGTTTTTTCAAAAATATATTTTAGAGGATCTATCTTTGAAATTAACCAAGTGGTATAGTATAACATATACTGTCGGGGCCTTTTCACACTCCATACCAAACCACAACATAACTTCTCAATCATACTGTAACGAGATTCACATTAAGTGAATTTCTTACTAAGGTAGTAGATGGCTTGCTCCTTTCTCCCAGACTCATCATTTTGGCTAAACATATAGCCCATTGCTGATTCAGTCACTGTTAAATACAAAATAAGAGGCTTTTCAGGCATAGGTGGCACCAATAGAGGTGGGTTTTGTAGATATTGTTTGATCTTATCAAAGGCTTCTTGATAGTCTTCATCCCATACTCCAGGGTTTTACTTTCGAAGTAATTGAAAGATTGGTTCACAAGTGATTGTAAGTTGTGAAATAAATCAAGCAATGCAATTTAAACGCTCTAAAAAGCCTTGAACTTCTTTCTCGATTTTAGAAGCTGACATAGCTTGTATGGCCTTTACTTTGTCAGGGTCTACTTGTATACCATTATTGCTTACCACAAATCCTAAAACTTCTTGGGTACTACTATAATATTGGACACCCATTGAGAATAATCAACTACTTCCAAGAATCCAACATCCCACTGTTTTGTTATCTCCTCTTTCACTTTGATTAGTATATTTGGCCTTGTCCTCCTCAACTTTTGCTTAATCGACTTACATCCTTTTATCAAAGGTAGTTTATGTACCACAATATCAGTATCCAGACCAGGCATATTAGCGTATGACCATGCAAAAACATCAACATATTCTCATAAAAGAGTGACCAATTCACTTCTTACGCTAGTAGAGATTAACTTCCCTATTTTCAACTCTTTTTTATTATATTCGGTGCCCACATTTATCAGCTCTAGTTCTTCTTTTGCAGGCTTCCATGCGTAATCAGATTGTTCCACTAACCTTGTGAACTCTTGGATATCTTCCTTACCAAACTCTTCCTCATCCATATCAATTATTGTTTCATCAAAGTTAAGCCAATTATCCATAGTGCAATGAGTTTGTGAGGTATACGACAATCCGCTTTTGGATTTCCTAAAAGCAGAAAGTGTTTTGGTTATTAGTGTATAGTTCCGGAAAAGTAAATAAATGAACAAAGAAAAAGAATAACATGTTTGAAAGAAAATATGCATGATCTCATTGAAATTTAAAGGATAGAAGGGCTCAACCACAAAACCTTATTGCCAATCTTTTTAGCTATGATGATTTGGCAAGGCATAATTGTTCAAATAATACAAATAATGAAAACAAAGAACAAGCAAACAAACATTACTTTTTGAAAACAATGGGGACTTCATGAATTCCCTAATTTTCTAAATCTTCTCCTTTAGCTAGTTTCCTCACGAATTCTGAGGATAGCCAATAGTTAGCATGGGCAACTATTCATGAGTACTATCCTCTTCCTTCAAATCTTGTTCATCGACTTTCTTAAGATAATTAATAGTAACACCATTAAACTCTTTTCTTAGTCTCCCCTCATAATCCTCAGTTTTTATAACATACACGGATCTTGGAAATGTTACGTGGATTGGTGGGATCTCCATTTGATCTTCATCTGGCTCTTTCCTTTCAATCCAGGCTACTCTTTTTTTTTTTTTCTAATTTCAGTTGCCCTTTTGAAATATGCTTTTCTAGGCTTAAACCCTAAGCCAAACCTCTGATCAACGCACTTCATTTTTATCTCATTAATCATCTCAGGCATTCTAGTAGTAAGGTCATATTGAAATGGCAATCCATGCTTCAAGAAGTATTTAGTAGCCATTTTGGTTGCTTTAGAAATTTCTAGCTTTCTTCATACCATATTTTCTGGTACCCATTCAACATTTACAACTTCAAATGCATACAGGTTTCCATCCTTACTTTCTTTGGCTTCTATGTAAGATATTGATACATTTTTCATCATTGAAAAAGTTTCTTCAGCTCTCATAGTCACCAAATTCCTATTGATGATAAACTTGACCCGTTGATGTAAAGAAGATGCGACAGCTCGGGCTGCATGAATCCAAGGTCTCCCTAGTAAAATGCTATATGATGGATGAATGTCCATTACTTGTAATGTGACTTACAATGATTGTGGGCCAATGATTAGTTCAACATCAATACTCCCAATGATTGGTCTAGGTGACCCATTATATGCCTTAGCAGTTGTCGCACGTCAAAAAAATCCGCGCTGCGTCGGCTCCAATAATTTTTCATCGTTATTATTTGATTTGATCTTGTTGGATTTGTTAGGAGTCGCCACCTAGTATTTAATTGAAGATTGCTAGAAAACCCGGTTGTACTGGTCTTGTTAGAGATTCGCGGGTAAGGAACCGGTTGTAGTTAGGGAAGGTATTAGCACCCCTAACACACCCTACCTGATGTAAGCTGCTTCATGGACTTGATGTGTTAAAGAAATTTTAAAAATTTAGTCTTTTCATCGGATTTTAGAAATACAACTTCCGTACAAGTTTGTATTTCTACACCGTGATCTAATCAAAATATTAAATTCTTCTTTATTCTCTACAATTTTATCATAAATAAAAAGAAATATTACAAATACAAACACATGCATTTTTTATTTTCTTTTCTTTTCTTTTTTCTTTTTTACATCCACATTACAAATTATAAAAATTCAATACTAAAAATAAAATTACATCAAATAATTTAAATTACAAAGACAACCATTCAAAAATGCATAACAGTGCTGGGAACAACTCTGTGAAGCCAAGGGACAGTAGGAATAGTGGCGGCGCGTTGCCCAACACGCCACCACCACTAGCGGCGCATGGGTTCACGCGCCGCCGTACAAAATGCTGGAAAAATAGTGGGTCAGTCACAACTTCTCTCCTCTTCCCTTCCGTACCGATGTTGTAACCATTGTCACCTGCAAAAAGAAACAAAAAGCAACAACAAGCTGTCCCGTTTTCTTCTTGTTTTTTTTTTGGTTTTATATCTGCTTCCCACATATCTATTTGGGCTTCACTTTCTCCTCTGTTTCAGGGCAACGGCTCCTTCGCCTCAAGTGGCTGGCAATTAGGCGGCGCTGTACTGTGTAGAGGGAAGGGAAGAGGAGAGAAAGGGTACTGTCGGGTTAAATTTGGAGGGATGGTTGTTAAGAGGGAAATGAACCAAGAATCCCCAAAGAAGGGGGGGCCACTGGAAAAGGATGGGGAATGGCTGAGAGAGGAGAAGGACGGCGCTGCCGCCATCGCCGCTGGGTTGGTTGAGAGAGGGAAGAACAACGGTTGGCCAAGAGAGGAGGCTGAGAGGCACTGGTTTTGTGTTGATGAGAGGGAGATGGGACAGTGTAAGTATGGGGCTGCTGTGTTTTGTGTGATGTAAGCGGCGACTTGGAAGAAATAAAATCAAAACCAGGGAAAGGGAAGAAGAAGAAGATATGGCTACAATGTTAAGGGAGAGGCGACTGTGTTTGGCAAAAGAGAGGCAGGGTGATTAGTACTTAAAAGTGTATTTTTATCATGGTTTTATATCATCATTTTGCACTTGAAGTATCAATAACTCCTTAACTAAAGCATGTTTTATAATAATATATCTAATAATATAAGATACCTTTAATTTGTGGTAAATGTTCATTTTAAATGCAGCCTATCACATAAATGAAAGGATTGATTGATGACTTTAAGAACTTAAATTGCAAGGATAAAGAGATGGCCAAACTTAGAAAAGAGATGTCGGTGCAATTCAAACCGGAATACTATTCGGTAATTAGGTCATATCTGGAGCTATAAATCTCATATTTAGGTCCAATTTATATGGATGGAAAGGTAAGATATAGGCCTACAACTTTTATATGGAGCCCAAGATCTAAAAAGGCCATTTTCAAGTCCAAATTGTAGCAACAACAAAGACGCCCGAATCTGTCTTCCAGCCCGATCACTGTTCAGTATTTTGGCCATTTCTAGAGTTCTAGAAGTCTAAATGAGCTGAATATTTTACACAAGAAAGTTTAGACAATTTCCTACAACTTTCATGTTTTTGATTGGCTCCAATTTTGACGTTATCAATAACGTTTTGGGCACACAAGAGAAGATAAGGATTGTCACCAAGTCAAGAGTCGGTCACCCACTTATCAATTAGTCATCAAATCAATAGTTCCTAATTTTGGCCTATAAAAGGAGGCATTTGCCATGCATTTAGGCATCTTGGTTTCCAGATCAAGATTATGCTCTTCCTTTCTCTCTTTGTATTTTTTGTAATGTTTATGCTTTGCCTTTTATTTCCTTTCACTTACTTAGTTAACTTTAATCTTATTCATGTTCTTATTTTGTTTATTTATTTTTCTTTCTTTCATTATGTCTAGCTAAGTTAATTATGTCAAGGTGAAAAGGTTACACTAATGGTGTAAGAATAAGTATAATGTAAACTTAATATGGACTTTAATGTTTGACACTAACATGTTTTATATTTGTTATCTTGTTCACTCTTTAATACTTTGCTTGTTAAATAACTAATCTTGATTTATGTTGTATAACACTTGGTACAACAAATGCTTGACACTTTCATAGTTTATATTGTATGGTATAACCGACACCTGAGCTATAAAAGGAACTTGATTTGTTGTTAACATAAGTTATAATCATGAATGCTTGGCGAGATTTACAAGTATTAACATTAATCGAATAAGATGACTAATGTAATCATGTTAACAATCTATAATTTGATTGGAACCTCCTTTATGTGTGGTTTCCAATTGAATAATAAGAGTTTATATTATACTTGTTTGACATACCATTAGTGGAATCTCTAACCTTGACATTTGTTATTATCATTGTTTAATCGTTACATTAATATTCCATCTCAAAGTTCTCATCTTCTTCTTCTCCTTCTTTTTCTTTATTATTATTATTATTATTATTATTATTATTATTATTATTATTATTATTATTATTGTTGTTGTTGTTGTTGTTGTTGTTATTGTTGTTGTTGTTGTTATTTATAATTTGTATAATTAACCTCCCTGTGGTTTGACTCCGGTCTTGCCGGGTTGTTTATTACTTCGGCACTCCTGCACTTGGGAGAAGACATCAATGTTTTGGTCGTGTCACAGGGCTGCGACGTGGGTAGCTTCAGGAGAAAAAGACTCGGGGAGAAAAATTCAAAACCCACCGGGAGGGATGGCTGCTGTGAAAGAGATAGTGGTTAGGTTTAAGGTTTGCTTTTTTTGTATTTTTTTGATGTTTCATAATTACCCCCTCTTTTCTTTGTGTTAAAGGTTGCTATTTATAGGCAAAATGTTGCTTGGATTTCAAAATTGGTCCCTCAATTTTATTTTTTTGTAAATTTTGATTTTTTTGATTTTTTGTATTTTTTTGAAAACGAGCAATATCAACATCGACTCAATGAGAAAAATCAAAAATTTTAAAAATAACGCGTTAAAAGTTGAACGCGTTCCAAATATCTTTGAAAATTTAAATTCTTTTGAGATGATGTTGAAAATGCTAAAAATGATGCAAATATATTTAAAAATATATTTTTTGGATTTTCATAGGTTTTCTCTATTTTTTGGATTTTTTCTAAAAATTTATCAAAATATAGGTCAAAATTAGAGAATAACCCAGAATTAGGTTATGACAGTTGCCTCCCTCTTTACAATGCTTATGATAAAAAGTCACGTAAAAGACTTTAGATAGTAAGTGTTGTAAAGAAGAAAGGATGAGATATGATTGACTCATCTTGTTGAGAAACGATGAATCCTCTTGAGGGCTAGAAAGCATTCTCAGAGTAAAAACTGGAAGAGTTTTTTTTTGTTGAAAATTCAAAGATTTTAAAATGGTCAAATTGTCATGGGTGACCTACCCAACAAATTTTTTTTTGAGGTGGTCCCATTATAATGGGTGACCTACTCAGGTGAAAAACGCGAAGAAGTTTCAAAGTGGTGAAAAATGTAAAGATTTCACAAAGTGGTGAAGAGGTGAAAAATGTAGAGATTTTTCGAAGTGGTGAAAAATACAAAGATTTTTCAAAAGTGGTCTTGTTGTAATGGGCAACCTGCCCGGGTGAAAAACATGAAGATTTTTCGAAGTGGAGAAAGTGGGGAAAAATACAAAGATTTTTCAAAGTGGTCTTGTTGTAATGGGCAACCTGCTCGGGTGAAAAACACGAAGATTTTTCAAAGTGGTGAGAAATGTGAAGATTCCTCAAAATGGTGAAAAATAAAAAGATTTTTCAAAGTGGTAAAAAATACAAAGATTTTTCAAAAGTGGTCTTGTTGTAATGGGCAACTTGCCGGGGTGAAAAGCACGAAGATTTTTCAAAGTGGTGAGAAATGTGAAGATTTCTCAAAGTGGTGAGAAATGCGAAGATTTCTCAAAGTGGTGAAGAGGTGAAAAATGCAGAGATTTTTCAAAGTGGTGAAAAATAAAAAGATTTTTCAAAAGTGGTCTTGTTGTAATGGGCAACCTGCCCGGGTGAAAAACACGAAGATTTTTCAAAGTGGGGAAAGTGGGAAAAAATACAAAGATTTTTCAAAGTGGTCTTGTTGTAATGGGCAACCTACTCGAGTGAAAAACACGAAGATTTTTCAAAATGGTGAGAAATGTGAAGATTCCTCAAAATGGTGAAAAATGAAAAGATTTTTCAAAGTGGTAAAAAATACAAAGATTTTTCAAAAGTGGTCTTGTTGTAATGGGCAACTTGCCGGGGTGAAAAGCACGAAGATTTTTCAAAGTGGTGAGAAATGTGAAGATTTCTCAAAGTGGTGAGAAATGCAAAGATTTCTCAAAGTGGTGAAGAGGTGAAAAATGCAGAGATTTTTCAAAGTGGTGAAAAATAAAAAGATTTTTCAAAAGTGGTCTTGTTGTAATGGGCAACCTGCCCGGGTGAAAAACACGAAGATTTTTCAAAGTGGGGAAAGTGGGAAAAAATACAAAGATTTTTCAAAGTGGTCTTGTTGTAATGGGCAACCTACTCGAGTGAAAAACACGAAGATTTTTCAAAATGGTGAGAAATGTGAAGATTCCTCAAAATGGTGAAAAATGAAAAGATTTTTCAAAGTGGTGAAAAATACAAAGATTTTTCAAAAGTGGTCTTGTTATAATGGGCAACCTGCTTGGGTGAAAAAAGTGAACATGTTTCAAAGAGGTGAAAAATGTAGAGATTTTTCGAAGTGGTGAGAAATGCAAAGATTTCTCAAAGTGGTGAAAAATACAAAGATTTTTCAAAAGTGGTCTTGTTGTAATGGGCAACCTGCCTGGGTGAAAAACACGAAGATTTTTCAAAGTGGTGAGAAATGCAGAGATTTTTGAAAGTGGTGAGAAATGCGAAGATTTCTCCAAATGGTGAGAAATGCGAAGATTTTTCAAAGAGGTGAAAAATACAAAGATTTTTCAAAAGTTTTATTGAAAAAGGGTAACCAACCTAGATGGAAGATTTTGCAAGTGGTGAGAAATGTAAGAATTTCTCAAAAGATGGTTTCATTGTAATGGGCAACCAGCCCAAACAGAAGATTTTAGAGGTGCTAAGAAATTCAAGGATTTGTTAAAAGATGGTTTTATTATAATGGGCAACCGACCCAAATGGAAGATTTTGAAGGTGCTGAGAAATTCAAGGATTTCTCAAAAGATAGTTTCATTGTAATGGGCAACCAACCCTAATGAAAGATTTTGAAGGTGGTGAGAAATGCAAGGATTTCTCAAAAGATGGTTTCATTATAATGGGCAACCGGCCCAAATAAAAGATTTTGAAGGTGGTGAGAAATGCAAAGATTTCTTAAAAGATGGTTTTATCGAATAAAAGATGAAAAGGGTTTTCAAAGAGGTCTGATTATAATGGGTAACCAACCCAAGTTAAAACAATGAAATGTCTTCAAGAGACAACATGATGGGACTCGAAGGTGTACTATTCAAGCAATGGAAGCTTGATAGAGTATTCAAAAACAGAAAGGACTCGAAAAGGAACAAATGCTGAAAATGCTAAAAATGATGCAAATATATTTAAAAATGTTTTTTTTTGGATTTTCATTGGTTTTCTCTATTTTTTGGATTTTTTCTAAAACTTTATGAAAATATAGGTCAAAATTGAGGAATAACCCAAAATTGGGTTATGACAGCACTCATGGTACTTGGCTTCATGTGAAAGGCATCTACTAGCATTTTATCAAGTACATGCCTTGCAAATATATTGAGAGTAGAACCGTTATGTATAAGTACCTTAGCAATCACACAATCCTTACATTTTACTGTGATATGCAATGGTTTATTATGACTGGTCCCTTCATGATCCAGCTCAACATCGGTAAAATATAGGTAGTTGGTGGCTTGAATCCTACCCACCAAATGTTTTAAGGAGTCCTGTATGATATCCTGAGGAACAAATGCTTCATTAAGAACCTTCTAAAGTGCGTTTTTACGTAATTTTGAACTCAACATTAATGATAACAAAGAAATCCTAGCGAGTGTTTTCTTTAGCTGATCAACCATACTATATTCGCTATGCTTCATCAATTTTAGAAATTTATCAATCTCTTTATTACTTACTGGCTTGTTAACCTCATATATCTTTGTCAATTCCACCATATCCTTTGCTTTGGCCTTTCTATGGCTTTCCAATTCTTCAAGAGTAAAACATCTCCCACTCCGAGTGAGTCCTCCTATTTCAGTATGGAAAACAAGGGTAGGATTTATGCTGTGAAAAAATAACCATAATTATAGGGTTGGGCATTATGGCTTCCACTAACAGTATTCATAGGCTTGGTTAGGATCATTTTTGGTGGACCTTTTTTAGTTGGTATATATCTGCAAACTTCCACTTTCTTGCTACAGCCAGTCATTGTTCCTACTAACTCATCTTCTTTGGGTTTCATCAATCTTAACATTCCCAACATCATTATATCTTCTACCTCAAAATAAAACTCCTCGCACGAGTCAATATCATGCCTAAACTGCTGATGATATTTATAATATTCATTCGCATTCCCTATAGCTTGTATTTTGATTGGTGTCTTTAGATAATCAGCTTGCCTCAACATCTCATACAATCTATCCATAGTCACCCTTAAAGTTGCTTTACTTCATATTAACTCCCCCACCTTTAGAGGCATGATTTGGTAGAGGGTTAGAATTCACATTCGGAGATTCATTAAAAGAAATCCACTCAGCTTTGATGAGTTGAAGGATTGTTCTTTTGAATGCAACACATCTATGAATATTATGACCAACAATACTAGTATGGTATTCATATTTTTGATCGAGTTTATTCCAAAAGGGAAATGGTGGTTGTAAAGGTTTTAAAGGAACAGGTGCTCCTTGACCAATACTAAGCAATCTTTGGTGCATTTCACTAAGAGACGTGGACAATGGTAGAAGTTGCATTTGATTTATTGGAAAATTTCTTCTTGGGCGGTAGGCATTATTGGTTTGATTGTTTATTGGGTTATTTTAGGTGTTTGTAGGTGAAGAGAATTTTATGTTGGATATGGAGGGGGTAAGTGTAATACTTTTGAAGCTGTAATTATCTTGGTAGGTTTTCTTCCCTTTACTTTCCCTTTCAATATTGTGAACTTTTGTTTCTTTCCTTTTTCCAACAAAACCTTTTTTTCTATAGGATCCATGATCCTACCCGTCCGAACAACTTGTTTGATCCTTTCAGCTATGACAACCAAATCAGAGAAATTTTGTGCAGCACTACCTACCAAGTATTCAAAGTATGGGGCTTTGAAAGTGTTGGACAATAAACCAGTCATTTTCCTTTTTGACAATAGAGGATTTACTTGCACGACTGATTCATGCCACATTTGGGCATATTCTCTTACAGACTCCTTATTGCTTTTTTCCATGGCTTGCAAACTTGATTTATCTAGGGCAATATCCATGTTGAACTTATACTGTCTAATAAAAGCATCAACCAAATCCTACCATCCTTTAATTTTTGTATTATCAAAACACATATACCAAGCAAAAACAACATCACTTAAACTATCTTGAAAGAAATGGATCAATAACTTCTCATCATGGACTATTTCAATCATCTTATTACAATATGCAGAATATGACAATCTATAAGCAAATGTATGAGATGCATGAATGTGAATGCGACATATTAGATATAGATTCACTCTTTAGTGGTGACATATGACCATCATTCTTTGGATATGTGGGTTGAGCTTGAACTTGATATAATTATTGTGATGCCGAGAAGAGATCTACTTAGCTTTTTGAGCTTTGGGCTTTCAGCATTATACATATATTTTTGCATTGAAAATATAGGTCTCAACCCTTTTATTACTTATTTCAGAAGCTTACAGTGAAAAATTAATCTAATCTATTATAGGAGAAAAGACACTCCCTCTAGTAGCTATTGCTTTTAAAAAAAGATCGGTGTTATCTATGCTTCTTTGATATTTCATTATATCTCCTTCCACTTGATGAGCTTCCACTCGTAATGAATGGGCTTTTGCAACTGCTCGATCAATTTGATCTAGTAGTTCCTTTATCCTCTTAGTATGAATCAAGTTGTTTCTAAACAGAAAGTTATTGGCATTATCTAATGTTTGATTATGTTGCTTTATCATTTTCTGGTTTTCTATAAGCTGTACGGTCTTTAATTTTTCTTTTTCCAGCTTAGATCTCAATGCTTCTGCTTCAACCTTATGATTGTTCAACTCTGCTTTTTGCTCTTTATGAATTTTAGTTAAAGCCTCAAGTCTTCCTAATTGGTCTTTAAACTTAATAATGTCCGCCTGACATATTTTCAATATAGCTTGTGTCTTGATGATTAACTCTTCCCAATGCTTAGCTTTTTCCATATAATACATCATGTCCTGATTAATTGTCTTTTGTGTTTCCAAGTCAGCCTTTGCCTTTATCAAGTCTTGACCTAAAGAGTCCCTTTCTTCTTTAGCTATTTTCCTTACACCCTTTTCTTTAGCTAGTTGCCACTCTAAAGACACTCTTTGTTCTTCCTTTTCTTTAAGTTTAGCTTGTAATGATTTTACTTGTTTTCTTAATTCTTTTTCATAGTTCACTCTTTTCTTCGAATGCCCATAGATTCAGAAACTTTTTCCATATAAGAGACTCCTCCATTACGCCATTCGGGATACTTTTCGCTAATTATAGGATTCCTTAATCCGGTCTCCTTTTTCACCAGTACCAAAGATTTCCAATCTTCTTTAATGCTCTCCAGCATCTCTATGGTAGCTCATTTATATACTCCAGTAAATTGAGCTAAACCAACTATTTTTGGGATACTTTATATGCCCCCAAATTGTCTTACAACTAAAGCAGACGCATAACTAATATATCCAGTCACTCCAATCAAAGGTACCCAAGGCTTCTTCCCACAACCCATTAGGTACATTACATTTCTCATCCAAGGAGCTCTCTAATTAAAATTGCTTTGTGGAATTCCTTGTAATTTTACCCTCAAGTCATCTTCAAAAAAAATTTTCCATTCATTTGATACAAAGAACTCGAGTGGCCTTTGATCAAACCACCAAAAATTCTAGAATATTGTTGTCTCGGATTCTATATGACTTACCATCCAAATAAACAATAATGGAACACAACATTTCATAGAACCTTTTTTAATCTTTTTGCAATGATTGAGGAACAAAAAAGTTTCAGCCAAGATCGCAGCAGAAGGATTAATTTTGGTTTTCTCATACTCAACAAACAAATTGGCTGCCTCTACACTAACAATTCTAGCAGTTGAAGGACATAAAATCAACCCAAATATTCCCAAAGCCAGTACTCTATATACCTCTAATTTAGCCCATGGATTAGACTTTTTAGCAATCAACAATTCTTCTAGTTGTTCCATCTCAAACTCCCAGAATTATTTTTTTCTCTATATAAGGTCATTTGCTAGATTCCCAATAGCTTAGCAAGCTCCTCTATAGTATCCTCAATCCTTTGATGAAAGTCCATATTATGTATATCTTGAGGAAATTTTGTCAAAACTCTGTATTCTTCAATGGTAGGAACCATATTGACATCCCTAAATGTAAAACATCGATAATTAGGATCCCAAAAATAAATTAGGGCTTTTATGGCTAATGGTAGTATTGGAACATTCAGAAGATGCAAAATTTTCATTAGCCAAGTATTTGGTGAGTGAAAGCACATGAATGACATCATTTATTACACATCTCACATCTTTTAACAACAGTATTCCATTGTTATCTAGTCTAGGGTAGTCTCCCTCAGTCATATGAAATGATTCAGATTCAAGCCCATACTTAACAGTGGTGACTTCTCGATTAATGACCATTATATCACCTAAAAATAATCCTGTAATGAAAATGATATATGTTAAGCTTGCCTTAGTGAAACTTACATAGGGAACCACCTAAAGGGTAAGTTTTAGTCATTAAATTGCTAACTCTAGTCTTTAAAAGGTCTTTTGCATGCTTAGTGATCTTCCTCGAAAGGTTGATATGAGGCTTACAAGTAGTGTGAAGATAGAGGCCCTGAATAATATCAGTTTAGATATACCAACCACTATCAAGTAAACATTCAAGCAAAAGTTGGATAGTTTCACGAGTCTTACCCAGGCTAAAGCCATTTGGGTATTGCTACTCTCCTACTTAACTTAAAGTTTATATAGTAGATATTTATTATGAAATGTGTGGTGTGTGAAGGCATAAATCCATATTCAATATATGTATAATGACATGAATAAATATGGATGCTAAAGCTGTGAAAATAAATAAAATAAACCAAATAAAATGAAATAAAATAAAAAACCAAACAACACAATAAGCATTTGTAGCAATTTTAACAAATAAAGACAAAGCTTAGTCTATTAGTCCCTAGTGGAGTCGCCATTCTATCGCACCCGACATCGCGACGGCCTTAAAAATTGTTATGGAAAGAATGGATTTCTAGCATCCTATTCTTTGACGGGGAATATTCTTGTTTAAGGAGTCGCCACCTAGTATTATGGTCATTAGGAACCCTAACTGGTCAACAAAGATTCTATGGTACGAGATTGGTTACGTAAAAGGAAAGATATTATCACCTCTTAAACATCCTGCCTAAGACAGCCTACATTGCTGATCTTTGTCATTGATTGCTAACATTTTTGTTGGTTTATACTATGATTAATACTTAAAAGTGCATTTTTTATCAAGGTTTTATATCATCATTTTGCACTTGAAGTATCAATAACTCCTTAATTAAAGCATGTTTTATAATAACATGTCTAATAATATAAGATACCTTTAATTTATGGTAAATATTTATTTTAAATGCAAGCCTATCACATAAATGAAAGGATTGATTGATGAATTTAAGAACTAAAATTAAAAGGACAAAGAGATGGACAAACTTAGAAAAGAGATGTTGGTGCTATCCAAACTGGAATACTGTTCGGTAATTGAGTCATATATGGAGTTATAGATCTCATATTTAGGTCTACTTTATATGGATGCAAAGGTAAGACATAGGCCTACAACTTTTATATGGAGTCTAAGACTTAAAAAGGCTATTTTTAAGTCCAAATTATAGTAACAATAAAGAAGTCTGAATCTGTCCTCTAGCCCGAGCATTGTTTAGTGTTTGGCCTATATCTGGAGTTCTAGAAGTCTAAATGATTTGAATTGTTTACATAAGAAAGCTGAGATAATTTTTTACAACTTGCATGTGTTCAAGTGGTTCTAATTTTGATGTTATCAATGACGTTTTGGGCAAATAAGAGAAGATAAGAATTATCACCAAGTCAAGAGTTGACCACCCACTCATCAATTAGTCATCAAATCAATAGTTCCTAATTTTAACCTACACAAGGAGGCATTTGCCATGCATTTAGGAATCTTGGTTTCCAGATCAAGATCATGCTCTTGCTTTCTCTCTTTGTATTTTTTGTAATGTTTATGCTTTACTTTTATTAATATCAAGTTATTCCTTTCATTTCCTTTCATTTACTTAGTTAACTTTTATCTTATTTATGTTTTTTTTTTGTTTATTTAGTTTTCTTTCTTTTATTATGTTTAGCTAAGTTTATTATGTCAAGGTGAAAAGGTTACACTAATGGTGTAAGAATAAGTATAGTGTAAACTTAATATGGACTTTAATGTTTGATACTAACATGTTTTGTATTTCTTATCTTGTTCACTCTTTAATACTTTACTTGTTAAATGACTAATCTAGATTTATATAGTATAAAACTTGGTACAACAAATACTTGGCACTCTCATAGCCCATATTATATGGTATAACCGACACCTAAGCTATGAAAGGAACTTGATTTGTTGTTAACATAAGTTATAATCATGAATGCCTAACGAGATTTACAAGTATTAGCATTAATCGAATAAGATGACTAATGTAATCATGTTAACAATTTATAATCTAATTAGAATCTCCTTTGTGTGTGGTTTCCAATTGAATAATAAGAGTTTATACTATACTTGTTTGACATACCATTAGTGGATCCTCTAACCTTGACATTTATTGTTATCATTGTTTAATCTTTACGTTAATCTTCCATCTCAAAGTTTTCATCAACTTCTTATTCTTATTCTTCGTTTTCTACTACTACTATTATTATTATTGTTATTATTATTATTGTTATTGTTGTTGTTGTTGTTGTTGTTGTTGTTATCTATAATTTATACAATTAACCTCCCTATAGTTCGACCCCGGTCTTGTGTGGTTATTTATTACTTCAATACTCCTGTACTTGAGAGAAGACATCAATCTTTTAGTCGTATCATACTATGATGGTTTGCGTGTAATATTCTTGACTGTGACGTTAGTAAATATTCAACTATGAATATTTCCAACTCTAACATTGATAAATATTACGTAGGTATCAAAATGAATAAATTTAAATCATTATTTCTTTTTTTATTTCTGACTTTGGTGTTAGTGAATCAACAAATAAAAATCAATTAATTTTTTACGCATACACAATATTTTTATTTTTTATGTTGCTAAATAAAAGCAAAATTTAATAAAACAAAACAAAATAAATTTACATTAGTATTCTTGTTTCTAACTCTAACGTCAATGAATAAACCAATAAATTTATTTTATTTTATCTTATGTTATTTTTTATACACATTTTTTATTTTTATATAACTAAATAAAATACAATGAAATAAATTTGAATCGATATTTTTATTTTGACTCTGGCGTCAATGAATAAAAAAATAATAAATTCATATTTATATATATATTTTTTACATAATTTTTATTATTTTATTATTTTTTATTTACATTTTTGGGTTGGGTCCTTCTCTGTTTCATTTGCATGCAATATGTGAGTAACTCATATTTTACAACAAATGAATTATAATTAACTAGTTACTATGGAGATCACAGTATAAATTTGATGAGTTATGATTTTTGAAGAGTTATGATTGTTTTTGGTTGATGGCATTGCAACCTTTATTTTGTTTTCCATGGAAAGTTAATTTGAGTTTTGCCTGAGTACGAGTAAAAGTTAAGTCCAAGCAAATTTGATGAGAATGCAAAATGTTATATTTTTCTCTCTTAATATTTATTATTTTATACTTATTTGATTCCTAAATGTATTCATTATTTTTATATTTCAATTTCGAATGTAAATGGAGGTATTAATGATGAAACAAAGTTATTTTGATGATTCTGAACAATTTCAATATAGTTTTATAATTGGGGATATCTCTCTCACCGAGCTTTGCATGAGGTGATCCAAAATGCTATGGAACCCTAAAGAACAAATATATGACTTTCATGTTTTGATTTTTTAGAGTTGCTCATTGCATCAAGGTCTAAATTGGTTATAAAGACATTGCACCTGTATTGTCAACGTGCTGGAATGTCTTAGAGCATGCAAATCTAATATCATGTGATTTATTTTTGGAAGCTTTTAAACTTGGGTGCGTGAATTTCAGCTAAAGATATCACTTTTCTTGTTTTATTATACTTGTGGTTGTGTTGTTTAGTTTTATTAATCTTTCTAATTTTTAAAGCTGCTACTAAATTAAATTTTAAGGCTTGTTTTAAGTTATTTAGTAATTAGGATTAATTAGATTTCTTGTTTTCTAATTGACAATAGCTGAGCAGAGATAAAATAATAGTTATATATATATCCATTGATTTCATTGATGATTAGATGAATGTTGACTTGGACCACGAATTATATTTGTAATTGATTTTGATATTTTTATTTGAGTTATTTCTTAGTTATTGTTTTTAAATTGCTTTTGTTATACTCAAACCCTCCATCTTTGTCTGTGTAGCACAATATTAATTAGGCTAGATATTCTTTCTATAAATAATAAATACTCAAGCTATTATATTTTTTGTTAAACATTCTTGGTTTTATTTTATTTTTAGTTGTCTACGACAGCACACGAAGCATATATCAAACTAAAATAGAAAAAGTACAAAATAAGAAAAATAAGTCTCCTTATTGTAATAGAAAGTCTCCTTTGCTCCTCATTAGCATGGGGCTATAACCGGCTGGCATTTGTTTCCATTGTAATCGCAAGCGGAAATCCGCAACCTAGCAGTTATATTGGCACTGAATCTATAAACAATGACGCAACATCGTTTTTCATTGCTTTGCCAACAAGGGTATACCCATCTTCCTCCTTGTAAATGACATCTATGACTCTCGAAAGATTGAGAATGCGTTCAAGCAGAGGCATTGGCACAGCGGTAGGTTTGAGACACTCTTCATTTATGTCCTTCCAAGCATTGACGACTTGCATGTGAAACTCTTTATACACTTCTTGTTCCGAGGGACCATATTGCCTTATGTAACATTCAACTCCTGAAGCAGCATGTCCTCTCTCTTGTTCAAACT
Organism: Populus pruinosa; assembly: GCA_026413675.1. Taxonomy (NCBI): domain Eukaryota; kingdom Viridiplantae; phylum Streptophyta; class Magnoliopsida; order Malpighiales; family Salicaceae; genus Populus; species Populus pruinosa. The sequence continues at coordinate 15,234,905 of CM048606.1, forward strand.
GAAAAGTATACATAATAAGACCTTTATGACATATGTAGAAGGTGGGTTTTTTGTATTGGTGGGAAATAAAGGGAAAAGGTTTGGGAACTAATCCATACTTTCAGTAAAAAAATCTAGAAGCCATAATTAGTAAAGCAATCATGGAGCACAATTATATTTGGTCTCTAATAAATTGACATAAAAATAAATGTATCAAACTTCTACCATATTTATGGCATCAATGTAATTAGTTGTTCATTTCCTCCTCAACAATCCGATGAGTTCATCCATTTCCAAACTATCAAGTTATCCTAACTCCATTAGCTATTACTTTCAAGGAATTTCAAACAATCTTTACTTGAATAGTTTTTAACAAATTAAAATAAGCTCATACCTTATGTGATTTTACATCATCCATGAGTCTGCAAATTGTTTCTGAGGCTCTAACAATTTTAGGGCGATTGAACACCCAGTCAAATGCTTGCTCGGTCACCATGTCGGCCATGCCAATGAAAGACACGGTTGCGAGCATGCAATAACCAGTCGTTAGTAGAGCCACCTGCATATATTCTTCCATCGTCGGGATATGATTTTCATGGAACCATTTGGCTTCGTTAAGGTAGGCGTGGACTAGAACTTTCATCTGTTACACATCGTACATATGAAAATGAATACTAAGTTAAACATAATAGAGTAATTTCTACAACATAGTATATCAGTATTTGATTTAAGGAGTGAAGAGTGTGGTGCATACTGCTTCTTTTCCATAGTGGACTCTGTAGGACCATCCCTCCTTCGCCACTTTTTCCTCCATTTTACTATAAACATTCAATAGTGCCTCATAACATATTTTCATGTAATCTGGAAGGTGGTCCATGCTTTTAGTGTCCCACCTGAAAATTAAGTGTCCAGGTTTTTGTAATCGCGTTGTAACCGTTATTTGTCTCTTAATTAAGCTCTACTTTTCAAAAAGTAAAAACTAAAAGAGCCGTTTCCGGGCAACTAACCTGTCAATTGCTTCTGTGAAAAGTTCCAGCTCTTCAAGGGTGCCATAAACATCATAGATGTCATCAATAATCGATGTCATGGCTATTACTTTGGTAAGTATTTTCCTGGCGAGGGAGTATTGAGGCTCAAAATAAACACCTACTATCCAAAAGAAGCACTCGACCACCCTGTCCCTTGCAAAAGGAAGCCTTCTAGCAAAGTCCAAACCCTTCCACCACCTGAAACAAATAAAATATTGAGCACTATCTGAAGAAGTAAATAGCTTCACAAGTAATCCTAAAAAGAAAAAGAAAAAGAAGAAAAATTAAGGCGCTGATGCACGCATTATAACTTGCTCTCTGCGTCAATATTCATTTTAACATGTCAACGTGCGTTCATTCTAAATTTGGATACAAGTATCACCTTGAAATTTCTGCAACCTCTTCTTTATGTAATTCTTGCACGAGATTGAAATTCAACTTTGCAAGCCTTAGTAAATTTTTGTTACATGACGGCTCGTCCTGGTAGATAGAAATGTAGCGCCTACTCTCCAGTCTTGGAACGCCCCTTCGGATGGGCTGCTTTAGGGCATGAGAAACTTTTGCTGCTAGTGGACAGTCTGGACTAGTTGCCATGGACTTGAGGTGGATGGTTGTGAAAGCAAGGGCCTCATCAAGAATATCTTCTCCACGCACCGCTAGATGTGCAGCTTCATAGAGACTTAGGATGCCTCGAACATCATTGGATTGCTTGAAATAACCTTTGTCATCTTTGAACTTGTTGAATATATCTGAATTAAATCACCAGAGAAATGGACTTGAAAATTTGTATGAAGATTATGTTATGCACATTTCTTATAACAAATGGCCGTACATATACTTATAATTACCACATGAAACGTTGTAGCCATGTTGTCTTAGTAGTCGAAAACCAAGAGCGGTGTTGTAAAGGTCATCATCTTCCATACCAATACGGTTATTGTAGATATGCTGTAGTGCTTCTTCTATCTCTGTTTCAAAGTGGTAAGCCACACCTAGGCGCTGGATGGCATCTATAAGATTCAGCTGTTGTGATGAATCACTAGCCAAGAGTTCTCTCTTAAATTGTTCCCTCAGCTTTTCAATTTCTTGCAATTCAATGGTTTCATGCACCTGCATTAGTTACCATACTATTAAACGCATCATTAAAATTTCTCAAAGGGAGAAGAAAATAACAAAGAATCATCGGTTATATATATATATATAGTATTGTCGTTTTTGCATGCAATGACCTTGTCTCTGGGGAGATGGGAAATGAATTGATCACCCCAAATGCTTGGACGAAAATTAGCTGTCCGGCGAATAGTCTCATTATGATGAGCTTCAGGAGTCTTGGGTACAACTTCTTGGGAGACTTGGGTGTACATGTTGCTTCTGCAAGGATGTTCAACAGATGGCAAGTTTTTGTATCGGTTAGGGAAATAGAGCAGTGAACAACATCTGCATAGATCAGGTGTCTTTATAGGCAGCTGAAGGGGGTTTCGGTGTTTATTAATCGCGTGAGAATATCTATAATGTTCGACCTGAATTTTCAACACCTTCTGTTTTAATTACTTTTAATTTGATAAACGAAAACCTTGTGAAACATGGTTGCTGATGTTGTTGTATGGAAAACGTTTTGAATTGCAAAATATCGACCACATAGTTTTTTGATATTTTCCAATGCCAACAGAATACTGTCGCTGAAAATTTGTCTGTCAATTATGTTGAAAATTTCTTTATTTATTTTCCAATGCCACATATTAATTATGTGGAATGCATGCTGTGGGATTTTCCAATGCCACATATCTAAACATGGTTTTCAATTCTGTGGACTATGAAAAGAATACTTTATTAACAATTGACACAACTAAAAGATTGATATCTTTTTTCAAGTGTAGGAGTGTCGAAGTAATAAATAACCCGGCAAGACCAGGGTCGAACCACAGGGAGATTAATTGTACAAATTACAAATAACAATAATACAATAACAATAACAATAACAATGATAACAACAACAACAACAACAACAACAACAACAACAATAGTAATAGTAGTAGTAGTAATAATAATAATAATAATAATAATAATAATAATAATAATAAAGAAAAAGATGGAGAAGAAGAAGATGAGAACTTTGAGATGGAATATTAATGTAACGTTTAAACAATGATAATAACAAATGTCAAGGTTAGAGATTCCACTAATGGTATATCAAACAAGTATAATATAAACTCTTATTATTCAATTGGAAACCACACATAAAGGAGGTTCCAATCAAATTATAGATTGTTAACATGATTACATTAGTCATCTTATTCGATTAATGCTAATACTTGTAAATCTCGTCAAGCATTCATGATTATAACTTATATTAACAATAAATCAAGTTCTTTTCATAGCTCACGTGTCGGTTATACCATACAGTATGAATTATGAAAGTGCCAAGCATTTGTTGTATCAAGTGTTATACAACATAAATCAAGATTAGTTATTTAACAAGCAAAGTGTTAAAGAGTGAACAAGATAACAAATATAAAACATGTTAGTATCAAACATTAAAGTCCATATTAAGTTTACATTATACTTATTCTTATACTTATTCTTACACCATTAGTGTAACCTTTTCACCTTAACATAATTAACTTAGCTAAACATAATGAAAGAAAGAAAACTAGATAAACAAAATAAAAACATAAAAGTTAACTAAGTAAAAGAAAGGAAATGAAAGGCATAAACTTGATATTAATGAAAGCAAAGCATAAACATTACAAAAAATACAAAGAGAGAAAGGAAAAGCATGATCTTGATTTGAACACCAAGATGCCTAAATGCATGGCAAATGCCTCCTTTTATAGGCCAAAATTAGGAACTATTGATTTGATGACTAATTGATAAGTGGGTGGCCAACTCTTGACTTGGTGACAATCCTTATCTTCTATTGTCTGCCCAAAACGTCATTGATAATGTCATAATTGGAGCCAGTCAAAAACATAAAAGTTGTAGAAAATTATCTCAGCTTTCTTGTGTAAAACATTCAGCTCATTTGGACATCTAGAACTCCAGATATGGCTAAAATACCGAACAGTGCTTGGGCTGGAAGACAGATTCAGGCTTCTTTGTTGTTGCTACAATTTGGACTTGCAAATGACCTTTTTAGATCTTGGGCTCTATATGAAATTTGTAGGCCTATGTCTTACCTTTCCATCCATATAAATTGGACCTAAATCTGAGATCTATAGCGCCAGATATGACCTAATTACCGAACAGTGTTTTGGTTTGGATTGGACCGACATCTCTTTTCTAAGTTTGACCATCTCTTTGCCCTTGCAATTTAAGTTCTTAAAGTCATCAATCAATCCTTTCATTTATGTGATAGGCCTGCATTTAAAATGAACATTTACCACAAATTAAAAGTATCTTATATTATTAGATACATTATTATAAAACATATTTTAGTTAAGGAGTTATTAATACTTCAAGTGCAAAATGATGATATAAAACCATGATAAAAATGCACTTTTAAGTACTAATCACACCCCCCAACCAGCTTATTACTAGTCTCTAGTAATCAAAGCGTTACAACCATTTGCAAATTTCATAAAGCAAGGTATTCATCATTTAACTTCCATTAATCTATCCAGATAAACAAACTCTTATTAAATTTATATATCTGCTCAATACCTCTTAACAAGATATTAATAAACCTTTCTTTTGTGCTCAATATATCAACACATAATTATGGAGCTTTTCTTGGAAGAAAACAAAATTTTTTGTTCTAATGTTTAAGGTTAACTTCCTTGGGTTGAGATTACTATTTTTGTCTTTTTTTTTTCATTTTTTCATTTTTTTTTAATCTATATTCATATAATTTAAAAACATCATGCATCTTTAACCCATGTAACGAGCTTTCAGCTAATGACTCCCAGACCAGTTGGTCTTAGGGCATTAGGTGTTAAGACACCCCTACGAGCTTAGTAACTCGGGTCGCAGATACTGATATGTAGATAGTGCAATGTTTGATTCCCTTAAGCTTTTCTCCTCAACCCATTTAACAAGTGTTGGGCCAATAGCTCCCAAGTCAGTTGACTTTAGGGTATTAGGTGTTAAAACACCCCTTTGGGCTTAATTGTTTAGGTTAGGGAGACTACGAAACCAAACTTATCTACATTTTTATTATCATCATTTTTTTTCTTTTTTTTTAATTATATACAATCCCTTTCCCTTAGTTGTTACCTTTAACAAAAGAACATAAATAATGTAATAATCCAATATGCAACCCACAATCATATGTTAAAGTGTGTGTGTAAATTAAGGTTTAAGAATACATGTTAAATAAGTATATGAGCAGAATTAAGCGGTAACAATACGAGAGTTTGTAAACCTGAATATTTCAGGAAGTATTATAATAGACCTTGTTAAGAATGATTACTAAGATGCGTCTCAAGAGTCACTTTAACAAAAGAACTCCTTTACTCTACCATCCTAGTAACAACAATTATGCACATGCTTTATGAAATGAAAAACAATTTTTTTTTTATCAACTACTACCCTCTCCCCCCAACCAAAACGAGACATTGTCCTCAATGTTCTAAGGTAGAAAGATAGAGTATAGAAGATATCACCTGAAATAACGAACACTGACAAAACCTAAAACACACTAAAAAAAAATAAGAAATAACAAAACACAATAATAAAACCAAAAAACACAAGTTTTTACAAACAAAAAAAATTCAAATCGCGGTTGTGAATGTGGCTCACATCTTCCCTTGGTTTTACGTCCAAGAACAGCTTAAACGCCCTCAATGGGTCGGGGATAGGCTTCCCATTCAGTTTTCTTAAAAACTGGCAAACAGGGTCTTTTTTAGTCAGATTCCCAAGACTAAGTCAAGTATGTTCTTTATGAAAATGGGTTCATAAGTCATGAATTACACGATGCTTATCTCGACTATGATGAGACTTAAGAGTCAATAGAAGATTATCTAAAGACTCTCTGTGTTTTGAAATAAATCCCACCTTCTGACAATTTTCACAGTTTTTGCGGAATGCATCTGACTCCTTGAATATGATGGGCCAGTAAAATTCACTTTGTAAGATTTCTACAATCCTCTTTTTTGATGAGAAATGATCCCCACATGCCTTAGAGTAACAAAATTTAATAAAATTACTTACCTCATTGTCGAGAATGCATTTTTGAAATATTTGATCAGGACAATAATTGAATAAGTAAGGGTCATCCCAATAAAAATTTTGCTCGTTGCTCAAAAATTTTCTTTTGTCTTCAATACTCCAATGAGTTGGCAAAAATCCTCAAGCAAGAAAATTGATATTTTTAGCAAACCAAGGCATTGAATTAAGAGAAAGTAGAGATTCATCAGGAAAGTAATCATCGATTGGTGTGATGTCGGGTGTCGAATCTGTTGTCACTTTTGATAAAAGATTCGCATCAACCTTTTCGATGCCTTTTTCATCCTCGATTTCTTCCTGATTGGTCATGGCATGAGAAAATGGAAGTGCTGGAGGAGAATCAGTCGTTTCTTTGCAATTTTCAGATTCAACCCCTTCCTTTCCCTTAGAAATTGACTCATCATCTTTCTCATAAGGTTTAAGAGAGGGTTTTTCAATAACCTTACCACTGCGTAGAGTAGTGACTGATTTGACTTGATCCATGTGTTGGCTTTTGGAACTACTTGCATTTGCATTGTATTGCCCCTTAGGATTTTGTTGTGGTTGAGATGGAAACTTACCTTTCTCTTGGAAACTGAGAGCAGATGTTAATTTTGCAAGAGTATCTTTAAAATCTGTCATGTTTTGAGCAAGTTGAGTGTTGATTGTCTCTTACTTTTCAATGAATGCATACAAAGTTTCCTCAAACTTTCTTGTAGGAGATGGAACATAAGGAGGTGCATATCCATGATAATTTTGGAAATTATGGTGTGCTTGGAACTGTGGTGGTGAAGTTTGTGCATTGTCACTCTTCCAACTGAAATTCCGGTGATTTCTCCAACCAGGATTGTATGTTTGTGAGCATGGGTTGTGGTTGGCCCTTTGGAAACTGTTTAAAGCATGGGCTTGTTCATGGAGACATTCCTTAAAAGAAGGCAAGGTTGGACAATCATTGGTTGAGTGTTCATTTGTTTCACAAATTTGACACACAATGTTTTCAACAGATTTTAATTGACCACTCTTTTTCAATTCTAGTGCTTCGACTTTTCTAGCTAAAGATGCAAACTTGGCCTGAAGGTCATGATCTTCCCTAAGGTTGTACATACCTCCATTAGATGTATGAGGTTGAGTTTTACTCGATGCCTCATAAGTACCCGCGGTGTCCCAATTTTGAGCATTTTCAGCTAATAAGTCTAAGTACTCCATTGCTTCATCAGGGTCTTTATCTTCAAAAGTTCCATTGCACACCAATTCAACCATTTGCCTATCTTTAGGTATTAACCCTTCATAGAAATGTGAAACCAATCTCCATGTTTCAAAACCATGATGAGGGCAAGTACTAAGCAAGTCTCGATACCTATCCCAACATTGGTAAAATGTTTCTCCTGGTTTTTGAGTGAAAGTGGTGATTTGTCTTTTGAAAGAGTTTGTTCTGTGAGATGGGAAAAACTTCTTTAAAAATTGTTGTTGCATTTCATCCCAAGCACGAATGGATCCTGGTCTTAAATTTTGTAGCCATGTTTTAGCTTTATCTTTTAATGAAAAAGGGAAAAGTTTTAATCTGATGGTGTTCATGCTACAATTTAAGTTATTATATGTGTTGCACACCTCCTCAAATTCCCTTAAATGCAAGTATGGATTTTCCAATTCTAAACCATGAAAAGAAGGTAAAAGTTGAATAATACCTGGTTTAAAATTAAAATGAGATGCATCAGGAGGAAAAACTATGCATGATGGTGCACTTGTTCTTGTGGGATTCATGTGGTCTCTAAGTGTTCTAGCACGGTTATTATCATTATTCTCATTTTAAAGTGATTGATTATCTTCTTCGGCCATATTTTTTGAAAATGATGAGGATATCCTACAAAGTCTACCACTTGATGTACGTGACCACACTCTCATGCACGTGTAGGAATAAAATAAAAAAAAGAAGAAAGCAAAAGAAGGAGGAAGAAAACAAAATAAAAAGAAACAAAAGAAAAGAAACAAAGTTATATACAAGAAAAGTGAAAAGAGAAAATAAAATAAATACTATAATTTATACAAGAACTTACCTCCCCGGCAACGGCGCCAAAAACTTGACACGACTAAAAGATTGATGTCTTCTCCCAAGTGCAGGAGTGTCAAAGTAATAAATAACCCGGCAAGACCGGGGTCGAACCACAGGGAGGTTAATTGTACAAATTATAAACAACAATTATAAACAACAATAATAGTAATAACGATAACAATAATAGTAATAACGATAACAATAATAATAATAATAATAATAATAATAATAATAATAATAATAATAATAATAATAATACTAGTAGTAGTAGTAGTAGTAGTAGTAATAATAATAATAATAATAATAATAATAATAATAATAAAGAAAGAGAAGAAGAAGAAGATGATGATGATGAGAACTTAGAGATGAAATATTAATGTAAGGATTAAACAATAATAATAACAAATATCAAGGTTAGAGGTTCCACTAATGGTATATCAAACAAGTATAGTATAAACTCTTATTATTCAATTGGAAACCACACACAAAGGAGATTCCAATCAGATTATATATTGTTAACATAATTACATTAGTCATCTTATTCAATTAATGCTAATACTTGTAAATCTCGTCAAGCATTCATGATTATAACTTATGTTAACAACAAATCAAGTTCCTTTCATAGCTCAGGTGTCGGTTATACCATACATTATGGGCTATGAAAGTGCCAAGCATTTGTTGTACCAAGTGTTATACAACATAAATCAAGATTAGTCATTTAACAAGCAAAGTATTAAAGAGTGAACAAGATAACAAATATAAAACATGTTAGTACCAAACATTAAAGTCCATATTAAGTTTACATTATACTTATTCTCACACCATTAGTGTAACCTTTTCACCTTGACATAATTAACTTAGCTAGACATAATGAAAGAAAGCAAAATAGATAAACAAAATAAGAACATAAAAGCTAACTAAGTAAAGAAAAGGAAATGAAAGGCATAAACTTGATATTAATGAAAGCAAAGCATAAATATTACAAAGAATACAAAGAGAGAAAGGAAGAGCATGATGTTGATCTGGAAACCAAGATGCCTAAATGCATGGCAAATGCCTCCTTTTATAGGCCAAAATTAGGAACTATTGATTTGATGACTAATTGATAAGTGGGTGGCCAACTTTTGACTTGGTGACAATCCTTATCTTCTCTTGTCTGCCCAAAACGTCATTGATAACGTCAAAATTGGAGCCAGTTGTAAATGAAAGTTGTAGGCAATTGTCTCAGCTTTCTTGTGTAAAAAATTCAGCTCATTTGGACTTCTAGAACTCCAGATATGGCCAAAATACCGAACAGTGCTCGGGCTGGAAGACAGATTCGGGCTTTTTTGTTGTTGCTACAATTTGGACTTGATAATGGCCTTTTTAGATCTTGGGCTCCATATGAAAGTTGTAGGCCTATGTCTTACCTTTCCATCCATATAAATTGGACCTAAATATGAGATCTGTAGCTTCAGATATGATCCAATTACCGAACAGTGTTCCGGTTTGGATTGCACCGACATCTCTTCTCTAAGTTTGACCATCTCTTTATCCTTGCAATTTAAGTTCTTCAAGTCATCAATCAATCTTTTCATTTATGTGATAGGCCTGCATTAAAAATAGACATTTACCACAAATTATAGGTATCTTATATTATTAGATACATTATTATAAAACATATTTTAGTTAAGGAGTTATTAATACTTCAAGTGCAAAATGATGATATAAAACCATGATAAAAATGCACTTTTAAGTACTAATCATCTTCTCAACACTATATTCTCTGGTACCCATTCAGTGTTCACAATCTCAAAGGCATGAAGATTTTCATCTTTACAATCTTTTCCTTTAATATAAGGGACTGACACATTCCTTATCATAGACAAGGTTTCTTCTTCCTTAACTTTCACTAGAATACCATTGATAATGTACTTCAAACATTGGTGTAGAGATGATGTCACAACCCTAGAGGTGTGTATCCATGGCCTTCCTAATAACATGTTATACGAAGGATGGATATCCATCACTTGTAGGGTTATCAAAAACATCTGAGGCCCTATAAACAATTCAATGTCAATGGTCCTTATTACCTATCTAGGGGAACCATCATATGCTTTAGCTGTCATAGTACTTTACCTCATATAAGTAGCATTAATTGACATCTCATCTAGCATATGCCTTGGTAGCATATTCAAAGCTGAACCATTATCCACAAGCACTTTGCTAATCAGACAATCTTTATATTTCACGGTGATGTATAAAGGCTTGTTATGCTCAGTCCCTTCCAGGTCTAGCTCATCTTCAGTGAAGTATAAGTAATTGGAGGCTTGAATTCTTCCCACCAAATATTCCATTATATCCTGAGTAATATCTTGTGGTACATATGTTTCATTCAACACTTGTTGTAATGCTTTACGGTGTAACTCAGAACTCAAGATAAGTGACATTAAAGAGATTTTTGTAGGAGTTTTCTTCAACTGATCTGCCACACTATACTCACTATGCTTCATCAACTTCAGAAATTCATTAGACTCCTCCTCTTCACTTATTGGTTTGTTTACTTTAGCTTTAGCTTTCCTCTACCTCTCTAATTCTTCTGGTGTAAAACAATGACCACTTCGAGTTAAACCGTCAATTTCAATATGGAAGATAGGAGTAGGATTCTTAATGTTGAAAGAATACCCATAATTATAAGGCATTGTGCCATAACTTCCACTATTTATGTATACAAGCTTGGTTAGGATTAGTTTTAGTGGACCACCTACAGTTGGTTGGAGTCTACAAACCTTTATTTTTTTTCTTTTGGTGGCCTATCATCCTAACTTCACTGCTTTCTTCTTCACTCCTTATTCGTATCATGTTGAAAATCAGCATCTTTTTCACTTCTTGTTGAAATTCTTCACAATCATTAATGTGATGTCCCACCCCACCATGAAACTTACAATAATTATTTTCATTCATTACTGGTTCAAACTCGGATAAATATCCAAACTGTACCATCATACCATATAGTTTTTCCATGAAAACCTTCAAAGCTCTTTCCTTCTTACCCTCTACTCCTACAAAATTCACCCCTTCACTACTTGTAGCATGATTAGGTAAAGGGTTGGAATTCACATTCGGTGCATCATCAAAAGTTATCCATCTAACTTTTATCAATTACAAAAGCTTGTTTTTAAATGTGTTACAGCTTTCAATGTTATGCCCAGCAATGTCAACATGATATTCACATGTTAGATCAGGCTTATACCAATTTAGGTATGGAGGTTGTAGTGGGATTAAAGGAACAAGGGTCATTTGCCCAATACTCAACAACTTTGAGTACATTTCTCCCGAGGAAAGTGGTAATGGTGGCAATCATTCTTGGGTTCTTTGAAATTTCCTTCTTGAAGGATTAACAATCTGGTTATTTTGTTGGTCATTTGGTTGGTTGGTTGGTAGGGAAAGGTTTAGTGAAGTTTACACTTGCAACTTGTTGGGTAGATATTTGGAAGTTATAATGATGATAATTTTTTTTCTTACCTTTATATCCTCCTTCCACGTTGTTCACCTTAGAATCCTTCTTTTTCTCAGTAAAGCCTTTCTTCTCAGTAGGCTCTAACATTCTCCCCATTCTTATTGCTTGTTCTATCCTCTCAGCAATAGTTACAACATCATAGAAATGCTGAGCTGAACTACCCACTAGGTGTTCAAAGTAAAGAGATTTAAAAGAGTTGGAAAACAAAGTGACCATTTCTTTTTCTAACAAAGAAGGGTTGCATATGAGATGCTTTTTCACGTCATCTCAAAGCGTATTCTATTATAGTCTCTTTATTGCCCATCTCAATGACTAACAAGTTTGACCTGTCTAGAGCTACCTCTATGTTGAATTTATATTGCTCCACAAAAGCTTTTACCAAATCTTTCCACTTTCTGATCTTTGTATTATCTAGCCTTGTATACCAACTTAGTGCTGATCCAGAAAGACTGTCTTGAAAGAAATGGATGAGAAGTTTCTCATCATTCACCACATCTTAAATCTTATTGCAATAAGATTTAAAATGAGTGACTAGGCATTCAATTTCAGTATACTTGATAAATTCTGATACCCTAAATTCTTTGGGTATAACTACATTTGAAACTAAACACATCTCTACAACATGAACAGGATCATATAAGTCTACCCCTTCAACTACCCTCAATCTTTCTTCCAGAGCGGTTAATTTATCATAATCAACATGTTTAGAGAATTTCATCCTATGTGAGTCATCAGTTGTCAAGTTTACAACCGGCACTTGTGCTGCTGGAACATTGGTAGTGAACTGTTGTTCAAATAAAGAGAGATTTGCCTTTAAATTTTGAGACGTGAATATAAAAGGAACTGCTGGCATAAATATAGATGGAGTTGCAACTGCTGGCTGAGTAGAGGTATCCTTCCCAGACTTGGATACTAAGGTCTGCTCGAGTAGACTTGTAAGTCATGTAATATCATTTTTCATGCTCTCCAACTCCTTCTGATAATGAGCTTCTAGATGTGCTCTTTCTTCGTTCTCCATTATCTTTCTTTGTAGTCTAGTGTAATGAATTTTATGGTCTTTTGGGGAACCTATATTTCAACCTAAATGAATGGAAGTACAATGAATAAAATGTATAAATGGATGCAAAATGCCATATGAATAATGCATGCTTGATATTTGTTTCAAGTTTTCCTGTAACTTATGATGAGGAATAAACCAGACCAGATTCTCTTAAGAAAGTTCTCACTAAGGACTTCAAACCTACAGGAACTTGAATCGATTTAGGGGAGAAATTTGATGCCATAAATCAAAATCAAAATAAACATTTCTCATGATGAAAAGATGATGAACTTATCTTTAATTGATTTATAATATTACAATCACAACAAGTCAATCTTTCCAAATCCTTGGACCGTCATATGCTGAGATCTCATTAATTCCATATCTAATCAACCCAAAAATTGATGGGATTCATTTCTACTCATTGGCTCACCATCTGCTATTTGTTGGGCTATACCTCTTAATCCTGAAGCATAATTCTTGGCATCATTTGCTTGTACATGATAGCGCATAGCTTTGGAAGCCTAACATTCTGCTTCTTTTTCTACATTTTTTTTTCTGATGATAAAGTTTGCTCAATGGAAAGCAAATGGTCCACCTGCTCATCTAAACTGACAATGATTGTATCTTGATTTTGACATTGTTCCTAAAGTGATTTGCTTGTCTCTTCCACCTTTAATACCATTTCCTCAGCTTTTGACGCTCTTTTAACCTATCTCTTCATGTTGACATCTTGCTTCCTCTTATCTTCTGATAAAAGTACATATTTTTCTTATAGTTGCTGGAACTCAAGTTATTGATGTTGTAGTTGAGTTGACAAGTTGTCTTTTTCCTGTTTTATGATAGCCAAAGCTTTGTCTTGAGTGGCTAGATTAGATTTTAACTTTTTTTTTAGCCCCTAACTCTTTCACTTCAGCATTCAAACATAGGTTATAAGATTCTTGTTGGGCGCGGACTTCTTCGTGTATGTCTTCAATAGACTAAATCAAAGACTTGGGTGGCCTTTCAAAAGGAGGAATTTTATATCATTTCCCTCTCTTCTTTTACCATATTGGATATCCTTTAGTTATTTTTCCTTCTACTCTCTTAGTAGAAGTAACCCTACCAGGATGTTTCCATGACTTCTTCACTGACTCTAATAATTTCTTCGAGGTCTTGAAATCTTCATAAAATGTTGTCAGTTTGGTAGTCCTTGGAATAAACTGCTCAAATCCAAATTGTCATAAAACCATGTTGGGACAATAACTAATACAGTGGTGGGCTCCTTTCAATGGGACCCATAAATACTCACCACAATATGCCAGATAAGATTTGAAGTAAGAGTATCGACTCCTTCAATGAAAATGAGATTTACTTAGACTTAGAAACATTGATTCTCATGTAGTTCTTCCTATTTCATGCAAATGTTTTTTAGTAAAATTCTCCAACTTAAAATAAAGATGCCATGGGGTACCAACCAAACCTGAAATCTTCCTCTCAATCATATGACTCACAGTCCAAACAAACAACAACTCTGAGCAACATCTTAAACGATGCTTTTCGGCTTTTCTAGAATAATTCAAGAATGAGAAAGTTTCTACCAATATTGTTGTAGCAGGGTTAATTTTAAAGGTCACCATATTTTTAAATACATTAACAACCTCAAAATCGATCATTCCCTCGGTAGATGGGAAAAGAACCAAACCATATATGCCCAAGGCTAAAATTCTCAATCAAATTTCATTGCTTTCATCATGTAATCTCCTCTTGAATATAGCTTCTAGTTCATTCCAAAACCAACCTTGGCTATTTCCCCGTTTAGTCGCATGTTATTTTGCTAATTGACAGTCTATCTAGGTAATCCAAACAAAGTTAGAAAGTGCATGCTCTATAGCTGTGTAAAAATACACCTTTTCTGACTTGGGACAATTTAGTAGGGATTCATACTCCTTGAAAATAGGAGTCATATCCACAGTATCAAAAGTGAAACACCGATATTCTGGATCCCAAAACCCTATCATGGCCTGAAACCAAGCATGTTGGACCTTAATTTTCAGTAAATGTGACAAATCCCCATATTGTTCTTGAAAATTGATCTGATCATAAATAGATAACCTTTCCTAACAGTCTAGTAGTTGTCTTATACTAAGTGGTGGTCTGTCATCTAATTTAACTTGTGCTGGTAATTGAGACTCAAATTCTTATGGCAAACAATCCTCTTCATCATGTTGGCTCAATTCTGATCTAGTCAAAAATTCCTTCATAGTATTGGTTTTTTCCATCTCACACTTCCTATAAGGATCAATAGAGATATAATGAGAATATGGAATGCATATAAAAATGTATGTTAATGCATTGGTATTTTTTTTGTCTTAAAGCATATATCCTACTTGATAGGATCTAACTCATAAAGTTTGGCTTAGTTTAGTCTACCTTCAAGAAATTCTTTGGTTCTTAGATTGCTTGAATTACCCGTGAAGTAATCGACCTCTTAACCTTATACAACTTGAGTATGAAAAAAAATTCCACAATACCCATTGCATAGGGTGAGTTACAATCCAAGCGAAAGTTCAAATGAGCATCAGTCGACAAAAGTCACACTTGCTACTTGAATCTTTCTTTTCTAATCTTCAGAAGGACGAGCTTAGGTTCCGAGCTTTGATGGGTTTACCGTGAAGTGTGTGAATACACAAATAAATAACATGCATGCATGTGGCAATATGGAAAATTAAAAAAAATTACAGTAATAAATAATAAAAATAAAATAAAATGCAAAAAAAAAATAACAATAAGAAAGAGCAAATGAAAAGTAAACACAAGCAGTTGGTTCAGCCCTAAATCCACAGTGGAGTCGCCATTCTGTTGCTACACAACGTCGGGCGACGACTCTGTTTTTTTTTTGTTTATTTAACAAAAAGAAAGATTTTTCTTGATTGGGGGACATAAATATTTTATTGGAGTCGCCATCTAGTAATTTGAGGGAACTAGAAATCCCAAGTTAGAAAGTAGTTTCAGAAATTTACGTACTTGGTTAGTTATGATTAAGGGAAGGTAGACAACACCCTTAAAACATCCTTTCACGAGAAAGGTTACCCTTACTTGTGTATTTTTTTTTATTTGATTCAAATGCTATTACATTTTGAGCTTATTTGTAATTTTTGTTTTTAAAAGATGGTTAACGTTGGTTTCTAAAAATAGGAGACACGTAAAAAATGATATCAGTTCCTAAAACTAGGAGACTAATCTAAAATATTGATGTTTGTCCCTAAAGAGAAGAGTTACGTCTGAGTTACCAAAAAAAATAATAGATGTAATTCATATTTGGTATTTAGATTTTTGACATTTGTCATTTCTTGTAAATAAAAGAGACGTGTCGACGAACAATATTCATAGGAGACACTTCAAAAATGACATCAGTCCCTAAAAAATAAGAGACTCATCTAAAATATTGATATTTGTCCCTAAAAAGAAGAATTACATTTGGGTTACCAAAAAAAATAATGTACATAATCTATATTTGGTATTTAAATTTTTGACATCGGTTATTTTCTGTAAATAAAAGAGACGTGTCGACAAACAATATTTATTTATAAAACAAAAATCATTTTAATATCGTTGAAAAATAGATATATCCATACTTGAGTATCGGGTTTTGAACCCATGATGACATGATAGGATAGTTGTTGGACCTGCGTCATTATTCCTTTTATATTTATTTTTGTTTTTTTTACGTGCAAAAAAATTTACAAGTATATATATATATATTAAAATAATAAAAAAATTTTAAATTTTTTTAAAATACATTTTAAAATTTTAAACCTTTTTCTCTAATTTTTTTGGATTTTTTATGAATAATAAAATAAAATAACATTAAAAAAAATCTTAGTGAATCCAAAATTGGGTTACAACAAGCAACGTAAACAAAACAGGAAAAAAAATCATTAACAATAATCAAAATAGAAATCGATAAAATTAATGATGTAAATTAAGCTATTCTATCATATAAAATGAGAGTTTTATTTGATTGTGTTTTATTAAAATTAGTAAAATATAAATTTATAATCTCAAAAACTCATGATTAGATAAACACAAACGAAATTGACAAATAAACTCATGTCTAAAAACAATATTATGCAAGGCCAAATATATCATCAATATTATTTAAAAATAAATATTTTTTTATTTTTAAAATTAAATTGCATTTGTATAAAACACAAAAGAAAACGATTCTAAATGAATTAGTATAAAACCTTGATAAAAACACATTTAAAAAAACAATATTAAAAAAATAGAGAGAGATAAGATCATATGAATCAGAATCTCTAATAAATCAAATGTCAAATAAAATCAATAAAAATAAATAAATTACACAAAAAGATTTAAAAAATAAGAGTGAAAAAAAATTAATTAAAGGGCAACTAAAAATTTGATTTGATATGCATTTTGTAGCGAGTCGTGATTTTTCTTTCTCAAAAACAACTTGAGTGTACAAATTATTTTGATATGTTTTTTGTACTTAATAATATAAATTATAAGTGTAAATCAAAAAGTTTATCTAAATATCTAATAATCATCTTTATAAATAAATAAATAAATGTTAATAATAACCGGAAGAGAAACTGAGAAAAATAAGAGATAGATGTAGATCAAAATATTTAATCTCATGAAATAACTAGTTTGAAAACCCATTTTAAGCTCATGAGTAAAAGATGCAACTTCTTGATCAAAATAAGAGTCATAACCTAAATTTTGCCCATTCATTTTTAATTTAATTTTAAGGAGGGTAAATCTAGAAAATTAAAAGACCAGGGGTTTGAATGCAAGGATTTAGAAACTTCAAGGACTAGATTGGAAATAACCATTCCAACCCCAAAAAGAACACCATTTCAATCAGGCGTTGTTCATCATCTTCGTCTTTAAAGCACGAAACGCCCACCTGCAAAGAAGGAAATGAAAGTGTGAAACACCAGCATCCTAGTCCTTTTAAAATACAGAGAAGCAATCTTTATCTTTATCTTACACAAAGAAGGAGAGAAAGGCAGAGGAGAGTTACAGATCAACCCTGTCATTGTCTTCATCCTTACAAGAGAAAAAAAGAACGCCACTGAACTAAGTATTATTGACAACCAGCATCACCATTATTTGCTGGCCTTCATCTCAAAACCAGAGGAGATAGAACATAACGAAAGAAAGAAACAGTAGCCCTTCATCTCAAGAATTGAGAAATAAAAAAAAAGGGACAGCAAGCATACCAGGGGAAAGAGTGGAAAGCAGCTGAACCAAAATAGCCACACCAGCATTGCAACCTTCTTCGCAATCTCCAGAAACAGGTGCACTCATTTCCATCACTAGCTTGTATATTAACAGTATAAAAATATAAACTAATATTAAGCAAGAATGGTAGAAAAATTCACAAGAAAAATAAATAAAAACAATTAAAAGGATTTTTATATTTTTATTATATTATATAATAATATATTGGGTGGGGCCACACCCAATTATATAGACTGAGCACACCTTGGTTAGGCTGAGGTCGGCCTAAAAAAGTTATGCGTATAGAACGCCCAACAAATCCTTTTTCTTTTTTTTTTTATAGGGCTGGCCTAACCCAGGCGTGTGGGCTAAACTTTCCATTAACTACTTACTGTGATCTGTATAGTAAATAGTTAATTATAATTCATTTGCTACAGAATATGAGTTACTCACATATTGCATGCAAATGAAATGGAGAAGAAAAATAGGTAAGAAGATAGAATAGAAAGGGGAAGAAGATTACCTGGAGTGAGGGAGCGTTGTTGCTGGCATTAATGATGGCTCATGGTGGCATTGTTATGGTGGTGACGGAAAGAAATGGTGGTTGTAACTAGTGAGGGAGAGGAATGGTGAGCAGGTTCCTTTTCTTCTTTAGGCAAGACATATGCTTCTCTTTTCCCTTTTCTTTTCTGTTATGCTTTTTCTCTTTCCTTTCCTTTTTGTTTCTTCATTCTTTTCATTTTCATTTTCTTTTATTTTTTTCATTTTCTTTTTTCATCTTTTTCATCTCCTTCATTAGTTTCTTCTTCTTTTTTTTTTTGTCCCCCGCACCTATTGGTAGGCAGGGTATATACAGGGGCACAAGAAGCTTGAGCCACTCTACACCTGTCCAGTCACGCCAAAGGGGTAGGGTGGCTCGGCAGCTGCTATACAACTGCTTGTAAGGCTTCTCCTATTTACCCTTTTGTTATAGTGGTAGGCTACGAGAAAGGCGTGGGTTGTGTAGGGGTCTTAGGCATATAGGTGGGGGAGAGAGAGAGAGAGAGAGAGAGAGAGAGAGAGGTTAGAGAGGCACTATAAAGGAGGGACAAAAAACCTTCTTCCCGGGAAAGAAGATAACAAACAATGCCATCAAAACAACAATATTTTGTAGTTCTATCTTTTTTATATATACAACATTGAACAAAATGATGTCGTTTAGTACAAAAGCATCGTTTCATTTAAATAAAAATGTTGCCCAAAAATTTTTATTTTCAAATTAGTTCTTAATTTTTGTAAAGAGAACTTAAAGAGAAAGGGAAAATTGGAGAAAAATAGTAAGCTATTTCGATGGATTGAGGGGTAATATTGTCTAGTGCTTATCATGTTTGGGCCAAAATTGATAAAATCAAAAGATTTAGAACCTGATTAATAATGAGATAATATGTTGTGAGTTAAATTGGGGTTTGTTCAAGTAAAACATAGTAGATCAAATGTGGGTACGCAATTTTGATTAACTCGACAACAAGTGGGAATGGAGTGGTGAGGGGTTAATTAACAATATATTTGTTCCTACGTCATGTTAGACAGGGAAGAGTCCAAAGTTGGAGCACTGGAAGGGACAAAATGTGTAGTTTTTATTTTGGGAGGGTCATTTTGTAAACTTACCATAAAAAATGAGTCGCTGGTGATGATGGAATCTTTTTTGGATAAATATTTCATTAATCGAAAGGATTAGAAAGGCAATGTCTAGGCCTAGTGCTTCTCGAATTTTTTTTTTTTTGAAAAATGTGTATATTATTTAAACGCCAAAGTCTGGCGGGAGTAGTACAGAAGCTATACAATATCTTACTATGACAAAAAGCCATAAATAGGATAAAGCGCAGATTAAGAAAAACAGAAGCAAAGAGAACCGTAAAATATCCATCCGAATAAGCTCAAAACTAGACATTCCTCTAAAAAACAAAACAAAATAACTCAAAAATAAAATGGTAGAAGACACAAGAGCAAGGCCATAGAAAAATGGTGAAGTCAAAGCCAGGCAACAAATTCACTTGATCTCCGCACTCCTTGTTTAGCCATGCAATCTACCATGCAATTACTTTCACGAAATATATAGGAGCAGGAGATTGAACTAAAATATGTTGTTAGTCTATTAACAGAGGAGAACAAATTATGATGCTTCCAGGGATGGCTATGAGGCTTCGTCATCCAGGTAATAGCATTGATAGAGTCAAATTCTATGATGAGGTGTTGATGGTGGAAAAGACAATTAGATGATGATAGATCAATGGCTTTGATAATAGCCCTTAACTCAGCAATATTAAAGTCTAAAATACCAACTGGAATAGAGAACATACCGAGAAGATGGCCATGGTGATTTCGCAACACACCACCTATTCCAGAGGGGCCTGACTTACCAAAAGAGGAGCCATCCACATTCCATTTGAGGCTATTAATCATAGGAGGAGACCATATATTATTAATCCTAGAAGAGTGAGTGTTGGACCACCGAAGCAAGCCATCTGCCGATCTGATCAGATCTGTAGGAGAGTATGGGAAATCAGAATGGATAGCTTTTAGCCATAGACATAGACGGGTGATAATAAGAAAGAATATTGAATCATAGTCAGGAGTCTTCTGTTGGAAAATCAGATCATTTCGAAAGAGCCAAAGAGACCATGCCACTAAGAAGAACATCAACCATGCCTTCCTCTGAAAATGACCATGCACCATAAAAGTCCATTGAGTCCACAAATCTAAGAAGCTTTTTGGGCAACACCAAACTAGACCCCACCACTTAATGATTTTGGACCAAATGAGCTAATGCTTATGGCAGTGTAGCAGGATATGGTCCATCGATTCTGCCTTCAATAGGCAGATAGGACAATTTGATTATGAGCTAACCAATACACCTCTTCGAACCAACATACATCGCGTGTTAATTCTATTAATGATAGCCATCCATCAAAAGATCTCTACCTTATGAGGAACAATACCTTTCCAAATTTCAGCAAACGAGAAGGCATTGTTTGTGGAAGGCTTTGGACTTAACAATCCATAGAGAGATTTCACTGAAAATCTTCCTGAATTATTTACCTTCCATATTAGTCTATCATCTCCATCTTTGTCCATGTGAACTATCAATAGGATTGTATAGCGTTGATCAAGCAAGCCAATGTTACACCCCCATAGTGAACGTATCTAGGAAAAAACCCAAATCCACTCATACCCTTCCCACATTCCTATCTTAGCAATGGTGGCAGCTTTGTCATTGGATAAGTGGAAAAGAGTAGGGAATTGCTCTGCTAAATAGTGGTTATTAAGCCAGCAATCAAGCCAAAACATAGTGTTCTTGCCATTTCCGATAAGAACAAGGGATTGGTCATTCACAATATTCTGCAACTTATTATTTCTCATACAATGGAACCAATCCCAAACCACCTGAATGTTTTGAAAGAGTAACAGTGGCCCAGCTGACATTACATATTTTGTGTCTTTCCTCATTTCTAGACCAGAGGAAGGATCAAAGTTTCTGATCAATTTTGGAGGCTACTTTAGTAGGCATGAGGAACATAGATAGCTAGTAGATGGGGAGATTGCTGAGTACAGATTTAATTAAGCACAAACGGCCCCCAATAGATAAGAACCTACCTTTCCACGAAGCCAACTGACAACTGATATTGCGCAAAATAGGATTCTACATTGTAGTTCTACCCAAATTTCCACCGATGGGGAGCCCAAGATACATGAGAGGCAGCTGATCGTGTTTACATCTGAGAAGCTAAGCTATGGAGTTACATGTATGAGCTGCCACACCCACACCCACACCCACACCCACAATACTGCTTTTATAAAAATTGACCTTCAGCCCCAATACAAGTTCAAAGCATAATAAGATACATTTAATGTTCTGTATGCTATGTAAAGAGTCTGAACTGAACATAAGGGTGTCGTCCGCAAACTGTAAGTGAGATATGACAAGCCCTGAATTACCGATGTTTATACCCGAAGTTAAACCCAAATCATAGCCATGCTGCAACATACAACTCAAGCCCTGGACTGAATGTTGAAGAGAAATGGAGAGAGAGGGTCTCCTTGGCACAGGCCTTTTGCTAAGCAAAATTCTTCCGTGGGAGACCCATTAACAAGCATAGACATTTTTGCCATTGATATGCATTGCATAATCCATCCTCGCCATCTACTACCAAAGCTCATACTAGCCATGATTTCATTAATATATTCCTATAACACTAAATCAAAGGCTTTATGAAAATTCAATTTGAAAAGATAAGCTTTACCCCTTTTCTTCTCAATGAAAAAAAGGACCTCATTTGCAATCAAGATGCTGTTTAAAATTTGTCTCCCTTTGATGAAAGCATTTTGATGATGAGAGATGATCTCTGGCATAACATGTTTCAACCTAGTTGTTAAAATCTTTGAAAAGATCTTGTATAGGCTGCTCACCAAACTAATAGGTCTGAAATCTGATAGTTTGTTAGCTTGTTAGCACCTTTAATCTTTGGAATAAGAGTAACAAAGGTGCTATTGATACCTGCAGGAAGGAGATTAGTCCGATAGAATTCATCAACCATCTGGATAATATCCTCACCTATAATGTTCCATGCTTTCTTGATGAAAAGGAAGTTAATGCCATCAGGACCTGGAGCTTTATTTCCATCACAATCTCATACAGCTGCTGTAACCTCTTTTGCAAAAAATGGCAATTCAAGAGCAGCCAAGGATGAAGGCTTCAGCCTTGAGAATTCCAAGTTTGTACATGAAGCTCTAGGTCTGTTCTGGTGGGAGTATAAGTTGCGGAAAAAGTGAAAGACAGCTAGCTTCACATCAATTGGTTTAGATAGGATCTGTCCATCAACCTTCAGGCAAGCAAGCTGATTCTTTTTCTGTCTTGTTGTTGCAGCTAAATGAAAGAATTAGGTATTTTTATCTCCAAGCTTACACCACTGAATTCTTGACTTCTGATGCTAGGCAGACTCTTGAGCTCTATACAGGATTTTAAGTCGGGAGGCAATGAAATTACTTCTAATCAGTTCATCAACAGTCAAGACCCTGCACTCATTTTGACGATCCATTGAGTCAGCTTCAAGTTCTAGATCTTCAATTCTGTTATTCATGCTTCCCACAGTAGCTTTACTCCACTACCGACATCTCTCTTTCAACATCTTTAGAGTTGGGACCATATTCCTTGAGCCAGTTTTTGAAACCGTAATTGAGCTCCAAAAGCTCTGAATCATACTCTTAAAATTAGACATTTGGTTTAGATAGGATCTGTCCATCAACCTTCAGGCAAGCAAGCTGATTCTTTTTCTGTCTTGTTGTTGCAGCTAAATGAAAGAATTAGGTATTTTTATCTCCAAGCTTACACCACTGAATTCTTGACTTCTGATGCTAGGCAGACTCTTGAGCTCTATACAGGATTTTAAGTCGGGAGGCAATGAAATTACTTCTAATCAGTTCATCAACAGTCAATACCCTGCACTCATTTTGACGATCCATTGAGTCAGCTTCAAGTTCTAGATCTTCAATTCTGTTATTCATGCTTCCCACAGTAGCTTTACTCCACTACCAACATCTCTCTTTCAACATCTTTAGAGTTGGGACCATATTCCTTGAGCCAGTTTTTGAAACCGTAATTGAGCTCCAAAAGCTCTGAATCATACTCTTAAAATTAGACATAAGCCACCAGCAATTCATGAAGCGGAAAGGTTTTGGGCCCCAATTTGTAGAGTCTAGCAACAGATGTAGAGGCCTATGATCAGATGAATATTTTGAGAGACCAAATAAAGTAGAAGATGGAAAAGCCTGAAACCAATCCCCTAATAAAAATATTTTATCAATGCGACTAGCAGCATTACCTCGAGACCATGCAAATTTTCTCCCATTTAAGGGGAGCTCCATAAGATTACAACCATCAATGCAATTTTTAAATCTTGTCATGGAAGATGTTATTTATGAACCGCCTTTCCTATCTGATGGGAATAAAGTTTCTTTAAAATCACTTGCAAGACACTACAGCTTGCTAACACTATCCCTGAATGTAACAAGATACGTCCACAGCTCATTCTTCAGGTTTCCAACATTCGGAGCATATAGAAAAGAGACTAGGCAATCTAGATTGGATCGAGTGAAGGTGCCTTTAATATGCAAAATACAGTTATTCATAGCAACACTACAGCTAGAGACACAAAAAAGATCCGGATTCCATATGCATAAAATCCCTCCTGAAAGGCCTAAAGAGGGAACTGCATACCAACCCCTAGGATGACGACCCCATATACCCCATATAGCAGTAATAGTGAAATCATTTACAGTTTCCAATTTTGTTTCCAGAATACCCAAGATATGAAGATTAAATTTTGTACCAAAATTCCTCATGCATCTTTTTTTTTCTCTGCCCCCTAAGCCACACACATTCTATACAATTATACTACCCATAGGAATGATTACAGAGACCATACCTTCAGACTATTTATGGAAGCAAATCACGCCTTCTTCCTTAGGATCCACTCTTCCTGCTCCTAGTCTAGGAATCCCTGCAGTGTCTGAGTCATGAGTGTGCTATTGTCATGCCCTTGAAGAATAGCTTTTCCAACTTCCCAGCAAGTAGTGGCTTCGGCCCAGGTATCAGAATGTGTAGGCTCATTTGCTTCATCACCAGCATTGATGTCGGGTCCGTATCTTGAACTACTTGCCTTATCCTCACCAATCAATTCCTTACCAGCTTCGATAATAGCATTTCTATTCTTTATCCCATTATCAGAAACTGAGTATTCAACAATTATGGTCTCTGATTGCTTACCGTTGAGATTTCCCATTTGACGTGATTTCCTCCTCCTAAGAGAGTGTGTTCTGCGTGTGAGCTTCTTTGCTTTTTTCCTGTGGGATTTCCGGTTTCCTACTTTCAGAGCGCTAAGCTCATATGGATCAGCAATAGGAGTGATAAAGGTTGTAAAAGATGGCCCAATGCTTGTGGAATCAAGATTTGTTTTGTGCTTGAAGATTTCTGTTTTTTCTTACGACCCATCTTTTTTAGGAGTCCACTGTCATAATCTATATTTTGATCCAGCCCATCCTTAGCAGTAAAGCAAGAAACTTGTTGCACAGCTACCTCTCTGCATGCAACTGAATCCACCTCGACATATACGTAAGGTACCAAGGCTAACCGATTATCGCCTTCGTACGTACTCTCATCAGATAAAACCGCATGTCTGTAAATTTCAGTAATTTCTGGGTAGAGGTACAACGGTGAAATTTCAGACGTGGTGAGTGTGCTGGCAATCTGAGTTTGGGTGCCCATCAAACCAGTGAATTCAGATTCAAATTTGGGTCTTTGTTTAGTATCTATATGAGTCGTTTTTGTTCTATTATTTTCCTCGCAAAAATCATCATTATCATCATCGGATAGCACAGATGTTGAACACAATGATACATCCATGGAGTGTTTGATTGTTGTGAGAGAGGGGATAAACTCACCTTTAATTTCTTTCAAACTAATCTCAACTTGCACTCCATCTAGCTGGAGCAACACTTGATCATGTAAAGGTTCCAGCTTTGTGGTTCGAATAAGAACCCTAACACCTGATATGGACCCCTGACTAACACAGGAAGTGTCGTATACTACAATATTTCCCCAGCTCTTAAGCAAAATATTAATACAGTTTCTGTTCCATCCTTCCATTGGCAAACCAAATATGGAGATCCAAGCAAATCTGTCATATGCTCTAGTCCTTGTTTCCCACTGTCTGAGATTGCTGAATAGAGAATACAGCACAGATACTTTATTCCTTTGTTCTTGCACTGAGGCTAACTGATCCACATAGGTAATAATCACCTGGCTAGCTCCCAAAAAACGAAAGCTCACAGCTTTGACACTTGATTTTAAAACCATTGTCTCCAGTGTTGCTACATCCACATTTGGCAAGATATTTCCCACTAAGCTCCTATGCAACCATTTCTTATCCTCATCCGTGGAGTTGTACTGTATCATTTGTTGTGGTTTGGATGTGAGAACCTCAGCAAAGGATCTGTTATCTCTGAACATAAGTTGGGGTTTATGAGGGGATGCAGGTTTGAGTAAGGGTTTATAAGGTGATGTTGGCAGGGGGGCTTTAGAGGATTGAGGCTTAGCTGGGTTCACTCTTAACTTATAGGAATCGAACCAAATGTTACTGGCTTGGTCACAAAGATCAGACACAGGCAGGGGTGATAGTATTTCCACAAAACCAAAGCGTCTGCGGCCTGGTTTGAAGGAAAAGTGACAGGATAATTTGTTGGATTTAGGTAAGTAGATGTTATTGTGGGTGGATGAGGTAGGGTCTGAAGATGTTGGTAAGGAGTTCTGTGGAGGTGTAAGATTGATGATGCGATGACGGGCATGGGGGGTGGTTTTTGGTGAAGGGTGCAGAGGATGAAAGGCTCAACATTTTTTGTAATGTCGAGTTTGGTGGAGGGTGGTGTGAATGGGACAGGGGACGTGAAGGTGGAAGGATTCGGATGTTTTGTTTGTTTGAAGGATGTTCATGTTGATGTTTGTTTGCCATGACTTTTTGGAGAGGTTTTTTGAGGACCCTGAAGGGATCTGATATACCCAATAGCTTCTAACAGGACAGAGGTCGTGTCAGTCTGCGAAAGAGCAACAACTCACAACAGGATAGGAAGTGGAAATGGTGGTGGGTCGGCTGAGTTAGCGGGAAGTGATGGGCTGAAGGATTGTTTGGTTTGGGAGGGAAACAGAGGAAGAGAGGGGAAAAGATATTGTGGGGAGCGGCTGGCTTTGTTTCTCTAGTTTTGGTCAGTGAAGGGAGAGTGAGATCTGTCGGTTGAGGGAGGGGAAGACTTTGGCTGATGAGAGGGGAGAGTGTGGAGCTGAGAAGGGGAGGCTTCTGTGTTAGTGGGCGGCGGCTCTGTGCAAAATGTGAATCTAATTACCCCAAACCAAAACCAAGAGCAAAAACTGACGAAGATCTTCAAGCTAAAGTAAGTTAGATTTCAAACCAAACCCAAGGCAGCTGCTGGTGGTGGTGCTGCAGCTCGAGATGCTCCTCGCTGCTGCACAGACAAGTGCTCACTCTTCTGGATCCAATGGATCCGCTGTTGGAGCCACCGCCGCCGGCACTGCTGGAGCCGCTGGAGCCATCCCTGCCACTGCTTGACCAGATGGAGATGCTGGATCCGATGACAAAGTCGTGGAGGCGTTGAAGATGAAGAAATTATAAATCAGATCATTATGCCACAAGTTTTTCTTTCTCGAATTTATCTTTCAAACTGGCAGCCAATGAATTGCCTGGTTTTTACAGTCGTATTGCAGCATCAAACAAACCTGGGTTTTCTATTTAATGTTAATCAATTTACTGTATATTTGATATTTACTGTATGTTTGATATTGTGATGTATAATTTTTTTTATAAAATATTTTTAATTAAAAATATATTAAAATAATTTTTTTTAATAGGATCCGTCAAAAGTGCTAAAAACAAATTCATTAATTTATTATTTTTTCATACCAAATATACTTTTAAGACTCAGGTTAAACCGCAGCCTCAAACAACATTCTAATCTCCATCCAGTTCGATTTATGTGCACATCACACATGGTCAAAGGAGGAAAAACGAGACACAGAGAACTACCACACACTGACAATTACCAATGGACATGAGCATGTGTCGTTCTTGAGCATTTATCTAGTTTCTTTTACAATGATGTCTCCTGATTGCCAGCCAGCCAGCCAGCCTTATTAACAAATGATCATAGGTCAGCACAGAGAAATGGCCGATCAAACTTTGAAACATTCATCGAGGGTAGCCCTCTTTTCTGATATTTTATTTCTATTTTGCCATAGTTGATGGAAATTCAGAAGGTTAAAATATTCCAAGTTGTTTGTCATCACAGGTATTGTTCGAAGATCAAAGATTACATTTCTCTGTTTTCATTTTCTGGGATTATCGTGAGGATAGAGAAGATCTCGATGATAGGTGTGTTGACAAAGGAGCTCTTAGCCAACCGATTTGTGGTTTCGTTACTGTTTTTTAAGAAGTTTCAACTGAAAGTTATACATATATTTATTTTTATTTTAAGAATATTATATTTATTAAAAATAATATTAATATTATCACAGCATAATGAGATAGATTTATATTGAATCCATTTAATAAACAAGTTAACGAACTCAAATCGTAATTGAATTCAGATTATATAATTAAATTATATATCAGATATATTAAATTCATATAATAAATAAGTTAACAAAGTCAAATCGTATAAATTATAAATCAAATCCATTAAATTATATCAACCTTTTCTTTTTGAGTATTTTTAAGTATAGACAAGAACCATATAGTTTTTGTTATATACTGTTTTATTCGACCAACATGAGATTTAAGTAAAGAACAGCACTGGACGGAAGGACATGAAGGCATCTGATTTAAGTAAAGAAGCATGCAGGGAGGGATCCCGAGTTAATTTGATTCATATTTCTTTGGTATTAATTTCTAGAACAGTTTTCGCTAGACTAAATTGCTTTGAGGTTTGGTTTTTTATTGTGTTTGTTTTCATGTTTAGAAATTCTTTTTGAAAATTTTAAATTATTTTTTTAATTATTTTAGATCATTAATGTGTAAATGTGAATTTTTTTTAAATAAAAAATATTATTTTAATATATTTTTAAATAAAAAATACCTTAAAAAACCATTATCACATTCTTAAACAATCACTGATTAATTTCAGCATGCATTCCACATAATTAACGTGGCATTGGAAAATAAATATAGAAATTTTCAACATAATTGAGAGACAAATTTTCAAGGACAGTATTCTGTTGGCATTGGAAAATATCAACAAAATATGTGGTCGATATTTTGCAGTTCAAAATGTTTTCCAAGCAACAACATCAGCAACCATGTTTAACAAAAGGTCTAACATTATTTACATTTTCACGTGATTAACGTATTCAAGTTTAAGGTAACATTATATACAGAAGGTGTTGAAAATTCAGGTCAAATATTATTTTACATGAAGTACTCAAGTTTAAGATAACAACCCTTAATTATAGAGAAGAATATTATAAAGAGAACTTTGATATATTCATAAAACTTTTTTTTTCATTAATTCTCTTCTAAGAAGTAGCCTCCAAGGCTATTTAAATATAAGGAAAGCATTCTAATTAGTAGAATATTAATTAAATTGAAAATTGTAATATAAATAAGAAAAAAAAATCCGAAAACAAGGAAAATAAAGATGATTTTGAAATTGTAGCTTCAGACGTAATCTATGCATGTAAAGGAAAACAAATGGCAAGCTAGTTGCCCCAAAATAAATAAGTAATTAGAATAATTAATTTGATAAAATTTTAGTTTAATTCAACAATTAAATCTAAAATTACACTTGTTTTTATGGTATTAGCGTTAGAGCATCTCAAAACTTGTTAAGACCTGAAAAAAAGAAGAAGAAAGTAAACTCATGACTAAAATAAAGTTCGAAATCATCACAGGTACTGATATCACAGCTAAACAATGGTCCCAATAATTATATTAAATAATGCTGATGTATTAAATATTAGGCTAGATCGGTTACTTGCATTGGAAGGAAAAGTAAATGATATTAGAACCAATAAATTTGGCAAATTAATATCTTCTGTTCAGCAGAGTTGAAGTTAAGGGAGAAGGAGTTTTAGAATATATTCTGGAGCTGTAATGTATATGTATGCAACACTCAACTCATGTAATATATATATATAGAGTAGGGTTGTATATATTACTAACCATGTTACTCATTATCAGGAACCTATATAAGATAAATACAAGATAAATATAAATATATATAATAAACATTTTATAATATGTCTCCTCGAGCTAAAGGATAAGGAGAATCCACATGAAGCTTGGATTGAAAATAAATAAAGAATGGATGAGGAAGACATTTGGTAAGAACATCAGCAAGTTGATCCTAGAAGGAGATGAACCAAACCACAATTTTCTTTTTAGCAACTTGATCACGAATGAAGTGATAATCAACTTTAACATGCTTAATGCGAGTATGAAAGATAGGATTAACAGACAAGTAGGTAGCATTCAAATTATCACACTAAAGGATAGTCATAGGATCAGAGGAAAAATGAAGACTTGACAACAGAGTCCGAATCCATAAAATCACTATACTACCATTTGTAAGAGCCTTATATTCTGCTTCAGTTAATGAACGAGCCACTATGCATTGTTTTCCAGACTTCTAAGAAATAGGTGTTTGGCTGAGATATACCAAGTAGTCACCTGTGAATTTTCTGTTATCAAAACTACTAGCCCAATCAATATCTTTAAAACCATGTAAGGAAAGAGAAGAGCCTCGAGTGATGTGCAAACCATAAGAAAGCCCAATCAATATCTTTAAAACCATGTAAGGAAAGAGAAGAGCCTCGAGTGATGTGCAAACCATAAGATGTCGTTCCTTGTAGGTACTTGACAATTCTTTTGATAAGAGACTAATGGCGATCGGTAGGCGAGTGTATAAATTGACAGATTTTATTAACAAATATTTGAGCGAGTAAAAGTGAGATATTGCAAAGCATCAACAATATGTTGGTAACTGGTAGAATTAAAATACTGAGCATCCGAGGTCAGCAATAGCTTAGACGAGGATGAAGCAGGCGTGTCGACAACTTTACATGAAGACATACCAGCTCACTAAATGAGATCAAGAGTATATTTATGCTATGAAAGCATAAGTTCTATAATTGTCTTGGTGACTTCAATCCCTAAGAAATAATACACAGCCTAAATCCCTAATTTTGAATTTTAAATTTTGAATTCAGTAAGGTAATCAAGTGCCATAGTAGAGTTGAATTATTCACAGTAACCATGCTCAAGGAGCCTATTTTAAACCATAAATAAACTTATGCAGGTGACAAACATGAGATGATAGAGTAGAGTAAGAAAAACTTGGAGATTTCTCTATATACACTTCTTCTTGAAGAATCCCATTCAAGAAAACATTGTGAACATCAAGTTGATGAATAAACCACCTATAGGACACAACAATAGTAAATACTAACCTCACGACCAGACTCCTCCTCCTCATCCTTCGGCTCCTTCATTGTTCTAGTTCAAATTTTTTTTGAAAACACTCTAAAATTGTAATGAATATTTAGATGAATATTTTAAATTTTATTTTTAATATTTTATATAATTTTATTTGCTTAATTGGTTTTTACTATTATTTTATATAATTTTATATTATTTATTCTACACAATTTTATTTTTTTTAAATACTTTTAAATATAACCAACAGAATAAAATTATCAGTATTTTATAGAGAGTTATGAAATATTTACTGTATATGCCATAATCATCGATGTCTCTATAAACAGAATGAGTATATCATTATTTTATCAATAGTTGTAAAATATTTACTGTATAAGTCACAATCACCGACGTTGTTATTCCATTGATAAGTTACTGATGGAAAAATACCAACATAATAAATTTATTAGTATATTTTCAGCAGGAAATTTTTTATTTTTATTTTTTATCAAAAATTAGTTACAGAACATGAAATTACTAATGAATGTTATTTGGATAGAAATTACCGATGAATGTTATTTGGATAGAAATTACCGATGAATGTTATTTTGATAGATGTATTATGTCGGTGAATTAATCATTAAAATTTTTACTGATAAAATAGTAATCTTACACCAGTAAAAAATAACCATCGGTGAAACTGTTAAATGTTGACGTGAATGACAGCAATGCATTTCGTACGCTGAGAGGAATTGAAATCAGACGCTTAAGGCATGAAAAAGAAGGGACATGAAGGGAATCTACAACCGGAGCGGTGTCAACTCTAACTCCTGCATTGCTCATGTTCTTAACCAGACACGGACAATCCAGTCCATGTGACGAGAGCTAGGACTTGGGATCCTATTCAAGGAAGCAAAAAAGAGATAAAGAAACTGAAAAGGGAAAGGTTAAATTTTGGCAAGAAGGAAGGGAATTCAGTAGTGAAAGATGTTTGGCAATCCAAGAAGTACTGTGAGTTGAAGCCTTGAAGTTGCCAAGGTGGTGTTTCTGTCTTAGAAAGAGACGGCGGAGAGAAGTGCAAGAGGGGAAGGGGAAGTAATGGACCCAACTTGGTATATGGGACCCGTCAAGAAATAGATTAATTATCGTGTTATGATAAGAGTCTTGAAAAGGAAAGCAATGGACCAGTCTTTGGTGTGGAAATTGGTGATGGATGGATTATATCTTGGGTTGGTGAAGATAACGTTTTAGAAGTCATTGTTTCCGAGTGAGAGAGTTTTGTCTGTGTAGGGCAGATGAAGAGGTATTCGTTGTTGATAATTCTAGCCAACCTGCGACTTGTAAGTGCCTAGCGGTCCCCTTATGGTCACTTTAGCTATATGGTAACTTCCTTTAGCTTCCCATGCAACAACATCAGCAACCTTGTTTAAAAGGAGTTAAAATAGAAGGTGTTGAAAATTCAGGTCAAATATTATATATATTCTCGCGTGATTAATGAACACCCAAGCCGGCTCTCGTGACGGAGGCATACGTTTTTAAATAAAAGAATAAATTACTAACAAATATTTAATATTATATATTATATAAATATGTGTTATATAAAAAAAATTATCAACTCAAATCAACTCAAAAATTAATTTAAAAATTTTTAAAATAAAAAATACATTATAATTATTTTATGCAGGATTTTATATTTTAAAACTGTTTTATAAATATATATAACAAATTTTTATTTATCTATTTCTAAATTCTTTAAAGAATACAAAAATTCATGGCAATAATTCTATGCTGACATATAATATATATCATCTAAAATTATAAATTAAAAAGATTGTCACACATTGATGTTGTTCTTATTTATTTGTTACAAATGGATTAAATATAAATATTAAATATTTTCTTTTTAATTTATCTATTATATCCTTAATTTTTTTAGTTATCCTGTACTTCACTTTTAATTACTTGTAAATTCATAATCATCATTTTTCATATAAAATTCATTACAAAATATTTATTAATTTATCAAAATTCATTTTAATTTATATATATCCACTAACCTATAATATTACTCATATATATATATATATATTAATTCAACTAACCCATAAATAATTATAAACTCTAATATTTTTAATAACTAATTAGTATAGAAAAAAGAAGCTAACAAGTAGCTAACAAAAAATTATTTAGAAAAAAAAAAAGAGAGGCCAATTGTCTACTTTTGTACCCATGTGGCTCCACCACTGCCCCCCTCAGCTACCTATAAATACAAGTGATCTATGCAGATGTTGTTCACTGCTCTATTTCCCTAACGGATAAAAAACCTGCCATCTATTGAGCATCCTTGCCGAAGCAACATGTCTACCGAAGTCTCCCAAGAAGCTCATCATAATGAGATTATTCGCCGGACAGCCAATTTTCATCCAAGCATTTGGGGTGATCAATTCATTTCCCATCTCCCCAAAGACAAGGTCATTGCATGCGAAAAGGACAAAACTATATATATATATATATATATATATATATATATTCTTTGTTATTTTCTTCTCACTTTGAGAAATTTAATGATGCGTTTAATATTATGGTAACTGATGCAGGTACGTGAAGCCATTGAATTGCAAGAAATTGAAAAGCTGAGGGAACAATTTAAGAGGGAACTCTTGGCTGCAGCTAGTAATTCATCACAACAGCTGGATCTTATAGAAAGCAGATGCTCATGGAAACAATTCAACTGCACCTGTAAGCCAGCAACGTGGAAACCAACATGGAAACGAATCAGCCCTCATGAAAACAAATCAACTGCAGCAGCAAGCCAGCAACATGGAAACAAATCAGACAGATAAGAAAGAGACGTTGGCTGATTAGAATCACCAGCAACATGGAAAGAAACCAACTCTCATGGTAACAAAACACAAACAGAAAGAGACGTTGGCTTAGCATGGAAATAAATCAACAGCAGCAGCAATGAAGTTCATGATAGAAACCAGAAACTTAAATACACGTTGGATTGTTATGGAAATAGATCAGCTAAGAATTAGGCAAGTCAATGTATCCAAATCAAGCAACTTGTAATGTTATAAAAAATAGCAGCTCGTATAGAATAGCAAGTTGTATATTCACGTTAATATTCAAAGAAACAGAGAAACCTTTCTTCTATTGAAACATTCTTATTCTTCTCCAAATTTCCGCTGTAATTAGTATATGTATGGCCATTTGTTATAAGAAAAGTGCATAACATAATCTTCATAAAAATTTTCAAGTCCATTTCTTTGGTGATTTAATTCAGATATATTCAACAAGTTCAAAGATGACAAAGGTTATTTCAAGCAATCCAATGATGCTCGAGGCATCCTAGGTCTCTATGAAGCAGCGCATCTAGCGGTGCATGGAGAAGATATTCTCGATGAGGCCCTTGCTTTCACAACCATCCACCTCAAGTCCATGGCATCTAGTCCAAACTGTCCACTAACAGCAAAAGTTTCTCATGCCCTAAAGCAGCCCATCAGAAGGGGCGTTCCAAGACTGGAGAGCAGGCGCTACATCTCTATCTATCAGGACGAGCCGTCATGTAACAAAACTTTACTAAGGCTTGCAAAGTTGAATTTCAATCTCGTGCAAGAATTACATAAAGAAGAGCTTGCAGAAATTACAAGGTGATACTTGTATCCAAATTTAGAATGAATGCACGTTGACATGTTAAAATGAATATTGACGCAGAGCAAGTTACATGTGAAGCTATTTACTTCTTCAGATAGTGCTCAATATCTTATATGTTTTAGGTGGTGGAAGGGTTTGGACTTTGCTAGAAGGCATCCTTTTGCAAGAGACAGGGTGGTCGAGGGCTACTTTTGGATAGTAGGTGTATATTTTGAGCCTCAGTACTCCCTCGCTAGGAAAATACTTACCAAAGTAATAGCCATGGCATCGATTATTGATGACATCTATGATGTTTATGGCACCCTTGAAGAGCTGAAACTTTTCACAGGAGCAATTGACAGGTTTGTTGCATGGAAACGGCTCTTTTATTTTATTTTTAAAAAAAGTAGAGCTTAATTAAGAGACAAATAACGGTTACATTGCGATTACAAAAACCTGGACACTTAATTTTCAGGTGGGATACTAAAAGCATGGACCAGCTTCCAGATTACATGAAAATATGTTATGAGGCAGTATTGAATGTTTATAGTGAAATTGAGGAAAAAGTGGCGAAGGAGGGATGGTCCTACAGAGTCCACTATGGAAAAGCAGCAGTACGCACCACACTCTCGACAATCTCCTTAAATCAAATACTAATATACTATATGTTGTAGTTTACCGTGTAGAAATTACTCTATTATGTTTAACTTAGTAATGACTTTTATATGTACGATGTATAACAGATGAAAGTTCTAGTCCACGCCTACTTTAACGAAGCCAAATGGTTCCATGAAAATCATATCCCAACGATGGAAGAATATATGCCGGTGGCTCTAGTAACGACTGGTTATTGCATGCTCGCAACCGTGTCTTCCATTGCCATGGCCGACATGGTGACCGAGCAAGCATTTGACTGGGTATTCAATGGCCCTAAACTTGTTAGAGCCTCAGAAACAATTTGCAGACTAATGGATGATTTAAAATTACATAAGGTATGAGCCTATTTTAATTTGTTAAAAAACATTTAAGTAAAGATTGTTTGACATTCCTTGAAAGTAATTGCTGTTGGAGTTAGGATAACTTGATAGTTTGGAAATGGATGAACTGCTTGGATTGTTGAGGAGGAAATAAACAACTAATTACATTGATGCCATAAATATGGTAGAAGTTTGATACATTTATTTTTTCGTCAATTTATGGATTGCTTTACTAATTAATTATAGCTTCTAGGTTTTTTACTGGAAGTATGGATTAATTCCCAAACCTTTACCCTTTATTTCCAACCAATACAAAAAATCCACCCTACATGTCATAAAGGTCTCTGAGCTTCTTTTAATCTTATTATGTATGCTTTTTAGTTTGAACAAGAGAGAGGACATGCTGCCTCAGGAATTGAATGTTACATAAGGCAATATGGTCTCTCGGAACAGGAAGTGTATGAAGAGTTTCACATGCAAGTCGTCAACGCTTGGAAGGATATAAATGAAGAGTGTCTCAAACCTACCGCTGTGCCAATGCCTCTGCTTGAGCGCATTCTCAATCTTTCGAGAGTCATGGATGTCATTTACAAGGAGGAAGATGGGTATACCCATGTTGGAAAAGTAATGAAAAATAATGTTGCGTCATTGCTTATAGATTCAGTGCCAACATAACTGCTAGGTTGCGGTTACAATGGAAACAAATGCCTGCCGGTTATAGCCCCATGCTAATGAGGAGCAAAGGAGACTTTCTACTACAATAAGGAGGCTTATTTTTCTTATTTTGTACCTTTTCTATTTCAGTTTGATATATACTTCGTGTGCTGTCGTAGACAACTAAAATTAAAATAAAACCAAGACTGTTTAACAAAAAATATAATAGTTCGAGCATTTATTGTTTCCACGAAAAGTATCTAGCCTAATTAATATTGTGCTACACGAACAAAGATGGAGGGTTTGAGTATAACAAATATAGCACATTCCCGTGTGGTGTTGAATAATGATTTTTTATTCATTTTCTTCATTTAGTTTTTTAAAAGTTTCCATGTAGTATTTGATTGAGAATTACTAAAAAATTTAAATATAATAATTTTTTTTTATGATTCAAGAATAAGAAACTGTGACTAGAAAAAATATTAGAAAAAATATTAACATCTCTAATACACCTTACATAAGATTAGCTACTTTGTAATTTGATGTAATTTGAAAATTTAAAATATTAAACAAATTCTAAAATTTCAATAAATTAATTATTAAATCCTAAAATATATATAAAAATATATTTTTATATTTTCATAAAAAATACAACATAATTTTATTTGTCCTAAATATTTTCTATATTCAAATTAAATAATTAATTCTTTTTATCATTTTAATTTTTGTAATTCAATAACATAAATAAAAATACAAAACACACACACTTCTCTTCTTATTATGATTTTCTCACACCATCTTTACATATTTATAACAGTATCTACATATACATATCATCTGGAAATTACAAAAAAGATTAAAATCCTCAAGAACAATGCTAGAACAATGGTGACGCGTTGTTCCACCCGCCACCGCCACTAGCGGCGTGTAGATTCACGCACCGCCACCACTGAAAGCAACAAAAACCAGTGGATCGGGAACATCTTCCTCTTTTTTGTCTCTCTAAGCTGGCGTTGATATGCAAAACAACCAAAAGCACAACAGATAATCGATTTTAGTTTTCTTTTTTTTTCTCCTTCTTAGATCTGGTTCATTCGGGTCTTCTCCTTTTTCTCTTTGTTTTCATTCTACCGATGGCAGATCTAGTGGTTGGGAGAGCTTCTTCTTCTTCTCCGCTTCAGGTGGCGGCAAGACCAAGGGGGCTGCCGACTGCTAGGCTTTTGTTGGGTCTAGCCAGCAGCGATGGAAGTGGTGGTCCAGTTAGCGGGCTTGGTTGGAGGAGATGAAGAGGTTGTTGGCTACTACTATTCGGTGAGCTGGGTTTGCTGAAGAATACAGGAGGGGGTTGTCGTTGTGTTCAGTCTAGGAGTGGTGGCCAGTCTCTATCATGTGGAAGGTTGAAGATAAGAAGAAATGGGGGAACATTAGGATAGTTTTGGGTTCGGGGCTTGTGGTGTTTTCCTGTTTAGGTGAGCGGCTGGTGTTTTGTTTCGGTTTGGGAGAGAACCAGAGGAAGCGGGGGGAGAGAAGGAGGTGACCGGCGGCCTGGGAGAGAAAATGAAAGCCAATGGGGGGGGTTGTTTGGGTTTAAGGTTTTTTTGTCTGTTGTTTCTTTCAAAATTCCCC
The DNA here is from genome assembly GCA_026413675.1 of Populus pruinosa. Lineage (NCBI taxonomy): Eukaryota > Viridiplantae > Streptophyta > Magnoliopsida > Malpighiales > Salicaceae > Populus > Populus pruinosa. The sequence continues at coordinate 15,272,780 of CM048606.1, forward strand.
ACTGTTTATTTTCTCCCACCCTGTGTGTGCGTGAAGGGTTTTTTTGTTGTTGTTTCTTTCAAAATTCCCTATTTTTTATTTTCTCTCACCCTGTGTGTGTTGTGACATTTATTTATAAATAAAGTGGCTTGGTTTCTAAAACATATTGGTCCTTCACTTTTTTTATGTTTTGTTAATTTTAATTTTTTGAAAGAAAGCAATATCAACATCGATTTAATAAAGAAAATTAGTGATTAATGTATTAAAAGTTAAACGCATGTAAAATACTTATGAAAATTTAAATTCTTCTAAGATGATGTTGAAAATGCTAAAAACGATGCAAATATATTAAAAATATATTTTTTGGGGTTTTCCTTATTTTTTACTATTTTTTTGGTTTTTTTTGAAAATTTATTAAAAAAATTGGGTAGCAACAACAAAAGCAGTTTAAAAAAAATAACTAAGAAACAACTCAAATTAAAATATCAAAATCAATCAAAAAAATAATCCTTAGTCCAAGTCAATATTCATCATCGCTTCTTTTACAACTGATCATTGATGCATATGTATATATATATATTTCTCAATTCACACTTTAAATGGTGAACATTATAAATATATATATTTCCCAATTCACACTTTGAATAGTGAACATTATAACTATTTTTCTATCTCTCCTCAACTATAGTCAATTGAAAAACAAGAAATCTAATTAATCCTAATTACTAAACAACTTAAAACAAGCTTTAAAATTTAATCTAATAGCAATCTTAAAAAATAGAGAGATTGATGAAGCTAAACAACACAATCACAAGCATAATATAACAAGAAAAATGATGTCTTTAGCTAGAATTCACGCACCAAGTCTAGAAGCTTTCAAAAATAAATTACATGATATTAGATTTGCATATTCAAAAATGTTCCAGCACATTAACAACACAAGTGCAATGTCTTTATAACCAATTTAGACCTTGATGCAGTGAGCAACTCTAAAAAATCAAAACATGAAAGTTGTATATTTGTTCCTTAGGGTTCCATAGCATTTTGGATCACCTCAAGCAAAGCTCGATGAGAGAGATATGCTCCAATTACAAAATTGTAACTTCGTTTTACAATTAATGCCTCCATTTACATTCAAAATTAAAATATAAAAATAATGAATATATTTAGAAATCAAATAAGTATAAAATAATAAGTATTAAGGGATAAAAATATAACATTTTGCATTCTCATCAAATTTCCCTAGACTTAACTTTTATTCATGCTTGGGCAAAACTCAAATTAACTTTCCATGAAAAACCAAATAAAGGTTGCATTGCTATCAACAAAAACAATCAAACTCTTTAAAAATCATAACATATCATGAATAAACATTCTTAAACAACTTATAGTTATTAATAAACATTTTCATTTTCACTCGAAGGTAGAATAAGTTAAATACATAAGTTAAATACATAGACTGTACCGTAACAAAAATAAACACTTGATTTTCATGTGTTTGAAAAGTATGTGTTTCAATAAAACTTATTCCAATATAAATGATCTACCATATGCTTGCATATCTTCTTATTCTCCACCACTAGGATCACATGCATAACAGGAATTATAATGTAAACCTCAACCTAAAATTGATAAATTAATAGTAAAAATGATAAATTTTAATTGAGAAATGATAATTAAGAAGGAAAATTGTTATAGAAGAAGAGAAGAGGATAAAGAATTTTTAGTAATTCAACTTAAATTTTGGATGAAAAGTAATAAAATCGGTAAACAACATGTTAATTAGTGATAAATTATGTAAACTTCCCGATCAGGTAAAATAATTATTTTAGAGAAAGAGTTTTTATAAATTTGGAGTGCAAGCATTTAGAGGAAATATGGAAGGGAATTCCAAATAAATTAATGTGTGACCTTACACACAACAAACATTAATTTTGGTATAATAAACCATATGATCGCGCTAATTAATTAAAAGTGCTGAAGATTTGAAATTTTTATGATGATAATGGATGAGAGTCTTCAATAAATTAGTTTAGAAATCATGATGATTTGAGTAAATAAAATAGTAAACAAAACTTTGTTTTTTGGTGTAAAATTACTATATAAAATTACTTATTATCCAGCTTAATAATATTAAGCTATTTCAATCTAATTGTTTGCTTGAAATGACAATTTTTTAAGAGTCTTTGGACCTATAATCCTATTAGGTCAATAAGAGTTCGATAAAGTCTTAAGAGGGTACTAATAGTCGGAAATAATATAAAAAATTACACATGAACTAAGTAGTGGTATTTTTGTAAATAAATTCAAACAACCCCCCTCCCTTTATGTATTGATAGAAAGTTCAGTAGCTAAGGCTAGAGAGAAAAGAAACGAGGGTCGGTGCTCCAGAAGCTATATCTCTGTCGTCCACTGTCGAATCAAACTAAATTTTATATATGTTGTGCATCTCATCATCCTCTATAATAAGACTAGAGGGATCATGATTATCAGCTTTTATTTGAGAGATATGACAGGTGGATCAGAGCACATAGTTGTGATACAGTAAACTAGAAGAACATGATCCAGCTTTCATTAAAACCTAATGGATATTATATATCTTATGATAGTATGAACTAGAAATGAAACATAGATACTTAGTTGGCACAAAGATGGTAGCTAAGGAATGCAATACTTGGTTTTAATGAAGTCGGTAACTAAGAAAATGAAATTTTAATTAGATGACTGTAGAATCAATAACATGTAATAAGTTTTAGGAAACGGCTTGATGATATGCCAGATTGCAGTAGAGGTTCATGAAATGAATTAATTTTTTGATATTAATAAAAATGGTGATGCAATAGAGGTCTTGAATGTCGTTGATGAAATAAGATTGAGTGAGATGAAAATATATGCTGATACTTGAGTTAATATCTGACTGTTTAGGCATAAGTAAATGTTATTTTAAGTAACAAGTCAATTCAATAGTATGTTATAAAGTATGAACCGGAAGTGGAACTGTTTTTTGTTTAATACCTTAGTCACTATCCATGTCAAATTGGTAGTTTGGGCTCTACATATACGATTTTTTTTTATCAAATGGTAGTATAAGAGGTGTTGTATCTTAGAATTCAAAGATTTATGCTATGTTACAAAATAAAAAGGATAATAAGAGGTTTAATACTTGTATTATAAATATAGGGGTGAAGGTTTGGAATTGAGTCTCCAATAACTATTACTCTACTTTCTGAAGCATCTAATCAAGAAATCAGAGATCAGGCCCATGATTATCTCCTCAGACATGGAATTCACTTTGAATAAATAAATGGTCAACTTATAAACATGTATGTAAAGTATAGTGGACAATATATGTTATGAGATGGTATGGGCTAGAGGTGAAACACAGATTCACCTATTTTTAAATAGTAAATGTCAAGAGATTATAGATGAAGTACCACCTTAGAAGAGAGATTTATAGAATATTTTCATTGAACAAAGTATTGATAAAATAACTTGACCAATGATTATATAGAGTAGATGGATTGGTAATTGAAGAGACTTAATGAAAGCTACTGTGAAATCTGATGAAGATGTATTGAGATTGATTTGAAAAGTTGAGAATGGATTGCCTTGAATTTTTACTTTTAGGCCAGCACAACTAATCTTTATCTGCTACCTTCTGGAGGCCATCATCCTTAGCAGCAACCATCCGATCGGCGTCACAGACCATAGATAACCACAATGCCCGCGATGGATCTTCGTCTTTAGCAGCCACAACATGCAAAAAACAACAAATCCACGCCGGTTTGCACAGTCGCTGCTAGCAAAAACTACAAGGAACCACATAAGGAATTCACAGAAGGGTTTCATGCCAAATTAATTAACCCTTGTCATGGCATCTGCCACCCATGCCCACTACTAACACGTTAGCGCTCATATGCCATGTTAGCCTCACTTGCCACGTCAACCTACCTTGCCATGTCAGTTGCAGAAATTTCAGTGTCTTCCCATTGTAATCTGGTAAGTAAGCCACTGTAAATTCCGAATATCATTATTGTTGGTATATTTTTGTACCTATTGACCAAGAATTAACATTGATATTATTCTTTTGTGCTTGTATATAAATATTTAATCATCTTGCACTTTGAGTTACCTCAAATTGATCATAAGCCACAGTAAAAGTTTGTTTAAAACTTTTATTTTTTTCTTTATTTTCAAGTTTTCTAGTTATTTCTTCATATAAATTTGATCCTTTTAATTAATTAATTGCAAAGCTTGGTTAAATTTATTACAAAAAATAAAACATTGTGTTTGGATTACTCTTGTATATTTAGAGGACCCCGCTTTGCTTGCTTGTTATTTTTCATGATTTAATTTGTTATAACTTAATCTCCAAGATATACAAATAATCAAATATCAGCTTTAATTTTATATTATATTTTACCTGTAAATATTGTTTGTGATATCAATTATAATTCTAAAATTAATATTACATACATTTATAGAGTAGTCATTTAGTACATAATCCAAAACTTACAGTTACCAAGAGAAGAGAAATTAAACATGTAGAGATTTTTTGGAGAAAGAGAAAAGAACAACAATAATTGTGTTGTTTGTTTTTATTAATGTGAGCATTGTAATTCCTTTTTTTCTCTGTTTTGGTGAACAAGTTTTTCTTATGTATTTATATAGGTATATATTACATCTCTACTTTATCTACAAGGATAAAGAAGATAAGGCTTATCCTTATCCTTGTGGATGATCTTTTACATTCTGCATAAGAATTCTACTCTTGTGTGCTTTATAGAGATAGATTTTGATTGTATATTAATCACTCTTGTAGCTGTTGTTTCCTTATCAAATTAGACTCTTATATTGGCTAATGTTTGTTGCCTTTTGAACTTTGAACTTCTTTATCTCTTAACGTTTATCCACTAATTTTGGAGAAGTTGCTTTCAGCAAAGTATGAGTTTTCATCCTTATTTCTCTCATATTTTTGAGTCACCTTATCACTCCATTTATTCATACCATAGTTATTGTCATCAGAGTGTCTGCTGCTAACACTCTCCCTCTAACTATGCTTGTGTTGAAGGCATAGTTTGTTTTGAAAACTTGTGAGGGCTACCTTTGACATTGGCTTTGTGAAGAGATTTGCAACTTGTTCATTAGTGGATATATGTTTAGTGATCAGTTGTCAAAGGGCAACTCTTTCTTGCATAAAATGATAGTCTAATTTGATATGTTTGCTTCTGGCATGGAAGACATGATTGATTGTCATATAAAGAGCACTGAGATTGTCACAATAGAGTGTTGGATGAGATGTCATTAGAATGTGGAGATCTTTTAGAATAAAAATTAACCATGTAAGCTCAGCTGTTGTATTGGCCATTGCACGATATTCAGCTTCAGTGCTAGAACGCGATACTGCATATTGTTTCTTTGCGCACCAGGAAACGATGTTTTTACCCATAAATACATAGTATCCCGTGGTGGAACATGTACTAGTAAGGCATCCTACCCAATCAACATCTGAAAAAGTAGAAAGCTCAAGTGAAGTATTGGCAGAAAAATGTAGACCTATATTAAGTGTCCTTTTCACATATCGTAGAATTAGTCTAACAATTTTTAAATGTGTTGTTACTGGTTCATGCATGAATTGTGGCACATAATTAACACTATATGAAAGGTCTAGCCGTGTGAGAGTGAGATACTATAGTTGTTGCTATCCAATTTTTTACCCATATTTTGATAAATTTTCAGAAAAAATCCAAAAATAGTAAAAAGCATTGAAAATCCAAAAAATACGTTTCTAATATATTTGCATCTTTTTTAGCATTTTCAGCGTCTTCTAAAAAAAAATTAAATTTTCAAAGGTCTTTTAAACGCATTCAACTTTTAACGCGTTACTTTTCATTAAGTCGACGTTGATATTGCTCGTTTTCAAAAAATACAAAAAAATTAAAAAAAAATCAAATTTACAAAAAAAAAGAAAATTGAGGGACCAATTTTGAGGTCCAAGCAACATTTTGCCTATAAATACTGGTCTTCAACACACACAAGAGGGGGTAATTTTGCAAAATAGAAGAAACCACAAAAAAACTCTAAACCACAAAGAACCCTAAACCTAAACCTATATCTACCCCAAGCCGCCGCCCGTCATCCAGAGAACCCAGATTCTCCCTTCCCCCAACCAAAACCAGAGAAAAAATCAAAGGAGCGACGCCCCCTCCCTCTAGTCGTTTTTATGTTCCTCTTCCACGGCCATATCCCCTCTTCTAGCCATTTTTCCTTCTAAAACCAGAGAAAACCAAAGGAGTGGCTCCCCTACCTGTGGTCATTTTTTTATCTTCATCTTCTCGGGCCGTCTCACCTCCCTCTTCCTCTGGTCTTCTCTACTAAAGCAAGCCAGAGCCGACTCCCCACTTGGCCGAACAAAAGACCGGTCACCCTCTCTCTCAGCCACCGTGAACAGACCACCCTCACTCTCCTCTCAGCCGGTCTTCGCCATCAGCAGCAGCATCCCCAATAGACCCAGAATTATTCTACGCTCCTTCTTCCTCTGCCCAGCAGCCACCCCGATTCCTGTCATCTTTCCCTCTCAGCGTCTCCCTTCTCCAGGAGCCATCTCGCCAAGACCAAGAGGAGGGCAAATCCGTTCCCCTTCGCCATCCCTTCTCGTCAGTCGCCTCTCTATCATCCCGGATCTCTTCATCTCCATCAACATCGAAGCTTCCCCGTAACAACTCCGGCCTTGGGCTAACCTTCCTCAGCCGCTAGAGCTGCTGCTTGAAGAAGAAGGAAGGAACAACAAGGATTGAACAACAGATCTAAGAACGGATCTGCACAAAAAAAAAATTAAAATCCATTATTTGTTGCGTTTTTTTAGTGCTTTACAGGTCACCGCCGGCGTAGGGAGGTTGAGAAGAAGAAGTCGATCCAGATCCCTACTGTTTTTGGGATTTTCTTATGACGGCGCTTTAACCCACACACCGCCAGTGGCGGTGGCGCGTTGGGCAATGCGCCACCATTGTTCCTACTCCTAGAAACCTTTCTTAACACTGTTCCGGCCTACAAAAGGGCTTCCTTATAATTTCATATTGTTTTAGGGCTATTATTATAATTGTAATGTATTTTTTGTTTAATTGTTTTAATTTATTTTATCTTTTTTATTTATGATAAAATTACAGAGAATAAAGAAGAATTTAATATTTTGATTTGCTCACAGTTAAGAATTATGAAGTTAAGAATTATGAACTTACACGTAAGTTAAGTTGTATTTCTAATAACTGATGAAAAGATAATTATTAAAACTTCTGTAACACATCAAAGCCACGAAGCAGCTTATCTTAGGTAGGGTGCATTAGGGGTGCTAATAGTTTTCCTAACTACAACCAGTCCCTAACCATGGGTGCTAATACTTTTCCTAACCACAACCAGTCCCTTAACCATGAATCTCTAACAAGACCAGTACACTCGGGTTTTCTAGTAGCCTTCAATAAATTACTAGGTGGTGACTCCAACGAACCAATTCAAGCAATTAAATCAACATTAAGAAGAAAATCATCAGCCGATGTCGCATGGATTTTGACGTGCGACAATAGTGATCCAACTAATAAGACCAGTACACTTGGGTTTTCTAGTAGCCTTCAATAAATTACTAGGTGGTGACTCCAACGAACCAATTCAAGCAATTAAATCAACATTAAGAAGAAAATCATCAGCCGATGTCGCGTGGATTTTGACGTGCGACAATAGTGATCCAACTAATCCTTTAAAATAGCTAAGGTCTTCTAGAGGGATATCAGTTAAGGAGGTTTTTATTTTTACTTTAAGAGGTGTGCTCATAGGTTTATAATCTGTCATTGTAGCATGTTCAAGTATAGTCAATGCATAGTATGACTAGGATAAATAGAGTCCACTTATTGTTTTACAGATTTCAATTCCAAGAAAGTGATGAATAGGTCCCAAATCTTTCATGGTAAACTCGCCATTTAGGAGTTGAATGAAGTGGTTGATGTAGGTTTTGCTTGTGAGGCCTTTACCTGTTCTATTGATTGAGAATGAGTGATTATTGGGTGAGATGGGTGATGAGTTGTAGCTGCCTCAGATGTTATTTTTACAGGGTTTATTATGGAGATTGTCACGATTAGGGCAGAGTTTGTTATTGTTGGAGAATATACTGCTGTAGGATCTGTTATTATCGTTGTTGCTGTGAGATTTTTTGCAACATCTGTTATGGATTCTAGCATTGCTTCTACCATAGAATTTGCTGCTGTAAACTCTGTTGCTGTTTCAGAGCTTGTTTTTGCTGCTACATGATTTGGTATAGAATACACTACTGTTATTGTCCCTATTGTAGGATAGCTTTCCTATTCTTAGAGATACATATCTCCAACTGATTACTCTCCCTTAACCTGTGGTGGTGCAAGAGACCCCGCTGGTTGTAGTCTGGTGTCCTGGGGAAGATGTATAGCAGGCGTATTTTCTCTTGTGTAATGCCTGGCAGAGGGTTGTAGTTTAGGGTTGTTTCCTTGTTCTCTATATGATGTGAGACTAATATTTTTTTGCTGGGTGGGTGATAGTACTTGTACCCTTTATGTGTTATTTTGTAACCAATGAATACATAGAGAATTGTTTTTTATCAAATTTGTGCCCTTGTGTGTCCCATGTAATATGGAAAGCATTTAGATCTAAACACACGTAATAAAGAATAGTCTAGGTGAGAACCATACATTTTAAAATATGGAGTTTCTAAGTTCAGTGTAGATAAAGACAACCTATTTAGGAGATGTACTGCTATTATAAATGCTTCTTCTTATAAAAATAAGGGTACTCCACTGTGGAATAACATAGTCATTCCTAATTCTCGTATGATTCTATGTCATCCCTCTAGGATACCTATTTGTTTAGGTGTATATGGACATGAAATTTGATGGATAATACCTGATGTATGGAAATGAGATGTAAGCTTGGAGTTGACAAATTCTCCACCTTCGTTAGAATGGAAAATTTTAATCCTTTTGTTGAACTGCAGGTTAACATATTGTTCAAAGGCAAAATATTCGTTTAGAAAATTAGACTTATGTCGCAGGGGTATAATCCATATATATTTCAAAAAATCATCTATTAAACATGTATAATATCAAAATTTATCGATGGATAAAACAGGAGAAGGTCCCCATAAGTCACAATGAATTTTATCAAAAATACCAGTGCTAGAATTTTCTAAACATGAGAATGGTAATTTGCTCATTTTTCCTAATTGATAACTATCACACAGATGCTTGGATTTCAACTTTTCCATTACATCTATCAAGCCTTTATTTTTCAACAATTATAAAGCTAAGAATTGTAGGTATCCTCGACACTGGTGCCACACTTCAGCAGAACCTGTTTTAAATCTAGTTGAGAAATATAGTTCTGGTGAAGTCGGAAGGACATAAAGGTCACCCTCGCGAGTCCCTGCGATTACTGTTTGTCCTGTCTTTCGTTCCTTGACACAAAAATCAACGTTAGAAAACTCACAGTTAACAGGAAATTGCTTAGTCAATTGACTTACCGATAGTAAAAATTTTATTAGTGTAGGGACTAATAAGACATCTCGAAGAGGTAAAGCAATTTTCTATTGTTTAATCTGTGTATCCCCAATACCAAGGATTGGTATTGAGGATCCATTTCCTATAATTATAGAGTTAGCTCCCTTATATTTATGAAGGTTGGTTAACATACCTGATTGTCCTGTCATATGGTTGGAGGCACTTGTGTCGGTTGTCCATTCTATTTATGCTAAAGTGTTGTCCAAAGTTAAAACTGCAAGTGCATATACGATTTCTTCATTGTTGGAAGATTTCTTTGGTATCCACCAACATATCTTGGCAATGTGGCCTTTTGTCCCATAATATTGACATTTTTCAATGCAAAAATTATCCCTTCCTATTTATGTCATCCGACGTTCTCCTAGGGGTGGAGGGCGTTATTGTGTCTATGTTGTAATGGGGATTCTATTGTGTTCCTTGTATTGTTGTGCTTGGAAGCCTCTCCTATTTGAAGTGAATTTTGATGTGTTGCCACGATAGATTGAGGATGGCTGCTGAGAGCGTTGTTGATGATGTTGTCCATAGAAAGCAAGTTATTTGTTGTAACCCATTTTGGGTCCCCGTGTAAAAATATATATATATATATATATATATACATATATATAGAAAAATAAGAAAATAAAAAATAATTAAAAATAATAATAATAATAACTAATTTAAAAATAATAACAGTAAAAAAAAAGGATGTCAGAATGTTCAGAAAATGGTCAAAAATTAGTTGAGGAGGTTTACAATTACAAAGATTAAAATTTGGCAGTATTTTGTTAACTAATGAGAACCTTGTTGACAAAGAAAATTAATTTTAGGAAGAAAAATCCAAAATAAAATGTTTATGGATTCAATTAAATTTTAATAAAGGTTTAATTGAATTTATGGATGTTTTGATTGCAAGAAAATTTGATTTTTTAGTTAATTTGGGCTTTTATTAGAAGAAATTAAAGTTCTGGGGTCAAAATATAATTTTTGAGAGTTAATTTGGTCAAATCAGGGACTTAATTGCATAAATATTGAAGTTTGATGGCCAATTAGGGACTTAATTGAAGAAATCCAAAACCAAGGACCAAATTGTAAAACACGCCCAAATTGAAGGCCTGATTTTGAATCTGACACATTTTGGCGCCAAATCTCAGTTAAATGAAACGACACGTTTTGGGAAAAACGACGTCGTTTTATGCACTGTTCATATGCACTATTCATAAAAAAAAAACAGAAAACTCAAAACGGTGCCATTTTGAACAGTACCATCATCTTCTTCCCCTGGACACGCAGAGAACAGGGGAAGAAAATGTGTTTTTCTCCTCTGTTTTCACCGATCTTTTTACCGACAATTCAACTTCAAAAAGACGCCGACACAACCCACTTTCCACGTGCTCGAAGAACGGTGGAGGAGCAGCTGCACAGTGGCCGCCCCAGCCACGTCCCCTCCCCTGTTTTTTTTTCCTATAAAAGCAGGGGAGGCAGCAAGTGAAAAAAAAAAAAAAGAGGAGAAGGACAGATACGAAGAGAGGGAGAAAAAGAAAGAGAGAAGGAAACCAAACACGAGAGAGAGGAGAGGAGAAGAGAAAAAAAAACAAAAGAGAGGGAGAGAGAAGAAGAAGGAGAAAAGTGTGCAAAACCGAGGAGAGAGAGAAGAAAAACACTGGCCACCGTGTCTCCGCCGCCAGCAGCACCGCCCCTACACCAATCCCAGGTAATCTCCGGTTGCCCTGTCTTTTTATTTTTTCGGTCTACATTAGCATGCAGAACGTGAATTAATTCATGTTCTACAGCAAATGAAGGAGGGGGGCGGTTACTGTACACGGGTTTTGGGCCGGGTCCGGCCCAACCCACTGATCTGGGTCGAGTCTGGCCCATTTTTTTTAAAAAAAAATTTTATATATATTTTTATATTTTTATATTTTTCTCTTTTTATTATTTATGCCTTTTTTGCTTAGTATTGGTTTATATTTTTTGTCAAAAAAAATATACAAATACGATATTAAAAATACCCGAGTTTTTTTTTTATCAACTAAAAAAAAATCAACAAAAAAAAATGTTTTTGTGCATACGGCCAAGTGTCTCAAAGCTACAAAAAAAAAATCATATTGTATTTTTCATACATCAAAAACAATATTTTAGCATGCATTTTGGCTTTAATAACAAGTTTATTAAAGTCAAGAGAACATTGGCCAAAATATCAAAAACAACAAGAATTTTTTTTGTTTTGTTTAGTATCAGGGATTATGAGGTTATACGTAACACGTATTCTTAATTTTAAAATTTTCTTTGGTTTTTAGATACACATATAATTAGATACCACAACATGATTTCATATTTTATCAGACAAAACAATGTAACCTACCTTAGGTAGGGCGTAGTTGAGGTGCTAATACATTCCCTTTATACAACCAGTCTCCGTACCCGATCTCTAAAGACCAGTTAGGGTTCCTAGTTACCAGAATACTAGGTGGCGACTCCCCTTCAATGTTTTCACTGATAAGAGACAAGAATTCCTTGTCTCTTCATATCTTGCTAAAAATACACCATATCCTATCGTTAGCATGGATGGTGGATGATCGTCGCGACGCCGCACACGTGCGACATTATTGATGAGTCTATGTGTGTGCAATATCTGTTTGAGACAAAAACCAGCTGCATCTCTGATCAAAGTAATAAATAACCCGGCAAGACAACAATAATAAACAACAATAATAGCAATAACAACAATAATAACAATAACAACAACAATAACAATAGTAGCAATAATAATACTAATAATACTAGTAGTAGTAGTAGTAGTAGTAGTAGTAAAGAAAGAGAAGAAGAACAAGATGATGAGAACTTAGAGATGGAATATTAATGTAAGGATTAAAAAATGATAATAACAAATGTCAAGGTTAGAGGTTCCACTAATGGTATGTCAAACAAGTATAGTATAAACTCTTATTATTCAATTGGAAACCACATACAAAGGAGGTTCCAATCAGATTATAGATTGTTAACATGATTACATTAGTCATCTTATTCGATTAATGCTAGTACTTGTAAATCTCGTCAAGCATTCATGATTATAACTTATGTTAACAACAAATCAAGTTCCTTTCATAGCTCAGGTGTCGGTTATACCATACAGTATGAACTATGAAAGTGCCAAGCATTTGTTGTACCAAGTGTTATACAACATAAATCAAGATTAGTCATTTAACAAGCAAAGTATTAAAGAGTGAACAAGATAAAAAATACAAAACATGTTAGTATCAAACATTAAAGTCCATATTAAGTTTACACTATACTTATTCTTACACCATTAGTGTAACCTTTTCACCTTGACATAATAAACTTAGCTAGACATAATGAAAGAAAGAAAGAAAAATAGATAAATAAAATAAGAACATAAATAAGATAAAAGTTAGCTAAGTAAATGAAAGGAAGTGAAAGGCATAAACTTGATATTAATGAAAGCAAAGCATAAACATTACAAAAAATACAAAGACAGAAAGCAAAAGCATGATCTTGATCTAGAAACCAAGATGCCTAAATGCATGGTAAATGCCTCCTTTTATAGGCCAAAATTGAGGACTATTGATTTGATGACTAATTGATGAGTGGGTAGCCAACTCTTGACTTGGTGACAATCCTTATCTTCTCTTGTCTGCCCAAAACTTCATTGATAATGTCAAACTTAGATCCACTCAAAAACATGAAAGTTGTAGGCAATTGTCTCAGCTTTCTTGTGTAAGCAATTCAGCTCATTTAGACTTCTAGAACTCCAGATATGGCCAAAATACTGAACAGTGCTCGGGCTGGAGGACAGCTTCGAGCTTCTTTGTTGTTGTAATAATTTGGACTTGAAAATGACCTTTTTAGATCTTGGGCTCCATATGAAAGTTGTAGGCCTATGTCTTACCTTTCCATCCATATAAAGTAGACCTAAATCTGAATCTATAGCTCCAGATATGACCCAATTACCGAACAGTGTTCCGGTTTGGATTGCATCGACATCTCTTTTCTAATTTTGGTCATCTCTTTGCCCTTACAATTTAAGTTCTTAAAGTCATCAATTAATCATTTCATTTATGTGATAGGCCTGCATTTAAAATAAATATTTACCATAAATTAAAGGTATCTTATATTATTAGATATATTATTATAAAATATATTTTAGTTAAGGAGTTATTGATACTTCAAGTGCAAAATGATGATATAAAACCATGATAAAAATGCACTTTTAAGTACTAATCAGGTTTCAACATAGTTGTGGTGAAGGTTTCATATTGTGGACCAAGGCTTGTGAGGAGACAAAACACCTTTTCTTTATTAGGAACTAGTTTTCTTATTGCAGCAAGACTATCATACAAGCTTTTGAATCTGCAAATGTGCTCATCCATGTTCTTATCTTCATATTTACAAAAGTATATCATTTATTGGCGAAGAGTAAACTCTTTTTCTTGAGAGTCTTTTACATAGGCATTCTTGAGTGCTTTCCAGACGTCATATATTGTTTTTACTCCAACAAAAATGCTGAGGGCTTCTTTTGATAGAGTGCAAATGATCCATCCTTGTAGAAGTCGGTCTGACTTGCACCAGGAGATGTATTCATTAGATAGCATTGGTGTAAAGTGTTCTATGTTGATGGCTAAATCTTGTGTAGTATATTTGGTGGGGGTTGGTTCTTTATTTGTAAGGTGGCCAACAAGTTCCTGGCTTTCTACTAGTGCCAATACCCGTTCACGCCACAAAGGGTAATTTGTTGGGTTTAGCTTAAGAGTAATGGAGTTACCAACATTGAGAGAAAGTGAGGTCATTGTGTTGTTTGGCTAGAATGTGCTCACACAAGCTCTAATACTGAGAAGAAAAATTGAATTTGTAGAGATTTTTTGGAGAAAGAGAAAAGAACAACAACAATTGTGTTGTTTGTTTTTATTAACATGAGCATTGTAATTCCTTTTGTTCTCTATTCTGTTGAACAAGTTTTTCTTATGTATTTATATAGGTATACATTACATCTCTACTTTATCTACAAGGATAAGGAAGATAAGGCTTATCCTTATCCTTGTGGATGATCTTTTCCATTGTGCATAAGAATTCTGCTCTTGTGTGCTTCTTAGAGATAGATTTTGATTGTATATCACCCACTCATGTAGCTGTTGTTTCCTTATCAAATTATACTCCCATATTGGCTAGAGTTTGTTGCCTTTTGAACTTTGAATTTCTTTCTCTCCTAACATTTATCCATGTATTTTGGAGATGTTGCTGATAGTAGAGTGATTAGTACTTAAAAGTGCATTTTTATCAAGGTTTTATATCATTATTTTGCACTTGAAGTATCAATAACTCCTTAACTAAAGCATGTTTTATAATAACGTATCTAATAATATAAGATACCTTTAACTTATGGTAAATATTTATTTTAAATGCAGGCCTATCACATAAATAAAAGGATTGATTGATGAATTTAAAAACTGAAATTAAAAGGACAAAGAGATAGTCAAACTTAGAAAAGAGATGCCGGTGTAGTCCAAACCGGAACACTGTTCGGTAATTGGGTCATATTTGGAGCTGTAGATCTCGGATTTAGGTTTACTTATATGGATGGAAAGGTAAGACATAGGCTTACAACTTTTATATGGAGCCCAAGATTTAAAAAGGCCACTTTCAAGTTCAAATTATAGCAACAACAAATAAGTCTGAATTTGTCCTTCAGCCCAAGCACTATTTAGTGTTTGGCCCATATCTGGAGTTCTAGAAGTCCAAATGACCTTAATTTTTTATCCTAGAAATATGAGACAATTTCCTACAACTTTTATGTTTTCAAGTGGTTTCAATTTTGAAGTTTTCAATGACGTTTTGGGCAGACAAGAGAAGATAAGAATTGTCACCAAGTCAAGAGTTGGTCATCTATTCATCAATTAGTCATCAAATCAATAGTTCTTAATTTTGGCCTATAAAAGAAGGGATTTGCCATGCATTTAGGAATCTTGGTTTCCAAATCAAGATCATGCTCTTTCTTTCTCTCTTTGTATTTTTGTAATGCTTAAGTTTTGTTTTCATTAATATCAAGTTTATGTCTTTCAATTCCTTTCATTTACTTAGTTAACTTTCATCTTATTTATATTCTTATTTTGTTTATTTATTTTTCTTTCTTTCATTATGTTTAGCTAAATTTATTATGTCAAGGTGAAAAGGTTACACTAATGGTGTAAGAAGAAGTATAATGTAAATTTAATATGGACTTTAATGCTTGATACTAATATGTTTTATATTTGTTATCTTGGTCACTCTTTAATACTTTTCTTGTTAAATACCTAATCTAGATTTATGTTGTATAACTCTTGGTATAACAAATACTTGGTACTTTCATATCCCATACTGTATGGTATAACCGACACCTCAGCTATGAAAGGAACTTGATTTGTTGTTAACATAAGTTAGAATCATAAATGTCTGATGAGATTTACAAGTATTAGCATTAATCGAATAAGATGACTAATGTAATCATGTTAACAATTTATAATATGATTGGAACCTCCTTTATGTGTGGTTTCCAATTGAATAATAAGAGTTTATATTATACGTGTTTGACATATTATTAATTGATCCTCTAACCTTGATATTTATTGTTATCATTGTTTAATCCTTACGTTAATCTTCCATCTCAAAGTTCTTATCAACTTTTTCTTCTTTTTCTTTACTACTACTACTACTACTATTATTTTTATTATTATTGTTATTATTGTTACTACTGTTGTTGTTATTGTATTATTGTTATCTATAATTTATACAATTAACCTCCCTAAGGTTCGACCCTAGTGTTGTCGGATTATTTATTACTTTGACACTCCTACACTTGGGAGAAGATATCAATCTTTTGGTCGTGTTATAGAGTGTAAGTGTTCATCCTTATTTCTCCCTTATTTTTGAGCCACCTTATCACTCCATCTATTCACACCATTGTTACTACCATTAGAGTGTCTACTGCTAACACCAAGTACCCGAACATTAGTAATGCTCTTAGGGTTATTCAAAAGTAATCACAGCTTATGCAAGCTAATGTAAACAACATGTTCACTTAGATGAACAACCTTTCTAAGAGAGTGGAATTTATAAAAACTTTACAAAAAAGGCAAGCTAATGGGAGAGCATTCTAATAACAAGTATAGGAATCCTTAAATACTTTTTCTCTGTAGAAACTACCAATATGACTACCAATAGTCATAATAACTTTGATGACTCTAACGATAGTAAGCATTCCAACAATTACCATTAGAGGCCACTTCACCCTAGTAACCATCATTACAACCACAATTAAGGTCACTAAGACTATGACCTTGATGATCAAGTCATGAAGCATAACAAGGTAAAAGCCTTGACTTTTGAGGACTAACTTGGACTCATGGATCTTTGATAGGTGGTAGCGCACGTATGCGGTGTCTTAACGAATATCCCTTTAGATGGGGAAATAGAAATGACAAGACATTCTTGCCCCCTTATTAGTGGAAAGAGGGAATGAGAGTTGCTACCTAGTATTTTGGTCACCAGAAACCTTAGTCGGTCTCAGAGATCAGGCAAGAGGACTGGTTGTATAAAGAGAAGATATTGGCACCTTCAATATGCCTTACTTGAGATAAGTTATATTATTTAATTGTCTGATATAAACTAAGATATTGTTATGCTTTGTAATTATTGGTCTATATAAGGTTTAAGAAAAAAATTTCACAGTAAGGAGATCTTTATCTTATTAGGTAAAAAACCTAATCGTTCTAATGTCAACATAAAAGAACTATCTTTTTATTCAATATCAAGAATATATCTTACATTTATGTTTCGCCTCCCAAATACTAAAAGAAAACAAAATATTTTTTTGAATTTTTGAAATATAGGCCTAGTTCTCATGGCTTTAATAAACTGGTTATTAAAGCTCAAAATACATGCTAATACATATTTTTTTGAGGATGCTCTTAATTTTATATAAAAATACAATATGATTTATATATATATATATATATATATATATATATATTTAGACTTGATCATATGCATGAAAACAAAATATATTTTTATTATTTTTTTAGATTTTCTTGCAACATCAAAAAAAAATCAAGTATTTTAATATTGGATTTGTATCTTTACAGTATAAAAATATAAACTAATACTAAGCAAGAATCGTAGAAAAATTCATGAGAAAATAAAAAATTCTCACGAAATATATTACCTGAATATGTGTCTATATATATATATATATATATATTACTAATGAGAACTACATGGTATTCAACTAGAGAAGTCGGAGCATATATATATATATTCAGGTAATGTATTACGTGAGAATTTATAACTCAAATTTATTAATCACGTGAAAATTCAAGTAATATTACCTGAATTTTCAACACCCTTGTGTTAAACGAGATTGCTGATGTTGTTGTATGGAAACCTAAAAGAAATGTATGGGAAATATGCATTCGTCCTTTGCCACCTTTTTCTGTGTCCCTTTCTTTTCCTGTCTCCCCCCTGCGTACACCTTTATCAGGTAATATATTACGTGAGAATTTATAACTCAAATTTATTAATCACGTGAAAATTCAAGTAATATTACCTGAATTTTCAACACCCTTGTGTTAAACAAGATTGCTGATGTTGTTGTATGGAAACCTAAAAGAAATGTATGGGAAATATGCATTCGTCCTTTGCCATCTTTTTCTGTGTCCCTTTCTTTTCCTGTCCCCCCCCTGCGTACACCTTTATCGACCGCTCCGACTTCTCTAGTTGAATACCATGTAGTTTTCACTAGTAATATATATATATATATATATATATATAGACACATATTCTCACGTGATTAATAAACACCACCCACCCACCCACCCCGCCCCCACGCCCCCCTGGTGCCTATAAATACACGTGATCTATGCAGATGTTGTTCACTGCTCTATTTCCCTAACCGATAAAAAAACTTGCCATCTACTAAGCATCCTTGCCGAAGCAGCATGTCTACCCAAGTCTCCCAAGAAGTTGTACCCAAGACTCCTGAAGCTCATCATAATGAGATTATTCGCCGGACAGCCAATTTTCATCCAAGCATTTGGGGTGATCAATTCATTTCCCATCTCCCCAAAGACAAGGTCATTACATGCAAAAAGGACAAAATTGTGTGTGTGTTTCTTTGTTATTTTCTTCTCCCTTTGAGAAATTTAATGATGCGTTTAATATTATGGTAACTAATGCAGGTGCATGAAGCCATTGAATTGCAAGAAATTGAAAAGCTAAGGGAACAATTTACGAGGGAACTCTTGGCTAGTAATTCATCACAACAGCTGGATCTTATAGATGCAATCCAGCGCCTAGGTGTGGCTTACCACTTTGAAACAGAGATAGAAGAAGCAATACAGCATATCTACAATAACCGTATTGGTATGGAGGATGATGACCTTTACAACACCGCTCTTGGTTTTCGACTACTAAGACAACATGGCTACAACGTTTCATGTGGTAATTATATGTATGGCCATTTGTTATAAGAAATGTGCATAACATAATCTTCATACAAATTTTCAAGTCTATTTCTCTGGTGATTTAATTCAGATATATTTAACAAGTTCAAAGATGACAAAGGTTATTTCAAGCAATCCAATGATGTTCGAGGCATCCTAGGTCTCTATGAAGCAGCCCATCTAGCGGTGCATGGAGAAGATATTCTTGATGAGGCCCTTGCTTTAACAACCATCCACCTCAAGTCCATGGCAACTAGTCCAGACTGTCCACTAGCAGCAAAAGTTTCTCATGCCCTAAAGCAGCCCATCCAAAGGGGCGTTCCAAGACTGGAGAGCAGGCGCTACATTTCTATCTATCAGGACGAGCCGTCATGTAACAAAACTTTACTAAGGCTTGCAAAGTTGAATTTCAATCTCGTGCAAGAATTACATAAAGAAGAGCTTGCAGAAATTACAAGGTGATGCTTGTATCCAAATTTAGAATGGAAGCACGTTGACATGTTAAAATGAATATTGACGCAGAGACAAGTTATAATGCGTGCATTAGCGCTTTTTTCTTCTTTTTCTTTTTTTGAGGATTTCTTGTGAAGCTATTTACTTCTTCAGATGGTGCTCAATATTTTATTTGTTTCAGGTGGTGGAAGGGTTTGGACTTTGCTAGAAGGCTTCCTTTTGCAAGGGACAGGGTGGTCGAGTGCTTCTTTTGGATAGTAGGTGTATATTTTGAGCCTCAGTACTCCCTCGCCAGGAAAATACTTACCAAAGTAATAGCCATGGCATCGATTATTGATGACATCTATGATGTTTATGGCACCCTTGAAGAGCTGGAACTTTTCACAGCAGCAATTGACAGGTTTGTTGCCTGGAAACGGCTCTTTTATTTTTTATTTTTTTAAAAGTAGAGCTTAATTAAGAGACAAATAACGGTTACAATGCGATTACAAAAACCTGGACACTTAATTTTCAGGTGGGACACTAAAAGCATGGACCACCTTCCAGATTACATGAAAATATGTTATGAGGCACTACTGAATGTTTATAGCGAAATGGAGGAAAAAGTGGCGAAGGAGGGATGGTCCTGCAGAGTCCACTATGGAAAAGAAGCAGTATGCACCACACTCTTCACTCTCTCCTTAAATCAAATACTAATATACTATGTTGTGGAAATTACTCTATTATGTTTAACGTAGTATTCATTTTTATATGTACGGTGTCTAACAGATGAAAGTTCTAGTCCACGCCTACTTTAACGAAGCCAAATGGTTCCATGAAAATCATATCCCGACGATGGAAGAATATATGCAGGTGGCTCTAGTAACGTCTGGTTATTCCATGCTCACAACCGTGTCTTTCGTTGGCATGGGCGACATGGTGACCGAGCAAGCATTTGACTGGGTGTTCAATCACCCTAAAATTATTAGAGCCTCAGAAACAATTGCCAGACTCATGGATGATGTAAAATCACATAAGGTATGAGCTTATTTTAATTTGTTAAAAACCATTTAAGTAAAGATTGTTTGAAATTCCTTGAAAGTAATAGCTGTTGGAGTTAGGATAACTTGATAGTTTGGAAATGGATGAACTGATCGGATTGGTTAGGAGTGTAAAAGAATTATATAAATTATATTTCAGAATTTTATTTGACAGTTTAAGTTAGTAGGTTGGGTTGGATCTTTAATATATATTAGAGTTTTAATGATTAAACAATTATAAATTTAAATCTTATTATTTTTATTTATTTGATAAAAATTAAACATAAAATATCATGAATTTGTGTAAATTTCAAGTTTAAAAACTTTTACTTAAAAGATATGTTAAAAAATAATATCAATTATATATTGAGATTTTATTTAACAGTTTAAGTTATAAAGTTAAATTTGACAATGAAAAAATAAAAAACTAATTCCATTGATGCCATAAATATGGTTAAGTTTGATACATTTATTTTTATGTCAATTTATTATAGACCATATATAATTGTGCTCCATGATTGCTTTGCTAATTATAGCTGAAAGTATGGATTAATTCCCAAACCTTTTCCTTTATTTCCAACCATTACAAAAAAATCTACCCTCCACATGTCATAAAGGTCTGAGCTTCTTTTAATTTTATTATATATACTTTTCAGTTTGAACAAGAGAGAGGACATGCCGCCTCAGGAGTTGAATGTTACATAAGGCAATATGGTCTCTCGGAACAAGAAGTGTATGAAGAGTTTCATATGCAAGTCGTCAATGCTTGGAAGGATATAAATGAAGAGTGTCTCAAACCTACCGCTGTGCCAATGCCTCTGCTTGAACGCATTCTCAATCTTTCGAGAGTCATGGATGTCATTTACAAGGAGGAAGATGGGTATACCCATGTTGGAAAAGTAATGAAAAACAATGTTGCGTCATTGCTTATAGATTCAGTGCCAATATAACTGCTAGGTTGCGGATTTTCGCTTGCGATTACAATGGAAACAAATTCCTGCCGGTTATAGCCCCATGCACTTATTTTTCTAATAGTATAAGGAGACTTATTTTGTATTTTTTCTATTTTAGTTTGATATATATAGTTGGTTTGCTGTCAAAGGAAACTAAAAATTAAACCCAGATTGTTTAACAAAAAATGTACTAGTGCAAATCAAAATTATTTTCACAAAGAGTATCTACTCTAATATTATACTACAAAATAAAAATAGAGGGTTTGAGTATAACAAAAACAATTTAAAGTAAAATAACTAAGAAACAACTCAAATTAAAATATTCAAATTAATCAAAAGAACAAACCTTGGTTCAAGCCAATATTTATCATAAGGTCTTTTACAACTGATTATCGATGAATATATATCAATTAGCATTTAAAATATTTATCATTAGAACTATTTTTTTTTCTCCTTAGTTATAGTCAATTATAAAATAAGAAATCTAATTAACTCTAACTACTAAACAACTCAAGACAAGCCTTAAAATTTAATTTAATAGCAACCTTAAAAATTAGAGAGATTGATGAAACTAAACAACACAAGCACAAACAATTGCATTTAATTTAGTTGAAAAAATTTTCTAAGATTTACTAATTTATGATGTAGCAAATCATTAATTTTTATTTTCTTTGCAAATTAAAAAGATCAAACAATTATGGATTTGATATCTAACCTAGCAGTAGATTGCAAGAAATAATAAACTAAATGCTTCCTATTAATTAAACGAAACAATCATAAAAAATAGACTCTAAAGAGCATTTAATACTCAAAGAATAGATTAAACAATGAAAAAAAATAGATATCACAGTTTTATTGATTCAAAGGCTTTTGTTTCCTTCGACTAAGTCAAATTTAGTTACATAGTATGATCTTAGAAACAATGAAGGAGACAATAAAAAATAGGGAAGAGGAAGAAAAAAAAAAGAGAGGAGATGAAATCTAACTTGATCTCCCTTTTCTCTTTTACATTTTTTTTAAATCTTTAAAAGCCTACCAAATCTCTAAAAATACTCTCCAATAATAACCATCAAATTTAAATATTCAATGAATTATACTCTAATTACGAAGTTGTGTTGAAATTATCCAGAATCGTTCAATTAATATCGTTTCATCATTAACATCTCGATTTACATCCTAAATCAAAATATAAAAATAATGACTATATTCAGACATCAAATAAGTATAAAGTAATAAACATTAAAGAAGAAAAATATGATATTTTGCATTCTCAACAAATTCCCTCACACTTAACTTTTACTTTTATTTGACAAAACTCAAATTAACTTTCCATGATAACCAAAATAAAGGTTGCAATGCCATCAACAAAAAACAATCAAGCTCTTCAAATATCATAACATATCATGAATAAATATTCTTAAACAACTTTTAATTATTGATAAGTATCTCATCTTGTGGCTTTTGAAAATCAAAAGGAGCAAGGTTTGATTCTAAGGAGGTGTTTGTGGCTAAGATTACTACTACTCACATTGTTATGGTTATTACTAACCTAAAAGGGTGGTTAATTTGAAATATAAATGTGATAAATGCATTTTTGTATGGAAACCTTAAAGAAAAAAAACATATATAGCTCATTCACTTAGCATGTTCACTCTCTCCTCTTTTGAGGTTTGTCATTCAAAGTGATCTTTATATAAATTAAAGCAAGCACGATGTACTTGATTTGAGAAATTTCATTCTACTCTTCATGATTTTAATTTTATTTAGATTATGTTTCATTATTGTACTTCTTATATATAAGGATGATATTGTTATTAAAGGACCTAATTCTTAGTTGATTGAGCATCTATAAATGCATTTTAACTAATCATTTCTTATGAAAGATCTCAATACCCTGTAGTATTTTCTTGATATTTAGGTATATTGTTTCTTGACTAACACGTTTTTGTATCAACACAAGTATATATAAGAGTTTCTCACCCTAGTTGGTCTTCAATGTAGTTATATGGTCCTTATACCAATGGAGGTCAACTTAATGTAACCATAAGATGATTGCAAGATATTATCTAATATATCATCATAAAGGCAGCTAGTAGGGAGTTTGAATTATTTGATAATTACTCAGCATGATATTTCTTTTATTGTATAACAATTTAATTTATGTATGCTCCTTGCAATTCTTATTTGGCCATTATGCGATGTATCCTTTCTTATATCATGGGTATTTATGGTCAATGGTTATTCCTTCTCGATAGGACTTCTTTATAGACTATTGGTTTTAGTAATGCGAATTGAGTTGATTTTCCTCATACTCGTCATTCAGTTACTGGTTAATACATCTGTTTCGGTGATGCTTTTATTTCTTAGAATAGTGAGAAGCATGATCTAGTTTCTAAATTCTCAAATGAGTTTGAATATTGTGTTATGTCATTTGCATGCTCTAAGATTATTTGGCTTTTAAGTTTGTTGGGTGAACTCGATATTCCTTATCTTACTATTACTTCTTTTCATTTTGATAACACCCGATACTATTCTAATTGTTAACAATCTTGTTTTTCATAAGTGCACCAAGCACATTAAAGCAAGTTATTATTTTATTTATGAAGCATTTGACAATTATATAATTACTCTCCCTTACATTTTCATTGAAAACTATGTGTTTACCAGGGTTGTATCTTGTCAACAACATCAATTAATAGTTGAAAAATTAATACTTTATGATCCACTAATATCAATTTGAGTGGCATGTTAGCTATAATATCTTGATTAAGGAAGATTGATTGATATTGTAGTTATGGTCAAATGGTGATTTAAGGGATATAGTTATATCACTACTTGACTATTTAAGAAAAAGAGATCAACATCTTGACCATTTTTACAACATAGACTCAATATAGTTCTTAGTATTTCCCAGGGGTTAATTTGAGGTTCTTAATTCTGGTTGGTATTAGAATAATATTTTTTAGCCACTTCTAGTTAAGTTTGGAATAGACAATGAAATCTGTTATTGCCGATTCCATGACTGCAACAGTTCCATCTAATAGAAGTTTTGATCTCCCTCACAATGAGGGTCATAACCCATTTTTAGGTCCCAACATAAAAAAAGAAAGAAATATATTAAAAAATAATAAAAGTGAAAAAAGGATGTCAGAATGCCTAGAAAATGGTCAAAAATTGGTTGAGAAGGTTTAAAAATACGAAGATTAAAATTTTATAATATATTGTTGACTGATGAGAGCCCAGTTGATGAAGAAAATTTGATTTAAGGGGGAAAATACAAAATCAGATATTTATGAACTCAATTAAATTTTATTAAAGGTTTAATTGAATTTATGGAGGTTTGATTATAAGAAATTTTGATTTTTAAGTTAATTTAGGCTTTAATTAAAAGGAATTAAAGTTTTGGGGTCAAATTATAATTTTGGAGAGTTAATTTAGTCAAATCAAGGGCTTAGTTACATAAATATTAAAGTTTGATAGTCAATCAAGGACTTAATTGAAGAAATCCGATACTAGGGACCAAAAAGCAAAATGCGCACAAATTAAAGGACTGACTTGAAATCTAACACTTTGGCATCGATTTCCTTTTAAATGAAACAATGCTTTTTAGAAAAAACAAAGTCGTTTCATGCATCATTTTTCAAAAAAAAAAAAAAGCAAAACAGTGTCGTCTTTTAGGCGACACTGTTTTTCCTTCTTCTTCCCTTACACATGTAGAGGCAGGGGAAGAAGAAGTTTCTCTCCCCTGTAATGCATCTTCTCTCTCATTCCCCTGACTTATCCCCTTACTTGCCCAAAAACACACGACACAACCCATACCCACACTCACCTGCTACTATGATGAAGAAAGGAGAATGGAGGTTATGCCCTGCAGCTACTGGGGTGGCTGTGCAAAAGCCACCCCACACCCCTTTGCCCTGCACCATAATGAGACAGGGCAGGGTAGCCTCTCTCTCTTCCTACTTATAAATAGAGGAAGAGATACAAAGAGAAGAGGGGGGGACGAATGTGAGAGAGAGGGGGGGAAACCGAACAGAACAGAGGGGGAAGAAAAAGAAAAAAAAATAAAGATGGGAGGAACAATCTAAGAAAGAAGACAGGGAGGTTTACAAACGAACAGAAAATAGGGGGAGTTTTGGTTTTGAGAGGAAAGAAGCTCGGGCATAACAGAAGAAAAAGGAAGAGAAGAAGGGAAACCGAGAGAGAGAAAAGAAAGACCAAAAGAGAGAAAAAAATTAATTTTTTGAGAGAGAAAAGGGTGAAGAAAAAGGGACCGAAAGAGTAGAAATGAAAGACAAGAAGAAAGGAAAGAATATAGAAGAGAAAGTAGGGAACAACCAGAGAGAAATATTACAAAAGGGGGGAACATTTTGGACCAGGACAGAGGAGAAAAAGGAGGGAAGCTATCTAAGGAGTGGGGAAGAACGAGAAGTGACAGAGAAGAAAAAAATACCATAGAAGAAGAACAACCACAACTGCCATCGTGCTTCCTCTCCACCACCACAACACACCACCTGACCATCGTTAACGGCCACGAAGAGACAAAGGAGAAAAAAAGAAGATAACGAGAGAAAAAAAAAAAGGAAAGGGCTGAGAAGAGAAACAAAGGAGGCAGGAGAGAAGAAGGGAAAACCACCACCGCAACACCACCGAGAATGGGCACTAGCATCACCATCAGCTCAACTATCCGAGGTCATCACCTCAGGTAATTCTCTTCCCCCTTATAATCATCAGTTATTGTTCATCCTCTTGCATGCAGAACGTGTACTGTGCACATTCTGCAGGCAAGAAGAATAATTAGCTAGTTAATGTGCATGCGCACAGTAACCAGTTCATGGTTGTTGTGGGCTGGAACATTAGCCTAGCCTATGCCCTGCAACAACTGGGATGGCTGTGCAAAAGCCACCCCACACCACCCTGCCCTACAACCGGATGAGATAGGGTAGGGTTGCCTCTCTCTCTTCGTGCTTATAAATAGAGGAAGAGAGATAAAGAGAAGAGAGAGGGGATGAATGTGAGAGAGAGGGGGGAACCGAATAGAACATAGAGGGAAGAAGAAGAAGAAAAATAAAGAAGGGAGGAACGATTTGAGAAAGAAGACAAGGAGGTTTATAGATGAACAAAAAATAAGAGGGGGTTTTGGTTTTGAGAGGAGAGAAGCTCAGGCAAAATAGAAGAAAAAGAAAGAGAAGAAGGGAAACCGAGAGATAGAGTCTATTATTTTTTTCAGAGAGAAAAGAGAGACTAAAAGAGAGAAACAATAATTTTTTGAGAGAGAAAGGAGTGAAGAAAAAGGGACCGAAAGAGTAGAAATGAAAGACAAGAAGAAGGGAAAGAATAGCGAAGAGAAAGTAGGGAACAATTGGAGAGAAATATTATAGAAGGGGGGAACGTTTTGGACCGGGATAGAGGAGAAAAGGAGGGAAGCTATCCAAGAAGTGGGGAAGAATGGGAAGTGACAGAGAAGAAAATATACTAGAGAAGAAGAACAACCACAGCTGCCACCGTACTTCCTCTCCACCACCACAACACACCACCTGACCGCCATTGACAGCCACGAAGAGACAGAGGAGAAAAAGAGAAGATAACTAGAAAAAAAAAAAAGAAAAGAGGGCTAAGAAGAGAAACAAAGGAGGCAGGAGAGAAGGAGGGAAAACCGCCACCACAACACCACCGAGAACGGGCACCAGCATCACCATCAGCTCAGTTATCCGAGGTCATCACCTCAAGTAATTCTCTTCCCCCTCATAATCGCCAGTTATTGTTCAACTTGTTACATGCAGAACATGCATTGTGCACGTTCTGCAGGTAAGAAGAAGAATTAGTTAGTTACTGTGTTCATGCATAATAACTAGTTCATGATTGCTGCGGGCTGGAACATCAGCCCAGCCCACGCGGCTGGGCTAAGTCCAACCATGTTACTACGGGCTAGAACATCAACCCAGCCCATGTGACTGGACTGATACCAGCCCTATAGAATGGAGGCCTGATTTCATTTTAGGCTGATTTCGGCCCAGTCTCATTTTGGATTAGCATAGCCCTAAAAAGTAAATAAATAAAAAATCATTTTTGGGAAATTCAGGATTTTTCCTGCGTGTTTTTTTCTACAACATTTTGATTAATATCGGTCTGTATTTTTACATTGTAAAGATACAAAATTCTGTATTAAAATACCCGATTTTCAAAAATAATTTATTTTCATGCATACGGCCATATTTCTCAAAGCTAAAAAAACTCATATTCGATTTTCATACAACAAAGAAAACTTCAAAAAAAAAATATTTTAGCATGCATTTTTTGCTTTAATAACTAGTTTATTAAAGTCATAAGAACTTGTTTAATATTTCAAAATTTTCAAAAAAAAATTATTTTTTTCTTTTATTATCAGGGATTATGAATTTATACGTAAAACATATTCCTGATATTGAAAAAGTAGTTTTTTTATTGACATTAGGACGGTTAGGTTTTAACCAATAAGATAGGGATCTACTTATCAAGGAGGACTTTTTATTAAACCATAGATAGATCAATAATTAGAAATACAATGAAACCTTAGCATTTATCAGACAATTAAACAATGCACCTTACTTTAGATAAGATATATTTGGGGTGCTAATACCTTTTATTTACCCAACCAGTCCTCGTACTTGATTTCTAAAACCAGTTAGGGTTTCTAATTATCAAAATATCAGGTGGTGACTTCCATCCTATTTTTTCACTAATAAAAGATAAAAATTCCTTATTTTTCTATATTTTTCAGATATACATTTGAGTATGAGTGAATAATCACTCTAACACCGCACTTAACATTTCTTATTGCTAATTATGATTATTATTTTTTTAAGAATAATGCCATGTTAGTATTTGACCTTGGATCAATAGTTAATTTCTTGACACGAATACCTTGACGGATCGATCCAGATGGAATCTTTTGTTTATCTCACGGAAAATTAGGTTTGAATATATTATGAAAGAAATACCACTTAAAATTGACACCTAACCTCAACAATGTCATATTGCTTCTTGACATTGTTTATTCATCGGTAGCTAGCTGAAAGAGATATGTTGAAACTACTAGGTCAAAAAACGCAATTCCTTGCTTAAACTAGGCCTTGGACATGTAAATAATGGAAATGACAGGAGCACGTAAACAGCCGTGAAATGATGGAGAAAAAATGTTAAAAAAACGCAATTCCATTGTTTAATTGACGTGAAAAAATGGAGAAGAAAAAAAAGGTGATATATCTGCAAGGACAAGCAGAAATAATGTTTAGGATTTCACGGAATGGGAAAGATCAATGCCAGATCACATCCAATTATTATATCTTAAACATTAAGGAAAAAGCAGGAGCCGAAGTGTCTGAAGAAGGGATTGAAGACAGAAAAAAGAACATCAAGTAGAGAGCATTACTGGAACAAGTACAAGGGGTGTCTTCTTAAGAATAATCATTGTATTAGACTCAGACATGTCCAGGTCTTCTGGATTCCCACCATGGGGTATGTTCCAATCAAACCAGTACAGAAGGTTTGCTAGAACCATTTCTGCTCCTATGACTGCAAATGAGAGACCGGGACAAAGCCTTCTACCCCCACCAAGCGGCATGAATTGGTTGTGTTGACCTTTAAAATCGACCGAAATGTTATCAAATCTCTCGGGGTTAAACTCTTCAGACCTTTCCCATTGTTTGGGGTCCCTATGAATTGCCCAGGCGTTAATCAACACTCTTGTTTTGGGAGGAATATCATAACCTCGTAGTTTAACGGCTTGAGATGTTTCTCTTACAATCATTGCAGGACCATGTAACCTTAAGCTTTCTTTGAGAACACATTTTAGATAGACCATCTCATTTATATGCTTCTTACAGAGATTTGATTTCTTTCCTACCACTCTTCTTACCTCTCCTTGGGCTTTCTTCATTACAATAGGATTCTTCACAAGCTCTGCCATCGCCCATTCCATAGCTGCTGCTGTCGTATCAGTTCCTCCAACAAACATGTCCTGCAACAAGAAAATGGAGCTATTTATAGACACAGACGAGCAAACACAATCACAAAAGAGTGGCCAAGAGAGTGAGAGAGAGACCATAAGGAATGCTTTAATGTTCTCTCGAGTAAGATCAATGTCAAGCGTTCCATTCTTTTGCAGATCAAGAAGAATATCCACAATGTCTTTCATATCAGATTCGTCATTTTTCTTTTGTTGTTGAAATCGAGAATATATATAATAAAAAGAGAAAACATCAACATTGTGAACAGAGCTTTAGTTAATAATCTAAGCATAAGTCTAATTACAAAAAAAAATACAAGAAAAGAAATACAAGAAAACTTATAGTCCTACTATTAAGTTGAGCAAAACAAACCCACACTAGATTAGAAATTAAGCAGACCAAACCGAAATGCATTCATGATTCCTATACAGATCAGCACCGGTATAGCAAAAGAAAAAGTTGAGATTCCTGATCCATCCTGCAACAAAGTAAAACAAATGTCATAATATATCTTCCCATAGTGGCTTTTGTTCCTCAAATATCAAGTTGTTCCTAGCAGTCCATATAGTCCAGACAATGCTAAATATAAAGCCCTCTTAAACAGATTTTTCAAACTTACTATAGTTATCCTGCAAAAGACCTAGCCATTAACATTGAAGGTCGTCAAGACCATATAGCATTACCCAGTTCAGACCTCTCCAAGCTATAATTTTGTTCCATAGTTTCGTCATTGTTCATTAAACTCTCATGTTCTTCGATCACTTGATCAAGAAAATTATGCAATGCTTTGAAAGTATGTTTCAAACCTGCAACAAAGCTAGTTAGAGTATCCATCCATCCCAAAAGGTGAAACATATCTTTGAAGCTAAATGATGCTATCAAGTCGCCTTCCTCGACAATCCTCCAAAACTCTCATCACAGCCTTCATTTTCATATACTCGACCAAGAGCAGATCTTGATATCATGTTGTTTGAGACAGTGAGGAACATATCACTAAGATCTACTGCAGCTCCGTTGAGGCATGAAAGCCGCACCTTCTCCACCATGTTTGCGACTTCCTCCTCCCTCGCGAATTGAAATACTTGCACCCGTTTTTGGCACAAAAGTTCAAGAACACGAATCTTCCTCACTTGTCTCCAATACTCACCATAGGGACAAAATGCAACATCAACGCATCCATAGAAGAGAACATCTGCAGCCCTTGTTTGAGGCCCTCCTGCAAAAGCTACATCATGAGTTTTCATGACCTCTTGAGCCACCTCTGCCGACGAAACAATCAGAGTTGGAGTTTTCCCAAAATGTAGAAGCATTAAAGGGCCATATTTTGCTGGAGGGCTCGGAGAGATCTATGAAGTCTACCTAGCTGGTGAAGATTTCCAATTATGGGTAGCTTTGGTGGAGATGGAGGTAAATTTAATTTTTCTCTTTTAACTAGGCTAAGCAAAAATAGAAGGGACAAGAGAAAAAAAGGACAGCAAGGGATT
Source organism: Populus pruinosa (assembly GCA_026413675.1). Classification (NCBI taxonomy): domain Eukaryota; kingdom Viridiplantae; phylum Streptophyta; class Magnoliopsida; order Malpighiales; family Salicaceae; genus Populus; species Populus pruinosa. The sequence goes on from CM048606.1 coordinate 15,303,698, forward strand.
GAGCATGATCATTTTTTTGCAGTTCCTGACACCATTGCCGCAGCATGATCACCTGAGCCATTTCCTCTTTAGATAAATTTCTCTCATGATGATACCAACAAGATGCAGTTCAATCTATATATATAACTGCACTTGTGATAGTTGGAAGAGATATATAGGTATTAATTAGAGCATAACTAGATTGGTGTCCCGAGATTTTGAGGTCTTAAAGCTAACATGCAATGAGATTTTGCTTTGTTATATAAATCTAAGGTTTCATATCTAAAGAATTTGACATGTATATTACTACTATATATTAATATGCTTAGTGTGTGTGTATATATGCTTAGTGTGTGTGTGTATATATATTGAACTCACCCTTTTCAGGTTTTTAGTTTATGTTAGTAGGTTAATTTTGTTTTTTTTATGCCTTGCTTGTTTCCACAAGATTTTTTCTTTTAGTCATGATTTGATGTTTTAGAGTGTTCTACTATTATAATATTTTATTTAAAGTCTGGATTTTTATTTTGTAATAAGTATTATGGGTTATGATTTGTTTTTATTGATTCCGAAAGATATTTTGAAATTTTAAAAAATACTATGAGATTTTATATATTTTATTTTATGATATATTCTAAAACTTAGTATAGGTGTGGTATCCTCGTTATATCGCTCATGTGTTGCTAGTCACAAACCTGGAATTCAAATTGTGACAAAGTTATTATTAGAGCCCTATTATATTAAACCCTTATAATATGTGGAGCTTGGCAACGGTCTCATCTTGTTGTCATTCTTTACTTCCATGTTTAGCTTGTTTTCCTCCAATATATATATATATATATATATATATATATATATATATATATATATATATATATATATATATATATTTGTGTTGTTATATATATGTGTGTTCTTTTAGGAATATATTAAGAGTCAGACATGTAGTGTATATTAACCATGTAGTGATGATTAAAAGGGTTTTTTTATTACTCAACTCACAGGTGAGAGGTGAAGAAGAAAGGTTTGGAAACCTTCACTTAGCCTTTAGAGACAAAGTTTTAGGATGATATTGAGTTTGAAGGAGGTATTAGGTTGGATGTTGGTCAAGATGAGGATAAGAAATCCAATGGTAGGGTGTCATATGATGATAGTACTTTGGATAAGATTGGTCAGCTCATGTTGATCATGGCTAATCTTTTAGCTAAAAGAGAGAATGAAAAGGATAATTATTGTGCATGAAGTGAATGTGCCTTTATTAGAGTTTTTTAAGCTGGCACCTCTCATATTTAAAAGAGTTAATAGCTCAAAAGGTCCACAATATTTTTTAGATGCAGTATGGCATAGGTGTGAAACCATAGGATGCACGGATCATCATGTAGTGATTTTAGCACCCTTCAGGTTAGAAGGCAAGGTGATTATGAACTAGTATAAGTTTAAAAGGAATAAAAGAGCAGTTGATTCTTCATTGATATCATGGAATAAGTTTTCTAAAATGTTTTTGGAGCGTTTTTTACCTGAAAATATGAGAGATGCCAAGTCATATGAGTTTAAGAGGTTGGTTTAGGGTGATTTAACATTGACAGAATATGATGTTGAGTTCACATGGCTTTCCAAATATATTAGTTATATGATACAGACCATAAGAAGAAGAATAAAATGTTTGTTTGGGGTCTTAATAGCTACCTCATCATATCTATCAGGGCTTATAAGTTTAAGACATACTCAGTTGTAGTGGATCATGTTTAGGATATCAAGGCATAAGAGTTAAACGATGAAGTATTAGTTGGTTCAACCAAAAAGACCAAGGATGGTGAGTTAGTCCTTTTTTCAACAGCAGTTTAACATAGGTCGTGACAGAGGACGAGAAGGCTACCAAGAATAATTAGACAGTCAATGATTCCTCGCTAAGGTTTACTATCAAGAGAGCTAGGAATCATGGTATTAGTGAAGGTGGTTAGACTCGAAGTCAGAGTACTATTCAATCAACACTACAAAGCTCAGACATGAAGCCTTTGTGTCAGTCTTGTAGATCTAAATATCATGACTCAATTTACTATAAGCAGACAGAAGCTTATTTTGGTTGTGGACAGATTGGTTGCTTACTAAGGGATTGTTTAAATAGGCAGTTCTTCTTGTTTAATGCATTTGTATCTATTGCATCTCCTACTCAAACTCAATACGCTAGTTATCTAGTGTTTCAAGGTAGTCATGGAGCTAATGGGCATGGCCAGTAAAGTTATGGAGCAAGTGGTAGAGGTTTTATCCCAGCAGGTTAGAGACAAGCACAAGATTTTGCTCTCACCTTGCAAGATGCCCAGACATCTAACATAATTTTCTCAAGTATACTTTATATATGTTCCTTCAAAGCTAAAGTCTTATTTAACAAGGGATTAACTTATTCTTTTGTGTCATTGTATTTTTCTTTGAGGTTTGATAAACAACCCATTTTGTTAAAAAGTCCTTAATATATGGCTACCCTTTCAGATGAGGTTATGTTTTGGGAATATTTGTTAGCATACCATAGAGATGGGTTATCATCCTTATTAAGTATTCTCTTATCCATTATGAAAAAGATGGATCAAAAAGGTATACAAGGCCTTTTGACTTATGTGTAGAATGTGAGAATCGAGATTCTGACAATGGAAAAGGTTCTAATAGCTTAGGAGTTCATTGATATTTTTCCTGATGATTTACTTGGACTAGGGAGATAGATTTCTGTATTGATTTGGTTATGGAAATAAAACTAATGTTAATGGCAATATATAGGATGACGCTAATAGGATTGAAGGAGTTGAATAAGCATATTCAAGATTTATTGGATAAGAGGTCTATACATCTTAGTGTGTCTTCGTAGAGAGCACCAATTTTGTTTGTAAACAAGAAAGATGGGTTAAAGAGGATGTGTATAGATTATAGATAATTTAACAAGGTCATTGTTAAGAATAGATACTCACCCCCTCACATTGATGACCATTTTTTATCAGTTACATGGAGCTTAATGTTTCTCAAATATTGATATACAACCAGGATATCACCAGTTGAGTTTCAAGGAGGATATTCTTAAAAATGCTTTTAGGACTCGTTATAGGCACTACGAGTTCCTAGTATTGTCTTTTAGGTTAATGAATACACTAATGGCCTTTATAGACATGATTAATAAGGTTTTCAAGCCATTTATTGATAGATTTGTCATTATATTCCTAGATGACATATTGGTGTATTCGAGGAGTGAAAAAGGGCATGAAGAGTATTTGAAATTGGTGCTTCAAAACTTTAAGAGATCATCAGTTATATGAAAAATTCTTGAAGAGTGAGTTTTGATAGATGAGTGTTGGATTTTTTAGACATGTGGTGTCTAGGAATGTTTAGAGGTTGATCCATAGAAAATAAAGATAGTTAACTAGTGGTCAAAACCAATTTTAATATTTGAGATTAAAAGTTCATTATAATTAGTAGGATAGAGAACTTTTCATGAATTACAGCTTTATTGACTAAGTTGACATATAAGAATATCAAGTTTAAGTGGTCTAAAGAGTGAGAAGAGAGTTCCAAAGTTGAAGGATAGGTTGACTACAACTCTAGTTTTAACAGTACCTTCAAGGTCTAGTGGTTTTACTATGTATTATGATGCGTCAAGGTTGAATTAGGTTATGTATTAACGTAGAATGATAATATGATTGCTTATACCTCGAGATAGTTAAAGAAGCATGAGCAAAATTACCTCACACATGATTTAAAGATGGTTGCGGTAGTGTTTTCTTTTAAGATTTAAAGGCCCTACTTGTATGAAAAGACATGTGAGATATTTACAAATCATAAAACTCTTTAGTATATCTTTCAGCATAAAGATGTGAATTTAAGACAATGAAGATGGATAGAATTATTAATTGATTATAATTGCATGATCTAGTATCACCTAGGCAAGACAAATGTTATTGTTGATGCCTTAAGTAAAAAGTCTATGGGTAGTTTGACTCATATTCAAGAGGTGAGGAGACCTTTGATGAAAGAGTTACATAAATTATTAGATGAGACTGTCAGTTTTGAAATTGGTGGATCTAAAGCATTATTAGTTCACTTTCAAGCTAGATCAGACTTAGTAGACCAGATTAAAGTGGTTTAAATGAAAGATGAAAGGCTATGCAAGATTCAAGATGAGATAGAGTTAGGACAAGCTTTAGGTTTTGTTATCGATAGGATGGTGTGTTGAGATTTGGTTCTAGGCTATATATGTCTGAAGCAGATGATTTGAGAAGAGATGTGATGAATAAAGCACGTCATACTACCTATATTACACATCCTAGTTCTAACAATATATTTATAAACTTGAAAAAGTGTTAGTAGTGGAATGGCATGAAAAAAAACATGTAGAATTTGTGTCTCAATGCTTAACTTGCTAAAGGGTTAAAGGTGAGTATGAGATACCATCAAGACTTTTGCAATCATTGTTGGTTCATGAATGGAAATAGGAAAGAATCGTTATGATTTTATGTCAAGTTTTCCTTGAAGTTAAAAGGGTTATGATTTGTTTTAGGTGATAGTTGATTGTTTAACCAATTCAACTCATTTCTTGTTAGTAAAGATAACATATGGATTTGCAAAGCTTGCAAAAATCTATGTTAATGAGATTATAAGGTTGCATGGTGTGTCGATCTAAATTGTGTTCGACAAAGGTCCACGACTCACTTCTTAGTTTTTGGTGAGGTTTCAAAGAGCAACGGGGTCTAAGGTTTAGTTAAGCACTATTTTTCATTCTTAAATTGATAAATAGTCTAAGAGGGCTATGTAAATTTTGGAAGATCAGTTGAGAGCTTGTATGATTTATTTTGGGGTTGAACGGAGCAAGTATTTTTCTCTAGTAGAGTTTACTTATAAAAATAGTTATCAGATGAGTATTGATATTGTTCCATATGAGACTTTGTATAAATGGAAGTATAGATCACTTATATATTGGTATAAGGTTGGTGAGAAGAGTTTAATAGGTCCTGAGTTAATACAGATTACTTTGGATAAGATTAGGGTGATCTGAGATAAGCTTCAAACAGTTTAAGGTAAGTAAAAGAGTTACACAAATAAAAGAAGATGTAATTTAGAGTTTTTAGTTGGTGACAATTTGTTCTAAAAAATCTCTCTAACTAAAAGAATATTCAGATTTAGAAAGAAATGAAAATTAGTCCAAAGTTTTTAGGGCCCTTTAAGATTTTGAAAAGAGTAGGGGTACTCATATACAGATTTGGCTTGCTTTCATACATCCAGTGTTTCATGTTTCGATGATGAGTATTTGTTAGATCCATTTCATGATTTAAAGGTTTAACTAGTTAAGTTGAGGAATGATATGTCATAAATTGTAAAACCAATGGAAATTATGGATTAACAAGTCAGAAAGCTTCAATCAAAGAAAATTGCATCATTTAAGGTTGTGTGGAGAAGACAACCTAATAAAAAAGTGATACAGGAACTTGATAAGGAAATGCACAACAAGTATCCATACTTGTTTGATCATAATGGTATGACTTTTGTTCTTAAAAGTTTATATTCAAGTTACATCAAGTTTCAAGGAAAAAAGTTCTTATAAAGTGGGGATAATGTAAAATTATAAAATATGTGTGGAGTGCCCCACTAATGTAGAGCACTAGAACAATTAAATGCTACGTTGAAGTGAAGCTTTTGATTGTGTTGGATAATGGAGAAAATTGCTCCACTAGCTTCCCTTCTCTCCCTCTTCAGACAACCTATAAAATGTTATGTGCAAGGATTTTAGGAAACTTTTAGAGGTTTTGTATGGAGGTTGTTTTTCTTGTTTCTTGAAAAGGCTAGTGAAAGTTGGAAAATCAAGTAAGATCTTAATATTTCTTTCATGTATCAGCTTGATTTTTGAATTTGGATTATTTAAGATGTTTGATTGATGTTTTAGGGTGTTAGTTTGGTTTAAATCACTTGATATGAAGTATGAGTTATTGGTGTTGAAAGAATAGGTTGAGTTATTTGATGATCTATAAAGTTTTAAAAAATTGGTTGATCAGGAATTTAGAATCCCAATCAATTGGTCGACCAGTTGGCTTATTGGTGTCGGTCAACTGGTTGTCTTGTGGTAGTGGTAGACTGGTTGTTCATTTCAGTCAACTGATTTACCAAGTAGTGGGGTTTGATTGGTTCTTTTAAGTTCAGTCAATTTAGGACAAATTTAGGATTGGTTAGGTGGATTTGTTTTGGTTTTATTATTAAGTTTTAGTCTCTAATTTTAGAGTTGTAAATCTTTTATATTATCTCATACGAGTTATTTTTGAGTAATTTATATATTTGTTATAGATTCTGCTAACATTCATCTCTAATCTTAAAGTTGTAATTTCTTATGTTATCTTATATGAGTTATTTTTTAGTCATTTATGTATTTGTTATAGGTTCTACTGACATTCATCCTAGCAACCATCAACAGTTTTCCAGGTAAGTAGAGTAATTTTTAATATGCATATTATATAAATAATATATGTATGTTGGTTATATGATGAGTACGGATGACATTCTTGAATATCTATATATGATGATTTATTATCACATACTTGTAAGTTTTTTAAATATATATTCACATTATGTTGAATTAAGTTTTATTCGATACATTCAATTGTTTTGATAATTATATATCTTTTATGTTTTGATATTGGACTTGTTAGAAACTCCATATTAACATAAAGTAATTAGTCTTTCTACATATTATATGTGTATACCTAGCTAGTAATTGATGCATCAACCTGTGTGCGAATAATCATCTCACTGTGCTCTATTCTAGAAACCTTAGGTTTTCATATGTTGTCTATTATCTAATCTGACATGTATTTCACTTTCATGTGTTAATATGTTTAGTATGTATGTGCGTGCATGCACGACATACAATTTATAATATCTAAGATGTATATCAAGTGTTATTATTTTACTGAGTTGATTGAATTTATCTCTCCTTTTTAATATTATATTCAAGTTTTTTGTTTCTATTAGTATATTAACTTTATTGAGTACCTTGTTTGTTTTCTTGAGACTTTCATTTTAGTCTTGATTTGATATCTTAAAGTGCTCTATTATTAAATTGTTTTATTTAAAGTTTAGATTTTAATATTGTAATAAGTATTATAGATTATGATTTTTTTTATATTGGTCTTGAAGGATATTTGAAACTTTAATAATGTTGCAAGATTTTATATAATTTATTTTATGACATGCATGTTCCAAGACTTAGCATAGATATGGTGTCCTCACAGTACTATTCACAGTACTATTCTTGTGTTGTCAGACACGAACCTTGAATTCATGTTGTGATATGACCATTAGATATAGTGTCCTCACAGTACTATTCACAGTTGATTCATGTTGTGATATGACCATTAAATCGAGCTTAGATTTCTATTACTAGCATGGATTCAAAAAAAAAAAACCTTTAAATTAGGTTTAGAAAATGTTTTGTTGTTTTAATTATTTTTCAAGTTAATTTTAAATTTTAATTATTTTTTTCTGTTTAGGCTGGTTTTAAACCTTAATATAAATGGTTAACATGCTATTTTTTTAAATCAGGTTATTAATTTATAGATTTTCAGAAAGTTTTCTGTACCTATTTTACTATCATGTAGAGCTGAAATCTTAGAATTCAAGAACCTTAATTTTTATCCAAACTATACATAACACAAAAATAATAAGATTACTGCAATATGACACTGTTATCGACATTCCACTGGACATATCTTTAGTTGTCTTGAAGAAGAAAAAATTGACACTAATCTTGTCCACTACATTGTCGTAAAATTTGAATATTAGCAGCTGCAACGACATCTGTCTGTATGGCCAGTGTGGCCTCATCTCCACAAGGACATCAGAAGAAGCAAAAGAAAAACTACACCTGAGACATAAGAATTGTATAGCATTGGATGCAGCTGCTGGTTCACCATGAACAGCAGAGTTCCCACATTTCCAGTGTTCCTCATTTTCTGATTTATCATGGACCAAATTGTTTTTTTTTTCCTTTCTATTTTTCAGATGTTCATTCTCTTCACCAAGTCTGATGGTTAGGACACCAGCTGCTGGAAACGAGCAAAACTTGATTCTTCAGAGGAAATCGTATCCGCTTGGTCCGAGCATTTCAAAAACCAGTTGACATCACTTCCATCCTCTCAGGAGCTTGGGTCTCCCTCTTGCCCCCTTTCCTCGCGCCAACTCATGACTTCACTTAACGACATTGAACATGACCAAACCAACGCTCCTCTCTCATTTTGTTACCAACTCAGAATCAATTAATTTCGACAGATGTTATAGTTTCTGATCAATCAAGACGATTCCTACCGCAAAAAGCAGGGATCCGGGGATTTTCTAGATTTCTTGTCACTTGTAAAAAAGAATGTTCAAAATTCGAGTCAGAGATTAGAATGAGGAATTAGACAGGCTGCTTGCAAATCAACATTCTATTTATCATTCTCAATAGATTTCCATACTGTACACTCTTGGAGTTGGGTTAGCAGCTTGTTACAAACACATTCAGATATCCTGGGATTTATGCCCCCGTTGTTTACAGCAACAATTTCAGCAGACAATCAATAGCCAGTCCATTCCTCAAATCCTACGATGATCTTTTGCAAAGAAGGGATGTCTGAGAGCTTCTCGAGCTGTCAACCTGTCCATGGGATCGTACCTAAGCAACCCTTGCAAGAGATGTATAAGATCTCCGGCTGAGTGGTCCACATGTTGCATTACTAGATTCTAACCCAAAAAACACATGCAGACAAGAGATCGTGAGAAGAGAACCAAAGTAAAAACAAAATCCTCAGCAATAACTGATCTCACAGAAACATAAGCATATCAAAAAAATATAAACCTGGAGTCGAGGTAGCTTCAAAACAGCTTTGATACTTTCTCTTGAAGCAGCTCCCTCTGGCCAGACCAATCTACCCCTTCTAACATACTTCTCTGCATGTCGACTGAGAAAGCACAAGAAAGGGTTAAGCAAAAGCTGAAATAGTAACATGATTATATATCAATTAGCAGATAAGATAAATAACTCACTCCACTCTCTTCAGCATATTATGTGGCATAGGACCAAGCACACGTTCCATCATTGCAAGATGCTCCAAATTTTCGTGTGTTTGAAATAAAGCCTCACCCTGTTCAACAGACGCAAAGTTGTACCAAAATCATTTGCATTTTGCTACAGGAGCAAAGTAGAAATGCAAAGTTGAGAAACATACTGTGCACAACTCCACTAAGATGCAACCAACACTCCACACATCACAAGGATAACTCCATCCAAGTCCTGAGTTGAAAATTGAAACTTGTAATCTCCAATTACTTACAAAAAATAAAGTTCTAAAAAAGGACAAATAACAAAAGAATTACCAAGAATAACTTCTGGTGCCCGGTAATGTCGTGTTGATACAATGTAATTCTGATCTTGACACTCATAGGTAGTGCTACCAAAATCAATCACCTTGATGGCACTTGATTTTGGGACTCTTTTATAGTAGGAACTGTCCTTTGGAGAGCGAGTTGAGTTCTGCTCAAAGCAACATATGTCAGCAACCTTAAGAAACCAATTCATCCAGAATGAGTTGACACGATTAAAACAAATGCCACATGAAAACCATAAAGCATGGCCAGAGCACAGCATATATAGCAAGGCAAGAAGCTAAGCATCACCTTGTAATCAGGAACTTTTACATAGTCAGAAGAAACTAGGAGTATATTCTCAGGCTTCAAATCAGTATGTATCATACGAAGGTCATGCATAACTGCAAGATTTTAAGTACAGAAGCAACATAAGTAAATGAAATACAAGACTACTCTTTACTTAATCTAGCCTAAGAATACAACTACCTGCTCTAAAGAGAACTACCAAAACAAAAAATCTCCCTTAAACATACACATTAGCTAATCTCATTATGTATTTCCATGTAGCTAAGAACTTAACATTTGATTAAAAAAAAAAGATAGAAGGGAAAGAAAAAAGATAAAAGACGCATGAAGAGGGACTAGCTAAAGTAATTACTACACACATGCTACACATTCCAACAGTTGTCTGCCAATCTCACGGACATGATCAATAGGAAATGAGCGATAATTGTTTTTGCGAAGAAAATCGTATAAGCTTGGTCCAAGCTTCTCAAATACCTGTTAAAACCATTTACATTCACCCAGAAGTCTTAACCCCCAAATTATTTGTTAATTGAGGAAATCATTCCATCAGAAACTAATCATATATACTTACAATACAGATATGGTTACGATAGTCAAACCAGTTCCGTATTTGCACACAACTGCAAGGAATAAACCAATTTAACCATTGACAAAGAGACATAAATAAGCAGGTCACATGGTTGGCATTGGCAATAACTCAGGCAAGAAGTAGGTCAAGAAAACTCACCGGTTGCCACCTTTATCATGTTTACCAAGCTGTTGCAGCACTTCAATTTCTATCATGGCTGCCTCCTTATATTTCTTGATGCCACGTACAATTTTGATGGCAACCATTTCCTTTCTTTCTCTGTCCCAGCATTCCAAAACCTGACCAAAGGTGCCTATACATAGAGCAAACAGTATAAATCAAAAAGGTCAGATGAACAAAAACTAAACCTCACAGCTATGAGGAATGCAAATAAGTGACAGGGCATACCTTCTCCCATTTTGTTATGTATCTTATCTGCAACAATAGAAGCAAAAGGAAGAGGGGAAAAAACTCAGTCAGCAACCATCACGATTAACATGTCAGAAGAAAAACTCAGTCCTATTTTTACTCGTTAATAGGATTCTAATGCAACAAACAATTCAAAGTCAAATTTAACTGATACACTATTAAATCCATAATTGGTGGGAAAGAATTCTTGAATGTCCCAGTAGCAAAAGATTTGCAACTTGAGGACCTTATATATGAACCTATTCATTGTTTATAAGGTATGGATGGTAAAGTGTAATTACAGCGAGAAGTTAAATTATCTCCAAGCGCAAACATGTAATGGCCATCCTTGTCATCTTCCCTCCATGGGGGAGAACCATTTTGAGCCACTCCTTTAACAAACAGAGAACTAGTATGGCCTGAGATTGCTCCTGAAGATGCATAGCTTGCTACATTCCCAACCTCTTGTCCACAAAAATTTCCTACCTGAGCCTACACACAGCCACCCATTTATGTACCACTCAAGATATAAAATCAAAATTTTTCACCTGATAGCTTCATATACCCTCGGCATCCCCTTTCTCTTTTCCAAAATTCATTTGTGAGTAAAAACTACAGAATCAAATAATATTGCTAACATTATGAATAGAAGAAATCTTCATGTTTAGCACAAGATTTAGGTCTCAATTACCTCAGCAACTTTTCAGCATATCTTATCTAATTATTTTTAAATTAAAATAAAATCTTGAATCGAATTAATTATTTTTCTGCAAATAGAATATTTATTAGCATATATAATATAATAATAAAAATACAATATTAATCTAACATCTTGATTTTTATGGAAAATAATTAAAAAAAATTTAAAAAAAAAACTATTCGATTAATTTTATAAACCAACATCAATATAATCCGTATACAAAACAATGATATGCGAAAGAATAACCATATACATATAAGAACTAATCGAAACAGATCAAAAATCAAAAGTCAAGATTTAGAAAAACAAAGAGAACCGGAACTAAATTCAAAACACAATAAAATATTTTAGATCTTTCATGTCAAGAACAAATCGAAAAAAAAAAAAGAGCTGATGATACCTGAGGCAAGTCCCAGCCGAAACGAGGTCTTTTCCTAGGTCGATCCAGGTGCGTTATGGGAATGTTGGTCACGTGTTCCATCTCCATGATCGAAGGGAAATCCAGAGAAGATTTAGCGATCTTGACAGGAAATAAAAAGGGAGAAATTAGGATTTTTTTTTTTTTAATTGATGCGAGGAGAAATCTAGCTAGCTAACCCTAGTTTTAAGTAACGTGAACATAATGGGAGGCGAGGCGGTTAGGAAGAGATCTGACCGTCAACGTGGGTTGGTTTTAGCCGTGGATTTGAACCTGACAAGTGTTTGTTAGGGTTTATTCTCTTTGTTGATTCCAAGATTCGGTTCGGTTTGTTTGACTACAGTTAGGATTTAACCGTAGTTTAGTTAGCTGTTTTGCGGACCATGTGAATTGTCGAGGCGTGACAACACGCACGTCAAAAGACTTGATCATAACGGTTATGGATAATGCATCTCCATTTGACCCGCGTTATTTTGCGGGTCAAATGTTTTTATTGAGAAAATTATATATAAACGTTTTTTTAATGTATTTATATATACAAAAAAGATTATAAGTATATTTTTAAACCCTTAAGCATTTATATAACTAAATAAATCAAAAACTATAAGTATTTAAAAAATAGTAATGATAAATGAAGATAAAAAAAATAAAATACTTCTATAAATTAAAGCATTTAACCCGCTTGTGTTAAATATATATGTTTTTATCAAAATAAAATTTGTATTTAATTAAATAATAATAAAAATTAAAAAATATGAAATTAAATAAATAAAATTAAAAAAATATTATATAAAGTTACACAAATTAGAAATATTAGCTATATGATTCACACTTCACTGTAGATCAAATATTTTAATTTTTTTAAGAAAAATTATATATATAGGTTTTTTCAACTTACTTATATAGTTTAAAAAATTTTAGTACAAATCAAAAGGTTTATGTATGCATGTAATTAAATAAATCAAGAATTATATGTGTTAATAAATAAATAAATAAAAAATCATTAATGATATTTAAAAATAAAACTTGAAAAATTCAGAAAGAAGTGTAAATCAAGATATTTAATCTCGTAAAATAAAACATTTACTTGATTATGTTTGCTACCTTTTATTTATTATAATATATTTTTATTCAATGAAACAGTAATAAAAATAAACAAATACATTAAATTAATTGAATAAAATAGAAAATGTTGTGCAAAGCTACACATATTAGAAATATTATCTAAAAATAAAAAAAATTATAACAACCCCAACATTTGTATTCAAAACAAAGAGCAAGGACATAATAATTCAATTAATATTAGGGATATTTTTCTGTAATCAATAAAAATTCGGTAGAGTTTCTTCTATATTTTTAGATATCAAATTATTGACTCTTCTTCCACAATCCCCAGTTAACAAATTTATTACTCGTCTTATTATATAGGGCATCCTCTTCTCATTACATCATAATTTCTCAATAATCAAATTCACACATGTCTAAATAATTCAATATCCCACATTTACATAAATGCAATCTAAAAAATTATTCTAAAAATTATAATTGAAATACATTACAAAATGCAAAAATTTTAAAAAAAGGATCATTAATGAAATTATAATCAAAATAAGTTCATAATTAAAGAAGAAATTTATAATTAAAATTATACTATACAGAAGAGTTTTTGATAAACTGTAGACGCATTATATTACATAACAAAATGATAAATTTCTTCATTACAACATGATATCCTACAAAATATAAAAAAACTAATCTATTGTTCAGTCCAATAAGGGGATATACATGAAAATAAATTTAATATAATAATTCAATTAGACAAATGAAAAATTATCCATAAAATTCTTTCTACTTTTTTTCTTTCTTCCATTTGTTTTGAAAACTTAGTCAAAGATCATTAAATTAACTTACTCATCTAGTATTATATATCAATTAAATTTTAGAATAATCTATGATTTTGTTTTTTTTTTTTAACATCAACAAAATATAATTATTCCTATTATCCAATTAACACAATATTATATTCACTAATAGATGATTAATTTTTCTACCAGTTTATTTAACAAGCTTTATTGTTATTAGTCCAAAAATTAGTTAAATGTTTCACTCATTCATTAAGGTACAAATCCCATTAACTAGGGAATTAATTCTTCATCTCGCCCATGTGCTAGGGCACTAATTCCATTAAATTAGGAATTAGTTCAACAATTTATTCATTCATTGAGGTACTAATCTTATTAATCAGGGACTTAATTCCTCGTCGTGCCTATTAACTAGGACATTAAACTCATTAATTCAGTAATTAATTTAATGATTTGTCCAATCACCAGGGTTTTAATCTCATTAACCAGGAAATTAATTCCTTATCACGTCCATTTACCAAGACATTAATTTTATTAATTCAGGAATTAATTCATCACATCGCATATTTTATTTTCTAAAATAAACAACATAATAATTTCTAATATATCAACCACAATTAATTAGATAAAAAAATACATATTAATTAATATTAAATTCAGGCGTCGTGTAATTACTTGACGACAAAGCTCGAGCCAAAGTTCTTTGCTGTGGTATCAGTTTGGTAGCCTTTCTTGAAATGACAAGTACATCAAATTATTATTCTACTTTCCATATTGACACACTAAATAAATAAAGTCCTTCCAATTATCCTTTCATTTTTCAAAATAAAATTTAGAGAGAAACATGAAAATTCCCTTCTTTCTTTTTGTAAATTTCCTTTCTATTCTTTCAATTTTCACATTATAACACAATTCATTTTATCATTCAAAACAATATATATTCTTTATATGTATTTATTTAATTTATTTTACCAAAATTTAAATTAAAGGAAAGCATAAAACAATTTCATGATCTATTTACTCTTTAACATTAATATAATTTCTTTCCTATACAATCTCATCATCTTATTCAAATTCTTAAATTTTATTCTTCTTATTATTTTTTCAAAAAATCACTTTTCTAAAAACACCTAAAATTTTGCTTCAATTACCATAATTTCTTACTTTCTATACTCACTTCAATAATCTTAACACAATTTCACAATTAATTGTAATTTGTTTTAAATTTATCATTAACCTTAATTCCTCATTTCACAAAGTTTAATTAATTTAAAGTATTAATTCATCAAGAATCTTATTTAAAAGTGTGAGGGCACCTTACTAAGCAATACTCAAAGCTTTTACACTTTTGAATTGAAAAATTTTCCTTGCTTGAATTTGTTTTTCCTCTGCTAGCTGAACTCTTCTTTCTCTTTTAAAAAGCAAGTTTTGTTATTTTTTTTCCTTATAGCAGACACTCACTTGCACTTTTATATATATATATATATATATATATATATATATATATATATATATATATATATATATAACTTTTTTAGAAATATCTTCCATGTCCCTAAATGTTTTCTTCCCGGACATACACTGTAGTGCATGTATTATTTCTTTAATTTTTTTAAAATGTCTTTTATATCCACCAACAATAACTTTTATGATTTTTAGATAAAATTTCCTGAATCTTGATACATGTTAATACCAAATCTTGCCCAGATTGCATTAAATTTCATTAAGTTACTCGTTGGTATTTTCAGTTTCATGAAATTTATTTTTATAAAAAATATTATTCAAATTTACATGTGTGTATTAATATTTGAACAAAACATTTTAATTTAGATTCTCGAATATATCATCATAATTTAATTTATCATTTTCTCTTATTTTCATAATTTTGACTTTTATTAATATAAATAATATTATCCGGGGTTTAACATAATTATTCTTAAAAATATAGTTTATAATACAAAAGATTAAAAAAATATATAGATAAATCAGAAAAATCTCTTTAAAAATCAAATGTATAATAAAAAAAATAACCATCATTTAATAGAGGCTCTCTAAAAAAATGAGAGTAAGTGTATTAATCTAAATATAATTAATTTAAAAAAAATATAAAAATAAGCATTAATTAAAAAACAATTAGAAAAAAAAAAGTTGGCATTACTGTACATGGCAGGCCACCTTAGCTCGCCTAGCTCATTTTGTCAGGGCTTGCACTACAACACTTAAGGTGAATGACACGTTGCCTACTAAGACAAATAACATGTCATTTGATATTACCTAAATTTTGGCTAATGTAGTTACTGTAAAATCAAGACATAAGTTTGTTTTTAACTAAAAAAATTGTTTTTTAATCTATTTTAATTCAAAACACCTATAAAATACTTTAAGAACCATGATAAATCTATTTGTAGCCTAAAAAAACCTTCTAAAATTTGAAATCAAATCTAATGCAGATCTTTTTTTTTTTGTGAACTTTAAAAATAAAAAAATATTTAATATGAACCTCCCTCATCAAAATGAACATTTTGACACAAATATTATTTATTTTGATAGCCTATATCAATGTCAACGACATGTCTCTCTCTTAACCACATAAATGTAGCAACATCTCTATCTATATCTCTCTCTCTTCTCTTAATTATGGACTAAAAATAACAAAAGTATAATTTTATACCAAAATTGTATAATTTTAGTTATTTTTTAAGTTCGAGAACCAAAGCGCATCTTTTTTAAAACTTATAGCACACCATTCATGTTGGACACCCTTTTCATCTATGTCCCTCTTTTTTCAACCCCACCCTTTCATAAAAAAATCAAAATCAACTAGTCTTCAATTAGGACTGAATTGCTAGAAAAAAAAGTTTGATGACCAAACTAAAAAAATAAAATATTTTCAAAGTTCATCAACAATAATGTGTGAGATGATGAATAGTAAGATCATGCATGGTGAAAAAACCATGCCCTTTAGTTTTATACTTAATTATCCAAAAATAAATATTTTTTAATTATATAAAACATAAAAAAAATTATAGAGAAATTAGAATAACTCTTCAAAATTTAATGCATACAAAATAACTAAAACATAATCACCATTTAAAAGAAGCTATATATATATAAAGAGAAGCTGTAATTTAAAATATAAATTAAAAATTATTTTAAAAAAATACATATAAAAAAAGCACCAATTAAAAAATAGAAAAAAATTGAAAATATTAGGCCAATGCGCCTCATCCATTTACTAAACGCTTGTGTGTTTGAGCTCTTTATTTTATTACAAATGGGAGGCAATCATTTTCTAAAAATGATTAAATCATATGACACATCGTCTGATTTTACTCAAATTTCAACCAATATGATATCCAAAAAAATCAAAATTGAAGCTTTTTAAACCTAAAACACCTAGAAAATATCTTGACATCTTGATAAATTCATCAATAGGCTAAAAAAATTCAAAAAAGGTTCGATAACCTGAAAGCAACCCAAAAATCTTTCTAAGCTTAGATATATTTTTAGATACTTTCAAGGTAAAAAAAAAAAAATGTAAATTGAACTCCCCTCATTAGATGGAACCTTTTATATAAATTTCAATCGTTTTAGTGATCAAAATCGATATCAATAATATTTTTCTCTTTACTTCTGGAATTTAGCAACTTTCTCTCTTCCTTCTTAAATCAAAAGCTAAAAAAAATAAGAAAAATGAAGTTTTTAACCAAAATTATTATTTTTTAGAACTTTAAAAATTGTATGGACCTAATTCTTATAATTAGTAAAGAATGAGGACGGAGTTGAACATTCCACAAAAAGATTAGAAAACACCACCTAACTTCTCTGCATGTTTCATTTTAGTCCTATATCTTTTAACTATGTCCTTTGTTAACAATTTTAGCTAAATTGGCCTCCAAATAAGCTCTTAAATGGAAAAGTTATAAAGAAAAAGAAAAAAAAAAGAAAGAGCAAAAAAAAAACTCAAAGGCATAGTAAATCCATAGTGCTTATGAGTACGAGTCTGTACTGGGAAACAATATTTACCCGTGGCTTTTATAGTTCTCTGTAATTTTCTAGCTTCTTTTCTTCTTGATCATCAATTTTTTTGGCCAACCATGAATGAATTAGTCTAATGGGAATATCTTAGATTTTTTATATGATACAATCTCATAAGTTAATGACATTTATTTTTATTTTGTAAAAATAAAGTCTAAAATATTACAAATTTTGAATTTTTTAAAATTAGTGTCGTCTATAATTATGGTAAAAAAACATGGCTTAAATTTTTTTTAATAAAATAGCACAATTAAATACATATTAAGATTGGAAAACGCATAGTTTAATACATTTTAAGTTTGCTAAATGGAGTCTATTTTAGTGCTCCTGGTCATTGTTGTAGTATGCTTGTGTTTAATGAGGTTGTTGTTGACCTCATCTTCTAGCTATTTGTATCGGCTGATCCTTTGGGCTGATGCTTACTGCTTGGGATTTGTTTGGTGGATGCTTGCTCAATATTGTAATTGGTGCAAGCTATCATCTTTGCTAATTGAATGACTACTATAGCTAGTCATTGTTCCTAGTTATTATCTATTGCGTTACTTCACTGGAGTTGATGACTTTTGCAGGATGTTGCTGCCTCGGTGAAATTCTTGGTTAATCTAGGTGGTTGTTGGCCCTGTATGGTCTTGTAAGTAAGGGATCTTGTCTCCCTTTTAGTACCCTGATTTATTTGTATGTGTTATTCTTCTTGTTTATTGGCTATCAACCTAGTTTTACCTACGTTAAGATGTTTAATATAGGAGTTTGTTCCCTTCAATTTACTTTCATTCAATTGTACATGCTTGTATTTTGACTTATTAGTCTTCTAACATGATTACTTTTGATTTTTATACTTATTTATATTTTGATTAAAAAAATTAGAAAACATGAAATGTTAAATAAATTGTTAAATAAGCTCTAGAAAGAGAGGAGAGAGAAAATAAAAGAAAACAAAGATCATGAAGGCATGCTAAAGCTTTAATTATGATACTATCAGTATTATAAACAAGTTCTTAATAATATAAATCCAACAACATAAAAAAAATGTCACTAATGGTGATCAAAGTGGGCTACATAAAGATAACGAATGAATCCCTTGTCTTTTGATGGCAGGGTGACACACTCTAGTCATTATTGGTGATATTTTTTGGTGTTGTTAGATTTATTTCCTCGATATCTTTTTTATAATACTTGAGTTGTCATCATTGGAGCTTTAGTGTGCCTTCAAGTTTTCTTTCTTTCTTTTTCTCTCTTTTATCCTTATTGTAATTGGTAACTTATCTTTAAGTGGCAAGTATGGCCTCCTTTAATCACTGTTGATAATCTTTCTTGATGCAATAAATTTGTCATGTCAATATTTTGTTATAATCAAAATTTCAATGTGTCTAAAATGTCTTTTTATTTCTTTCTTCTCTCTCCTCTCTTCACACCTCATTGTAATTGCTTGCTTGTTTTTGAATGACTAGTGTAACATACTTTAGTAAATGTTAGTGTTTTTTTTAGTGTTGTTCGATTTATTTTATTAAAAAAATTTTAATGTTATTGATGATGTTGTAATTAATGTTGTAATTAAAATTTTAATGTTATTGATGATGTTGTAACATACTTTAGTAAATGTTGTTGTTATTTTATTATTTCAATACACCTTTTCTACTTATGTTATTTGACCGGTATTTGTTTTAAATGGTGCTAATAAATAAATAAATAACCCTAATTTTTTAGAACATTGCCTTCTTTTCAAAACTATGAATGTATGTTCTTTACTTTTTGAGTAAATGTGCACCCATTCACACGATTCACCTCATTAACAAAGTGGGACCTATAAGAAAATGTGATTTTTTTTTATATTTAATGTTTTTTTATGTCAAATAGATAATATTTGCATGGTTGATCGTGTGCTGCCTGGAAAACTTATTGGAGAAGTTTATTAAATTTTAACTTGTGGGTCAGACATAGTATTTTTTTTAACCATGGCTACTAACTGGGGTTAAATATTAAATTAAATTTTTAGATTTACATGCAACTTAATTAATCTAGTAGAAACTTTATTTGATATTTTTTAAAAAATAAAGATAATATTATTTTAATTTTTTAAAAAAAAATATTAAAATAATATCATTTTGAAATAACTCGAGTTAACAAGAATTAACTCATCCAATTTATGATCTAGATCATGGACTTGATCAGATTTAATAAGTTTTCTTTTTATATTATATTTTTATTTAATTACAAAATAATAAAAATAAGCACTCATAGAAGAAATTATATAAAAACAATTCATAAAAATTAT
This sequence comes from Populus pruinosa, assembly GCA_026413675.1. NCBI lineage: Eukaryota > Viridiplantae > Streptophyta > Magnoliopsida > Malpighiales > Salicaceae > Populus > Populus pruinosa. The sequence continues at coordinate 15,323,615 of CM048606.1, forward strand.
ATTTTTTTTTGTTTTGTATAATTGTTTTGACAATTAAACCGTTTTTGTTATTACTATCACAATAGTTGATTCAATAAAAAGCAGCAACAATAAACATAAATGATTTTATACATAGTTATGAATTTATAGTTCAAGAATCAATTGTTGTGGGCTTTGGAAGTTGCTTATAGGCTATAAAAGTGTTTGGATGTGAGGTGTGATAGTTTTTTTTAAAGTATCATGATTAGTACTTAAAAGTGCATTTTTATCATGGTTTTAAATCATCATTTTGCACTTGAAGTATCAATAACTCCTTAACTAAAATATGTTTTATAATAATGTATCTAATAATATAAGATACCTATAATTTATGGTAAATGTCTATTTTTAATGCAGGCCTATCATATAAATGAAAGGATTGATTGATGACTTGAAGAACTTAAATTGCAAGGATAAAGAGATGGTCAAACTTAGAGAAGAGATGTTGGTGCAATCCAAACCGGAACACTGTTCTGTAATTGGGTCATATCTGGAGCTATAGATCTCAGATTTAGGTCTAATTTATATGGATGAAAAGGTAAGACATAGGCCTACAACTTTCATATGGAGCCCAAGATCTAAAAAGGCCATTATCAAGTCCAAATTGTAGCAACAACAAAGAAGCCCGAATCTGTCTTCCAGCCCGAGCACTGTTCGGTATTTTGGCCATATCTGGAGTTCTAGAAGTCCAAATGAGCTGAATTTTTTACACAAGAAAGCTGAGACAATTGCCTACAACTTTCATGTTTATAACTGGCTCCAATTTTGACGTTATCAATGACGTTGTGGGCAGACAATAGAAGATAAGGATTGTCACCAAGTCAAAAGTTGGCCACCCACTTATCAATTAGTCATCAAATCAATAGTTCCCAATTTTGGCCTATAAAAGGAGGCATTTGCCATGCATTTAGGCATCTTGGTTTTCAGATCAAGATCATGCTCTTCCTTTCTCTCTTTGTATTCTTTGTAATGTTTATGCTTTGCTTTCATTAATATCAAGTTTATGCCTTTCATTTCCTTTCCTTTATTTAGTTAACTTTTATGTTCTTATTTTGTTTATCTATTTTGCTTTCTTTCATTATGTCTAGCTAAGTTAGTTATGTCAAGGTGAAAAGGTTACACTAATGGTGTAAGAATAAGTATAATGTAAACTTAATATGGACTTTAATTTTTGATACTAACATGTTTTATATTTGTTATCTTGTTCACTCTTTAATACTTTGCTTGTTAAATGACTAATCTTGATTTATGTTGTATAATACTTGGTACAACAAATACTTGGCACTTTCATAGCCCATAATGTATGGTATAACCGACACCTGAGCTATGAAAGGAACTTGATTTGTTGTTAACATAAGTTATAATCATGAATGCTTGACGAGATTTACAAGTATTAGCATTAATTGAATAAGATGACTAATGTAATCATGTTAACAATATATAATCTGATTGGAACCTCCTTTGTGTGTGGTTTCCAATTCAATAATAAGAGTTTATACTATACTTGTTTGATATACCATTAGTGGAATCTCTAACCTTGACATTTGTTATTATTATTGTTTAATCCTTACATTAATATTTCATCTCTAAGCTCTCATCATCATCATCTTCTTCTTCTTCTCTTTCTTTATTATTATTATTATTATTAGTACTACTACTACTATTATTATTATTATTACTACTACTACTACTACTACTACTACTACTACTACTACTACTACTACTACTAATATTATTATTATTATTACTATTACTATTGTTGTTGTTGTTATTGTTGTTGTTATTATTGCTATTATTGTTGCTTATAATTGTTGTCTATAATTTGTACAATTAACCTCCCTGTGGTTCGACCCCGGTCTTGCCGGGTTATTTATTACTTCGACACTCCTGCACTTGGGAGAAGACATCAATCTTTTCGTCGTGTCATATCACCCTCTTAAAACATACACTACACTTTTTAAAAACAAAAAATATATGCTTTTAACTCCAAACTTAGATTTGTTCTTGGATTTTTTTATTTTAAAATAATTTTTTATTTATAAAGAATTTTTTTTATTAGCCTATTCATACTAATGAATAAAGAGTTTGAAAAGTTTCTTTTCTCTTCTGTGTTATTTAATTTTAAAAGAAAACCCCTTGCTTTTAAGGAAAAAAACTATTGATTTTATTATTTTTATGGTAAATAATCAAGGTAAAATGAAAAAAAAAAATCAGCACAAATTTGAATGAAAAAAAGTTTAATTCAGCATCAATTTTAATTAGAAGAAATAATACAAATAAAGGTTGAAGAGAGATATTTTACACATTGCAATAACTCTCTAGCCTTCTATATTGTTTTTCCCACTTCTTTTGTCAACCCCCCTCCCCCTTCAATTTTGTTTACAAAGTTTTTGAGTTTCTCCTTTTGTATTCATATACTTTTAAAGGAATTGCATCCTTTAAAAGTATAGATGCTAATGTATTCTAAGAGGTTGATTACTTCAATCTATTTGCATAAAGTAACGACAATAAGAATAAAATATTAAGAATTATGTGTGTTTATAAATAAATAAAATTCATTAATAATAAATGAAGATAAAAATTAACAAATTAATAGTTAGATATAGACCAAAATATTTGATCTTGTAAGTTGGATTTTTGACATTATTATACTTAACAACTTTGTTAAAAAAATATCTTTTTATTTAATTAAATAATAACAAAAATAGAAAAACATGAAATTAATTAAATTAAGTACGGGCAAGAAAATAGTATGCAATGTTACATATATTAAACATATTTTATGAAAATAGATATCTTCAACATGCAATCTTTTTCAACATGTTTTTTACATAAAAATATTAAGTACAAATAAAAAAAATCATTAACAATAATTAAATATGTATCTAAAAAAGTCGAGAGGTGAATGTAAATTAAGATATTTAATCTTACAATACAGATTATTTATCTGATAATGTTCAATAACTATGTTTATTAAAACTAATTTTGTATTTAATAAAATAATTATGAAAATAAATATACATATAAAATTGATTAAATAAAATCAAAGGAAAAACATATCTCGCAAAGTTGCACTTATTAGAAATATTATAAAAAAAAAAATTATTTTTAGAAATAAATTTAAATTATATATAACATAAGAAAATTATAGATGAATTAAAATAAACTCTTACAAAATTAAATACATATAAAATAATATAAAAGCGACAACTATTTTAACCTTTTCAAAAATTAAATACATATAATAATAATAAAAATGCAACCACTATTTAAAAAAAATACTAAACAAAAAAAATTAAAAAAATAGAGAAAAGGGATATTAATTGAAATATAATTTAAAAATTATTAAAAAAACATATATAAAAAGGCATGATTTTTTATTAAAAAAATTACAAAAAATAAAGAAAGAGGTCAAGTATCATTGGGCTTGAACCATTAAAGTAAGGGGCCAAGTGCAAATTTGAAAGACTAGGGGACTAATTTTTTCAAATGTGATGAGTTCGTCTACCCTAATATTGAGTATGGATTGAGTGGCCGTAAAAATGAGGCATATGTTTTTTTTTATTCAAAATTTATTTTTAATCTATTTTTTTATTTAAAACACCTAAAAAAGAACTTAAATACCTTTATAAAATAATAAATATCCTAAAAAAAAACACTCAAAACCAAAAATTAATTTGAAACCAATCTTAGAATTCATTTCCCTCGATCTTTAATGTTGTTGTCCCCCATCTCTGATTCTTGACTCAATTTCATGGTACTGCTTAAATAGATAGATCGTTAAACGGTGACGTATGTAAAAAAATGGTTGGTTCCTCATGAATTGCTTTCTCAAGTTGTTGCTTTCTTTGCTTTATTTTATCTAATAGTTCTCTTCTTGGGCTTAGATATAGTTTTTGAGGTCATTTTAAAGTTAAAAAAAGATATAAATAGAACTCTCCTCATCAAACCATCTGACATTAATATTGATCATTTATATGGTTAGAATTAGTGAAAATAATAATTTTCTTTTTTTATTATTAAATTCTAGCTATCTCTTTTAAATTAAAAATTAAAAAATAATAAAAATAAATTTTTATATTAAAGCTAAATTAAAAAAATATTAAGGTACTATATTAATCGCAACCCCAAAATTTGTCAGTTCTATATTTATTGCCATTATCTTATATCTTAACAATAATTATGTCAGTTCTATGTTAAAGATGAATGGCAACCCCAAAATTTGTTATAATTAAATTTTCAAAGTTGTTTAGTGAATTATATAAATAATATATGGAGACTTTTTTAATAGTATAAGTTATTGAATTGAATTAAATTTTTTTATATAATATTAAGATTTTTTTAATTAAATATTTACAAATTTAAGTCTCGCTATCTTTAATAAAAAAAATTAAGTACTCAATATATTAAAAAATTATATAAGTTATATGTTGATACCTCCCCTGCTGGAAAGATAAAGATAGATAGCAAACGAACGAAACTACTAGAATCATGGTATATTGAGAGCCACTCATTTGTAGTCCGCCAATCTCTTGGTATAAAAATTGAATTCGGTCACCCGAGATAAGAGGTTATGACATGATCTCATCTGTCTATCCAGAATACAGTTCTAAATTTGTGAAAATGTTGGAGGTTCAAGCAATTATATTGCATCCATACTCTCTTGCCTGCCTTCTTTTTATTTTTGTTACCAAATGGTTCTTCTTCAATTCTGCAAGGAATAAAAACTTACCACCTTCACCCTTAAAGATTCCTGTTGTGGGCAATCTCCTTCAGTTAGGATTGTACCCGCATCGCTCTCTGCAATTTTTGGCTAAACGCCATGGTCCACTCATGCTCTTGCACCTTGGCAACGCTCCTACACTAGTAGTCTCGTCTGCTGATGGAGCTCGTGAGATCTTGAGAACTCATGACGTCATATTTTCAAGTAGGCCTGATTCAAGCATTGCAAGAAGACTTTTGTATGACTACAAGGACTTGTCCTTGGCCCCTTATGGCGAGTACTGGAGGCAAATGAGAAGCATATGTGTCGTGCAGCTACTTAGCTATAAAAGGGTTAAGTTATTCCAATCCATAAGAGAAGAGGAAACAGCTTTGCTGGTCCAAAACGTGGAGCTGTTTTCTTCAAGATCATTACAAGTTGATCTAAGTGAACTGTTTTCTGAATTAACAAATGATGTGGTGTGTAGGGTTAGTTTTGGCAAGAAGTACAGAGAGGGGGATAGTGGGAGAAAATTTAAGAAACTATTGGAAGAGTTTGGTGCGGTGTTAGGCGTTTTCAATGTTCGAGATTTCATTCCCTGGCTTGGTTGGATAAATTATCTGACAGGTTTGAATGCTAGAGTGGAATGGGTTTTTAAAGAATTTGATCGCTTTCTAAATGAAGTTATTGAAGAATCTAAGGCAAATAGGGTAGGTGTGAATGAGGATAAAATGAACTTTGTGGACGTTCTGCTTGAAATCCAAAACAATAGCACAGATGGTGCTTCGATAGGCAGCGATAGCATAAAAGCCATCATTTTGGTAAGAAAACTGACTAGCCTAATTTGAATATATCTATGATACTGCTATGTTAATGTTGGTTTAAATTTTCTTCCACTTACAGAGTGATTTCTCTCTTATATCTATGATACTGCTATGTTAATGTTAGTTTAAATTTTCTTCCACTTACAAGGTGATTTCAATCTTATATTGGTTTCCATCAGAAAGGAAAACAGCAAGTTAAAATAATTTTGGATGTCTGACCTATTTATACCCTCTTGTAGGATATGTTTGCCGCAGGAACTGATACAACACATACCGCCTTGGAATGGACAATGACGGAGTTGCTAAAACACCCCGAAGTTATGAAGAAAGCACAGGATGAGATTAGAAGGATCACCGGAAGCAAAAAAAGTGTAACCCAAGATGATGTTGAGAAAACGCTATACTTGAAAGCAGTTATCAAGGAATCTCTTCGTTTACACCCACCAATTCCCTTGCTTGTTCCGCGAGAGTCAACCAAGGATGTCAAGGTACAGGGCTATGATATTCTAGCCAAAACCAGAGTAATCATCAATGCTTGGACAATTGGGAGAGATCCTTCATCGTGGGAAAAGCCAGATGAATTTAGACCAGAAAGGTTCTTGGAGAGCGCAATAGATTTCAAGGGAAATGACTTCCAATTCATTCCTTTTGGAGCTGGAAGAAGAGGCTGCCCAGGAACAACATTTGCTTCTTCCCTGATTGAGATTACGTTGGCTAGTCTTTTGCATAAGTTCAATTGGGCATTGCCTGGTGGAGCAAAACCTGAAGACTTGGATATAACAGAAGCTCCAGGGCTAGCCATCCATAGGAAATTCCCGCTTCTTGTTATTGCAACTCCTCACTCTTTCTAGAGTGGAGAGGTCCTACTGTTACCGCTGTGCTTAATTGGCATCCAAATATTCTACCTTCTACAAGAATAATTGTTTTGATATTTATTTCCTTCCTTCACCAGTGAGGATCTCGTAGTAATATTGTCACTTTTTCTTAACAGAAGAGAACTATTTTTGGATGAAATTATTTTTAATAACTTACATAATAGTTTAAATTTTTATATGAGATAATTCTTTAATATATATCAAAGTTTTAATGATCAAGTGATTACGAGTTTAAATCTCAAATCTTTAACATGTTAAAAAATTATATAAATCATTTCTTTAATTAATTAAGCATAAGATAGTGTAAGCATATGAAAGTTTCAAGCTTAAAAAGCTTTTACTTAAAGAGGTGTGTTAGAAAATAATATAAAATTATTCTTAAGGCCTCATCTAGTAGTTTAACCCGAGATGATTCTCAGATATGGTATCAGAGTCTTGTTAATCAAATAGTCACGAGTTCTATTTGATAGAAATTAAACATAAAGTAGTGTGAGCTTGTGTAAATTTCAAGTTCAAAAAGTTTTCACTTGAAAAAGTGTGTCAAGAATAATATAAAATATATTTTGAATCCTTATCTAATAGTTTAAGTTATTGAGTTGAGATAATTCTTTGATATGATATCAGAGCCTTGATAACCAAACAATTACAAGTTTGAATCTCAATACATTCATTCTCTTAATTAATTAAGTACAAGGTAAAGTAGTCATTTACAAATTTCAAGTTTAAAAGGCTTTCATTTGAGAAGGTATGTTAAAAAATTATATAAATTATATCTTAGGGCTTGAATTGAGATGATTTTTTGACACTTATAATATTTTAGTGGATATACTAAAAAGGTTAACCGAATTCGAAATCTTTACATTAATATCATGTCATCCCTTGCTCACCGGATCATAAAAGCCTATTTTTTTTATAACAAAGTTAGTATTAATTAAGCAATTTATACCGAAGAGATTGGCTAGAAATAGTTAAAACAATAAGAAGAATGAAACAATGCAAACATAAGTGGTGATTACATAGGTTAAGATAACATTAAAGCTACCATCTTCTATTGAGCCTCATTTTCTTTAAATAAATCGAAAATCTATTAAAAAAAACAACTCACAAATCTACATGAATAAAGCTATATATCTAGAAGGTGTAGAAAAAAAAAACACTTGCACAAAGAGGATAAGGAACATTTTTAGAGTATCTATACAACAAGTTTAATAATTCATTTCAAAAGCATAATGGCCTAAACTTGTTTTTGTCTTATTGGCACAGTTTTTAGGCCTGACAGCAGCTAAAAAATAAATTTTGGTCTCCTAATCAGAGGCAAAAAATATAATCAAGTACTTTAACTTAGTAGATTTTTATTAATATTCCTTATGGGATTCAAAATTGCAATAGAAGAATAAACGAACCATTTATATAGCTTAAAAGTAAACAATACTTGATTTTTAGTCTATTAGGTGCCTAAAGAACTTTCAATTTTATAGGTCACATCTATAGTATCCAAAATTTTAGGCAAAAAATTTAAAATTGAATAGGAAAGATCATTGATTGAGTTAATGTGTCAAGGTTTTAGCTTTAGAAAATCACAACATATATCAAGAAAGCCAAACTTGTAGCTTTAATTTTGATGAGTCAACTTTTTTTTGTTATAGATTTTTATAAATAGAAATAATATTACAAACAAAATGGATATGATAAACATGTCACCAAAAAGCCTTGGGCTTGATAGTTTGTCAAACCCAAAATAGTATAGGTCTAACAAACATGCTAGACCCAAATGATTTGGGTTTAGTAGTAGGCCAAATCTAAGATAACATGGGTCTAGCAAACATATCACACTCAAATCACTTAAATTCATCAGTTAGCTATTTGGGTTCAACTATTACCAAGTTCTAAGGCTATATGCATGATCCTAAATGATCCTTTAATTAAAAGTATTAAAGACATGATAAATCATCATATCTTTCCTTCTATAATAATTATGTAAGTCATTCATATTTAATGTAATGATTTTTCTATACTAATAAGTGTACATAAGATCTCTCAAGGGACCTACCATACTTACTATTTTATCAATTATATATAAGAGATATTTATTCCCCATTAGTGTAAACAAAAGTAAAGGACTTTTCAATCATTTTCTTTTATAAAAATGACAAAGTTCAGGGGGTATAAATACCTTTTTCAACCATCTAGGTAAAGGTTCAGAACTTTTTATCTGAAAAGATAAACTTATAGAGATTTCAGAGCATTAACCAGTTTAAAACTCAAGAACAATATCTTCATTCCTTGAATTTAAGACTCTTTTAAGTAATTTATTGCATTTTCCATAAATATATAGATTTTATCATAAAAAGGTATTTAAATTCCCCTAATTGGAACTATTTTTACATGTACTAAACCTTTTTATCACTAACTTGGAATTTCTTGGTCTCAACAGAAGAAATTCAATTATATGAACATATTGATTAATCACCACCTCAAAAACTAAATAACCTATTATTTATATATCTTGGATTTTAGGCCATCATAATTGGCATTGTGGGGAGACTTTCAAAAAATCATACATAACTCTATTGTCTTAATGTTTTCCCTAACTATTAACATCAATAACAGATAATTAGGACACTCTAAGAATAGAATGAGTTATTGATCTTTTTACTACTAGAGATATTTTAGCCCTTGCATAGCCAATCCTTTAATAACTTATAGAACATTTATAACTCCTTACCCAGGCAGTATTGGAAAATCAATAAATAAGAGAAAATTCATCTCAATAAATCTTAACTCCTTTTTGGTAAGTTGTTGCATCTCTCCACTCACCTCCTCAACAGTAGGCCTTACTTAGTGTTCATAGACGATTACACTATCCAGAAAAATATGAACAAAATGATCCAATAAAGGGTCTTCAATCTTAGGGGTCATCGAGTCAATTCAAGGAGCATACATGCCCTCCTAATGCTCAGGTACGAATTGGTTTTTCTAGGCATCCATTTATGTAGCTTAAGAAAGAGGTTGTTCATGTATCACGCCATCATACACTAGAGACTTCAAGTTCTCCTGAACCCAATAGATTTAGGAGTGGCAAATAGCTAGAATAAGGATTCATCTTGGAGGATGTCTACACTCATTAAATTAGAGATTCTCCTTTATCTAGATGTATGTTGAACACTTGTATACCCAAATACTATATTGCCACTAAAATGACCTTGGATAACTATGATGGGCTCAAAAATCTTAAGGAACATGTAAAAAATATTTGCGACAATCAAGAGCTAGTCATTCTGGACAACCATGCCATATGCAAGATCCTCCCTACAACCTTTAAAGGTTTAATAAGAGTATGGTACAATAACTTGGAGCTATATTCAGTTGCTAATTTTAATGATCTTTATGTCAAGCTAGTGTCATGTTTGATTACAAGTATTCTAGCAAAAAAGAGTTTCATTGAACTCTTTGGAATCGCTCAAGCAGAGAATGAGTCTGCAAGAGCATACTTAAAAAGATTCAATGAGAAAATGCTTAAGGTTGAAGATTTAATCAAACTTGTAACTTCAGAAGCCCTTATTAATGGAGAGAGGGGGAAAACCTTGTGGAGGAAGTTGTACGCCTTATCAAGAAGGATGATAAAAGTGAAGCAAATTATAAAAAGCCACATTAAGATAGAGAAGGGAGTACACTGTGTTATGATCCTTCTTATTTTTCTAGGGATAAATAGACAAAAAGATCTTTTAAATGGGGTCGCTCATCTAAACAAGACTACTCTTCTAGAAAGGATAACAATCTCAAGAGGACTTAGAAGAAACCACTAAGGGAATGCCTAGTTTATCTTGAAGCACATGTTTCTTCATTAAACACCACCCTCACTGAAGTCCTTGCAGCCATCTAATGCAAAGAGTTTGTTTGATATTCATCCCCTATAAAGTCTCCTCTCAACACATGCATATCTAAAAGTACTGCATTTTTCATAAAGACAAATGACATGACATTAAAGACTACTAGGTCTTGAAGAAAGAGAATGAAAGGTTAATAGCTAAAGGCCATATTCATTAGTTTCTAAAGAAGGATTTTCACCCCGAGTAGAACAAAAAAGAGCTTGGTTAATCTGCTATAGTTTTACCCAAGATCAATATAATCTTAAAAGAGTTTTTGTAGGGAGATTATAATAATGGAAAGAGGAAGTATGAGAAACAGGTACTCTTAACTACTAGATTATTAGGTCAATGGCACGAGCCGATAGTTTTTACTCTTGAAAATGAGGAAGGAATGATTTTTCCATATGAGGATACCCTTATTATTTCCACCGTTATCTTCAATAACAAAGTATATCAAGTAATAATAGAACATGGCAGTGCAATTAGCATCCTCTCCTTAAAAGTTAAAATCCACATAGGAATCCCCTCTTTAAAATTAACACCTGTAAAAACTCCTTTTATTAGGATAGAGGGTTCAGGCATGCCCATATAAGGTGCTTTAGAGTTACTTGTTGTAAGGGGCACCCTTCCAAAATGTATCTCACTTTAGCAAAGTTTCATGATAATTGATATGGCATTAACTTATAGTTTCATTTTAAAAAGACCTTTTCTACGTCAAATCAAGTCATCATCAATAACAAAATGCTCTTAGAAGCAATATATATATATATATATATATGCCTTTAATGAGCTTTTTAGTCTTTTCACAATGGTTTTTCATGATGATTTTTTCATTATTATTAGGTCAATTAAGAGTAATTTGGTAGTTGACCAGATATAGGGAAAAAAAGTGATTGTGCACACGCCAATTTATGAAAGACATTAATGCCCTTTAAAAAGTAAATGTCATGCCTCCTGAGGACCAAAACCCCTTTTTCACTGTATTGTTAAAAGTGTTGTTGTGTCTTCTTTCTTTTGGGACAACATGTGTTAACGGTAGGTGGATGATTTATTGCTACAAAGACTTTATTTGTTCTCTTCTCCTTTAAAATTGATAGTTTGGTCTTTTTTGTTGATATCTCAACATCAATCCTTATTCTTTTAATTTCTAATTTGTCTTCTTTGTTTTTATGTAAAAGTTTATTTATTATTAATTTCATCATTCATCCTCAATTTGACATGTATTTTTTTTTAATTTGATCTTTATTTTTTTATTTCTAATTTTTTTCTTGTGCTTTTGTAAAAAATTTATTTGTTATCCATTTCAAATTAAAATTTATTTTTTATTAATTTTATTAATTTGATCTTTATTCTTTTGATTTTTTTAATTTTATGAAAGTTTTTTTATTTTGTCAATTTCACCTTTCAATAAAAAATTTGTTTTTATTTTTATGTCAATTATAATCCTCATTTTTTTATTGGGTTTTTTTTAGTTCTTTTGCTAAATTTATTTTTCTTTTTGATTTCACCCTTTAGTCAAATATAAAATTTATTTTGTACTTCAATTTTTATCCTTATTTTTTTTTAATTTCTATTTTTTCATTTTTAATCATTTTGTATAATTCAGATTTTTTTAAATTTATCCTTCAAAATTTAATTGAGAATCAAGCTTCATGTTTTTGCAGATATGGTATTTCAAGACTAATAATTTAGACTACAAGTTTAAAAAGTTAACCCAGGTTAACATTTAAAAACAAAATGGGCTTTGTGATTTTTTTTTCATTTTTTTTCTATCAAATTAGTCTAATCTCATTATTTGCACTTGGCAAAATAACTAGAGTTGACTCAATACTGATTTTTGAGATTATATGTTTACCATGCTACTTCAAGTTGATCACTATTGATTTATTTAGGTTTTTTTTTTTATCTTAGTGCATCCTTTTATAATTAATAAACTGAAAATTAGGTTACACTATTTGTCTCTTTTTTAAAAAACTATTTTTTCCTAGGTTATAGTAAGTACTTCTATAACAAATTTTGTCAATATGCTATTGTTGTCTATTTTTTATTTTTTTATTAAATTAAATTAATTTATTTAATTTAATCAAATCTATAATTTGAATAATAATTTTTATTTATTTTTAAAAATATATTTATAATAACTAAATATTATTTTTATATAAAAAAAATAGTTGGCCCGCCGCGGAGTCCAGTTCCACACCTAATTACATATCTAAATCAGCAGGTATGAATATTCATATTTAAATTTCAACTACTATTGTTTATAACGCTGTTAGTAGGGAATCCCGTGTGCATCATCATGTTTTATTTTATTTTTGGAAGTATTTTGTTTTACTTGTTTGTTCTTTTGTTTCTTTATTCAATATGGTTGTTTCCTTTAGAAATTAATTAGGTTACTTTCCATTATATTGCGAGTTTAATTAAATCTTTTTAATATAAAAAAATGTTTAGGCTTTGAAGAATTCTTAGGCATTGTTATTAAATTTGTTCAAGGAATCAAATTTAAAGATTTGTTACTTAATTCTTTTATTTTTTATTTTTTATATTGAATGAGTTTTAAATTAAATCGTGTAAGGATTGTTTTAATATGACTCAGGTAATTTAGTATATTCAAAAATAAAAACAAAACTATAATAACAATTATCAAAGGACCAAGAAAATGAAAAAAAAAAGACTAGGCATATAGGTCCAATGCAACTTGAACAACTAGTACAAAGTGTTTTGGCTTTTGATTTTTTTTTAAGATGATATATTTTTTTAAAATAAATTATTAAAATAATGATTTATTGAATCAACTCAAGTTAACCGAGTTAACTTGTCAAACCCATGGCTTGAGTTATGGACTCCAATGAAATCAATAATATTTTTTATTTAATTACATGATAAAAAAATAAAGATTAATTCAAAATCAACTAAATACTAAAAAATAAAAAAAATCAACAAAAACTTAATATCAAATTAAAAAATATTAAGTCAAACGTGCAAGCCTGGTTAACCTAGAGTGTCAAATACTTCAGAAAGAAAACAGGTTCATATGCATAGTCAAAGGTAGTTCTATGTACCTATGCCATATTTTTTTTCTTTTACAAAAGATTAGTGGAACCTTTTTTTTTAAAAAAAAAAAACTCATATGCATAGATCAACATGTTGCCTAGAGCTCATAATTAAGTCATCACCATATTAGTCTAAAAATCAAAGTTAGAATTTTGTTGGGTTTAAAACCCACTTTTAAATCTATTTTTATCTAAAAATAGATAATAAGTACCATAAAAATCTCTTAAACTATCTACCAACCCAAAATATTCTAAAATTATCACAAAAAAAATAAAATTCAACTAAATAAAAAGGAAGTCAATCTTTTTTTTTTCAGGCATATTTATAGAAAAAACCTACTAAAATTAAATCCTTTATTGAAAAGAACCTATTAATACTAAGAAAAATAAATTTTATTATATAAAAAAACATAACTTTTTATTCACTCCAAAATTCAGTTGAAGGAAAGCAATGAAAAACAAAATTTTTAGATAAAGTATAAGAGATAAGGATAGTACTTTTAACAACCAAAACCATTGGTTTGAGACTCCATAAATGTTGCAATCAGAACAAACAATGGTTTGAGACTTCATAAATGTTGCAATCAGAACAAAAAAATATATCAAAAAATAATTACATGTGGGATCTCAGTATTGAAAATATTTTCAACATACAGGGGACTATTATGAAAAGAAAAGGAAAAGGTGAGGGTTTAAGCATAGCTAAATTCATTTAGCTTGAGTTTAGCTTAGTATTTTATGATAAAAAATATATATATAATAAAAAAAATATATGTTTATTCAGAAGAGATAAATTCATTTCTTAGACAGTTTTAATATTTTTAAAATAAAAAATAAATAAAAACATATTTCTTTCCATTCTCTCGATTTGTCCTATTCACGATTGCATTTTCCGCTTGTATGAAGCTGTTTTCCACCATTAAAAAGGTCATTTAAGCATTCATATCAAGGAAAATAGTTTATCATGATTAATCATTTAATGCCTTGTGAACATTAACCCTTGATTAATCATGATTGTTTATGGAAGATCAAATTTTTTTTTGTTCTTTAATGAACTGGATTAAGATTGGTTGATAAAGAATACTTCAACTTATTTGGTGAAGTAATATGCAACAACTAAAAAGTAGTTATGTCTCTTTGAAGATGGTGAGTATATTTTAGTAATGATGTCCAATGCTTAGCTCTTAAAGACTATGGTTTAACTATTATATTAAGCTTAATTGATGGGATTTGTTGAATTGAACCAAATTGCTGGCATGTTTGACACTCCTTTTGTTATACTTGGCAAATAAAAATTATAATTCATAGTTAATCATCTTATATGTATTCCACATTGATGAGCTTAGCATGGTCTTTCATGAACCTCAATCAAGATCAATAATACTTGTTCTTTTTTTTCTTTTTTTTTCCTAAACAGATAAAGGTTCTAGTTTTATGTCTCTTACATAATATGTTTAATTAGTGAATATAACTGGTTGCTTTTATAATATTTTCTCCCAAAATAATTCATCTTGGGCTAAAACATTGGCTTTTATAATATTTTCTCCTAAAAAAATAAACACAAAGATTAAATTAGAAAACCTATCAATAATGTTTTTGGCCACCACATAGTATGGAGTTAGAGTAGGATATTGTTCATACTAATATTCACCGTCCAATTTATTAACTATGGTCTTAACTCCAAAATGTATTTTCAAACCTATAATTAAGGCCTTATACTCAACTTGATTACTAGTACATAGGAAATCAAGCTAGAAAAATTACTCTTGGCTATGTAGCAATATTTTTCAACCTCTATAGGAATACAACTGAGACAATAAACAACCTATTAACATCCTACTTTGTTCTTTTATATATACTAGCATGCTACCAATCAATTCTTACATAGCTAAAATTTATAGCCTTAAAGGCTTTAATGTTCTGATGAAGGCAATACTAGAGGTTTGTCTAGATAAGTTCTTGTTTGCTCAAAGGTAGCTCGATGTTTTTTAGTTCATGGAAACATATATGTGTTAATTCCTTTTAAGAGTGAGCATTAACGAGAATATAATGGAATATGTGGCTATACGATAAAATTGGAAATTTTGAGCTCTAATTTCCACCACTATATGGAATCGAAGAGTCGTCACAAGTGAGAATTTGAATTTGAATAGAACTCTATTTCACACTATTAAAATGGGATAAGGTTTTCATATGATAGGTTAAAAATCACTGAAGATTTTTATATTGATATAAAAATTATAATGTTTCAAGTCCGAAACATTTCAAGAGCATCAATTATTGGACAAGAATAGCTAGCCAAGTTGGGATGGATAAAGGTCACGACAATACATAAAAGACAAGAAAGATGAAAAATAGTACAGATACATGAAAAGCTTAGGCTTGCTTTGATAATAATTTCTTGATTTATTATGATTTTCCCTTAACATCTAGCTTAATAGGCTAAACATTTATATCCCATTCAACAAATGTCATCCACCTTCTTGGGTTACAGCCTCAGATATGCCAAAAGTATTTTTAAACTCTAGCACAACATATATATATATATATATATATATATATATATATATATATATATATATATATATATAAACAGAGTAAAAAATATTTAAGAATATATTAGGGAGTTATAAATTATATTTGCAATTTATAAACTGCAAATGTTATTTGTGATTTTTTTCAAATTATAAAATTACTAGACATGAGATTTGATCATAAGAAAGAGAAAAAAAATCTTGAAAACATATTGAAACTCCAAACATAACACCACCGCTACTATTGAAAAGATATTAACAAGACAAATCCAATAACATAAAAAATAGTCAACAATAATAACTAGAGAAAGCCACATGAGCGGCACAAAAACAAGTGATCTTGAAACATTTGGAAGGCTCTCACGACTCATTCCATTTACTATTTGTAATCTTTTTTATGTTATTGGATTACTCTTGTTAAAATATTTCAAACGTTACTTATAGTGTCATTATTGGAGTTTTAGTGTGTTAACGAGATTCCCTTTTTCTTTCTTTGTTATTTCTCTTTTCTTCCTCTTTATTAAAATTTGTGAAAAGAGAGGAGAGAGAAAAACATAAAAAAAATTATAAAGATATACTAAAACTCTAATGATGATATCATTAATATCATTAGAAAAATCTTATCGAGATAAATTCAGCAACATAAAAAAAGATCATAAATAGTGAATGAAATGTGTCACATTAATTATTTAAAGATATCAGGGTTCACTTGTCTTTGAATCGCTCATGAAACTCATTCATATCATTATTAGTAACTTTTTTTATTGTTGTTAGATATTTTTTTTGTTGATAACTTGATATTTTTCAAACAGTAGTGTTATCATTGAAGTTTCAGTATATCTCTAATTTTTTTCTCTCTCTTCTAACTTCTTTCTTTTTATTAAATCTTATATCTATTAATTTTACAATTAAAAAGAATAAATAACTTTTACTATTTATAAATTACAAATATTATATTCTCTTAGCTATATTATTTCTCTGAATATATTTTGCGCTATATTTTGTTATATAATTTTTTTACTACGCTAGAAACCAAAAAAAAACTCTACATCCACTGCACGAGGATTTGTTCGATCTTACTTTGTAACACTGGTACTTTAATTTCAGCCACATTACTTCCTTGATATAGGTGTGTCTGGCTTAATTTGTGGTGTCAACACCGTAAACCCACTCAATCCACTTAGAATTGTCCAGGGGGAAAATCCATCAATGACTTTTCTCCAATGGCTGAAAGAAAGCTCCAATCCTACCTTGCTCTTTGTAACTATTTTTCTATTAGTAGCGCTCAAGTTTCTCATGAAGGGGAAACTGAAAAACAGAAAGCTCAATCTCCCACCAAGCCCTGCGAAGTTGCCAATCATTGGCAACCTTCACCAGCTTGGTAACATGCCTCATATATCTCTCCGAGGGCTTGCCAAGAAGTATGGTCCAATCATATTTTTACAACTTGGGGAGATCCCAACTGTAGTGATTTCATCAGTGAGATTGGCAAAGGAAGTTCTGAAAATCCATGATCTTGTACTCTCTAGCCGTCCTCAGCTCTTCTCAGCCAAACACTTGTTCTATGGTTGCACTGATATTGCTTTTGCTCCATATGGTGCTTACTGGAGGAATATAAGGAAAATTTGCGTACTTGAGCTTCTTAGTGCCAAGCGTGTCCAATGGTACAGCTTTGTTAGAGAAGAAGAAGTTGCTCGCTTGATTCATCGGATTGCAGAATCTTATCCTGGCACTACCAACCTTAGCAAGATGATTGGACTATATGCCAATGATGTCCTTTGTCGGGTTGCGTTAGGAAGGGATTTCTCTGGTGGAGGCGAGTATGATCGGCACGGGTTCCAGAAGATGCTTGATGATTATCAAGCATTGCTTGGAGGATTCAGTCTTGGAGACTATTTTCCTTCAATAGAGTTTGTGCAGTCTAACTGGAATGAAATCGAAACTCCAGTACACCGTTAGACGGTTTGATCAGTTCTTCGATAAGGTAATAACCGAGCACCAAAATTCTGAGGGGAAACAAATGGAGAAGAAGGACCTTGTTGACGTTCTACTCGATATTCAAAAGGATGGATCTTCTGAAATGCCTCTCGCCATGGATAACATTAAAGCTGTCATCTTGGTCAGTGAACATTTCATTGATTTAGTTGTATCTTCAATTCCAATGTTCCAAACATCAAATTACTTGTAGACGGAGTCATTCGCACATAATTTACAACTACTGAATATAATTATTCTTCTGTTATTTCAGGACATGTTTGCCGCAGGAACTGATACAACCTTCATAACGCTTGATTGGACAATGACAGAGCTTATCATGAATCCTAAATTCATGGAGAAAGCACAAGCTGAAGTGCGAAGTGTTGTCGGAGACAGAATAGTTGTGCAAAAGAGTGATCTGCCCCGACTGCACTACATGAAAGCTGTTATCAAAGTGATCTTTCGATTACATCCTGCGGTTCCAGTTTTAGTCCCAAGAGAATCTTTAGAAGATGTTATCATTGATGGGTACAACATTCCAGCTAAAACACGGATTTATGTCAATGCCTGGGGAATGGGGAGGGATCCAGAACTGTGGGAAAATCCTGAAACATTTGAACCGGAAAGATTTATGGGCAGCAGTATTGACTTCAAGGGGCAAGATTTTGAGCTAATACCATTTGGAGCTGGTAGAAGAAGCTGCCCAGCAATCACGTTTGGAATAGCAACTGTTGAAATTGCTTTAGCTCAACTCCTCCACAGCTTTGATTGGGAGCTTCCTCCTGGTATCAAAGCTCAGGATATAGATAATACAGAAGCTTTCGGCATCTCAATGCACAGGACAGTTCCCCTACATGTCACTGCCAAACCACACTTCAACTAAAGCACTTGTCTAGATTTTTATTTGTCAGTCAACTTGAAAAATAATTTTCTTCTAAATAAAAGTTGTTAGTTATGGTTTGCTTGTAAAAGAAATTGAACTTATTATTAACTCCTACCTGGGTGACATTGGTGACATTGGAGCGTCACCTAATGGTTGCTCGAGTTTGGGTTCGCAATGCAAACCCAAACTACCTTAGAATGATGAGTAAAAACTATTATTTATACGAGTGACCGGTTATATTTCCATATTTATACCATCCCGGTATCACTGAGTCCTTAGTGTTGGAACCTAAACCCCATAATCAACTGATAAGTTGTGTAACCTTTGAGCTTCAATTAATCAGAAAATTGCAAGGATATAATGCTTGTCTCAGTAAATTAGATACATTTCCTCGGGCCACAAATTACTAAATTATATATATATATATAAACATTATTTTTCATCGTATGCATTCTTAGGTGGAATAAATAAGATTAAAATAGGATTAATACCAAACAAATGACAATGGTGCCACAAGTACATGCCTGATCTGCTTAGCCTGAGAACTGGATTTACTCTTACCATTTCAAAAAAGAAAGTAAAGACATCCATGACACTGAAAAATAAGCTATGTGAAGAAACTATCAACTCCATAAATAAGGACTTGAGCAATTCTCTTGGATAATTGAATATAGCGAGACATAATTCAGAGCACATACATCATAGCACATGGAATAAAGCCATGCCTAGATACAACATGATTGAACATTAAAGACATGAGATGGAGGTATGTACTTGGCATTCTACACTACTCTTGGCTTCAAAATTGGTATCCCATGCAATCTCAGTCTATGTTGTCACTGGGAATACAAAAACATGCTGGTGAATTAATCATGTGCCTTCAAGCTCAACTCAATGTGATCTTAGATCCTGAATATAGCGACCTACTTGCTGAGCACCAATAAACAAGGCATCCGCAACGAGAAAGATTCCAACCTGTGTCAGAAACAAAGACACTAATTTTCTATTCTAACCACTGGACTTTGCAGATGATTTTAAAGGAGATAAAAAAAAAACATATATGATTACCAGACGAGCAGAGAACAATAATCGATAACCCCAACCTTCTTTGGCAGCAGCAGCCCTTTGCTGATCTGTCCAGCTGAAAGTCATGCGGGAATTAGCAACAAATTCAAAGTATGGAAAGGTCAGATATTATATAACAGTTTCAAATATTATAGGGCCAAAGACATTCATTTGTCAACCCACAGTGCATAATAGGAAATTGTTAGCATGAAAAAAAAAATTCATCAAGAGTGTGTGTGTGTGTGTATCGCCCTGCATTGAAGCCTCTCTACAAGCAGATATACCAAAAATTACAAGGACACAATTTAGTCACAGACCATAACTATAACTCATAAATTTCAAAATTGATTGTGATGCCGATCCACAGGAGACCAGCATTACCATTACATATCGTCCATAATAGCATTGATTTTCCCATCTCATCTCTCTTTTCCTAAAGTATGACATTTTTAAGGTCAGTGAATGCATTATTTAGTCAACATAAGTTAACTGGCATAAAAAATTATAGATGGAGCGTGGGCCACGAACAGGCACAATGTAAGCAAGATCCACATACACAAATACACGACTGAATAACAAGACCAGCATTACCATTACTTACAACCAAAGTAATCAATGCCAATTTAACTTACAAGCATTTACAGGAATTCGACCATGCATAATCATGGAAAGGCATAGATATATCTGGCTACATATTTGGGCATGAAACCATCATAGACAAAACTTATGTATTGCAGGATAGACATTTTATTCATGTACTGTGTCAGTGATCCATATCTGAGACTGTCAGGTACATTTACAAGGAGAAAAAACATCAAAATTTCCCCTGTAATGTTAAACACTAGAAGGTGGTAAAGATGAGACATACCCCAGGAATTCAGAAACCCCACCAATTCCAGCAAACTTAAGGGGCTGAGGACCTTCACTGATAAAATCCTACATTAGAATCGTTGAACTTGTTCAGTTTCTTTACTTGATTAGCATAAAGTGAAAAAAATAAAATGAGAAGGTGATGCATAAGAATGAAAGGGAGTGTTCAACTTCACATTGGAAATGCATATACCTCTTCTTCAGCAGCCTCAAGACCCCCTTGGACCCAAAAAAGGTTTCTATACCCAGCATTGTTTAGCAGGTCACAAGCAGCTAGAGATCTGCCAGGAAATAATGGTTGAAATGATGCGAGCAAATATATTTTGAATATAATGACAATTACATTGATTTTCCCACCTCGTATCTCTTTTCCTTAAGTATGGCATTTTTAAGGTCAGTAAACGCAATATTTAGTCAGCTTAAGATAACCAGCATCAACAAATAATAGATGGAGCCTGGGCCAAGAATAGGCACAAGGTAAATCAAGATCCACATAACAAATACACACGACTGAATAACAGTAACTTGGCTCTACTTTTACCCCCTACCCCTTTTTCTCCCTTTTTCATGTTATGTTGACTGACTACACTAAATAAGATTCAAACTGTTCAGCAATTCTCTAAAGCCATCGAGTTTCCACATATATTAATGTCCGCGTCATGGTTTTCTTATGTTGCATTAGAAAAGAAAGGAATTCTCATCTCCATCATCCAATCAATTGTTTAATGTTGCTTGGGCATCAGAAGAATATCAAATCTCACAATTACCTAAATCAAAAGTTCATTCTTTCAGATGAAATTATTGCAGAACATGCTATCAAGTTCAAGTCCATGACATAAAATCACATTGAAAGATGTGATTGCTATAATATATCCTAGTTTCATCAAATAAAACAGTAGCATGTCTGACTCATGGTGAGAAATCACATGTTGCTGCCCATATATTTCACACAACCTTGCTTGACATGTAACCAAAACAAAATGATTCTTCTGGAATGATAAAAATTATTGCAAACACAAAATGACAAATTCACTCCTACAAATGCATGTTGATGGATTGATATCTGCAGATGTGATTGTATTAAACTAAGAGTTCACCTCAATCCTCTCTGGCATGCAACAATAAGGTCTGCATCTTTTGGGAACTTCTCCTCAACCTTTGATAGGAACTGCCTGGTTAAAGAAAAAACAAATGAATATGGAACTGATTTTTTAAGCAGACAAAAAAGTAAAACCAAGTACTTTGGGGAGGAAAATGGCAATATTCAACACATACTTGTCATAAGACAATGTAGACATACCACTCCACCAACCTCCTACAAAAACACAAACCACTGGAGATGATTCTACCATGCCCAAGTAACATTATTATTATTGTTATTATCTGTGATGCCCAAATAACAATCATATAATATAATCATATTCCTGCTCAGGGGCCCAGCAGATGTGTTAACACATGATGTAAAGCATATGGTCAGCTCATGAGTTTAACAAATATATAATCTACGAAAACTGAAATATATGAGAGAAGGAATTGTGAAATACCCATCACAAAATTTGTGACCTTTCTTGCAACAGTTCCAGCATCAAAATTATCATCAGCTTCAAAGATTGGAATCCAAGTTGAGGCTTTAACCCATGCCTTCAAACAGGCGAAAAGTCGTTAACTCAATTATGAAAGAGATTATACCATCCATTTAGTTATTGAGCATGATAAAAGTTTCCAATAAATGGAAATGGGATGAGGGAAGAAAAAGGATTCAATTACTAGTTTGTCAAAGAACAAGCAAAACATGAGTTAATTATGGGAGAATATGAGCAGTCATTGAAAACGTAAGACCTCTACATGGCAAAATTACAATATAATGCTTTCAATGATAATAACAGATAGAGCATGGCTATTGCGAAATTTACCGTTACAAATACTAGCTATTCATCAAATAAAAGTTGGCATAATCTATGTTAATTTGGGTTAAGAACTAGTTAGTAAAGCAAATAGAAATCCCAATTGGGTTAAAAAAGCAAGCATCAAAAGAAAAACTATCCTACCTTTTTCCGTTCCACAGAGGGACGAACATCAAGTAGAGGTTTGTTAGACAGTTGAATTGCATACCCAGCTTCCCTTGGTGTAAGAATCTTTACTTTTCCTTCCCTAATCTACACATAACGAAACAGTCACATTTATCGAACTTAAAAGCATAAAGCACATCACTTGAATTTAGAAGGTCCATCTACAAAATCGAAGCAATAAAATCACTTTTTTTTTTCTAACTACTTGAGACAATGATACAAGAATTGAATTAAAGATCCGTGCTTTTCTTGTCGAAACCAGTAACATTATACTAAGACAACATAAACAACAAAACTATGATGCTTAAATAATACCAGAGCATCCCATCTTTTCTTAGCAGCAGTCATGTCTCTCATTTGCTTCAATTCAAAGTCTTCATCACCAGCTTGCATTTGTATCACACTCCTTCGCTAATCAGAGCACAAAAAATGGGAAAATTAATGTACAAACCCATATAAAAATAACAAGAAAAGAAGCAGAACAAAAGGAGACCATAAACCAGAAATCAAGAAAGATTGAAACTTGACATACTGAACGTTGAGCTCCATAAGTTGGACTGAGTTTCAAAGAGGGTGGTTGCATTGAAGAGTTGAAGTGATGCACTTTTGATAACAATCTTGTGCTTTGTTCTTTTCGCAAGTTAAAATGTGAGATTTTGTGAGCATTGAGAGAGGGAAGTTCAAGAGAATCCATTGTTAAAGAGCTTTCCTTGAGAGATTCGAGTTTTTAGAGATTTGTCTTTTATTTAGTTTATCAAGTTAGCTTATTCTGGATAGCTATATGCTTGGGACAAACTTGACTGGATTAGTCTTATCCATCACCTGAATTGGGTTTTGTGTATTCTACATTATAGGCTAAACTGCACAAAGCCCGCTAAACTAGTGAACATTTTGATGGACATCCAATGGCTAGTATTTTCCTTATTTTGATGCTTGGTTTTATTTTACACTCTCTCAATTAAATTTCACTTAAAACTCATGAGTTGTTCCCTAAGAACCTCCCATTTTATTTAATTGAAATCCTAAAATCCTTAATTTGATTGAGTTGGACTTATTTTGTTTTCCACATTAACATTATTCATTCATTATTTAATGGTATTTTTTAATAGTTTTTGGTTAGGTTTTTTACTTTTTCTAGATTGTTGTAATTTGTGTTTACATTTTACTCTCCAAATTTCATAGTATTTACATGTAGTAACAATTTTCATTTGACGTTTTGTTTGGTCCCTAGCAGCAAAGAGAAGATGGAATAATCAAGTGGGGGGGGGGGGGGGGGAATCCTAAAAAATATGAATGCAACAAAAATAGCAGTGTTAATTTTCATGAGTTTCATGGATCTTATTAAATAATATAAGATTGATTAAAATTTGTGTGAATATTATTTAAAAATAAGTTTTTTTTTCTTAGGTTTTGATAAACTCTATAAAATTAATTTATTATAAATCATAAATTGTTATATTATCCTATCTTTAGTAATTCACACAAGATATTAAATAAAAAATCTCACAAAATCTTTTTAAAAGAGAATGATTGTTTTGCTCGAGTGATAACTTTTTTTTTTCATTTCTATTATTTTTTTTAATTAAAAAAATATAAGATATATCATTTTATTTATAGAAAAAACCTGACAATTCTATTAATAATAAAGTATCATTTTATCTTCCTAAAAAAATCACATATTCCATGATAATTATTAAACATTTATGCAATTAAATATATACTTGATTTTTCTATATTTACATTGTAATTCTTATATTAATTACATTTTAATCTTTAATTTCTAAAACTTATTTACAATCAAGTTATACTTGATTACTACCTCACTTTAATTTCTTATTAATAATTTTTAATATTTGTAATTCATTAGATTTATAATATGTTGGTTCAAATATAAATTGTAATTTTAAATAAACATAATTAAATATTTTAACTTATTATTAATTTAACAAATAAATTGATTTATATTTGAAAATTAAGTGCAACATCTAATAATATGTCATGATCCCCTAAATGCTAGAAAAATTAATTATAATTTAACTTAACTTTTCAATGATTATTTTCTCATTATAACTATTATCTCTTCATCATGAATGTTTTAATTTAAACATTTAAGTATGGAACATATTTACTATATTAAGTCATGTATGTCATTGATATTATAGGTATTGATTTTTTTAAGTAAGATTTTAAACTTTTTATAAATTTTATTTCATCTTATGTAAAGATTTATCTTACGTAAAGATTTCTTAATAATACTATTTAATAACATAGAAAATATATTTTTTAATTTATTTAGGATGATAAGTCATTTATTAATCACTCAAAATATTTTTTATATAGTTTATGTTAGATCCAAAATTTATCAATTTATTATCTTTAATTAAAACAACATGTAATCAGAATTAAAACATGAAAATTACTTAAACAACTATTATGTGAATTCTTTTATAAACATTAATAATATCTTCATATAGAATTCATATGTAAGTCAGTTCAATATATTTATTATCTAACAAGTATGTATATACTAATTTTAGATATTTCTCGTACCTCAATATATAAGAATAATTATTTTATTTTATAAAAAAATATATAATATGTACTAATCTCAACATTTATAATGAATGTATTTTAACATCTCTTGTACCTCAATATAGTTTTAATATAATGTTGAGTAGAAATAATATTTTGATACAATAAAAATTTACATAATTATATCCATTTTGTAATTTTTTTAAAAAAATTATCTTTACTTTATTTTTATTAATCAAACTTAATAAATATTAAAAATAAAGAATTCATTGTAAATAATAATAAAATATATATTTCACAGGAATAATGTTAGTTAACTTGTAACTATCTAATTGTTTAGAAGACATATCCACTAATAGGATAATAATGGTTACAAACATTAAAATGATAAAAATAAATAAAAAAAGAAAAAAGATCATACCATGAAAAACATAAGGAGTTTTTGGATTTAATTTGATTTTTTTTTGAGTTTTTTAGGCAAATGAAAATGTGTTTTGAAGCTTAAAATGAGATCACTCTTCTTCTTTTTTTTTTTTGCCTAAAACATTATTTAGATTTTTTTTTTAAAAAGATTTTTTATCATATAATTTTATTTATTATAATTGTCATAAATTACTATGCTAATGCTCATTAATATTTTATTTTTAAAAAACATCATTTTCAAATTCAAATAATTATATATATTTTTCTTTTACAATTGTGATTTAAATTGAAAATGGTCACCATTTTCAATAATAGTAATATAAAGATATATTATAATTATAAAATATTTTTCAAATGAGAAAGGCTGTAAATTAAAAAAAATATTGTGATTTTATTTTAAGATACTTTTAGATATTAATTTTAATTGTCTATAGTTTCTATGCAATAAACAACATATAAAAAAAGTATCCACATGAGATCAAATATCTTTAGGTGAATTTATTTTTTTATTTTTTTTACATTAATTTTTAGTTAATATTAAAATTATTTTTATAATTTATTTTATTAAATAGAACCATCGATTTTCTAATTCTTAATTAATCTTTTTTACAGTGTAAAAAAATTTAACTTAAAATTTTATCCTCAGACGTAACACCAAGATTGGAATAGGAGGAATACAGTGAGAAATGAAAGTGGGAGTTGGGGCGTCACCGTACAAGGAACAGTTTGTACAAGGAAGGGAAACTTCCAAGAACCAGCTCTCAATGCGATGCAGTAAACAACAAAACGTCCACTTTACTTTCTTTTCTTCGGTTCAACTTTAACCCTACTGCCATTTCCACTTTGGTATCTATCTTTATGGACTTCTCCGCCCACTGATATCACTCTCACCCTTTGTGAAAATGCGGAGGAACCTCAACTCTTGTTAAGGTATCTTTTTTTATTTAATACTTCTAGTATAAAGAATCTTGTTTCTTTTCTTGAACCATTCTAAAACAAAAATGGGTCGATCTGGAATTTGGAGAAAACGAGTTTTTCTTGAATACTGAATGTAGAGTGTGGCTATAAATTTGTCTGATCACTGGTGTGAATTCTGAAGGAGCACTAGAAAAGTATGTTGATGTTTCCGGTTTCAAATTTGGAACCGTGTTTCATGGTTCTTGACCAATGAGGAAAGTCTTGATATTAGATATATGTGGAAAAAGTATTGCTTCAATAATGAAAAGCAGGCTGTATAATTGTCTTTTTGAAGAGTTTGGATGACACTCTTGAGCCATAGAATGTCTTGAGTCTTGACTAAATGGTTTTACATTAGGCAACAACTTGCGGTTGCCTTTTCAGGTCCCACATCAGTACCAGATAAGAAAACTTTGAAATGTAAAGAAATTGACCTGTGTTTTTGGCATGTCTGATTTTTATCGGTTTCAATTTCATGAACTAATAATACTTGCTTTCGTTGAACTTTCTTGCTCTATGGCTATTATCAACATTGTCTTCCTCACACAGTATTTTGTTTTTAAACAATGTAGTTGAGGGGGACAAGGCCGAAAAGGAATCTTTCCCTTTAATTAGGAGTTTATCTAGCTTTACTACTATATCTTTTCCCAAGTTGTTTCATAGAATTTGTGGTAGTATCTATCATTGAGACTTTAAAGAGTGCCACTTTTCACTTAAATATTTAGAAAAGTATCTTATCAACCATAAAGAAAGGTTTACCAAAAACAATTCTCAGAAAGACTTAGTTTCCATGATGATGTTTATTTTTCCATTTCATCTATTAGGGAGAGTGAATTGTTTTTGAATTCATTGGAATCGCAGAGAATTGATAGTTTGTAGCATTAATGGGAGGGATACTCTCCACACGTACAAGATCACGCTATCCTTCTAGTTCACATTCATGGAGTCATAACAGCTATCCCCAGTCACCATATGCTCAACCAAGCCAAGAACATACGGCATACCAGCACTATGCACCTCCACCTCAGAGCTACGGTGATCGAGCACCAAATTCTAGGAGATTGGAGAGAAAGTATTCAAGGATAGATGATAATTATAATAGCCTAGAGCAGGTGAGATATGCCTTTTAATTTCTCTGTATATCAGCATAACCCAGTGCAGTTGTGGATGAACTAATACATCTAGCTGATCTTTGTTGCAAAGTGTGGGAGATGCTATCTTTGAGAATGTGTTATAGATTTTTATAGTAGCCTGGAGCAGGTGAGATATGCCTTTTAATTTCTCTGTATATCAGCATAACCACAGTACAATTGTGGAGGAACTAATTAAATGTAGCTGATCTTTGTTGCAAAGTGTGGGGGATGCTTATCTTTGAGAATGTGTTATAGATTTGCTTCGCATGGAATAAAATTTTTATACCATCTTGAATTTTCAAGCTTGTTTTTAATGTTTTGACCATTCTCAGGGACAAGTGTGAATTACCCTAATGAAACCAAGATTTTGATCTCTTAAGAAAATAATTAAATGTCTGGGTAATGAATTCGGTAATGATGTTTGTGATAACATCTTGTTGCAACAAAGAGCGTGATGTTGTGCTACAATCAACGTATTCACAGGTTACTGATGCCCTGGCACGTGCTGGCTTGGAGTCTTCAAATCTTATTGTCGGTATTGATTTCACAAAAAGCAATGAATGGACAGGTTTGACCTTAATAGTGCATATTCAAGCTTTTTTTTCTTTTCCTTTTTCCAAGTTTCTTTAATTTGTTAACCTTTTTAAATATCAGGTGCAAGGTCATTCAACAGGAGAAGCCTGCATCACATTGGAGATGAGCAAAATCCCTATGAGCAAGCAATATCTATCATTGGAAAAACATTATCTTCCTTTGATGAGGATAACTTAATTCCCTGTTTTGGATTTGGAGATGGTATTTCTCGGAACAAGTGTTGCATTGACTGCTAAAATATTTAATCCTCATGATAACTTATAAATGTAATTCTATAAACTATCAGCATCAACGCATGATCAAGAAGTTTTCAGTTTTTTTCCGGATGAGAGGTTTTGTAATGGATTTGCAGAAGTTTTGACACGATATAGAGAACTGGCCCCCCAGCTACGACTTGCAGGTTGCAAATCAAATCCCTTTCTTTAGCTTCTTTCTTGGTTGCTTTCCTGCTTACTGACTTTTCTCATATTTTTTGTATTGTGATAGGACCAACATCTTTTGCCCCTATCATTGAAATGGCTATTACAATAGTCGAGCAAAGTGGCGGCCAGTACCATGTTTTACTTATAATAGCTGATGGGCAGGTACTTTGTGGTTGTGTTTGATATTTCATAGAATGTAATGAGTTACCAGCAAAAAGTTGGAACTGATGAATTTTTCACCTTTCTAGCTCAATTGGATATATGACATTTTTAAACCTTCCGTGGCATTTGAAATAATTAGAAACACTACTATTTTGTACCAGCATAATTATAACTTTGATGCTGGCCTTGAACTTCCGT
The DNA here is from genome assembly GCA_026413675.1 of Populus pruinosa. Taxonomy (NCBI): domain Eukaryota; kingdom Viridiplantae; phylum Streptophyta; class Magnoliopsida; order Malpighiales; family Salicaceae; genus Populus; species Populus pruinosa. The sequence continues at coordinate 15,352,775 of CM048606.1, forward strand.
TAAACAACTTAGTTTCGGGTGAGAAAGCTGCATTTGAATTTTTTAATGTTTTTGTAACTGAGCAATCTTGCTGCTGAATAAATATACTGAAATAAGTTATGCTCAGGGAATGTGTCAACAGAAGTATGGTAGGAGTCTCTTTTTGCTATTATTTTTATTTTTGTCTGTTGAATATTTTGCAGTGGGGATGATTTGAAATGGTACTCTAACTGTGAAGTCTCAGATTTAAGTCCTTGATCACCGGACCAATGTTTCATTGGAATTGATAGAATTTCTTTTTTATTTGATTTCTGGTTATTTTGTTGGGTGATTTTAGCTGTTAAGCACATCAGGCAGCACCTTAGTGTACATAGCTGGGCTTACCTAACTTTCTAATGAACTAAGCAACTCAGCTGAGCTCCTGATTAATCAAAGTGGCTATTATTTCAAAAAAATAAAAATAAATACTAATCAGAGAGCAAGTGAGATCACTTATTATTACTAGCTTTAGAGCTTTTACAACAAAAAACTAAAATTTTCAATAGCATTGCTTAAAATTTCCTCCACACTCAATACCTATCACATGCAGCAACAAAATATGTTGGCCTAACTTCATGCATGCTCGATTCTATATCATTTATTTAAGATTGATTATATGAACTATGGGTTGCCACAGGTTACAAGAAGTGTTGACACTGAGCGTGGCCAACTAAGCCCGCAGGAAAAGGGAACTGTTGAAGCAATTGTGAAAGCTAGGTAAGATGTTTAGCCTTGTTACGTAAGTAGCTTTTTCTTCCCTGAAAATCCTTTTGATGTCTTTGTTAGTTTGCAGTGAGTACCCCCTGTCCATTATATTAGTTGGGGTTGGAGATGGACCATGGGACATGATGAAGGAATTTGATGATAACATACCTGCTCGGGCATTTGACAATTTCCAGGCAAGAATTTTTTTTCACTTTTATTTTCAAGTTCTGTAGTTCCTTACTTGTTCTTGGTCAGTGCTAAACTAGGAAATACTACCTTTTTTTAGTTTGTGAATTTTACAGAAATAATGTCAAAGAACATGGACCGATCCAGAAAAGAAGCAGAGTTTTCTCTTTCTGCTTTGATGGAAATACCTTCTCAGTATAAAGCAACACTAGAGCTTAATATTTTGGGGTAACTTTTGACTTCTGTACACTATACGGGTTTTTACTGCCTTGGAAGTGCTGAATGCAAATTGTTTTTCTATTTCCTTTCTTTATCAGTGCTACTAGAGGGAAGGGCATCGATAGGGTTCCTCTTCCCCCTCCCCAGTATGGTGCTGGTGCAGATTCATTCAGGAAGAGCATTGATAGGGTTCCTCTTCCCCCTCCCTGGTATGGTGCTGGTGCAGATTCATTCAGAAACCCAGAACCTGCTCCATCAAGCAGCACTCGTCCAAGTGCGCCTTCTTCTGACAGACATGACAGCACAGCATTTCCTGGAAGTTCTGCTTCTGATAATCATGTACTTCACGTATTCATACCTATATGCTATTGAATTAATATTTAAAGACTCCTTTTGTTTCACTTTGTGCTTCTTCATAATAGTCTTGCTAGTGCATTTACTCTTATAGAACAAGGCTACGATGTTAGATCCAAAGTGAATGAAATGAATTTAAACTTCTTATTTTCATTAACAGCTCTGTCCCATTTGCCTCACTGACCCTAAGGATATGGCCTTTAGTTGTGGACATCAGGTAAATGTAGCTCTCTCTCTCTCGCTCTCTCTCTCTCTCTCTCTCTCTCTATACACGCGTACACACACACACAATTCGCTATCTCTAACATATAAATGGGAATGCATTTTATGTTAAACTTTATTTAATTGCAGACATGCTGTGACTGTGGTCAAGATCTCCAGTTATGCCCCATCTGTCGAAGCACCATCCATACCAGAATAAAGCTCTATTAAATGGCATCTGCTTGCATTGAAGAAAAACAACCGAGTGAGTGCTTGTCCCAAAATATTCTATTTCTCTATTGTCGGCACTGCAACTCCATGTTGTGCTATGTCTATGGATTAGTACTTGGTGTGGATGTGCATAACAGATCAGATGGAAGGTTGTTCACAGGATCTTTAGCCCTGTAAATAAAGCAGTTCTGGCTGTTCATTGCATTTAACTATATATAGTTTGATCAGCTATGGGAAGCCGGGTTCCATAGCTGGCAGCCTTGATTATGTAGTATTGTTGTTTGAATTTAAGTTTACCCTGATTAAGGTGGCAGGGACACCAGACCCGGAAATATAGTTCTCACCCGTGCTCGATTGTAGATGATGGAGTATAGCCAAACCTATTATTATTAGGCTTAATTTATATTGTTTTATTACATATTTTATATAGAAGGCCATAAACCTATTTATTGGTTTTTGTTGGAGTTTCTTTGTTTTGACTATTTATATGCTATTTTCTGCCACATGGACAAATTTATTAATTATGAAATACGGCTATGGAATACTATCACTAGAATATTGTCGAAATCGGTCTCACCTTACACATATGCTATCTCGCACAAACATTTGGGAGATAGCATATGCGAGTAAGGCCATAAACCTATTTATTGGTTTTTGTTGGAGTTTCTTTGTTTTGACTATTTATATGCTATTTTCTGCCATATGGACAAATTTATTAATTATGAAATATGGCTATGGAATGCTATCACTAGAATATTGTTGAAATGGCTATGGAATGCTATCACTAGAATATTGTTGAAATGAGTATTGTTGAAATGGGTCTCACCTTACTCCCATATGCTATCTCCCACAAACATTTGGTCTTATATCTTCAAAACTGATTTTTTTTTCTCATCAACCTAATTCTTCTACAACAATCTTATTTTTTGAAACTTCTCAAATGATAACCTCACAATGCATTTCAATTTTATTTTTGTTTGTTTCTTATGCTTTCCATTTCTACATAAATGTAACAAACATGAACTTTATTTTCACCTTGCCCTGTCTATCTTCCTTGGTTATAGTCTGGATCGACTACAATGTAGTTGCATGAATATTTCAACTCGTCATATGCATGCCGTTCATCATTGTAAGTTCCATGAGACTTCATTAGTTTCCTCTCCATCATTGCAACCTTTGCCTTTCTATCCTCTTGTCGTTGATTATCCAAGGATTAGAATTCTCATGTTTATCCTATTACCTTTCTATCCTCTTGTCGTTGATTATCCATGGATTAGAATTCTCATGTTTATCCTATTACCTCATCTCATGGTGTCGTCCTTTACCTGACCTCCTTCTACGTTGTCTCTTGATCATAGAACTCCTTGCACTACTCCATCGGTCCCTTGTCTCCCCCTCCATCTAGTTCCTATTCTTGAACTCCAACACAGTCTCGTACTGTCTCTCATCATTTATCCATCTCTAGGACTCTGCCCGCTTGTTATGGTCTTAACATTTTCACAGACACTTGCTCATCCATTTCATCTTCTCCTTCAAATCACCCACCTCCTATCCATGCTTACCCTATGACCTTTTGTTCATGCCAGCTCAAACATTATCATGCCCTACATCTTTCCCTAGTCAAGGTTGTTTTACCCTCTTTATCTGAAACTATTTGTTTCACTGAGGCCAAAATGACGTCCCTTGTGGAAATCAGTGATGATAAGGGAAATTGATGTGTTGATTTGCAAACTCACCTCGTCTTTGGTTCTTTTTTATCTCTCTATGAATGTTACAAGGCTTGGTTGGTAGCTAAGGGTATTCTCAACAAAAGAGCATTGAATTTGACGACACACGAATTCCTAATCATGCAATGCAAGGAGATACACCTTTTCTATTCTGGATTTTATTTTATTTTTATTCTAGTTTGAGATATATTTTATTGTTCTGTATTTTTACCAAGCCATCATAAAGTCTAATCGACCTATTCATGTCCTTTGTGGCTTCATATAATTGGATGTTATGTCATTGCACTCAATAATATATACATTATTGCTTCAACATCCTCGAAACGCATTCTCTTACTTTTATTTTTTAATAATTGCTTTTATTCGATCAGGGTTGAGTTGATTTGAAAAAATTCTTGAAAAACGTAAGATTGGAGGAGCCGTGGGATTAATCTAATAATGAATAATTTCTTTAAAGGACTCGATAGAGCAATTGGGTTCTGATGCAATCATAACTCGAAGAAAATGACTTACATTTGCTATTTTTATTGTCGGTAACAACACTATCTTAACTTTTCTTCTTGATAAATTAATCAACATCTACCGACACTTAAGTAGATCTCTACGAGAAATCTCAGGTTAAGATCTCTTCCTTACGAATAAAAAAATTAATTAGCATGTCCCAGTCTCACCAACATATTTCAGCTTCTCGATGCCTTGAATGCACTCAACAACTTTCTATCTCCTGTCACTTTCATTTTAAAGATAACAAGACTAGCTAGCTACCGATCTGTCCCTTTAGATAATGGGAAGTAAAACACCACACTCTGATTTCCTTCAAAAAACTCTTCTGGGTTCTCTTCAAGGATCATTAATCACATCTCTCTTTGACATGTCATCAGTGAGAAAATATTCTTATTATTACAGACTTAGACACGAAGGTTGGCTCGATGAGGAAGCTGAGGAAGAGAGAGCTTTGAGGAGGGTAAGGAACTTTCCTAGGCTTAAAAAGTTCACCATTAGGAAGCGTCTGAAGCTTCGAGTTCCGGGCTTGAGAAGGTTCTTGAGGAAAAGAGCTAGGCTATTCTCTAGGGTTAAAGTTTCTTGGCTCAAGGCATGGAAGAGGCTGAAGAATGGCCAGGATCATATCAACGACCTTTTTGGTGGAAATTTTCTTGTTATGCAGGCCAACCGCGCACCTTTCAAATGTGGTGAGAGACGTTTTGTAGCTCACGGTCTTCATGGCTTGCCTCCTCCAAGATATCCTCTTGGAAAAATTGCATGAAGAGTCTTCTATACAATCAAATTTGCTTGTGTATAATATGCTTGTGCCTGAATAAACTATTGTTTGTCCGTTTATATTTTATTTTATTTGTGAATGGAGGTATTTTATTATATTTAGAAACATTCATCGACTCAATTATAGAATCAAGTTGAATTCGATGAAAAAAGGGTGCAAGTTAACTTTCAAAACGAGTATTTTTTATGATTTTTCTATTCGAACACATCGGATGCAGCAGGCAAGTGTTATTTTCTCATGATTTTTCTTTTAAATCAACAAGTAGTTAATTACAACCGATGGCAACATGTAAAGAACATCATTCAGGTAAATAGGTTGATGCATGTCTGCAACATATTACGTTTCTGCGAAGAAGTTGTATTGGTGAATATTATCGACAATCAATCGGACTGCAGAAGTTGTGATTGCAAACCCAAAGCGAGAGAGTAAAAATATATATATATGATGTTGAACCAATGCCATAATTTTTTCCCAATTGTAGCTGCCTTTTCCTTGTACTGCGAAAATTAGGTACATCTCTTAGCATGCTTAAATTTAAATGAAAGAGTTTACTGCAAGGAAGATTCAATACCCTCTTCCCATGAGATCAATATCATTCAGTACACGCACTTTGAAGAAATACTGTTTGTTCAACAGTGATAAAGAATATGACACAGAAGAATCTTATGTTTTGAAAAAATAAACTAATATTGATATACGTTCATAGTTAAAGGCTATCTCCACTCATTCTTGAAAAGGGACTCCTATCATGAGCAAATCATGAGCAAAGAAAGGAAAAGCCCGGTCGAAATGGGATGGTTCTTTTAAAATCATAAGAGCAGTCAAGGTGAATATTTATCATTTATAAGATATGTAAGGAAATAATCTCTCACTTTTAGCATTTTGATCCTTTAATATTATATCATACTAAATATAAATAAGAATGTAAATTTTTAATCTATGAATGTCTTCTTCAAAATAGTTATGTTTTCATATTTTCCATCTAATGCCTAAGAACTCCGGGCGATGGGTATGTAATCTCCTAGGAAAAATAGCCCCACCACTCCTCCAAGGATAAATATCTACCCCACAATTTTCAAGAAAAGATTCTAAAATTTTTCTAATGCAATAACATCATTCTTCAAGTTAAGTCTTAAAATCTTTCACTAATTTATATATCGGAGTTAGGCTATAAAAATTAGTTATGCAAAGAATCAAAGAAAAATGAGATAAGAGAAAAAAGGAGTAGTAAACATATTTAAGTAAAAAACGTATCTTTAAGTGAAACACAAAAAGAGTGCAAACACATGAAAAAGTGGGTGAGAAATATATATTTCTTATCAAATAACCAATTTAAAAATGCCAGAAGTAAGCAATAACCTGACACCACGAAGAGGAGACAATGAAATTATAACTTAATTACACATTATGAATCAGCGGATGGATCAAATGACCAATAAATTTAAAGATATGTTGGATAGGTTAGAGAGACAATATGTTAATGATCATAGTATGGCTTGAATTAGGTTTGAGCGAAGATAATTTAATGTTATGGGGACTATTAGACGAGTTAACACTAATGTTAATGAGTTTATAACTAACAATGCAAACATGAGTTATGTTGATTTTGAAGATGTGTCCGTGAGACATAGAGAATGTTTTGGAAAGCAGCAAAATTGTGAGTTTACAGGAGAATGATATGGTGATGATTTTAGTCAAATGGGTAATTATTGATATCATAACCATAATACTGAGTTAGAGGGAGGTTTGGTTACAATTAAGTTGATATTGACTTTTTAGAGGAATAATGATCTAGAAGTTCATTTAGAATAGAAGAAAAAGGTGAAGTGAGTTTTTAAGTGTCATATTTATTTGGAGCCTAATAAAGTCAAGCTTATTGTGATTGTTTTTACTGACTATGCTATTGTATGGGGGGTTAATTAATAACAAACCGTATAAGAAATTATAAAAGGCAAATTGATGCTTAGGATTAGATGAAATTCCTTATGAGGAGGAAATTTATGCCTAGCTACTATTATAGATAATTGCATTGCAGGTTGTAGAGTTTGAGTTAAGGTACAAAAGGTATTAATAAGTATTTCAAAAAGATGAAACTTGTTATGGTTCGAGCTAATATTGAGAAGGATATGGAGGTTATTATGACTAGATTCATTAATGGCCTCAATTATGATATAATTCATATTATGGATTCGCATCATTATATGAAGTTGGAGAAGATGGTGCATATGGTCATGAAAGTAGAGAAACAACTTAAATGAGAGGGTACCATTCTCATGCATGATGGAGTGACAAATATGTATTCGTTTGAAATGAATGGAAGACCTATGACTTTTTTATCTTTGAAACCTAAGAAAATATACGAGGAGCAACTGGAATTGAAGAATGAGAAAATTGTTAAAAATGAGAGCTTCTATGTTAAAAAGATCTTTTTTTGCAAATAAGTTTCTTCTTAGTTCTGATGATGATGTTATTCTTTAGTTTTGTAATGATTTTTTAACCTTATAAGATGTTTTTCATGATATAGATTCAAGGTCAAATCTTTTTAAAGAAGGGAGTATGATACGAATCAAGTTAAGTCTTAATTTGATCTTGAAATGTTTGTTGACTAGTTTTACAAAATCATACATATGTCTTAAACTGTACATCAGAATGAGCTAAAATATTATAGAGAAATACTAGATACATCTAACTATACTTTGGTAAACTTTCAAGTCAAATGAAGTTCAGGAATATATTATTTTATAAGATCGAAGTTACTACATAAATTTTATCAAATCTGTTAGATTAGATCTTTGTATATTATATGTGCAATATCTTGAGCTACATGTGGTATTTTATTGTAATTCAAGTTGTTCTACAAGCTAAACATCTCAAGCTTTCCAACCATATATAATAGGTCCACTAATTCATTCATATAAGAAAGAACGACATGTTTGAAGTTAGAACTGCAAATCTACAAAAAAAAATATATGAAAATTAGAGATTCAAGCTATATGAAGGAATTTTGGCATAAAAATTTTATTTTTATTATTCTATTTTATTTATTTATTTATTATTGAATAATTATTTTTAATTTGAGTTTGTTCTAACTCATCGGACATTATTTAAAGCTTATTTCATTATTAAACTAATATTAGTTAATTATTAGTTTAGGCTTATTAACTTGAAATCCAAAATGGATCCATTAGAATATATTAGAGGAGATTATATTATGTTTTTTTAGTTACAAATTCTAATAACAAGTTGGAGAATAAACATAATTTTTTTTTAACAAGACAATATTTTTTTTATAGGAACAAAGATCATACACAGACTTATTAAAAATTAACTGGTTTCTTAGTGTTATTTACATGCTTAGAATTTTTAGATACAATATTATCTTTAGATTTAAGTTTTTTTTTTAATGCCTTTGGATTTTACATACAGGATTATCTTTAAAATAAAATTCTATCATATCTAATTTTTAACATTTCAGATTATTATTTATTTTAACAAAATTTTATCAAATCTAATTTTCTAATTTTCATATTTGTAGTGTCATTTACATGTTTAGAATTTTTTAGATATAATGTTATCTTTAAATCTAAGTTTTTGTTTTTCAATATCTTTGGATTTTACATATAGGATTACATTTAAAACAAAATTCTATCAAATTTAATTTTTAACATTCCAGATTATTATTTACATTCTAAATTATTATTTATTTTATTAAAAATTACTTGATGATATAATTAAAATATCCACATCAAGAATGAGGCATTTGCAATTCCACTACTTTTTAATTAATTAGGAACGACCTACCCCGGATTTTCCTTCCATACTTTATATAAATTCAATTTGTTTTTTTGTTCTATAAACTTTTCTCATACCATCTTATTCAAAAGTGAACTAACCATCGACTTGAAGTCATTCACAAAAACATGTAATCTTGTCATCAGAATAGCCCAGCTGGTAAGGCCACCCGTTTCCATCATCAAGTACCAAACTTTTTAAATATTGAAAGGCCAAGACAAAGTCAAACTATGACTATAATCCAACTCATTGGCACGTCAGCTGGACTTCCAGTCTTAACCTATCTTGTTCTTTAGCTTTGAGCTCCGAGCATTAAGATCTGCCCTGGTTTTAATATAATAAACTTCAATTAATTAACTCTATCCCACCATTCAGGCATGAGAAAGTATATTATTTCTTCTCTCTTATATTTATTAAATTCTGCGTAAATGCAAGACCATTCTGCTGACGAGGATAAAGAGGTTCCAGAAACAATGACTCCCTGCCCGGAAATCCAGAAAGTTCCATTCTCTGATCTGATCTACCAATCTTGTCGATTAATAAGAAAAGTCGAGGACTTTGAGAATGGTAGATATAGATAATGACATTTTCATGACTTATCTGAGTTGATGACTGAACGTTTCAGCGGTATTTGAGACTGTGGATTGGCTGAAGAAATTTTAAAATTATTTTAATTTTAAATTATATTTTTACCGTTTTAATTTATTAATATTAAAAATAATTTTTTAAAAAATATTACTTTAAAATATTTTTAAACAAAAAATAATCTAAAAAGAGACATTTACCTGCCTTCGAAACATACAATTAAATTAAATGTTTGCATGTTTTCAATGAAGAGATTATTTATTGTGGAGTCTGTATATATATATAAGTAAAAGCTGGATGTTTCCCCTAAAGAAAATAAAGAAAAAAAACACAGCAGCCGGAAAAATACAAGTATAAATAGCTGCCTTGCTTGGTGAACTTGTCGACACATTGTTTTTTGTCCATCAAAATCTGTTCGCGTTCTTTCATTCCCCAGTTGTCCTAAACGTACTTTATTAGTCTTCAAAATTGGTCTTATAACCTCCCTCGGACAAAAGCTTGTTCCTGTTTTTTTTAAGAGACATAGTACTAATTGCAGTCTTGTTTTGACTAAAATGACAATCAAAGCCACGCCTACCATCAAAGATGGCTGCCTCCTGGTGAGAGGCAAGGTGGTTCTGACCAGAGTTCCACAAAACATTCTTGTTTCTCCGGCAAGCAATGGCTCTGCTTTCGTTGGTGCTACATCTCCATCTCCTAGTTCTCGCCATGTGTTTAGCCTTGGAGTTCTTGAGTAAGTTTCTGTACCTATTGAAATTTTTGCTTTAATGGTATTGGTTTCGTTTTACTTTATCTGCCTTCACATTCTATTTGAAAAAGAAAATGCAAACTTGAGAATTTTACATCAAGAACTAATAAGCCCTCATCTTGATTTTGTTTGCACCGTGTCCTTAGTCGTTTCATTGTGACGTATTTGGTCATTACAGGAAGTACAGGTTCTTGTGCCTTTTTAGGGCCAAAATCTGGTGGATGATACCTCGTGTGGGGAAATCCGGTAGTGAAATTCCCATTGAAACTCAAATGCTTTTGTTGGAAGCAACAGAGGAATCTGCCTTGAATGATGAGGTGAATTCTTCTGAAACATCAACTGATAACACTTTCTACATTCTTTTCTTGCCTGTCTTGGATGGACTATTTCGATCTAGTTTGCAAGGAACTTCGGAAAATGAGCTCCACTTCTGCGTTGAAAGCGGTTAGTTTGAGATTAGTTTGCCTTCACTGATTTCTATATAATTCAATTAAAGGCTTTATTTTAGTATCAATTCAATTTCACATGTTTTGTGGTTGCTTGTGATATGTTTTGGGTTCTTTGATATGATTTCTTAGGAGATGCTAATGTCCAAACCTCACAAGCACTTGAAGCAGTATTTGTAAACTCAGGGGAGAACCCTTTTGAGCTTATTAAGAATTCTATCAAGTATGTTTCACATCAAAATAAATTTATGATCTTTCACTTAATGAATTTCTTCTTAATTAGCACATGTCATTCCTTTTCGTATGTACCTTGATGAATCATACAGGATACTGGAGCAACACAAGGGAACATTTTGCCACATTGAGAACAAGAAGGTATAATGTTTAATATTTTTTTAAAATGTAGACGGATGACAGTAAAATCTCATTTCAAATGACTGGTTTTATGGCAGATTCCTGCACATTTAGACTGGTTTGGCTGGTGTACTTGGGATGCTTTTTACACTCAAGTAAATCCACAAGGAATCAAAGAGGGCCTTCAAAGGTACAATAAGAAAGTAGAGAGCCCTCTGTATGTGGGAAGAAACCAATTTATTTATCTGATGGAATTTTATTAATGTTGTTTATTTGCACTATGTTTTCTAACAGTTTCTTAGAAGGTGGGTGTTCACCAAAGTTTCTTATTATTGATGATGGATGGCAAGACACAGTGAATGAATTTTGCAAAGAAGGTGAACCTCTTATCGAAGGAACACAGTAAGTTTAATCTTCAATCTGACATGTATTCCTCCTGTTTTAACCTGAAATGGTAAAAAAGCATTTTCACTTCTTCCTACCTTCACAGGTTTGCTACTAGATTGGCAGATATCAAAGAAAATAGAAAATTCAAAAGTTCAGGTCCTGATGAAGACTGCACCAATTTGCAAGAATTTATTGCTACCATCAAAGAGAAATATGGATTGAAGTAACCATTCCTAGCAATCTGGATGTTGAATTTCAATTTTTTTTCCCCGTAGAGATTTTTCTATTGTTATTGTTATTGTAATTGTATAGTTAACCATAGAGAAAATCTTGATAAATGCAGATTTGTTTATGTGTGGCACGCTTTAGCTGGTTATTGGGGAGGGGTTCTTCCATCATCTGATTCAATGAAAAAGTACAACCCAAAACTTGTATATCCAATTCAGTCACCTGGTAATGTGGGGAACATGAGAGACATTGCAATGGACAGCTTGGAGAAATATGGAGTTGGGGTCATTGATCCCAGTAAGATATTTGATTTCTACAATGATCTTCATAGCTATCTGGCAAGCAATAGTGTAGACGGAGTCAAGGTGGACGTCCAGAATCTGATTGAAACTTTAGGTTCTGGATGTGGAGGTCGAGTGATGTTGACTAGACAGTATCAGGAAGCACTTGAGAAATCTATTTCAAGAAACTTTAAAGAAAATAATCTAATTTGTTGCATGAGTCACAACTCTGACTCAATTTACAGGTTTTCATCTTTCCTGCCTTTTCAATCTTAAAATATGCAACGCCAAGTTATATGCAGAATTGTCTTGTAATTCTGATTAGAGTGAATATTTGTTGACAGTTCGAAGAGAAGTGCAATTGCAAGAGCATCAGAGGATTTCATGCCAAGAGAGCCGACATTTCAGACCTTGCACATTGCGTCTGTAGCTTTCAACAGCTTTCTTCTTGGGGAGATTGTTGTTCCAGACTGGGACATGTTCCATGTAAGATATCTTGCATATTCCGAAAATGATATCTAATAAACATGTAGTTGAATATTCTGTATCATGCATGGAACCTGGTATAATTATCAAAATTTTCATGAGTTGCATGAATGAAAATCTTTGTATTACAGAAACTGTCTGCAGTTGAAACCCAGTGAACAGAATTTTTTTAAAAAAATTACAACTAGACATCATTTTTGTATCCAGATGCTAAAAAAAATTAAGCATAGGTATTCTAACAATTAATTACAAATAGAAGTGGAAACTTTCTTTTCTTTTCTTTTCTTTGTTTTTTTTTAATGAGAAATAGTAATGAAGCTTAACATTACAGAAACAAAAGTAATATTCATTCTTGGTTTTCAGAGTAAACATGATACTGCTGACTTCCATGGTGCTGCAAGAGCATTGGGTGGATGTGCAGTATATGTAAGGTGAGGCAAAACGATTAAGACCCTTCTTTCTTTTGATTTTTGAATCTCCTGGAAAAATCTATGCAATTCTTACATGCCTTTCATTGCAAAAATATTTTATTATTTCATATGAATACAGTGACAAGCCAGGCATTCATGACTTCAAAATCCTTAAGAAGCTCGTGTTGCCTGATGGGTCTATCCTGAGAGCTAGACATGCTGGCCGTCCCACAAGAGATTGCTTATTTGAAGATCCTGTCATGGATGCGAAAAGGTGAACATGCTATCCCAGATTACAATCCCAAGTGTGTCAATAGTAAACATCCATCTGGCCTTATACTAATCAGTTTGTGCTTTCAACTCTTTTGTAGTTTGTTGAAGATATGGAACTTGAACAAGTTAACTGGGGTCATCGGTGTTTTTAATTGCCAAGGAGCAGGAAGATGGCCCATGAAACAAGAAGCTGAAGAAATACCAGCTGTGCCTTCCGGGCCTCTATCCCTTTCAGGTCATGTGAGTCCTATTGATGTTGAATTTCTCGACGATATTGCCGGTGAAGATTGGAATGGAGATTGTGCAGTCTATGCTTTCAATTCAGGTTAGTTTTCCAATCCATCATTTTCTTGATCTTATCAGATACTCTGCATCCAAAACCAACTTATCTAGAATTTCTGGTGAATTATTTCCTGTTGCAGGATCTCTTTCCATGCTGCCAAAGAAAGGGATTCTTGAAGTGTCCTTGACCACTCTAAAATACGAGATATATACCATCTCTCCAATTAAGGTCAGTAAATTGACCTCCTTGCTTTACCATTATGTTATCTTCCTGTAAAGTCTACTCAGAACCAGGGTGATTTATCATGTAACAGGTTTTTGGTCAGAATCTTCAGTTTTCTCCGATAGGATTGCTTGACATGTACAACTCGGGAGGAGCAGTCGAAGCTGTAAACTGCATTATCGATGTTTCATCTTGCACAGTCAAAGTCAATGGCCGAGGCGGTGGCCGGTTTGGAGCCTACTCCAACACTAAACCAACCTTTTGCAGGGTGGACATGAAAGAAGAAGAGTTCACTTACAACGACAATAATGGATTATTGACAGTCAAACTTGAATGCACAGGCAATTTAAGAGAGATTGAATTCATATATTAGGGCGTTTGTCTTTCCATGGAAATATGCATTCTACGAAAGTTCAAGAGTTCCATTCCAGGATTGGGCTTTAATTGATTCTGTAGACACGATTTTTTAAGCCTTAAATTAAGCAATCACAATTGTATAAATATTTGATTTAATAAAATATATGATTGTGTACCCTTTTTATTTAAAATACTCTTATAAACAAAACATATGAATATTTTTCTTGATTTATTGTGAAATCAAGTTAATATTTATGTTTTATGAGGATGTGAATTTAGGTGTATACTATAAAGAATGATCTTATGTTTTAAAGAGTATATTTGATTTATTTTTAAAATATTATTGGAGTATATTCTTATAAGGTATTTGAATTTGATTCAATAATATAGATAAAATAAATTTAAGAGTTTTTAGTATATATTATAAAAATAGCTTATTTTGAAGAAAATTTTGTAATTTTAATAAAAAAAATTTAATTAAAACGAGGATTTTTATTTAGAGAGATTTGTAGAGTTTTTAGGTTCTTTTTCAATACCATATGATATTATTTTATTGATTAATTTTTATTTATGTGATCTTGTATTTATAATTAGATAACTTAAATATCTCATAACATGTCATTTTTTGATTAGCTAAAAAATATATAAAGATTTATTTATTTTTAATGTTATTTATTTTAATTTTATGACATATTTTTATATAAAAATAAAATAAAAATGACATATGACAAGATTTGATTGATAGAAAATTTTTATTTATATATATGCCTCTCAAAACAAGTTTACTTATATTTAGAAATAAATGGTTATATCTTAAAAGTACAGTGAAGAGAATTTTAAACTTTTGAATTTATTTTTGACTAAGTTTTAATTTATTATTTTAAATTTTTAAAATTCTTCTATTTAAGCTTTTATGTACATGAACTTGTTATTGATTTATTTGCTAAAAAGTGGTATTTTAAAAGTATCAATTATTTAACTTTTTGGTCATTAAAGATTTTCTATGAATTTTATGGTCAAGGTGATTAGTGTCAAGAAAATTAACAACTTCAATTCTACTTTCTACATTTGATATCCTTTTTGGTTGATTTATTATTATTACACTAAGACAAACATGCTAATGATGCTATTTATAAGGATTATTTTTTAATATCTAATGCACTTAAATATGTTTTTAAGTATTGAGAATGGATAGAAGATATTTCGAAATACTATGAGCTGATTTAAAAAAAAAAAAATATTTAAAACACTATTTTTTTATATTTTTTTATATATAATTGGCAGATAAATGTTATCTATTATTTCTATAATCATTAAGATTCTTTATTGATTTTTAGGTTAAGTATTTATATTTTTATATATTTTAATAATAAAAATAATATAAAAATTAAATTAATAATATGTTTGATTAAAAATAAATATTAAATAAGTTTTATATAAAAATTATATTAACAAATATAAGGGATTTCATTAAGAAATCCAAAAAAGAAGCAAAGTGAAGATTTAGAATTTAAATATTTATTTTAATGTTTTATGTAAATATCTATATTTTATCATGATAATATAATTAAAAGAAATTCACACACTTTATTATATATACAATTTAAAAAATTTTCTTAGAGTTCTTGTTTTGTCTTCATGATTATATTCATTTTAATCTTGAATAACTTTGGTTTAATGAATGTTTTAAAGAATTTAATTTTTTAAAGAAATGAATCATATTTATCATTCATATATAATATTTTATTAAAAATATTCTTCCATATCTTGTATGATAAACTAATATATAAAAATTATTAAGATGACAATTCATTCCTTCCTCTCATACCATAGTTAGTATTTTTTTCATTACGAAAATAATATAAAATTATTACTTTTTAATGTTATTAAAAGCTTCATGTGACTTAATTTTTCTTTTAAAACTAAATTTTAATTTCTTTCAACTGTAAGGATTTTAAATTGATTCTCCTGATAAACTATACACCAAAAAACAAATCATGAAAAAGTAGTCAATTGTGAGATCGCTAAATCTCCAACTTAAATGACAAGTCGTTTCTTACGAAAGACACCCTTCATATTCCGTAAAAGAATCTTCAAGAAGCCCACTACCAAATCTGAAAGGCCCACAATTGCAGTCCATGAAAATAGATAAATAAATAAAAACTACTGTAGCTTTAAAAACCATCCTCTCTTTGCAGTTTGCCTCTTATCCTCTACCTTCTAAACCCCCCTGAACTCTCCTCTCCTCTCATCTCCTCTCCTCTCTCTAAAGCATGTCTGCTACAGCTGCTTCCACCTTGAAGCCTTTGCTAATGGCAGAAACATGCATCTGTTCGTTCCCTTCAATTTTCACTTCAAAACCCCCACTAAAACCTCTCCCTATCTCACATAGACCCATCAAGCTCCAACTCTCATACTCTCACTCTTTATCAACGTTCTCTGTAAAACCCAAAACCCATTTATCTTTAACAATACCTTTTGTGGCCCAGACCTCAAATTGGGCTCAACAAGAAGAAGATAACAACACCACTATCACTTTAACTGAGTCAGAACAAGAAGACTCCAATTCGGAAAATGAAGAAAGTAATGATTTTGAAGGTAGGGTATCCGATTGGGAGGCTGAAGGAGAGGATTCAGCTGCTTCCGAAACCGAAGCTGTTGGAGGTGAAGGAGAGAGAGGTGACGAGGAGGGGTTTGTGGAGCCACCGGAAGAAGCTAAGATTTATGTAGGGAATTTGCCTTATGATGTTACTAGTGAGAAGTTGGCTATGCTATTTGATCAAGCTGGAACTGTTGAGATTTCTGAGGTAAATAAATGTCCTTGCTTTTTTGTTTTGAATATTTGCTTTTTAGTGTGTTTCAAGGTTTTTATGGAGGTTTTGTTTTGAGGGGTTGCAGGTTATTTACAACACGGAAACTGATACAAGTCGTGGCTTCGGGTTTGTGACGATGAGTACCGTTGCAGAGTCTGACAAGGCTATAGAAATGTTCAATCGTTATGTAAGTTTCTTCCTTTATTATTATTATTATTATTATTATTATTATTATTATTATTATTATTATTATGTTTTTTTTTGTTGAACTTTTGGTTATATGTGATTTGGAACGATATAAGACTAGATGTTGACTTTTAATAGATGCTATAAATGATTGAAAGGGAATAGGTAGGGGGGGAGATGTCATGTGATGTTTATATGCCTTTAAGGTTAGAAGAAAGATGCTGGCTTTGTGGAATTTTCCTTGCTCTAATTAATTGAACTTCCTGTTTGGTTCAGATGGCTGAGTATTTTGTATGATATGAGAAGAAAAACTATCATTTATGATTGAGTAACATTACTTTGTTTTTGTTTTGAAGATAGCATTCATGTGGGATTCAACTGTATATGATAATTAGAGTGGCGCATTAGGTCATTTAAATATACAATCAGATAAAATGTGGTGAAACCCCAAAGAAGTGTTGCTAGGGTGAGCGCCTTTTATTTGATTTTAAGGTGGGGCACATTGCTAATAATGGCCCAATTGGTGTAGAGGTATGACGTGATAAATCCATATTGGAGATTACATGACTCAAGCAAAATGTTGTAGATCATGATTTATTTATTTATTTTATTTCGTATATTTTTAGGTGACCGTTATAAGCTGGAGCTTATTGTTTTCATAAAGCTATGTTATCATCTTTCTCTTGCATGTGATTTTTACCAACAAGATGCTGTTTAAACTATGTACTTTTACTGGACAGGATGAAACTTGCTTATCTAGTAAAGCAAGCATGTTATTTATTGAGAAAATATCCTGATCTTGGGATTAGTTGCAGATAATAAAAATTACAATTGTCAATAGTCAAACACCAAATCTTTGCATGGAAATTGATGACCATTTCATTTATTTTTTCCTGGATGCTGGAAGTTTTTCATATTTTCCATGCTGTACTGGTTTTAATACATGTACCAAGTGCTCTGTTTTGTTTCAGTGCTTTGACTTGATGAGTTAATATTGGCATGCTGGCTAAAATTCAAATGCTAATTTTTACAAGTAGATTAATGCATTGTTCATACAACATTTCTTCAACTTGGCATAGTGGTTTATGATTTAATGTTCTACTTCATTAGAGTTAATTCTTAAGATTAAGTGATTAACGTTAGTGATAGATGTTTTCCTTGTTAATCAAGTTGTAACAATTAGATCATCAATTCTTGCGATGACTTTTTTGTTTCCCAATTAACCATGCTGTTTTCTATTTGATATTGTACTGAACAGAACTTAGATGGAAGGCTCTTGACTGTAAACAAGGCTGCTCCTAGAGGATCAAGGCCAGAACGCCCTCCTCGTGTGTCTGAACCCAGCTATAGAATCTATGTGGGCAACCTACCATGGGGAGTGGATAGTGGTCGTCTTGAGGAAGTCTTTAGCGAACATGGTAAAGTTGTGAGTGCTCAGGTTGTTTCTGACTGGGAGACTGGCTGTTCACGTGGTTTTGGCTTTGTAACTATGTCCTCAGAGAGCGAGTTGAATGATGCCATAGCTGCACTTGATGGACAGGTATGACTTTGAGTGCTAACTTTTGAAATTTATAACTTTTGTATGTGGAAAGGCAACTACTCGCACTATAAGTATGGTCAATTCATTAGGAAAAAAGAAAGGAAAAAAGAGGGCTGATAACTTGAGTTCTTCAGAATCCAGATTATCTTCTCAACACTGGCATCAATCTATCAGTAGTAATCTATTCTATAAGGACCAGCAGCATGCCCTTCCAATTTCTGTTTGATGATATGCACGGTTCTGGTTTTGCAGGATCTGGACGGGAGAGCAATTAGAGTAAATGTTGCTGAGGAAAGACCAAGGCGCAGCTCCTTTTGAACTGATATTAATTGAATAGATATCCTGCCGCCGGTTATCATTTTCCTTTATTCTTTTTTTTTATCCATTTGTTTTTTCTCATATCAGTTTTGTGGTATCAAGTTTTTTGGCCAGTTGAATGGAAGCTCACTAGGAGTTTTGTACGCATATTGTCTTCACAGTTCATAAAAATTGTTTCGCGGATTCGAGTACATTGTGCTCTACGAGATAATATATTAAATTTGTTGGCACAACATCAAGTCTCGGACAATCCAATAATGGAACTTTCAGGATGCTGAAATTTGTTAGGCCAAGGACATCCATGAAGAAGTTGGGTTTGAAACGTGGTCCGGTGGGAGGCATCTGGCCGTGCGCACTCAGCTGGCTGGGGACATGGTTTTTATCTGGTTCTGGCCCTCCTGGATGGAAAAACACCGATGTTCGTAGATCCTGGTGAGACGACCGGCTGGTGAAATCTCAAAGCAGAAACAGTGCTGTCTTCTACATGCCTGTTTTTCTCTCTGTCCACTCTCCATGTCCTTTGAATTATGCACAGGACTTGAACCCCATAGGCCCATATCAGTGATCTGCTGTTTCCAATTGAAATATGGATACTGCTTCTGCTCGTGACACAACTCGTGCACCCGGAACACGAGAAGCAAACGAATTAAACGTTTATCTTAGGGTGCTAAGTCAGTGCCTCTGAAAAATTACGACAATTAAGTTTCATGTAGTTGTAGCCTTATATTTAGATCCATAAAAAGATAATTTCACTACTGCTTAGCAAGTTTACAGTCTCTGCTGGCCGTATAAAAAAAATGAAGGCAATAAAAAAAATTCAAGTTTTAGAGAATTATTTAAGATTTTTATTAAATTTGCTCTAATTAGTAAATTTTATCTGTTTTATTATTTTATTTAAGAACATGTCTGAATTTTATTATGCATGTTTGAACTATGTATGCTTAATGTACGGTTGTTGGTTGAACAAATTTCCCGGTTTAGAACTGGTGTCTTGTGATGTACAGTAATTTATTTATTTATAATGGTAACTGTAATGAAGCAGTTCAACCATCCACCAACATGCACAAGCTCGTTCAAGGTTTTTCTTGCAGCAGATACGCAACTTCTAATGATCGACGACCGGTCAAAATATATGTAAAAATAGTTCCTTAACTCTGCTGTAAAGTGAAAATGACACACTTCTAAGGAATTGTTGATTAACATGGATTTCAATCAGCTGAAGATAAGGACAAGCAAAGATATAAACAAGAGATGGAAAATATATATTATTTACAACTCAAGCACGAGCTCAGGAGGGTTTTGTGAACACCATACTTGGCAGAATCTCATACATCTGCACAAATTCCGAAGTGATGCCATCAGCATTTCTCCGACAACCTCGCACCTCTAGTTAAAAGACATTCCAGCCCTAATAACCCCGCAATTGGGCATCTCGACTTGTTAATGGGACATATCGAACAGAAGTTTCACTCCGAACACTGATGGAACCATCCTCCTTCTTGTCAACCACCTTCAAATCCTGAAATATGTTACCAACTGGAATCACCATCCTGCCACCAGGCTTCAACTGATCGAGAAGTGGCTGTGGGATTTCTGGTGCTGCTGCCCCAACATGTATGGCATCATATGGAGCAAACTCTGGCCAGCCTTCTCTTCCATCTACAGATAAAAATAACCATTGAAGCTCAGTTACTAACATTGTTAAAGCTGATTTCTGTTGAAAATTCATCAGCAGAAGATTCAACTTCTTTCAGCAAACACATTAAGTTAGCCAAAGAAAAAACTTGCCATGGAAATCCTTTTTTTATGACCTTTACCTACAGGAGCTATGACATTCATAAAAATCTAACAAGAGGACTTCCATATGAATGCCTACTATGATTTGTATAAAATTTATGGAAATCTCAAGTCACTGTACTGTTACAGCAAGTAGATTAGCACCTACACTCTTCCCTTGGGATACAAGGGAACATTCAAGAAAGAAATATTATTTGCAAGGTTGAAACATACCACCAACATGAATTGAGAGGGAACCTTCTTTCAACAATGGGGCAGCTGCGCTTTTCTCAATATTCTTTATGGAAGAATTAGCCAGCTCTGGAATATGTTCCACACCAACAGAACGACCTTGTGGTCCAACCATCAAAGCAAGGCATGCTGTCAAATACCCAGTCCCTTCAAAAGTAAACAAAGTGAGAAACTCAGGATTTAATTGCATGCAGAGAGAAATGTTCTAGAACTATAAATGCATGAGTTTCGTTATTCTTAAATTAAGTCTACCCACTACAACCAAGCTAAGCAAGCCCTACTCCCACCCCCTACCACTGTAGAACGAGTTTACCATCAATGATGCCTACACTCACCCAGAAGCTTTGCACAGCTAATGACAATCATCAACACCATTGGGTTCTATTGACTGTGGTCAACATCAATCGAAACAATTTAGAAAAAAAAAATGAGCTAATTGAAACAAATTTCTAAAGTTGCTTTGCTTGTTATAGTTCTTAAAACTTTACAAATTTCAGACCACTTCCTAGTTGAATCAGGATTTGTACATCATAGTTCCCTTCCTGTTTCAAAACCCTAGTTAGATCCAACTAGGAATATCAGGTCACAGAATAAGATCTCAAACTTGTTCAGCATCACGACCTACAGCATTGTCCAATATTTTTATATGCTTAAAGCCTAGTTATTTCACATCTAAAACTATCATGTTTGTTTGTTAACACTAAGTCTTCAAGAGACCTCTACAAGTAGCCCTTAGAATGAAATTGAGTAATTTATAATGCAGAGATGAAAGGATTAATGGAGATAGGAAGGATGAAAGGGAAAAGCACCTGAGCCAACATCTAGGGCATGCATTCCAGGCTTCAAATTCTCCTCCAACAACTGCAGGCAAGTTGCATGCATATGAGGTGCAGAAATGGTGGCATTGTAACCTATCGCCATGGGACTGTCAACATAAGCTGGAGTACCATCAGGCACAAACAAAGCCCTGTCGATAGTTTCCATTACTTCAGAAACCTTTTTAGAACTGATGACCCCATAATGCTGCAAATGCTCCACCATTGCTTTATTTTTATTGATGCTACTTCCAGACCAGAATCGCTGAAAATTGACAAACAGAATGTTTAAAACAATATTCAAACAAAAAGATGATAACAAAACACGTCTATCAGGATGCATAAAGAACATAATGACAAGTTATGTGCAATGGGAAAAAACACATAAAAGCTCAGTTGTTCCTATATAGAGAAAAGGAACACCATATTCTTGAAAAACAAATTCCTGATATCAGTAGCACAACCAGAGACCATGGAAATAAACACCACTATTTATGATGAAGTCATATGAACGCATTGAAATCAGGTAGATAACAAGGAACTGATATCTCCATAGGAAAAATTTTCTCATGGGTGACCTCCACATTAGAAAAGGCTATGGGCTGACTTTGGAGGTCCAGAACCCCTGGGCTTGGGAAAAATTGTTCATCACTACTATGGAAGTAATTGGCCCCACTAATGAAGGCGAGAAGAACATAGTATGTCCACCCAACTTGAAACAGATTTCCCTGAAATCACACGCATCAAACATCCCAGAAAGGATTACATTTATTGAGGGCGCATCTCAACAAGTACTTTCACAGCACAATATTATGAATGCAACCAACCTTTGTAATGATTACTAGCAAGACGCTCATCTAGAATCTGAAGTCACCATACTTTTTCACATAAGCAAATCCATCAATTCCTACTTTGTACAGCTTTTCAGGACTATTTTTTGGAGATACTTCAAGGAAAAACTCAAACCCCTTGGATTCTATGGTGAAATACCTAGAAGTATATTTGTTGATCACTCAAGCAGCTAAAGCTGAAATCAACCTGCGTGGGGGTATATTTTTTTGGGGGGCAATCAAACTTAAAATAGTCATCCTGAACTTACACACTTAACCACTGCATTGCATTTCCACTTGCATTATAAACAAAGTGATCTAGAACAGCTTAGGTTATTATTCACCTGTCAGCGAATGAATTTTACTTCGCACTACAAACTTTGACTGCAAAAACCATTCCGCAGCCAATGACCCAGAAATAGAACTTCAGATCATATGAACTCTATTATAAGCAGCATTCATCACAGGATAAATCAAATGTGAACATTGCAGTCAATCAATTCAGTGAAAGGGTTATCTTAAAATCACAGAAAAGAATAAATTTTATGGGGAAAAACCCGCATCAACAAATTCTCAGATTGTAGAGATCAACAAAAATTAAACCAAATAGTTATTTTTTGTATTATCTTTTATATATAGATATTCTCAAACCAAGAAAAAAAATCATAAATTTCTCCTTAAACAAAAACAAAAACACTCATTATTTCACTTTCAAATAACCCACTTATTAACAGTCCAAAAAACAAAGACGTTCCGAAAATATCAAACAAATTCGACAACATAGCTAAAAAAATAAAAAATAAATGAAAAAGCTAGCCACTTGGCTTTAATCCAACCACAAAAAACACCCATTTCCTTACTTTAGCAGATAACCAATTATTTCTGAGCAGCAAGAATACAAAAGGAGAAAAGAGAGAAACCAAAATGGTATAGGGTATTACCTCCATCCTGAAGAAAAGAGAGTTACCCGTGAGGAGACAATTAAGGTTTGTTGGGAAAAATTTAAAACAGAAGAGAGAGGTAAGTTGAGATGGAATATTGTTGCAGCTGCTGCGATGATAAAGATAGCGAAGGAGAGCGGTGTCGTTGTAGTTGTGGCCTAAGAGACGCTTAAGAGGAGGCGAGTAGTTGCGGCAACCATACGCTATGATTCCTGCTGGCAGGGATAGAGAAATAGGCATGAGCAAAAGCGGCCTAGGCATTTTTTTTTTCCCTTTCTTTTCAATAATAATAAAAAAGTACACTTGTCAGCTAATTAGCAGGGATGACACGATGGCTGCTTGTGCTGGGGGATTTTGGGCTGGTTTGAGTGTTTATGGGCTTCATATGCCTTGTTGGGTCCTTGGTGATTACTTGTAGTATTTTTTTATGATAATGTATTTTTTATTTTTATTTATTTTTTTATTATTTTAGCATATGTTTTTTTACTTTAACTATGGTCATTCCTAGTATAGGAGATTATTAATTTCACTCCATATTTATTACAAGTGATACCTGAAGCCAGCATTGTTGGCAATAACTCTTAACAAAATAAAGCCAAATTAATTATAAATAAGTAAATGTGTTTTTTTTTGGGGGTTAGTTCTCGAATTATATATTTTATTAAATATGATTTTATTTTTTATTTTTTTTGCTTTATTATATTAATTTCATCGATTTCTTGCATAAATATTCAAATTTCGAACCTGGAAAATATTTAAAAAGGGAAATTTAAAAGCATTTTTATAACTATTGTCGCTTAATATATAGAAATCTGATTGATACTGGCTACTAACATCCTTTTCATTATAAATTGCAAGTATGCATTACCACATAGCAAACCTACTTAATATTCTATAAGCAACATTATTGAATATTCATTGGTGAGATGTGAAGAGAAGAGTGGGTGAGGGGCTCTTGTACATTCATCATATTATATAATATATGTATATATAGAAAAAATAATTAATCTCAGGGGATAGGTTTGAAAGTGGTTTGCTTTTGTCATTGTTTTTTCTTTTATTTTTTTTTAATCTTAACGTTAGCATAGAATTTATTCCTTTAAATACATCATAAAGGAGAATTGTTTTTAAAATATATCAAAATAAAGACTTAGTTTTAATAAATATTATATATTTTACCATGTTTTTGCTGGTAAAATATTTTTTTTTATAATATATATATATATAAAAAAATTCTTATGACATATTTTGTATATATAAAAAAAATTCAAAATAAGATTGAGACATGTATTCAATTGAGTTTTATAAATTTTTATATATAATTTTTTTTTGTAAAATCAAAAGGTAGCAAAATATTAAAATGATTGAAAAAAAATCAAACAAAAAAAATTACAATGATATAATTAATAATCAAATAGATATTAAATAGTGAAATTGAAAAAAAAATACACCTGTAATAGATAAAAAAAGATATTTGATCAATAGTTAAGTGAATCAAATGAATGTATTAATATTTGTTTTTTTGTATGTATTATCATAAATTATTTTTAATTTATTTAATTATATATATATGTATATATTAATTTATAATTAAGAATTTTTAATAAAAATATATTTAAATATTTATTATTTTTTATAAAAATAAATAAATTATTTCACCTAAAAACAATAACAGTCAAATTACCAGTGAATGGTGAAAAAATTTTGAGACTGTTTAGAAATATAAGTTGATTTATATTTTTAAAAAATTTAAAATTTTTTATATTTTAGAATTTTAAAAATAATTTTTAAAAAATATAAAAAATATTATTTTAATATAAAAATATTTTTAAAAGCAATAACAATTATATTTTTAAATATTTTTTAATTTTTAATTTTTAATTATACATAAAGAAATAAACTTATCCATGTGGCAATGGATGTTGAGAGCCTTAAACGGACGGACGCAACTTGAGAAGGGAGGGGCCGTGGGGCCCATGTGGTCTGTGGCTCAAGGCTGCTTAAAGACTTTTCGCAGTCTGCGTTTGATTGGACCGGCCGGAAAAGCAAGACCTGTTGACCTGAAGACTTCCATGAAGCTTCCCCCTTTGATTATTTTGGCCCTTAAACGTGTAGAATAAGCTCACCGTAAATGATGAGAAATGATGGGTGTTTTCTTAAGCATTTAGAAAATTATTAATTTGAGTTTTTTATTATTCTAAAATAACCCTAACTACTGAGATTATTAAGATCCTTCCTTTTGAGACAGGGTACGTGGATTGAAATTTTAATAGACTTGGTTTCGGTGCAATCACATACACACAAATCTGCTAATTTCAAAATATGGGTAAGCATTATTTTTTATTTAAAAATATATTATAATAATATTTTTTTTATTTTTAAAAATTTATTTTTGATAATAATACATTAAAAAGATCTAAAAATATAAAAAAATTAATTTAAAATAAAAAAATACTATTTTAAAAAAAAATTAATCATATAAACAAACATATTTAAATCAATTCTTTATAAAATTAAATTAATTGCGAAATTTTTTCAAACAACACGGAGTGTCCCGGAAACAATGACACTATAAGTCAATTTGTTGTGAAATTAAATTAATTGAGAAACAACTTGTCGATGCATGTGGGATATTAAATTTTTAGGTCAATTCAGTACTAGTAATCTTGTCTCCACTTGTGCCCACAGAATTCTAATTACAATAATGTGAGGGAAAATATTATTAGGTTGATGGTAGTATAATTATAGCCTGAAATAATAGACTACGTGATTAATGAAATTTATTCCCTTCTTTGATTTTTTAAATCCAAACATTAAAGCTATCAATCTAGAAAAAGTTCATATTTTGAATATCCAAAAATTATATGAATAAAGATAAATTTTGTTTGTTGATGTGAAATAATTATTCTAGAATTTTAAAAATCAAATTGATAAACATAAATAGTTTAGAAACACGTTCAAACATCCAATCTAATTTAAAATAACAATAATAAAATATTCAACTATGAATAAGGCTTAAAATTTTTTATAAAAATTTATGAAACTATTTTTTAACAAAATTATTTTGTCATTTATTGAACTGTTGAATCTCTTGAAATAATGTTTAAAAATTACTATTTTAGCTATTATAGTTATTTTTCTTCATATTTTTATATTTTAATTATTTCTTTCTTACTTAATTTGTGTTTTTTATATAGGTAAGTTATTAGAACTCCTATATAAATAATTTTTTTTATTATGCAAATTATTATTTAGATTGAATAAAAAACATTAAAGAATTTTCTCTACATAATCTTAAGGCTTGGGAACCCTAATTTTTTCTTCGTTATACATTGCATCAGGTCAAAGTAAATCAATATCTAGATTGATAATGAGCCATAAAGAGCTTATGGGAGTAATTGCTGACAATCATCTTCATGACAATGATAAGGAGATACAAGCTATTTGTAATAATCTAGGTATCCATTTAATAATAATAACAAGCAATCAATCTAAGTAAGCTACTGTAGGCTCTAGCTATGATAAAAATTGACCCTAAGCAATCCTCGACAAGGATAACTAAAAGAGAAATAATCTCTATGCTAAACAAACTCCTATAAATGTGTTATAAACTCATTCAAGAATGACATAGATCTAATGTGTATCCTGAAATGAAACTTATGAATAGGGTTGAATATAAGGAATGAAAGTCCAGAGAAGGTTTAAAATTATATCTGAAGAAGTGTTATGAACCTGATGATAAAGGTGAATATGAGGATGATAATGGTTGGACTTATCTGGTGAGATTTTTGCTACTAACACTAAAAGTTGATAACAAGATCCAATGACATTAGCTTCTTCATATCAAATACATGACAAACCAACATGTTTCTATGTTATTCTTAATAGTGATAGCTGTGCGAATATTATTAGTAGCGAGATGGTTGTTGAATTGGGTTTGAATATTGAAAAATATCATAAATCTTACATTATAGGATGGATTAAAGAGATACCAATATAAAAGTAATTTAAAGATGTAAAGTTTGTTTTTTAAAGTAAATATAAGGATAAAATTTACTATAATATAGTTGATATGAATGCTTATAACTTGTTCTTTGATAGGACATGACAGTACACAATAAATGTATAGTATGAAGGATAATAAAACATATATAAGTTTGTTAAGGATGAGATTTATTTTATTTTAATACATCTAAGGGAAGATTCTCAATCAAAAGCCTGAAAAGAGGCAATACATTTCTTATTATTACCTAATATTTGTTAGAAATTAAAGTAATCTTAAATGAGATAAATGAGGTACATATCTTAATTATGAAGTCTTTTTTTATATTTAAAGAAGCTAACATAATAGTAAAGGTCCTTAAAGTTGTTAAACTTTTATTGCAGAAGTTTCAAGAAGTCATTCTAAATGAGTTACTTAATGAGTTAACTCCTATACATGATACTTAACACCGTATTGATGTGATACCAAAGACTAGTCTTATAAATTTATCTTATTATAGGATGAGTCTAAAATGAAGAGAGCTATCGAGGGAAAAAAATTATAAGAATTGCTTTTAAAAAGGCAATTCTATGATGTCCATTCTTTATTAACACTAAAGAAGGATGGTAGTTCATACATATGTGTTAATAGTCATACCATCAATAAAATCATTATAGGATACAAGTTTTCAATTCTATGATTGAATGACATACTGGACTAGTTATATGGTGCAATAATTTTTTTAGAGTTTGATTTAAGAAGTGGATACGATCAAATTTGAAGTCGATTAAAGGAGGAGTGAAAAATAACTTTTAAGATAAAGAATGGGTTGTATACGTAACAAGTGATGTCAATCAGGTAAACAAATGCACCAAGTATATATTATGAAGTTGATAATAAAGGTTTTATGACCTTTCATACATAAATCCATCGTGTTTTATATTGATGATATACTTGGGTTCAATTATTATGAAACAAATCATACTAATCACTTAAGAAGTGTTTTGAAAATGTTGCTGAAAAATAAATAGAATGGAAATTTAAAGAAATGTAGCTTTATGACCAGTAAACTATTATTTTTAAGTTTTATAGTAAGAGACAAAGGAGTTAAAATTGATTGGCCCATACCTAATATAATTAATGATGTGCGAAGTTTTCATAGTTTAACTATTTTTTATAAGAGATTTATTTGAATTTCAGTTGCATTGTGGTATTGATCACTAATTGTTTGAAGAATGAGAAGTTTTAGTGGGGTAAGGAAGAAGAACGAAGTTTTGACTTAATAAAGAGGAAGATATACAATGCTTCGGTGCTTGTTTTAACCTAACTTTGAAAAACTATTTGAGATTGAATATGGTTGGTATCAAAGGAGTTTTTTTCCTAGAAAAAAAATCCTATATCCTGTTTTAGTAAAAAGTTAAATGAAACTTGCTTGAAATGGATTACTATGATAAAGAACTCTATGTTATAGTAATGGTTTTGAAAATATAAGAGTATTATTTGATTAATATAGATTTTATCTTGTACTCAGATCATAAAGCTTTTGAATAGCCAGAAGAAAATTAGTGTGGATATTATAGCCACATGAATCACATTCCTTTAAAAGTTTAGTTTTAGTTTAAAGTATAAAATAAGAGTTCAAAATAAAATGGTTGATGTATTAAGTAAGTAAGTTGTTCTAATAATCACTATTCATAATGATATTTTAGGTTTTAAATACCCAAATGAGTGATACGTTGAATATGTTAATTTTCAAGAGATATGAGAAAAGTGTTCTAATAATTGAGTATATGATGATTACTTAAAAAGAGATAATTAATTATATATCCCTCACATATCTATATGCATATAACTAATTCAAAACTTACATGGTAGCAAAGTAAATGGTCATAGAAAAAGAGACATAACAATATCAACCTTGAAAGATAAATATTATTAGTCTCCACTCAAACTTGATGCAATCAAATTTGTTTAAAGTTGTTTTACTTGTCAAACAATTAAGAAGCAATCACATAACATTGGTTTATAAATGCCTTTACATACACTTAAACATATTTGAAAGGATATTTTCAAGAATTTTCTGTTAGGCCTTTCATGAACTCCATAAGGTATGGAGTATTTTTTTTTTTGTTGTGGATATATGCTTAAAGATGACACAATTATACCTTATAAGAAGAATACAAATGCAATCAAAGTAGCTAAGTTGTTTTGTAGTGAGATAGTAAGGTTATATAGTGTTCTCAAGTCTATCTTGTTTAATAGAAATATTAGGTTTCTTAGTAATTTTTAGTCAACTTTATGAAAAATACTTTATTTCTTTAGTAATACTTCTTATCCATAAATTGATAGCCGAACATACTCTTTAAATATAACTTTAGGTAATAAGATATATAGAATTTATAAAGATAAGTCTAAATAGTGGGATGCTGTTTTAATTTAGACAAAATTTGCTTACAATAGTTCCAAACATAATAATACTAATAAGACACCATTTGAGATTATATACATGAAACCTTTAAATCATGTACTTGATCTATACTTACTCTCTAAAGTTGTAAGGATTAGTAAACTAATAGAGAACTTGACTCATCAAATGCAACCACTACATTAAAAGGTCAGAATAAAACTTAAAGAAATAGTTACTAGAAATAAGCAAGCAACAAATAAATACAACCGAGTTAAATTATTTAAAGAATGGGACATGTTAATAGTTTTCTTGTACAAAGAAATTTTTTTATTAGGCACCTATAATAAGTTGAAGATAAAGAAATACAAATCATCTAAGGTGCTAAAAAAAATAAATAATAATATTTATGTTATTAATCTTTTAAGTAGCTTGGGCATATTCAAAACTTTTAATATTATCAATCTTTAAAAGTACTTCCAGATACCAAACTAAACTTTAGAAAGAGTTTTTCTCAAGTGAAAGAGACTAATATGGAACAATTATACTAAGATTTTATGGGTCAAATTGACAAACAAAAATAGTTAAGAAGATATCTAAACGAGCATCCTAATTCAAAACAGCGAAAACAGAAGATTCAATTGATGGATTGATATCAAATTTTTTTAAGAGATTCTCAAGGTTGCTTGGTTAAGGCATGCTAGTTAGCCGCTCATTAGACTGTTGGATCTTTTAAAATTAGCCACAGAAGTTATTGTTTTGGCCTTTTTAATTACTTTTCTGCATGATTTTGGATTTTAATTATTTGTTTCCTATTTAGTTTATATTTCTTATTTAGGTTGGTTATTAAAACTCCTATATAAATAGTTGAGGTATTTTTTATTTATTATGCAAAATATTATTTAGATTTAATAAATATATCAAATAATTTTTTTTAGATTTCTCAATAGTTTATTTCATAAACTATTTCATAATTTTAGGACTTGAAAACCTATTTTTATCTTCATTATATGTTGCGTAGTTTATCTTTGCAATTGAAAATACCTTTTATTTTCACCATAATCTTAAAAATTGTGTGATATTACAAAACATTTATGGAGTTGACCTTGGATTGTGATGAAATTTTTAGTTTGAGAAAGTATCTTTTTATTCAATTCAAACTTATCTTTTTATCTTTAAGTTTTACTCTAATCCAACTTAAAACTTAATCAGATTTAAAAATATTCTATTTATTTAGATTGGTTCAGGTTGATATCTATAAAATTCAAGTGATATTGTCGGTCCTAACTCACATATACATAGAAGCTAAATATTACTATTTATCAAATTTTGTAAGCAAGATTTTTAAATTTATTATTTAATGATTGTAAAAATAAAATAAAGGCATTCCTTAACCATTATATTAAACTTAGAAAATTGTTAAAAATAATATTAACAATATAAGGCTATATTATTTTCAAGGTAATAATTTTGTTTTATTATTATATTGGTTATGTATCAAATTTCCAATAAATAAGTTTGTTTGGAGTATTTACTTGTATGTGTGCTCCCAAATATTTTAAAATTGTTATTTATTTAACAATATATCTAATCAAACACTTTTATAATCTAACCTTTTTAATATAAATATTTTATAAATTCATTTTTTATATAAAAATAAAAATATTATTATTTATTAGGTAGCCTTTGTTAGGAGAAAAAATAAAATAAAAATCGGAAAGGTCTTAATGGCGAAGTGCTGCATGCTTACAATTTTCTCAAAGTAGTCTTACCAAGTGGGAGCTTAAAATTCCTGGCAATAACTTCAAAAACATTTATCTTGATCTTCAAGTTTGAAGTTCCATATATTTAATTACAAGGATTTTCTGGTCAATAATATTAATTATATGAAAAAATGTTTAGTAAAATTCCAGTGAGATCAAGGCACAAAAATCAAATGCCATGGCCCTACTGTCCCTGTTTTTCCACACGGTGTGTGCTTATAAAATAAGACATCTACGTATTTGTCTCCGGCCTCCTTATGGAGATTTCAAACAAGACTGCCGAATCGTGAAATCTCCCAACCCACCACCATTTCCCAGCCTGAAAGCACCCAGAAATGGCCGTTCTTCACCAGAAACACCACCTCTTCTTCATTCTTTTTCTCCTATCTCTCCTCCTTCCCACTTATGCAAGATTAAACCTTGACCATTCAGACCTCAAAGCCTTCTCAATCATCCAGAAAGACTTGGGTATCAACGGTCAACACAGCTCCTCCTCTACACCATGCAACACCCTTGGGGTGTTTTGTGAGAGGAGGCTCTCTCCCAACGGCACCTATGTGCTCAAAATCACAAGACTCGTCTTTAAGTCTCAGCGGCTCACCGGGTTCTTGTCCCCGGCAATTGGACGGCTGTCCGACCTCAAAGAGCTCTCATTAACCAACAACCAACTCGTTGACCAGCTCCCTGCTCAAATAGTAGACTGCAAGAAACTAGAGATTCTTGAGCTTGGAAACAACAAGTTTTCAGGTGAGGTTCCCTCTGAATTATCATCAATTGTTAGTCTTCATGTTCTCGATCTCTCTAGCAATTTATTTTCTGGGAATTTGAGTTTCTTAAAGCATTTCCCCAACCTGGAAAGTCTCTCTCTTGCGAATAATCTCTTCACTGGAAAAGTTCCAATGTCTATACGTTCGTTTCGCAATCTCCAGTCCTTCGACTTCTCTGGGAACAGTTTTCTTGAAGGACCTGTGCCGGTGATAAGAAAAAGTGAATCCTCAAGGCCCCAATACCCAAAACGTTATATTTTGGCGGAGAACACGTCAAGTACAAAATCAAGGAATACTTCTTCTGGAACCAAAAATTACAACCTAGCTCCAGCTCCTGGACCATCAGCAGCAACGTCACACAAGCACAAGAAAGGCAAAAGGAAGCTTGCCGGTTGGCTCCTTGGATTTCTTGCCGGGTCAGTAGCTGGGAGTTTATCTGGGCTTGTGTTTTCATTATTGTTTAAGA
This sequence comes from Populus pruinosa, assembly GCA_026413675.1. Classification (NCBI taxonomy): domain Eukaryota; kingdom Viridiplantae; phylum Streptophyta; class Magnoliopsida; order Malpighiales; family Salicaceae; genus Populus; species Populus pruinosa. The sequence continues at coordinate 15,385,400 of CM048606.1, forward strand.
TAGTATTGGCAGCAGTAAAAGGCGGAGGGAGAGATGGAGGGCCTGCAATATTTAGTCCATTGATCAAAAGAGCAGAGGATTTAGCTTTCTTGGAAAAAGATGATGGGCTTGCAGACTTGGAAGTCATTGGGAAAGGTGGATGTGGAGAAGTTTACAAAGCTGAGCTGCCAGGAAGTAATGGCAAAATGATTGCCATAAAAAAGATTATTCAGCCTCCAAAGGATGCTGCCGAGTTGACTGAAGAAGATAGCAAGCTTCTACACAAGAAAATGAGACAAATCCAGTCAGAGATCAATACCGTCGGCCACATTCGGCATCGAAACCTTCTTCCTCTTCTAGCTCATGTGTCTCGTCCTGATTGTCATTATCTTGTATATGAATTAATGAAAAACGGAAGTCTACAAGATGCGTTGAATCAAGTTACTGAAGGGAGAAGAGAATTGGACTGGTTAGCTCGCCACAAAATTGCAGTAGGAGTAGCATCGGGACTTGAGTACCTTCACTTGAGCCATAGTCCACGGATCATTCATAGAGATCTCAAGCCTGCAAATGTACTTCTCGACGACAGCATGGAAGCTAGAATTGCCGATTTTGGACTTGCAAAAGCAATGCCAGATGCCAAAACACATATCACAACTTCTAATGTTGCAGGAACAGTGGGGTACATAGCACCAGAGTACCACCAAACGCTCAAATTTACAGACAAGTGTGACATATACAGTTTTGGAGTGGTGCTTGGGGTATTGGTGATGGGAAAGCTTCCATCTGATGAGTTTTTTCAAAACACTCGTGAAATGAGTTTGGTTAAGTGGATGAGAAATATAATGACTTCGGAGAATCCAAGACAAGCTATTGATCCAAAGCTGATGGGCAATGGGCTAGAGGAGCAAATGCTGCTGGTTCTGAAAATTGCTTGCTTCTGCACTATTGATGACCCAAAACAGAGGCCAAATAGTAAGGATGTTAGGTGCATGTTGTCACAAATCAAACACTAGTTGAGCATGGAAGGCAAGGATATGTAAGAAATCAAGAATAATGCTGTTTAATTATTTGTTTCGAACTTGTGTTAAGAATTATTAACAAGTTTATATACAAGGAAGCCTATAAAATGTTTTTCTATCTTATCGTTTGTCTACATACACAAATTAAGCGTGCTCAATCTGAATTGCATATAACATAAATGAAAGGCTCTTGCTAGTTCATGCTTATATCAAAGTCTGGCACAAATCCTCTGACTTATCCCAAACAAGACGCTGCCATGGTCAATTCTCTTCAGTATACATAGAAAACTCGTTCACCATACATAGATAATAACCTTGACGATCAGGGGAATTTGCTGTGATAAGAAGAGAAACAGGGGAAGGATATGATTTATACACACAAAGCAGAGCTCTAAGGAAAAAAGTAAGCCCTTGATATGACATTATGAAACGTGAAAGAAAGAAAAAATCTATAAAGCTCGATTACAAATTCCGTATAGCACGTAATGCGTCTGCGTAGATTCTGAAGATGGCAAGGACAAGACTGGAACCTGAATCTTTCTCTTCTCTCTCTGCTTAGCTGGGAAGAATGATACAAGATTAGCGTTTTTATAGTGTATGGTTCCATCCTTGATAAACTCATTTCATCATTTGAGCCAAAACAGAAGTGATATCTATGCAAATCTATCACAAATATACAGTCAAATTTTCATACAAGGAATTAATCTTGAAGAGCTTCAGGAGTATTCTTAGTTTCAGTGCTAAAAATCGTCCATAGAATAAACAGCAAATAGCTTCACAAAGAACTGACTTGCAAATAAACTGTTCCACTTCCTGCTCTAAAGCAGCTAAAAGATTTTGTTTAACAAACATTTGGAAGAAGGGCAACCGATCTAGCATAAAATAATGTGCATAAATAAATCCTAAGATGGCCACAGAAACTGCAATCATAATTTTCTTGCAATAAGCACTTTGAAAAGGTAGGATTTTAGCAAAAAGATTTTAAGAACGCAAGTCCCATGACTCCTTCCTCTTCTTCATGGATGCGAAGAGTTTACTCTAAAGCAGCCAATCAGATCCAAAATTTATTTCAACTTTTCGCTTATCATAAAGAAAACAACAGCAAGGAAACATACAAATTAACACTTCCATAACAGCATAATAATTGTCCCCCAACATGTCAAGATAAATGATGCAAGAAATCTTTTTCCAAGACAAAGCAAATGCAAGAAATTGGCCTGGGGTTCACTTTTTTTCTATGTTCTTCAGTTTGTCAAACATGAAGCACATGGAAAGCTGTTAAATTCCTCGCTCGGAATCCTACATGGTTTTGGTTGCCAGACCTAAATAACATTCTGCAAGCAATTTCTGGCTGGGAAAAATATTCAGAACTGCAATGGCCATAAGTTTTTCTCGACATCAGAAGGATCCCCATCAAACAAAGAAACACCCAGGCCTGTAGCTCTTTATCCACACTAAAGGCCGTAGATATCGATACAAAGGCACTCCAGACATTGGCCACTTTAAAAACACAATGGAAGGTGATGCGATCTAGATTGTGCTTCCACAATGTTCAGCGGAGGCGCACATCGAAATATAATTTCTGGGAGATTTGGTTTGGGTCAAGCTTTGTAGTGACCCGCAGGATTCCAACTTTTTTATGGGGTTTTTGGTTCGGTTTGGATTGGGCATGGTTCTGTTTCATTGTGGATTCCGAGTTACTGTTTTTCCAGCCTGTTTAAATCGGTTCAGAGTTGGTTTGGACCAGACTAGTTTCGATCTGGACATTAGCAGCTTGGACAGTTCAGTTTGGACTAATTTTGGATCAGTTTGAGCCATTAAATGCAAGTGGTGGTTTGGGCAGCAACTATACCGTTACAACTGAGTTTTCTTTTTATATTTATGGGTTTGAATCTTTATTTTTTATATATTTTGCAAAGCATGGACTAGTATATATTTTCAACAACTTATTGATATAAGTTTTATTTGGGCCTTCGGTTTACCACCTACACCATTAGAATTATTTTTTTTGGGATTGTTGAAGGTTTTTTTAATTAAAAAATGAATTATTTTTTAATATTTAGTAATATTATAAAAAATAAATTGAAAAATATTTTTTAATATTTGATTATGTTATGAAAAATAAGTTGAAAAATAATTTATTAATATTTTTTTTTTCAAGTTTATTAAATTAATAAGGAACAAATCTTACAAATTAAAAAGTTGAATGAAAATGAAATTGAAAAAAAAATCTAATTTTACAAATTATCTCAAATAAAATAAATTATAATAAAAATAATAACTATCAAATCTAACAAATAAAATACTTGAAAGATGTTGAAATTAAAATAATAATTATAATTTCATAAATTATTTTAAATAAAATAAGTAACAATAAAAAAATAAGAACCAAATTTGATAGATAAAAATGAGGATCAAAGTTAACATAAAAATTAAATTTGAAGGAATGAAATTGAAAAAAAAATTCAAACTATATATATATATATATATATATATATATATATATATATATATATATATATATCAATTAAAAGTTTAAGGATTAAATTTAATATAATCAATAAATAATATGATATTTTTAAATTTTTCACAACTTCTAAAAATTATTTTTCATCTAAAATAAAAGGAAAACACTTTCCTAAAAATGAAGTCAAATTTTTTTTTAACTGGAAAATATTTTTTTTGATCAATTTTTCTAATAATAAATAAATAAAAAAATTTAAAAAGTGATTATATACCGCTTTCCAAACAAACAAATACCATCTAAATTAAATTTTAGTTAAGAATTTTGACGATCAAATAATTAATAAACTAATATTTTTTTATAAAAAAAACTACGATTTTTAGTGCTTTAATGGGTTAATGTTTCATCCATTTTTTGTTATGTAATTTAGATAATTTTCGTATCAGTTTTTATCTGCAATCTAATTTTATCTTTCCGAAAATTGTTTACAATTTCATTTCATGTTCGCATCAGGAGAAACACTAAACAATTTCTCATCCTTCTTTCCATGTTGCTCTATCAAACAATTTTTCATCCTTTTTTTATTATTTTCGAAATTAGTTTGAACTTTTACCCTTTGGACAGGGTGGAAGATCAAACTAGTTATTTTCACAAAGTGAAGGATAAGAAAAATACAATAAACAGGGGCAGTGCTCTTCCGGGACATGGATGGCTGTGGCCTGGGTTTGGTATCCTTCCAACTCTTCTAGGAAAGACATCTCTTCAATACTCTAACCATCAAGCCATGTTTCATATGAAGGATTATAGCATTAGCTGGTAAAATAGGATGATCTTCAACCACTTTCAAGCTATAATTCCATATCACGGCGGCGCCAACAGCTTTCATTTCCACCAAGGCCAAGTCCTTGCCGATACAGGTTCTCGACCCTGCGTTAAATGCTATGAACTTGTAGGGCGAGACATGTTCGATTTCTCCCGTGTTTGAAATCCACCTCTCTGGCTTGAATTCCAGGCAATCTTCACCCCATATCCCTTCCATCCTTCCCATTGAGTAAGGACAATAAATAACCCGTGTATTTTTGCCAATTCGATGCCCGCTTGGAAGAGCGTCCGAGTCAATCGAAACTGTGTGCTCGAAAGGTACGGGTGGATAGAGTCGGAGGGACTCGCATATAGCCGCTTGGAGATAATTTAGCTCAGATAGCTCTCCAAAACTGAAATACCTCCCCTTCTCATCTCCTTTTGCATTTAAATTTGTTTTGATCTCTTCTAAAATACTCTTTTCTACCTGTGGGTGAGTTGCCACAAGCCAAAGAAACCAAGTAAGACCGGAACTTACGGCCTCACTTCCAGCTGATAAGAGGTTAAACGCCATGTGTTAAGGCTCTAGGCGCGGGGATGTGCCAACGAAGGCACATTGCCTAGAATTCGGCAGCGATGGACAGCGGCAGCCTTGCATAGGCAGAAACGAATTCGGCAGGCAGCGTGCAATGGTCTATGCGAGTCATTGAGCTTGCGACTTGGCATGGACGTGGGGGCTTAGGTGATGGACCTTCTAAGTCAGCAGCTGACGCAGCAAAATAGGTAGTTGAGACTGCCATGCGGATAGGCAGAATATGGCTGTATCATTGGGGCAAAATGTGGGGAAGTGGCAGCTGAGTGGGGGAAGAAAGTGCTCCACTATGTAAGCCACTAAGCTAATGGGAGAGCAAGTGCTCCACTATGGCCCAAAAATGAGGGATCATGGAGATCATGGGAAGTAAGTGCCCCATTATGGCCTGAAAAATAGGGATTATGGGTGAGCCTAGCAACTCACACTTCTCTATAAAAAGGCTGCCAAGCCTCTGCTGTGTAGCATGCGATTTTGTGCATAGCACACACACTTGTATTGTGTAATCCTTTGTTGATGAGATAAATAAAGGTTGAGAGGTATTCTTGTAAACTTGTGTGCTTGCTTGTGTTTGTTCCTTTTATACGACTTGGAAATTGTGGGAACTTCGTTGGGTGAGCGAAACACATAGTCGTAGGAAACACGAGCGAAAAGGGGAGGCAAGGCTGAGTTTAGTTGGGACTAGACTGCCGCATTGGGTTGAATTGTGTTGCGAAAAATTTAACCCCGTGACAATTGGTATCAGAGCACGGTTGATTTTAACGTGCAGCAGAAGTCATGGAAGCTATTCGAGAACGGTTGATGCGTCTTGAGACCTTGATAGGGTTGAATGAGGAAGAAGACGAGGAACGTTCCATCATGGATCGCTTGAAGGAAGCTATGGAATGCGCTGAAAGGGCTGAGAGCTTGTATATTTCTCTTGCGGCAGAATCAAGTGAAAGATTGGAAGCTGCCGAAGAGGCGATTGCTCTTCTGAAAAGGGCAGTGCGAAACACTCCTATCGGGGTAAGTACATCTAAGCCTAAGTTACCTGAACCAAAGTCTTTTGGTGGGGCAAGAAGTTCGAAAGAACTTGAGAATTTCTTATGGGACATGGAGCAATACTTTAGTGTTGCTAAGATCGGCGTGGCTGAACAAGTGGATCTTACCGTGATGTATCTCACGGGTGATGCGAAACTTTGGTGGCGGACGAGAACCAAAGATGACTTAAGTGCTGGACGTCCAAAGATTGAGACATGGGATCGTCTCAAGCAGGAGCTAAAGGAGCAATTCCTTCCCAACAATGCATCGTGGATGGCACGGGAGGAATTGAAAAGGCTCAAACATGAAAGGTCAGTTCGCGAATATGTTAAATCTTTCAGTTCTTTGATTCTCGACATCGAGAATATGTCCGAGGAGGACAGGCTGTTCAACTTCATGTCTGGGTTGCAAACTTGGGCGCAAGCGGAACTAAGACGACAGAACGTGAAGGATCTGTCCTCCGCTATTGCTGCTGCAGATAGCTTGGTTGATTTCAAATCAACTACTAGAGAGGGCTATACATCTGCCTCCTTCAAGGCTAAAGGAAGAAACAAGGAGGATAAGATGAAGAAGAAATTCGGTGGGGGTGCATCGAAGGCTACTGCCGTAGAGAAGGGCAAGGCCAAGTTTATGGGTGCACAAGGTAAGAGTCCGAAACCGAACTTTAGTTGCTTCATTTGTGATGGACCTCACTTTGCGAGGGAATGCCCGAAGCGGGAGAAGTTGAATGCTATCCGGGCTGGGGGTAGCGATGAGGATGAGGGGGTAGTTACGCATGTCAATCCCATGCGTGTGATAAACTGCCTGGTAGCTGAATCGGGGGATGCGGCTGCCGAAACCTGCCCTGTCGAGGAAGACTTGGCGAGGATTGATACACTGCAGAAGGGAAAGTCAGGGGTTACGGACAACCTGATGTATGTGAGGATTGGGATAAACGGCAAAAACGTGAATGTTATGCTGGATTCAGGAGCAACCCACACGTTTGTGGCAGATCGGCTAGTGAAGGAACTAGGCTTGCGGCTGAGTGATAGCCGTACATCCATGAAGGCAGTAAACTCGAAGGCACAGAGAATTGCTGGGATGTCTTATGATGTGCCGATAATACTGGATCAGTGAAGAGGGAAGCATGATGTGTTGGTCGTAAATCTTGACGATTACGATATTATTCTTGGTCTAGATTTCTTACGAAAAGCCAAGATGGTTTTGATGCCATATCTCAATGGAGTCATGATTGCAAGTGAGGGATGCCCATGTTTCGTCCCATGTTGCAATATCACAGCTGTGAAAGCGGTGAAATGGGGGAAGAGCTTGGTCTCGGCAATTGCTCTTGACAAAGCATTGCGGAAAGGAGGGGAAGTGTTTCTTGCGACAATAGTTGATGAGAAGGCAGACTATTGTGGGGAGGTGCCAAACGAAATTGCTAGCATGTTGCAGCATTTCGAGGATGTGATGCCGCCTCAGCTACCGAAGAAACTCCCACCTAGGAGAAACATCGACCATCGAATTGAGTTGGTGCCGGGGACAAAGCCACCATCTCAAGCCCCTTATCGAATGTCGCCAATGGAATTGGCAGAACTGAGGAAACAATTGGAAGAGCTGATTGACTCGGGATTTATCCGCCCTTCCAAGGCTCCATATGGTGCTCCTGTGCTGTTTCAAAAGAAGGCGGATGGAAGCCTTCGCATGTGTGTGGACTACCGAGCACTCAATAAGGTAACAATCAAAAACAAATATCCTGTCCCTTTAATTCAGGATTTGATGGACAGATTGTGCGGAGCCTCTATCTTCACGAAATTGGACTTGCGGTCGGGGTATTGGCAAGTGCGGGTTGCTGATGGGGATGAGCATAAAACTACTTGTGTGATAAGGTATGGCTCATACGAGTTTCTAGTTATGCCGTTTGGCCTAACAAATGCTCCAGCAACATTTTGTAATCTAATGAATGATGTGCTATATGATTTCTTAGATAATTTTGTTGTAGTCTACTTAGATGACATTGTAATCTATAGTAGAAGCATTGAAGAACATGTAACTCATCTCTCTAAAGTCTTAAGTAGATTGAGAGAACATGAATTGTATGTAAAGAGGGAAAAATGTGAGTTTGCAAAAGATGAAATTATGTTCTTAGGCCATTTAATTGGCGAAGGACAGGTGAAGATGGATCCACGGAAGATTCAAGCCATCGTTGAATGGACAGCACCAAGATCAGTCCCGGAATTGAGGTCATTTTTGGGGCTTGCAAACTACTACAGACGATTCATTGAAGGCTATAGCAAGAAAACAACTCCTCTCTCGGATCTTCTCAAGAAGAATCGGAGTTGGGAATGGACGATTGACTGCCAACTAGCTTTTGAGAAGCTGAAAACAGCGGTAGCGTCAGCTCCAGTTTTGGGACTGCCTGATTTTGAGAAGCCATTTGAAGTGCATACGGATGCTTCGGATAGGGCCATTGGGGGAGTGCTAGTACAAAAGGGACATCCAGTTGCTTTTGAGAGTCGGAAGCTAACTGATGCGGAACAGAATTACTCGACGCATGAGAAAGAGATGACGGCAGTGGTGCACTGCCTAGGCATATGAAGAGTATATCTGTTGGGGCCAAAATTTATGGTCAAGACTGATAATATGGCGAACACATTTTTCAGGACACAGAAGAAATTGTCACAGAGACAGGCTCGGTGGCAGGAATTCTTGGCTGAATATGACTTTGTATGGGAGCACAAACCGGGGAGCTATAATCAGGTTGCGGATGCACTCAGCAGACGCGAGGTAATTGCTACTGTTCTTGCTATTGTTCAGGTGGAGTCGAACATGCTGGGACGACTTCGTCTAGCTGCTGGGGAAGATGCAGCGTACAAGAAAATGATTGAGCTTGTACGAGAAGGGACAATACGGAGGTATTGGCTGGAACAAGACCTACTCTATGCAAAGGGGGGTCGAATCTTTGTGCCAAAGGGGGAGCTGCGAAAACACTTAATGACGGAGACTCATGATCCGTAATGGGCAGGACATCCAGGTAGAGAAAGGATGGTTGCTCTCTTGTCGCAGACTTATTATTGGCCGAAGATGGAAGACGATGTAGAACTTTACGTCAGGACTTGTCTTGTGTGTCAGCAAGACAAGACTTTACGGCAGCGAGAAGCAGGCTTGTTACAGCCGCTGTCGATTCCAGAGAAGCCTTGGGTGTCAGTTTCGATGGACTTCATTGTTGGCTTTCCAAAGATGGATGGCATGAACACGATCATGGTTGTCGTGGACAGATTCACCAAGTATGCGGTGTTTGTAGCTGCCCCTGTGGTGTGTACAGCCGAAGTGGCCGCTGACTTATTCTACCGCAACATGGTGAAATACTTTGGAGTACCCTCAGACATTGTAAGCGATCGCGATGTGCGATTCACGGGTAGATTCTGGACAGCATTGTTCAACATGATGGGAACAAGGCTGAAGTTTTCGACTGCCAACCATCCGCAGACTGATGGGCAGACGGAAAGGATAAATGCTTTGCTAGAGGAATATTTGAGACACTACGTGACAGCAATGCAGCGAAACTGGTTGGAGTTGCTAGATAGTGCGCAGTTTTGCTATAATCTTCAAAAATCCTCGGCAACGGAAGCAAGTCCATTTGAGCTAGTTTTGGGGGCACAACCCCAAACTCCTGCCGAGATTGCAGTGCAGATATCTGGTGGGAAGAGTCCAGCGGCATACAGATTTGCGATGGAGCGACAGGAGCTGGTTGAGCAAGCTCAAGATAGTTTGCGAAAGGCAAGGAAGCGGATGCTCAAATATGCAAATCAAAAGCGAAGGATGCTGGAATTCAGTGTGGGTGACAAGGTGTTGCTCAAGTTAACTCCTCAAATTTGGAAGAAAATTGTGGGGACGTCGAAGCACCGAGGGTTGGTGCCAAGATATGATGGACCTTTTGAAGTCATTGAAAAGGTTGGGGTTGTTGCCTATAGATTGAAGCTGCCCGAACGGCTGAAGCTTCATCCCACTTTTCATGTAAGTTACTTACGGCCATTTTATGAAGACAATGAGGATCCTAAAAGAAGTAAGTCGCAACGAGCCCCTCCTACGATTCACAAGCAATTTGACGATGGTATCGTCAAGATTATGGATCATCGTCGACTTGGCCAACACAAAAAGAATTGGCGGACAGAATTCTTAGTAAAATGGAAGACGAATGAAGAGGTTTCGTGGGAGAAGGACACAGATTTGTGGCAATTTGAGGATCAAGTGCAAAACTACCTCACATCTATTCCGACGAGGACGTCGGACTCTTCTAGTGGGGGTGGTTTGTTAAGGCTCTAGGCGCGGGGATGCGCCAACGAAGGCACATTGCCTAGAATTCGACAGCGATGGATAGCGGCAGCCTTGCATAGGCAGAAACGAATTCGGCAGGCAGCGTGCAATGGTCTATGCGAGTCGTTGAGCTTGCGACTTGGCATGGATGTGGGGGCTTAGGTGATGGACCTTCTAAGTCAGCAGCTGATGCAGCAAAATAGGTAGTTGAGACTGCCATGCTGATAGGCAGAATATGGCTGTATCATTGGGGCAAAATGTGGGGAAGTGGCAGCTGAGTGGGGGAAGAAAGTGCTCCACTATGTAAGCCACTAAGCTAATGGGAGAGCAAGTGCTCCACTATGGCCCGAAAATGAGGGATCATGGAGATCATGGGGAGTAAGTGCCCCATTATGGCCTGAAAAATAGGGATTATGGGTGAGCCTAGCAACTCACACTTCTCTATAAAAAGGTTGCCAAGCCTCTGCTGTGTAGCATGCGATTTTGTGCATGGCACACACACTTGTATTGTGTAATCCTTTGTTGATGAGATAAATAAAGGTTGAGAGGTATTCTTGTAAACTTGTGTGCTTGCTTGTGTTTGTTCCTTTTATACGACTTGGAAATTGTGGGAACTTCGTTGGGTGAGCGAAACACATAGTCGTAGGAAACACGAGCGAAAAGGGGAGGCAAGGCTGAGTTTAGTTGGGACTAGACTGCCGCATTGGGTTGAATTGTGTTGCGAAAAATTTAACCCCGTGACACCATGTCTCTTGCATATTTCTCCGAGTTTTTGAAGGCACTCATTTCCCTTTCTTCTCGATCATTATCTTCAACTAACATGAATGTCAAGAAGTCGAAATCCTCTCTGTCCGTTTGGATTTTGCTTCTGTTTAATATATCTTTTTTTCTTGAAATGCACTGGTACAGTAAGCGATCGAAGATCTCCGAGCTGTTTTTCATCTTCCTCTCTTCCCCAAATTGAAGCCAGTTTTGTAGCTTCCAAAGCCTTTGTGGCTTAAGATGTCGTTGAAACATAACCTCCTCTATATCATAATAAGCTTGCTTGTATGGAACTTGAGGGAATTCAATTGAAAGAGAATTCGGATCAAATCCCAACAACAATAGGCAGCTATAGTCAAACATGAATCGCTTCAACACATCTTGCATGTCTACTTCTTTTCTTTGTTCTGAGAAATGCTCCAGAATTACAAATATTCCATGCAAGACTTTTCGTTGAATGTTTCGCTCTACAGCTTCCTCAAACTTGCTATTTTTTATAAAAGAGTGAATTGTTCTCCTTTGGGTTTTCCACCGATCTCCATCAGCACAAAAAATTCCATTACCAAAACTTTCAGCAAAAATCTCCTTCAACTCAAGGCCCTTGTGATAATTGAAGGCTTTTTTTCTTAAAATGTGGTGAACATTCGCCGGATTACTGGTCACCAGAAAGTCAAGACCACCAAACCAAGGCCGTTTGAAAACAAATGTGCCGCCACGCTGTTGAAGCAGATAGGTTACAAACTCGTGGACTCGAGATGAATTGCGAAACAGCCCCGGCAACATTCCAACCACGGGCCAATTGATAATCACAGAGCTTTTATTCCTCCACCACCGAAAGGAAAGCCAAAGAAAGGTGATGCATAGAAAAGCCCCCAGTAGCATTTTTTCAATTCTTTTTTCGATTTATTGTGTCGTCTTGCAAGTCCTGGAATCTCTTTTACATCGATAAGTTGCAGAGTTTTGAGTCTCGGAAAATGTAGGCAAGTATATCAAACGGCTCATTCAATGTCATTCTTTGGGTAAGTACTGACATGCCATCGTCTTGGAGATCACAGTAGCTCTTTAATTACAATCATACGTCATTAATGTTCAGTCGGTCTCACGTTTTTTTTTTTTTTAATTCTAGCATAGTGTAAAAAAACTGATAAAATAACATAATTTAAAAAATATTTAGATAAATAATATAGTTTACATGGTTATAAATGGCATTTGCAATTATCAATGGGACTCTCTTAAAAAATTATTGGATACAAGATTTAATAATAATAAAAAAAACAGAGAGAAGAGAGAAGAAAAATTAAAAAAAAAAAAAACACATTAAACATATATGGGAACTCTGATAATATCATTAAAAAATTTTAACGAAATAAATTCAATAAAACTAAGAAAAATCATCAATGATGATCGGAGTGGGTTATACAAACAGCTCAAAAACAAGTGAGATTCGATATTTTTGGACGACTTGTATGACCTACTTCATTCACCATTTATGACATTTGGTGTCATTAAATTTATCTTGTTAAAATCTTTTTAACAATAATGGTGGTGTCACTATCAAAGCTTCAGTGTGACTCTGGAATAATTTGATTTTGTATTTATTTTATTTCTCTCTCATATCTATTTAAAAATTATAGGAAGGGTATTACATATTACAAGTGTAGTAATTTTTTACATATTTTATTATAGCATACTTATTTCTAACCTTATCATGTGTTGTTTTCCTATCAAACTATCTTGGTCTCCCCAACAAGATATGACTTGCATAGAACCACGCCACACAAACCCTCATCCAAATACTTCCAAATAAAAAATGAAACCAAAACATACTTAGTCACTTTCATCTCACCATAATCATTCAATCATTGCAATCTATAAAGTCTATAATGCTTAATATTATACAAGTTTAGTTTACTAACAAGGATAATATTAGTTATATTAGCACAACTTCTACTATTTATTATTAAACTATTAAACTACATACCTTGTTTTGTATATGACAAAATATTTAAAAGATATTCTTCATTTGCTAATCAATGTCATCTTTCTTAACTTGAATTTGAAGTATATACCTTATAACCAAGGCCTCAACTTTAACTAGGTATGTAATCTACTCACTAATATAATCCTTTAATGGTGGCATGTCTTCATAATTAGATTTATTCCTTTTGGAATCTATGTCTCTATTTTCTCTAATAATCCATGTTCTTTTATTTGAACATTGTAAAGCATTATATCCAAGCCCTTGACATGGGAAACATTTAGCATCACGATTATGTTTAAGTTGAACATCAAATTTACCTTTGAAATCTATAAAGATATCAACTTTGGCTTTAAGTGGTTTAGATTTGTTGAAGGGTTTTAGTTGGACAATCTCCTCTATTATACATTCCCTTTCATTTTAAGTTGCCTTTCCATTTTTATAGCCATATAAACCATGTTTTTTAGCTCTACATAATGTTGTAGCTCCACAATATTAATTATCTTTCTATTTAGTCCATTTAAAAACCTAGTCATAATAATTTTCTTGTCTTTAACCACATTAATCCTGATAATTGCAATCTTCATCTCCTTTTGGTAATCTTTCATTCTTTTTTTACCTTTTCATTCAAACTCTGCAATTTTTTAAAGAGATTTTTATAATAAAAGTCAGGGACAAATTGTTTTCTTATTATAGCTTTCATGTCATCCTATGTATCAATAGGCCTTTCTCTATTCTTTTTCTTCCTCAAAACAAGTTGATCCCACCATATTAATGCATAGTTTGTAAACTTAAAGATAATAAATTTTACTGTTTTTTATTTTATGTAATGATTACAGTAACAGATCCATTCTTTTCCCATACTAGATATGTCTCTAGATCATTCTTCCTTAGAAAATAAGTATTTTCATATTAATTGACCTCGATTCTCCACCTGAATCATCATGAAGCCCAAAAACACGAGAATTCTCTATCTAGCTGAATGTTTCACCTTGGCCAAAATTAACATTCTTTTAGCTTTAATTCCGCCCAAATCGGTCACTATTACCCATGAATATAAAGTTATAGTCATCATAAACTAGATTTGTGTTTTCATTCATAAAATAAAAAATAAAAAGTTAGTTTTAACATTTTATATGACCTTTCGAATAGTGTTTCCTCCCAATTAGCCCTCATTTTTAATCCATTTATCCAACTATTTTTTTGCCTCATTAAAACCATCTCATCTTCCAAATCCTTCATCACCCTAGTCATCAACTCAAATTGTTAGGTGAAAGCTTGCATCTAAAATTTTTTATCCATTTTTGGTGTCATGAACTCATTATTTTTAGACATATTCAAATCTATTAAAATTTATTAATAAGAAAAAAAAACACCTCATAACTCTCATGTTCCACACAATTTAAGGCTTTTCACTTAATTGTTCTTATTGTGCCTTTTTACCTCTCAACTGATCTTCTTGTGGTTCTTTCAAAATTGAAAATCAACGAACCAAAGTTAATGGATTCATAATGTAATCCAAATATATATAAAGTGACTTAGTAATCAATAAGATACTGAAAACAAGCAAAACAAAACTAAGATTATGATTTTACGGGTAGCAAAATAAATCTGTGTGAAATATAGACAATATGGAGACTTGAAATAAAACATAAACTTTTTTTAATGAAAACACTACTCCTAAATCACCTAAATATAATAGAAATAAATTGAATAAGTCAAAAGAAATAGTAAGAAACATGTTTTTATAACTTGACATAAATATGACTCGTTACACAATTTTAAACACCAAAATTGAAACCAAAACCAAACGATAATGGAACAAACTCAAATTTGAAATGTAGTACTTTTATACTGAATAAACAATATATCTTATTTTATAAGATATTCTCTTATACCTAGAATTCTCAAGATGTAAACTGATGTAAAGCCCACTTATAATCAGACTCAAAACTTAATCGAAATAAACCCAAATAATATTAAACAAACCTAAAACATTTAAAAATAAAAACTAAAGTAACGATTCTCTATGTTTATGCAAATAACAAAAGAGAAATAAAAGAGATGAGTCTAATTTTCCAAGCTTAAAAAGTGTTATAACTTAAATAAACCTTTCATGTATCTTTATATCCTAAATAGATTAGGATAGTCTTATCTAAATATGAAATTAATTCTGACACTTTTTACTCTAGGTTTCCTTGTAGAGATAAGTTCCCTTATAATACTTAAACAATAATAAATAAAAACCTTAATTTGTTGTTGCCTTATTTTAGCCAGAATTGAAACCCAAACCAAGCGATATTGGAACAAACTCAAATTTGATATGTAATACTTTTATACTGAATAAACAACATATCTTATTTTATAAGGCATTCTTTAATGCCTAGAATTCCTAAGATGTAAGCTGATGTGAAGTCCATTTATAATCAGACGTAAAACTTAATCAAAATAAACCCAAATAATATTA
Source organism: Populus pruinosa (assembly GCA_026413675.1). Taxonomy (NCBI): domain Eukaryota; kingdom Viridiplantae; phylum Streptophyta; class Magnoliopsida; order Malpighiales; family Salicaceae; genus Populus; species Populus pruinosa. Next base: position 15,400,778 of record CM048606.1, read on the forward strand.
AACAAACCCAAAACATTTAAATATATAAATTAAAGTAATGGTTCTTTATGTTTATGCAAATAACCAAAGAGAATAAAAGAGATGAGTATGATTTTCATAGTTTTAAAAGTGTTATATAACTTAAATAAATGTTTCATGTATCTTTATGTCCTAAATAGATTAGGATAGTCTTATCTAAATATGGAATTAATTCTAACGCCTTTTACTTTTCTTTGTAGAGCTAGGTTTCCTTGTAGAGATAGGTTCTCTTATAATACTTGAATAATAATAAATAGATATCTTCATTTGTTATTGCCTTATTTGTTTCCTTTCTAGACTAGAATAATTATTAAATAATCCTTCCTACCTTAGAAATCAAATCTAGCTAAAATATTTCTTGAATTAATAGGAGAATATTTACTAACTTGGACTCCTTGTAATATTAGAAATCTTACCCAAACAAAGTTGTAATAGGGCAGGATATATGATGCCCATATTAAATATGGATTGGCCTTTATTGCATTAGATAAATTAAAACCTCCTCTTAATGCTTAAATGGATATCTTATATTAGCTTTGGCTGGTTCCTCTAAAACAAGTCCATTCAATACTTCATTTAATGTCTTTTATTTAGACCTTATAAATGACAAAATTAGAATATATAATGCATCATTGATGGTGTTTATGAGTTGATCTACATCATTCCCTCTCTTCTCAAAAGGATTTGACTTGAATCAACACATTTTTTCAACAAAAAAAGATTAACAACATTAAAGGTACCACTAACATCATAATCACTTAAAAGATCATATTTGTAAGCATTATCATTAATCATCTCTAGAATTTAGATTGGACCATCACCATATGGCCGCAATTTTGATTTCTTATGGTTAGAAAATTGTTTTCTTATAAATGTGCACTCAAACCTAATCAACTAGTTGAAAAACAACTTGCTTATAACCTTTGTTTTCTTTGAAAGTATACAACATGTTCTTGTTTTCATTTGTAGTTGAATATCCTTATGAAGTTGTCTCACCATTTTTTTTTTGTTATTTTCACCGTCTAAATTTATCCTTTCTTTAATAGGAAAATGAATCAAATTCATAAGAGTTGATGGATTAAATCTATAAATAGCTTAAAATGAGAAAATCAGTAGTTAGATGCACAGTTCTATTATAAAAAAAATTCAATGAAATGAAAACATTCCTCCTAACTTTTTAGATTATTTTGAATAATAACACATAAAAGTTGTGATAGGTTCTTATTCATTACCTTAATTTTTTCATCAGTTTGAGAATGATAAGCTATTAAAAATAAAAACTTAGTACCTAACGTTCCTTATAAAGTTTTCTAAAAGTGTTTGTGAAACTTAACATCATGATTTAAAATTATACTCTTAGGAATGTCATGCAAATATATAACTTCCTTAAAGAACAAATATGTTATATGAAATACATCATTAATATTATGACATTTAATGAATTGAGATATCTTGGAAAATTTATCTACCACCATAAAAATAAAATCTCTATTTTTTTTACCTAGATAAACTTGAAGCAAAGTCCATAGAAATATTTACCTAAAATTTAGTTGGTACAGGTAAAGGCGTATGCAATCCATGTGGTTGCACTCTAGATTTTCCTTCCTTTATGTAATGCATTGTTCATATATTCTTTGCACATCTCTTTTTATCTGCCAATGAAAGTTTTCATGCAATACATCAAAAGTCTTAGCAATACCAAAATGTCTCATTAAATGGCCCTCTTGTCTTCACGAACAAACAATTCATGCATAAAACTAATAAAAACACATAATGACTTATACTTTCATGAATATAACCTTTTGTCATCAACTTTTCTACATGTTCTTAAAACTTATTTTCCCCTTAAGATTACTTTAATAGGCTGACCAGCTAGGATTTGATGTGTAAAGTATAAGATCAATTTGATGTTTGATTTCTCTTATTTATGGCAATCCATTATGAATCTCATCAGGAAATACATCATCAAACTCCTTGAACAAATAAACACAAAAACTAGGAATAGAAAGGTCAAGTTTGTTAGCATTAAAATCAAATTTCTTAACAACAAGTAAGATCATTGATTGGTTTAAATAATAGATAGATTTAACCTTATGCTTTTTAACAAAAAAAATTAGGTTGTTTCTTTAGTTTTCCATACAATTCACACTTTGCACATTTATTTTCTTCACTTATATGGTATTACTTCCTTTATTGGTTATATTTGGGTTTGTTTTAAAAGTGGCCGAATGGTTTTAGGTAGTGAGAGAAGTGTTTTTGATGATGAATGAATCTGATGGTTTTCTCTTACCTTGTTTCTCACTTTGATTTTCTCTGCCCATTTAATCTTGTTTTTTTTTAACTTTATTTCATCGTCAAACACTTATTTATGTGTAAGAGGTACAAGAATGATGATTTTATCATAATAAAATACTTATTTCTCCATCATATGTTACCTTTTTATTGAACTATTATGGTCTCCTCAACAAGATATGACTTGCATGTATTGGAACCACATCACACAAAACCTCATCAACATACTTCCCAATAAAAAATGGAAATAATACATGTTTAGTCACTTTCAACTCACCACAATCATCCAACCATTACAATCTATAAGGTCTATAATACTTAATAGTAAACAAGTTCAGTTTACTAACAAAGGTAGTCCTAGCTATAGTAGCATAACTTCTATTATTTATAATCAAATTACACACTTTGTTTTGTACATGGCAATACATATGAAAGATGTTTTTTATTTACACACCTTGTTTTGTACATAACAATATGTATGAAATATGTTCTCCATTTGCTAATCAATATCATCTTCTTTGACCTGAATCTGAAGTGTGCGCCTTACAACCAAAGCCTCACCTTCAACCAGGTATGCAATCTCCTCATCAATACAATCCTTTAATGGTGACATGTCTTTGTAATCAATTATGTCACTTTTAGACTCCACGTCTTTATTGTCTCTAATAACCATTATTATCTTGTTGAGACATTATAAAGTGTAATGATCAAGCCTCTGATACCTAAAACATTTAACATCATGAGTATATTTAGGCTAAGTATTAAATTTACCTTTAAAACCCATACAGGTATCAACCTTGGCTTTGGGTGGTTCAACTTTGGTGCTAATGGAGGGTTTTAGTTAGGCAACCCCTTTTTTATCGAAATTTAACTTCCATGATGATGATGAACCCAAATTATAAGTTGGTTAGTCATTCCCCTTTCTTTTAAGTTATCTCTCCACTTTCATAGCCATATGGATCATGTTCTCTAGCTCAACAACATTATCTATCTTTTTTATTCATTTAGAAAAGAAAAGAGAGAGAAAATGTACCAAAAACACATTAAAGCTCCAATGATGACATCACCAATATCATTGAAAAGATCTTTGTAAGACCAATCCAACAACACCAAAAAATATCACAAACAACAAACATAGTAGGTCACCCAAGTTATCCAAAAATGACGAGGGTCACTTGTTTTTTAGTCGTTCATGTGGCCCATTCTAATCATCGTTTATGACTTTTCATAGTATCATTGAATTTTTATCATCAAGATCTTTCCAACGATACTAGATGTATTATCATTGGAGTTTCAGTGTGCCTCTGATGTCTTTTTTTTTCTAATTTCTTCTCTCTCCTCTTTCCTCTCTCTTTATTGAATCTTGTACATAATAATTTTACAATTTAAAAGAGTCACAAATGGCACTTGCAATTGTGAATCGCCAATGTCATTTGTGACTCTTTAAATTGTGTTATTTTTTTAAATATTTTTTGCACTATGTTATTTTTTTTAATATGTTAGAATACTAAAAAAACTCTATTTATGACATGCCAAAGTCTTGGATACCATATGATTTGTTTAATTAGTTTACACTTTTTTTAGTTAAATGTTATTGAAATTTAATTTTTATTATGAAATATTAATACAATTTAAATAAATTTTAAATAATAAAAAATAATTTTAAATAATTCTTGATTAATGCTACATGACTGCTAAGTTTATTTTATTTTTCCTATTAATACCTTCTAATATTTCCAAAAATTGCTTATACTCTTGTAAAATATCATATTGCACTGCACATATATAACAAAAACCTTTCATATTAAATTGAGTTATAAGTAAAAGAAATGATGAAAATATTACTTTTTAGTAACAAATTATATTATAGGAATTTGTTGAGATTTGATAAATAGTACTTGGATTTTTAGATTATTGATTGATTAAATCATTTAATTATATTTTATTTAGTTAAAATATCATAATTTAACTAAAAGAATATATTATTAATGAGTCAACTTTTTATTAAGTTTTTATTTGGTTATTTAAAATAAATGGATTTGAAAAATATACCAGATTCAAGACATCTAAACTTGGCAGTTAGCCATGTCCAAAGAACATGAGTATGACATATATATCAGATCCAAGGTGCTTGTATTTGACAATTAGCTAAGTTAAAGGTGATTTTAGTTTGAAAAAACATGTCAAATCCAAGATACTTGGACTTTGCGATCAACCAAGTCTAAGGTGATGATCATCTCTTGGCATGTCTAGAGGAATGACTAATCTTCTTCAGTCTAAAAACCTCAGTGAAGAACTTAATCTCTATAGGCTTAGCTACATTTGACGTCTTAAACTCTAAATCTCTTTACATCTTTCTAGGTGTACAAAAGTCCTCTGAAGATCCATCATATTCTTATCAAACATTAATATAGATGTAAGAGATATTTATCGCTTATTAAATGCTATTAAGGCAATTATAGTGTAGACGTTTCTTTTCACAAAATGACAAAACTTATGAGTTATAAATATACTATGAGACCTTTAGAATAAAAATTCATAATCTCTAATTCTCTACTGCATTTATATTTTCAAAGTATCTCTATGTAGAATATTCTTGTATTTTTTTCTTTAAAAATATATTTATTTAAGCATCGTTCTCGCATAAAAAAAAAACCTTAATTATTAGAAATATATTCATGAACAGCTTTCGTCAACTAATTAAGAACTAGATATAAATTATTAACTACTTTAATTACCTTATTTAGAAACAATACAAAAAATTATTAGAAATAATTGATTAATAGGATGCCCAAACCGGGAATTCGATCCCCAAACTAGTAAGATTTTTGGTACATCATCAATTATTAAACCGTTGATAATGCAACAATTATCAATTGTATAAAATATTTTCACAATTCGGGACATAACGGCTAGTTAAATAAAAAAAAAATACGAAACGTTCAGAAATGCCTGCCTAATGCTACCAATTTTCTACCCTCTGCTATCAGATTAATGCTTCAAAAAGTCCTCGTATTCCTGTTTTCACGTTTAAAACATCATTTTATCATCTCTTTCGTATCAAGGTAAAGTCCTGCAATATAATTAATTATTTCTTTAATCTCTGTTACAATCTTGTGTGTGTTAATAAAAATAACGATGTCAAATATTACCGTTAACTGTACAAGATTATGGAATGTCTCTAAGAAGTTAAGAGTTTAAAATATAAAAATTATTTTGAGAATATAAAATAAAAGAAAAATCTATATTCTTTTGACAAACTTTTGAAATAATATTTGAAGGGTAGCCGAAAGTCCACGTCTCAAGCAAAATCCAAAATCTTAAAATAACACCACCTCCAGCCACCACCATGAAACCTCGTGCTCTTGGGTTTAGCAACCAAGCCGTTCATCACCCACCACTAAATTTCTGCCAGCCAACCTGCATCTTTCTATAACCATGAAGAGGAGATTGCAGTGTTTGTTTGGTGATCTCTATTCAAATGAGAGATGTGATTTTCTGTATACCATGGATTATTAGAGCAACGAGCCTGCATTTCTGGGCTCATTAATCATCCCCACCCACATCAGATGACAGAGAGGGTGACAGGCGGCTGAGATTGACATACCAACAATGGAGTGCCCATGTTTAACAGGCGGCTGAGAATGTCCGGCATTCAATTATTATTTGTTTTTTTCTCGTTTTCCTGGGTGGGATTAATTGTAACATGCCGAAAATGGAGTGCCCATGTTTAGCAGGCGGCTGAGAATGTCCGGCATTCAATTATTTTTTTGTTTTTTTTCTCGTTTTATGGCTGGGAATTGGGATTGCAAGATACCAAAAATGGAGTGCCCATGTTTATTACACTCCACCATTATGAAAGCTGGCAGCAAACGGTGGAGGGTCGGGGGCGTCGTGATGAGCCAAACAAGCACACGCAGGATTGCCGCTCAAACCTATGTGTTAAGAAACAAAGTATTCAGTAATCTAACAACAATACGTTCTCTTCAATTTTAAATGTCGAAACTTCAACTATTAGCAGTCCTGCAAAAATTCCAAGAATTGAGCCTCAATTTAAACTTGTTTACCTCTAACCTTGAGAAAAATAAATAAATAATCAAAATATGTTAAAACTTTAATGGGCTTTGATCCTCCTAATTTTCCACAAAAGATTCAAACAGTTAAATAAAAAAGAAATGATATTGGAATAGTATCTTGGGACCGTGATCTTGGATTGTGTCAGCAAATTTGAAAGTATCCTGTGAATCAACAAGAAAAAATTCATCAAAGCTTGTCTAAAAGCTGTAGCATTTAAGCAAAAGCTTGATGAATATCCTCTTTCGGATGGATGTCGTTTTTTGTTATTCTTGGTTTGCTTTATCCCATAATGGATTGTATTAACATACTTCTAAAACAAAATGAAGTTGTAATTTTCTTGATCTCAGCTTCTTATAATAACAACTTTACTAGTGTTGTTTGGAACAATGCTCCCAAGTATGAATCTTATACATTGTTAAATATTTAAAAGGAAATTCTCTTTATTTTATTTTTTAAATTCAAGAGAGAGACTCCACTACATGCAAAAATTTGCATGCTTGTTAATAAAGATAATGATGAGTCTAAAATAAAGAAAATAAGTGATGGTGTTGTAAAATTTAATATGTTCAAAAATAAAGATTTCTGGATAACAATTTTTTTTGTGGATTCAAAGATCTACATATGATAAAGTTAGTGATTTTTTAGCAAGGAATTGAAATAAATAAAAAAAATAAGTTTAAAATTCCAAGAACAAGAGTATTTGTTCTTGATTTTTATATAATAAATATTTTGAAAATTAAAGTATAAATACTTAAATAATATAAATTATAAACAATTTATCTAGATAAGGATATTTATAATTCATAAACCTTGTTATTTTAATAAAGTAGAGGGGTTAGAAAGTTATTTTTTTCTTGATGGTATTCATGAGAGACAAATATCTCTCATATAATTTTAATAAGAAAAAATATTTTATGCATAATATTAATAAGATAAAAATATGATGGATTATAAGAAGATTATTTTATACATTTATGTGTATATAGAGATAAATATTTTTGACACTAACTTTTGACATTAAAAATCTTAAAAATAAATGATGCTAGGGGACTATCACTATTCTCTTTGAAAAAACCATCTAACAACATACAATCAAAGCAATAGATGTTTAGCCTACTTGAGGTTGTGGGGGTGGAGCCACATGTCCTTCATTCATCAATGAAAATGAGAAGCAGTGACCTATATAAACTCTTTTCTCTTAATTCTATTTTTGACTTTCGATAAAATGTCTCTTTAAGCTTTCTGCAACAAGGGCTCTAAACAAAAAGATCAAGTATTTTAATTATTTTAAGAAAAGTTTTATTATAGGTAAATACAAAAACACTATAATTTGCTCTTTTTTATTGTATTTTTATTTTTATTAAAGTGAGTTCTAGAAAAGATAAGAAGATATAAACTCTAAAGAAATTTTCATTTTCAAAACTAAAACTAGAATCACTTGATAGAGGTTATTGCCATTAAAATTGATCCTATATCAAGGCATGATTCAGAGTAGCTTTTTTTTACCGGAAAAGGAGACGAGATTATCCTGAAAGAGATTGCAAACCTTAGAGGGCAAAAACGTGTTTAGGAGTATTAAAAACATATTAATTCAAAATAAAATAAAAATTAAATTTTTTAAAACTACTTTTCAAGATGAGGAGAAAAATACAATATCTTATAAGCAAGTCTCCTTTGTCAACTCTAGACAACCAGGAGACTCTATGGTATTAATTTATAGTGCTAAACTCACTTAGGATAAGTTTAGCGACTTACCGTACCCAAAATTATTTAGGCTCATTATATAACTAAACTTATAGATTTAACAGTTCGTTAAATCCATGTCTAGCATAATAATGAGTTCAAAGATGTTGGATTTTGCAGTTTGTCATACTCCTGTCTGTTTGGACTCAATATATAAATGAACCTAAAGATATTTATTAAATATTTGTAGAATAAAATATATTAAAAATAGATTTTTAAATCCAAAAAAATCCAACTTGATTTTTTAGTCATATCTCTAATGGCCAAAATTTGGTCAATCAAATGGCATGTCATATACCATAAGTAAACATGTCTTTTGATTTTTTTAAAAAATAAAATAAAATGATGCACGACATTTCATCTAATCAAGGCTACCAAAAATGTTTTTTTGACACGATACTAAATATATAATATAAATTCTAATCGTAAATTTGAATCGTAAAATCATAAATAAAATATTTTAACTAATTATATATTGATAATTCCAGTTAAATAATAAATAATAATATAACATAATCAAAATAAAAATAAAATAAACAATAAAAATGTCCAGCTGTATTCATTTTGAACACCAACTGGTTATCTGATGAATCATCTTAAGTTAAACTAATCAATCGGTTGAGAAATTTGCGAACTAAGCAGAGGGCAGAAAGTGTAACTCAGCACAACACTAAGAGTTCAACAATGATATCTCTGCGAACATGTGGTAAGACATAGCGTTAGTTGACACAATGCAATAGAAGCTATGCAAGTAATTTTTCAAAATCTATTGGTAATATCAAATAACAAATGCGTGAAATCCATGTTATTTGCATCAATTGCAAAGGTAAGTCTACTCATGCATGCCTAAAAGAGTCTCAAGTGATTTTATAAAAATGACATCAGACATAAAACGAAATTTCTGCCAAAAGAGGAGAAAAGATTGGAGATTGATATGTAAGCAAATAAATTATTGTTTGTTAACAAAATCTAGTATTAATAGCCCAATTCAATCAGGAATACATAAAACTCGTTAGTGCAGAAACATCTACCAACCTTAGCTTTGTATTTCTCTTCTTGAGTGACCACAGTAAACAGAAGTTCCCTTCCAGGCCTGGTCACTAGATAAGTAACCACCAGCAAGTAAGGGTAAAACCATACCGTGAGGCCACAAACTCAAAAGGATTGGGACATACTTCCTCAACCATATCAAGTGTTCTCAACAATTTAAGAGGAAATTGCATTCACTCGAGAAATACGCTAGATAATTGGATATATAAGCATTATTATATTCAAATAGAATAACTGGGAAATGAAGAAAGAAAGAAATACAACCCACATTGTTGTTTCATTGCAGGCAAGGGACCAATGGTGACAAACCTTCCATACAGTCTCACAGATGACAATTGCTGCCTAAGTTGGCCAAATAGCAACAGCAACTAAATTTGAGAAGGCAGCAACCGAAGCAGAGCATATTGCTATATTAACCCCAGCTAAAGTAAGGAACTAAGGATGCCTCCCTGTTCGTAGATTAATTGAACTCTCCCTGCTTGGAATAATCTATGAAAGTCCATTAAATTGGACTGTGGAGAGTGTCGAGTCTGGAGCAGTCAGAATATCATATGTGACGAAAACGAAGTAAGGGAAAAAATGGGTGTTTTGAGAGAGAGAGAGAGTGGAAGTTGTGGAAACTGCGTTGCTGGTGTTAGTCTTACTAAGGTAGACACTTCAGACTTGAGAATTTGAGATTTCAACAAAGGAAATGCTTGACATTATATTTAAATTATTATTCATTTTTTTATGTTTCTTAAATAATATTATAGATTTTTCTGGTAAAGTTAACAATTTTTGCTTCAATCATCATGCACTTGATATACAAAAAAAAATGAAATAATAAACTTCTCTTGATGATAAATTTTTTGCTCTTTCAATTTTTTGATAGATTTCATTTGATCACATGTAAAATTGAGGCTCTCATTGTCGATTTATTTATCCAATGAAAAGCATATAACTTTGTTTTTTATTTCGTCAATGATACCTTGGTTACAGGGATTAATTGAAGAAAGTTCAAACAATCATTGATAGGCTGGCTACTGAATTTAAAATCCAAGATTTTAATTAACATTCACTTGCTTATACTTTCATGGAGAGGGAGAGGGAGAGAGGGACAAGTGAACAAAGAAACACCATGGCAAAACCCGCAAGACAAGAAAACAGGAGACAACAACAAGAAGAGTAAAACAAAACAACAATAAAAGCGGAAAAATAGAATAGCTAATGGCAATCTAAAGAGCCAAAAGGGAGAAACTCGTCATGAACCCAATAGCCTGCTCTTCTGAGATTGACGTCTTTGAAGAACTCTAACCTTCAAGCCGTGTTTCATATGAAGCACCATGGACGTAGTTGGATAAATAGGGTCATCTTCAACCACTTGAAACTATAATTCCAAAACACTGCAGATGCAATAGCTTTCATTTGCACCAAGGTCAAGTCCTTACCTAAACAAGTCCTCGGTCCTGCATTGAATACTATGAACTTGAAAGGGGAAACAGGTTTGACTTGTCCTTGGAATGAAATCCACCTTTCCGGCTTGAATTGTAGGCAATCTTCACCTCATATTTCTTTCATCCTTCCCATTGAGTAAAGAGAATATATGATCCTCGTATTTCGACCAATATGATGCCCTCTTGGAAGAATGTCTGATTGGTTTGAATCTTTGTGTTCGAAAGGAACGGGTGGATTAGCTGCATGCAGATAAACTAGTTTACTTAGCTCTTTAAAATTGAAAAACCTCCACTTCTCTTCTCCTTCTACACTTAAATTTGCTTTTATTTCTTCTAAAATCTTCATTTCTACTAATGGGTGTGTCGACACAAGCCACAAAAACCAAACGAGGCCGGAAGTTACAGTATCACTCCCTGCTGCCAAAAGGTTAAAAGGCATGTCTCTCACAAATTTATCTGATTTTCTGAAGACACCCTTTTCTCCTCCTTTATCATCATCTTCGACCAAAATATATGTTAATAAGTCGAAGTGATCTTCTCCTTCTATTTGGATTCTTCGGTTAAGAACTCTCGCTTTCTTGAAATGCGTTGGTACAAGAAATGATCAATGATCTCCCAAGCCTTTTTCGTCTTCCTCTCTTCTCCAATTTGAAGCCCTTTTTGTAGCTTCCAAAAGACATGTGGCTTAAGGTGCCGATGAAACGCAACCTCCTCCATAACATCATAAGCCTTATCGTGTGGAACTTGAGGGAAATCGATTGAAAGACAATTTGGATCAAATCCCAATACCAAGGCGCAGACGTTGTCGAAAGCTAATCGATGCAATACGTCTTGTAAATCCACTTCAACTCCTAGGACTGAGACATGATCAAGAACCATGAATAGTCCTTGCAAGATTTTTTGTTGAATGACTTTCTCGAGAGCGAGCTCAAATTTTCTATGCTTAAGCGAAGTGTGAATTATTCTTCTTTGGGTTTTCCACCAATCTCCGTCAGAATTGAAAAGCCCATCACCCAACGGTTCAAAAATCTGCTTGAACTCGAGGTTTCTGTAGTAGTTGGTGAAGTTTTTGCTCAAAATGTGCTGAACATTCATGGAATTACTGGTGATCATGAAGTCGAAGCCAGCAAACCAAGGTCCTTTGAAAACGAATGTGCCATCATTTTTCTTGAAGAAGATCAGTCGCAAACTCGTGGGCTTGAGATGCATTGAGTAAAAGCCCTGGAAACATTCCAAAAATAGGCCAGTTGATAAGCAGATAGTTTCTATTCCACCGCCAAAAGAGAAGGCAAAGAAAAATGATAGTTGAAAATGCTAATAGCATGTATGTAGAAGAAGACATGGCCATTAATTGGATGCGAGTTTATGTCTGATGTTGTCTTTCAAGTCCCCCAAAAGCATACTTACGTTCGCCACGCTTTGCTGCAGGCATGAATTTTAAGTTTCAACAACATTTTTGCGAGCAAATTTCTAAAACATGTGTAAATTCATAATATATTAAGTTATCCAATCAAAATTTAATTTAACTAAAAAAATATAAGATAATATTGCTCAAATTTTGGTTTTCTTTTTAAAAAATTTAAGCTATGTTTTTTAGTGTAAAAAATTGGGTAGACCATAAAGAAATTTTTAATACTATCATTGATACTAGTTTAATAGATCAACTCTCAAACTTTCCGATCTAATTATTTATCTAATCTAAGCTTTAAATTAAATAATATAAAGAAAGAGAGAAAAAGAGAAAGACAGCTCCAAACTTCCTTCATATAATGGCGAAAATCAAGTTTTAAATTGCACAATAAAAATAGTCAATTAGTATCAAGCAGTACTATATGGAACTGGGATTCTTGAGAAGAAACAAAAATACAAAAAGCATTATAAAAGTGGAAATTAAGGCCCTGAATTGTATTGCGACTTAATTATATTTTTTTAAACAAATTATTTTTTATTTTAAATTAATTTTTTATATTTTTGGATTGTTATGATATGCTAATATTAAAAATAAATTAAAAAATATATTATTTTAATATATTTTCAAATAAAATTTTTTAAAAAAAAATAATATTTAACAACCTTCCAAATAATACTAACACACGTTTTAGTGATTGTCAAAGTTTAGCCAAATTTAAACACGTGAATATGCTTAGTAAATTTTTTGTCATTAATTTTTTTGAATTTCATGAAAACTTGAGAAAAGAGAGAGATTACCGAAGCCATGGAGTAATGGCTAATACATGGGCGTAGTTTCAAAGTTTATTTTAGTCACTTTAGTTGTATAGATTATTCAGTTATATCTTATAAAAGAATTAGACCTCATTTGTTTAATAAAAATTGATTTTCTGAAAATTACTTTTCAGACGTTTGCCATCAAAAAAATTAATTAAAAAAAAATTTAGTTAGATTTTTAGGAAAGCATTTTTTTTATTTTGGATAGAATACACTTTCAAGAAGTAGTGAGAAATTTAAAAATATTATATTATTTATTAATTATAACAAATTTTATTCTCAAACTTTTAATTGCTATATATTTTATTTTGAATTGTTTTCAATTTCACCCCTTAGAATTTGATTTAATTTGATTTTTATATTAACTTTGATCCTATTTTTATTATTTGTTATTTATTTTTCTCATATTATTTTTTATCTATCAAATTTGATCTTCATTCTTTTGATTGTTTCTTATTTTATTTAAAATAATTTATGAAATTATTATTATTATTATTATTATTATTATTATTATTATTATTATTTCATCATCTTTTAATTTTTTTATATGTTATATTTGATCTCTATTATTTTGATTGTTATTTATTTTGTTGGAGATAATTTATAAAATTATATATTTTTTTAATTTCATTCTTATTCAATATTTTAATTTATAAGACTTATTTCTTATTATTTTAATAAACTTGAAAAAACTATTAATAAGTTATTTTTCAGTTTATTTTCTATAACATAACCAAATATTGAAAAGTATTTTTCAATTTATTTTCAATAACAATATCAAATATAAAACAAGAATTCACTTTTTTTAAAAAAAAAAGTTATTTTCTAATAAACAAGGTTAGTCTTTTCTAAGTTTTAATGAAATGAGAGATTTTTAACCATAACAAATAATTCCTCATGCAATCTAACATATGAATTTACCTATTTTCTTATATGAATTATGTTAAGATGATATATCTATGAAAAAAAATATAACAAAATAATTTATTCTTTTATTTACTCACCGAAATGTTTTAAAAAAATACATAAGCTAATAAATTAAAATGATTCTATAAATGGTTCACTGGCACTTGTAACTCAATTAAAACTCTTATTATAAATAATTAGAGAACTTTATTTAATAAAAAATAATAATTTATATGTTAATACTTTGACATGTTTTTCTTAGTTTAAATTTACTAGAGCCAATAGTTTAATTGATTATATATACACACACACGTTAGACTAAGTAAATCAGCCGCAACGTCTAGGAAGAAACAAGCCAATAAAGAAATTAGCCTTGCCGTACAATAACTTGACAATTAAGGGAAATTGTTTCTTGGCAAGAACATGAAGGCGTTGACTTTATTTCAAATTTCTTTTTAAGAAATTGAGCAACAATTGCTCTAAATGTTAAACACCTGCGATCCAACTTGAACCGAATACATGTGATATCTCTCGTCCAATTTGAATCGATTGTGTCAATTTAATAAGTGGTTTGATTCCTTTCGATTTGTACTGAATACCACACCAACACTGGATAAAAAATGAAAGGGGGGGATATAAGTAAACAATTTTTTATGCCATTAAAAGAAACAAAATTGTGTGTTTTATTTTATTTATAGTTGATAAAAAAATTTATAGAGATATTTTTTTTAGATTAACATGGGTATCCGAATTAACTTGCGTGTATTACGATTAATTCTACGGTTCTTAAAATTAATAACCATATAAATCTTTAGTAACTATCGTATAAGCAACTAAAAACTTAAATTTAATATTATAAAAAAATTAAATTTCTTAATTCCAAGTTTTTATCACTTAATTACCATCTAAATAGTTAATAATACTAGTATCTTTATTATTGGATTGCATTTCATAATCACTAATCTAAATATTACAAATTTATAATCAATTTTATTTATAGTTCTTGTCTTTTATTTTAATTGAGATGTTTTTAATAATATTATTATTGAATTATTGTTGGAATATATATCATGATCACTCATCTAAACATTACAAGTCTATTTTTTTATGTCACAAAGAGAAACAAAAATACATATTCTATTTCATTTATTGTTAGAAATATTTTTCTTAATTTTTTTAATAATGTTAATAATATTATTTTCGAGTCTTGATATAACTCTAGATTTTTTATTCTGTCATTATTGTATATTGTCTTTATCACTTGACAATTCACGAGTGATGGATAATATTATCTGCAACTCTTTAAATGGAAGTTTCTTTCAAAATATTATATCTACTGTGTTATTATTCTATTTTTTTACTGTATTAGAATTTAAAAAAAAAAAAACTCCAACTATTCTATCCCTAATGGCAACCCAATTTCAAGCACGAGTGACCTACTGGACCTATGATATCTTTTCAGATAATGGGCTAATTCCTTGAAACTCAAGAACTTCACAGTATGAGGAAAAAAGAAAAAAGAAAAAAATAGTCTCTCAAGAACTTCGTAATACGCAGGGCTTGCTAGAGGTCCTCTTCTCTCCTTTCCTAGATGAAATGAATCATTTTCAGATCATTTTCAATGGTATTAGAGTACGTAACAACATCTAATTGGTTAGCAATTTATCAACTGATATATTTAGTATAAAATGCTTCAACTCATGTAATATAGAGATTAATATAACCATATCCATACACAGATGTTTTATGTCTTATCTTTTATTTAATTCTTTTAATTTTTCTATTATATTTTCTCCCTCTCGGCTATGGCTTTTTGGATCTCTTTGTTTTGCTTTCTTTCTCGATATTGAAGGTAATTACAAAATGACCCATCGATTGAGCTCATGGGGCGCTGTATTAGAGCATTATTAAAGTCTATATTCTTTGTACCTGTTTTTTTTATTTGGGTTGCAACCATGTTCGAGCTTTATTAATAAAATCACTATTCTTTGATCTTTTGTGGGCATGGAAATTGAATATGGATGTTTTTGGATCAGGCTTGAATCACCTGAAGAGGACCATCTTGTAAAAAGTAAAATATAAAAAATTATAAAGTTTAATTTTAAAATAAAATTAATATTAAAAAATAAAATTAAAAAAATATTTAATTTTTTATTGAAAAACCCAGATAAAACCATAATCAACCAAACTTAACTTGTCAAACTTGTGTCATTTATCATAAAATTGGGATAGTCTCACAAAAATAAAACTAAAAAAAATAAAACAGTCTAATTTCCAACAAATTCAACACTAATAAATGAAATTAAAAAATAAAATCAATATAAAAAACCAAAAAAAAAAAATATTGTTAATTCATATTAAATGTTCCAACATGTGATTTGGGTCATGAGACAAGGTTACCCCATAAAAAAAAATCATAAAAGCAAATTTTCAACTAATCTAATATTGAGGGATTAAATTAAAAATAAAATTTAATTTTTAAAAAGCTCCCAAAACAAAACAAAAAAAATCAAACTTAAAAGAATGAGGACAATACTAAAATAAAAATAAAATGAAAGGATAACTTTGAATTTTGGATAAAGAAGAGTTTCTAAAGAGATGAGTAAGGAAAGAGGGAGGAGAAGGAAAAAGAAATAGATATTTATACATAACTAATTGTCGCACACATTGCATCGCCAACAAGGTCTCACTGAGATGTATCCAATGCCATCAATAATAGGGGTATTCCGACACTAGAGGAAGTTGCGCACATTGTTAAAGTGTGACATCTTTCTCCATATCATCACATGTTTCTTGCCTTTTTTTTCAATATATTTTCAAAACAATTTTTAAAAAATATAATTTTGACATGATTTTTTATGATTTATTTTTGTTATTTTTTTTCTATCTTTTTCTATCATCATGTCATGTGAATGTTGATGAATTTTCAAAATCAAGAATCTTCCAAACAAAAAAGTTTATTGAGCATAATGTAATTGAAGAATGGGAGGGACCAATATAAACATTACAAACCCTTTTTTAAAACAACTTAAAAGGGTAGGATAATATAAGATGGAAAATGGATTAAAATGGAGGATATTAGCTATCATAGATAAGGGATTGAATAGTGAGTGTAAGGGGGAGGTAAAACAAATCATAAAGATAAAAAGAATGAGAGGGGGAGAGGGAGAGGGAGAGGGAAAACAAATCATCAAAAAGAGAAAAAAAGAAGGGAGGGTGAGAGAGATAGAGAGGGAAAGGGAAAACAAATCATCAAAAAAAAAAAAAAGAGGGAGGGTGAGAGAGAAAAACGTGCAATTTAAAAACAAATAAGAAAAAAATTAGGTCAAATGAACCTTCAAATTCAACATGTTTTTCTTAAATAAGAAAAAAATAAAGACTCACCGCTTACATGTTGTCAACCCAACAAAAAGAAAAGAATAACAAATCAATAATTAAATGGAATAGGGTAAAATTTAAAAAACAAAATTTAAAAAAACTCAAATTAACTCAACTAACTTGCGATATGAGATACAAAGCAGAGATAACTCAACAAAAAATAAAGAACAACAAATCAAGAAGCTCGAGACCCAGTAATTCAATATTGAATGATAAAAATAAAAAAAAACCCTAAAAGAGATTGAATTTAAATTGGGTTTGTCATCAAAACTACTGGACCAAATTTTAAAACTGTGATTACCCTGTAAAAAATAAAATATTTTCAAATCATAAAAAAATTAAAATTTTCAATAATTAAAATTAAAATAATGAGGACTAAACAATGCACAAAAAAATTGAAAGAAACTAATAAGGGACTAAATTGAAAAAAAAATGAAGAAAATGATAAAAAAAGAGCAATAAAAAAATAAGGACTAAAATTGAAAATCAAATAAAATTAAATCAAACTCCAAAGCATAAAATAAAAAATAATAATAATGAAAAAGATAAAAAAATAACAATTAAAGGAATCAGGACAAATTAGATAAAAAAAAACAGAACAAGATTAAATGATTAGGAATGAAATTAAAAACAAAATAAACTTAAAGAAATATCAAATCTAAAGAAAAAATAGAAATAAAAAACATGAGGACCAAATAAAAAATAAATACAAATTGGAGGACATAATTGTATTTTTCAAAACTCTACATGCACATTGAGGTTTGGGAGAGAGAAAATAAAAGGAAAAAAAAGATCAATTATCATTAAACCGTTACTCATGTGACAAAATACGCTGCCCTAAAAGATATGTTGGCTCCTTCCATATCAAGTGAGTAGGTGGTCGATTTTTTTTGCTATTATATGTGTCCTTGCGCACCATTAGAATAGTGTAGAAGATGATGACATGCCTATATACATGTGTGACACGTGTAGATCTATTTTATTGATTTATTAATATTATAATAAAATAAATTACTAAAAAAGCTCTAATGGTATATAAATAATATAAAATTTTTTTAATGTAAATATAAAAATATTCACCCAAGATGACCTTTGATTTTTCAAGGTTAGAGGGCAAACGTGACATTTTATTATACATAAAATGTATAAAGACAACTTATCCTTCAAAGACCAATATTTTTAGACTTGAAAGGCCTAAATATTATTTAAATATGTAAATAAATCTACAAAAACACTAAATACAATATATTATTTTTATTGTACATAAAATAACATAAGATCAAATTGGCTCCTAATTAATTCTTAAATGATAGTTAGATTGTACAAAAAATATGATTTTGCATTTAGTACAAAGATAATTATTAAAAGTAATAAAAAGTATTATATTGCTTGAATTTACAATAAATTTACTCAAATGCTAGAATAATATGTTATGATATAATTTTTATAGTCCGCCTTTGTCATATTAGTTTGATGTTTTTTTTTTAATTTGTTTTGAAGTTTTAGTTATTTTTTTATATGTATATTTTTTATAGTAAAGTTATATATATATATATATGAATAAAAATAATAAAATTTAATCATGATAAATATAATTTAATTGGTTAGATTTTAAATTTATTTTCTAAAAGTTATTACTTTGACTCTCGCAAGTATCAAAATTACTGAAATTTTATATAATTATTAATTTTAAAATTTATAAAAATTTGATCCAAATAGCAGCGTAATCAATAAAAAAACAACAAAATTCTTTGGATCTAGTGGAAGTTGGACACCTGGAGGGTTTTATTTTTCCAATTCAAGGAGCTTTCAGGATTCATTATCAAAGAAAAAGAAGAATGAAAATCCCTTCTAGATCATCGAAGGATTTTCCTCGTAACCATTCACAGCTATCATCTTGCCTAGGAAGACTTGCTAATTACTTAGAAAAGGAATTAATGGGCATAAAGCCAACGGACTCCAAGCCCAATGTTTGGCCGCGGATAATGGCATTAGGATTCAGACAAGCAGACATGTGGGTATTCTCTCTTTCTCGAGGATATTGTCCTGAGCATCGCCGGCATGCTCCTTGCATTCTTGTGGTGGGGGTCTTTGATCTTTGGAATAGTTAGGGCCAAGGAGGCCTGCGGTGGTCTGCTCTAGATTCTGCAGATTTCCCACCCGTCTCCTCCCCTGGGATTCTACATTCTGCACTTTCCTAGAAAAGGCAATGCAATAATATTGTACTCCTCTTTTTAGCTTTATACTTTGTAGGACTCTGCCCTTAGTTTTGGGGCCATACGGGTCCATCCCGATGCACGCCGGCCTCCCATGTTTCCCCACCTCCATTCCCAGATATGAACACAAACGTAAATCTTAAATCTTAATTGTTAATAAATCTGTTCTTGTTCCTATAATTGTTTCGTTACAGGCCTCGCTTGATGATGCGCTGGGGAAGATTACTCAGTTTGAATGGAAAATCTTGAGGAAAGGATCGTTAATTGAAGATTAGGCCTCTGTTCCAGACATGAATTTATACAATTAAATTAGAAATATAGGGAGGATTAGTAATAATAATAATAGACATGAAAGGTTGTAAAGCATTTCTCCCGCTGCCAAAACACATCGAAGTGATTGAAAAGGATCCTAGGTCGTCTTTAATACCATTTTTTCCCCTTAATTCGAATGTTTATTTTCTTAGTAATTATTAATTTTAGGGTATTTGAAAGGGTGATAAATATTGTTTAATTCGAATGTTTATTTTCTTAGTAATTTTTAATTTTAGGGTATTTGAAAGGGTGATAAATATTATTTTTTAAAATGATTTTTATTTAGAAATATATTAAAATAATATTTTTTATTTTTAAAAATTTATTTTTTATATTAGCATATTAAAATGTTCTAAAAAAAATTAATTTGAAGTAAATTTAAACCCAAGCAAGATTGATATTATTGCTGATTAAACATATTGTCTTAGTCATAAGTGACTAATAAATTGATTCAGCACCACATAACCATACTTTATGGTTCTTTCTTGCTACTTCAATTATTTTGTGATGGCAGCACTGCAGCATTGTTGGTGACATCTGCTGTCCTCCTCTTATCTTAATTATTATTATTAATGAGTGACATATATACACACGCGCGCATATACACACCCACACACGTGTGTTGATTGATTTAGTTGTATATAATTAATTGAAATTGGGTGTTTGAAAAATACTAGATAGTCACTGGACTCTTTTTATATTGAGTGATAATGCATTAGTTGTATCTACAGTATTGTTGGAAACGGATGGACGGGAGTGTTGTTCATGGAGAAGTTGGAAGTTAAAGGTGAATTGTGTTTTTTGAAATATTTTTTATTTAGAAATATATTAAGATAATATTTTTTAAATATTAATATGTTAAAATAATTTTAAAAAAATTATTTGAGCAAAGATAAATTTTATTTTTTTTAAAAATATTTTTATAAACAGTAATTATTATGATGTTCACGTGACGGTTTGAATATGTTGAATTTAGATATTATTTAATAATGTGGTTGTGTATGTTGTATTTAGATATTATTTAATAATGTGGTTGTGGATGATGTTTATTCACAACCATAAATATAAATATTTAATTAAAAAAATATAATTTAATAGTGATAAGATACATAAAAAATTTAGCTGTTCCTCGAGTTTTGGAGAGCTGGCATTTAATTTTCTTTTTCCATGTAGGGCCTATTAAACAGCAAAGCCATGTTTTATTATTGTACTGTTCATGTAAATATTTTTTTTTGAAAATCAGTGCATTTAATTTTTTTTGGAAAAACCAATGCAATAAATTTTAATTCATTTATATTATTCATGTAAATAATTATTTTAAAAAAAATCAGTGTAGTTAATTGATTTAACTCGTATAGTTCACATGAACATAAACAATAATTTTTTTAAAAAATAATTTTAAATTAAATTAAATTTACTTATACTGTTATCTCAATTTTATTTATAATAATTTTTTAACTAATTTCATTACACGTTTAAAAAATCATGAAAACTATAGCTTTTATCGGATGAATTTTATACCTAATGAAATTATAAATAATTTAATAAAATAATAATAAAAAATCATATAAAGTATGATTTATTTTATGATATAATAGTAATAGTTAAATTTAAAATATTTAAATTAAAAACTATAAATATTAATATATTTTTTAAAATTATTTTTATAACTTCAATTTTAAAAATATTCTTAATAAAATATATTAAATTATTTTTTATTTCATTTTAATATCAACCATAATTTTAATTTTTTATATATATAATTTAATTTTAAATAAAAATATTTTTTATAAAATATTTTTTAAAACTACAGCCACATCGTCATAAAGTGTGACACCAATCACACCCGGATACCTGCTTCAGTGGATCTATACACTTTGACGAATTTTACTTCCAGTTGGAGATGGTAGGACACGTGTAACAAAATGGGACAGCCTGGATGCCCCGGTGTAAGTTGCGCGGTTATTTGAAAAACAAGAAAAAAAAAACCATCTCTTGCAATGATATCCCTGTATTTTAATTTAATTCTGTAACGATGAGAACTTATATTTCAAAAGAATTCAACGATATTTATTTTTATTTGAAAAATAATTTTTTTTAGAACTTTAATAATCTATATTTTAAGAGAAAAGTGTATTTCTTTTATCAAAATTTTTTTGTTATTAATTTTTTTATTTTGATGGACTAATGAATTTTTTATTAATAAAAACTTGTAAAAAATAAAATAAATATTTTCAGAACTCAAATGATTTATATTAAATAATAAAAAATGCATTTCTTTATCCAAAACTTCCTTTTTTCTTATTTTTTAATTTTTTATTTTTGAAGAGAACATAATTTTTTTATGAAAATAAAATTATTCAGATTAAAACTTATCATTATTTATAAAAATAATAATAAAGCACATGGTAAAAAAAATCATATTTTAATTCTTTTCAAGGAATTGTGTAAAAAATAATTAATTGAAGAAAATAATATAAAAATTGATAAAATATATATTTGATTCTCGTTAAATATTTATGCTAGTTTTTTTTAAATGTGCACATAAGTTTTTTATATAATCATAAAAAAAAATATTAAAACAAAAAAATACTTAAATATCTTTTATAAAACATAGAGTAACTTAACTATTCTTTTAAAAAAATATTGGAAATAATTATCTAACTATCATTTTATTTTTAAGTATATATATATGTGTGTGTGTCTATATATATATATTATAGCACATATCCAGTCACATAAAACCACGATAACATTACTAATAAAGGCTATTTTGAAAAGGAAAAAGGTCAAGGGATTGAACTGGAGAAGTTGAAAAATATAGGGATCAAAGTATAAAAAAATAGTATTTTGTGATAGGATGTAATGAATAGTGAAAAACATTGTTTCAAAAAACCACACTATTTTATTTTTTAAATAATAATATAATATAATGTATAATTGGTAAGGTTATTTTTGTAGTTAACTAAAAATTCAAAATAATGATTTTTTTGCCATTGAGATTAAATTGTTATTTTAATATTTTTTGAATTTTTTATTTTAAATTAAATTTTGAGTATTTTTAAATTATTTTAATATATTAATATTAAAAATAAATTTTAAAATATTATTTTCATAATTTTTAAATAAATCACCTTAAGAACCGCAACTCAAAAACATTTTTTTTTTAAAAAATAAACGAAAACAAAAAGCCCCCGGCAGTGGTTCCTAATTTAACCGCTTCATGGATTCAAAGTGTCCTGATTCCAAATTGTAGGCAACAATAAAATAAAATAAAATAAAAAGTGACACCTGTGCAATAGAGAGCAAAAGACTTGTTAAAATATACCAGGACAACAGTTTCGCACGTGAGTATGGATGGTATCATAGATATTTGCATGAGACAACCTGTAATCATATCATGCCCTCTAAGCACATTTCTCCATTGAAGAACTCTCTCATTTCACTGTACAAACACACAAAATAAAATAAGAGAAAAGGAAAGGAGTGTTCTTCTTCTTCTTCTTCTTCTACTTCCGCTGCTGCTGCTGCTAAGGTTGTTATTCCTGCGAAAGAAAATAAAAGAAAAAACAAGTGTTTTGTCTTTTTAAAAAAAAGATGGGAGGGGTGACTTCATCAATGGCAGCAAAATTAGCATTTTTCCCACCGAACCCACCATCATACAAGCTAATTACAGATGATGCCGCTGGTCTCTTACTTCTTGAACACTTCTCTCACCGTGAAAATGTTGATGTTTTGCGTCTCCCAACTCGGCGAGGGACTGAGATTGTTGCTGTTTACGTTAGATATCCAATGGCAACTTCTACTTTGCTTTACTCTCATGGAAATGCAGCTGATATTGGTCAGATGTATGAGCTCTTCATCGAATTGAGTATTCACTTGCGTGTTAATCTCATGGGGTAATTTCCTTGCCACTGTTTTCTCATTTACCCTTTTGTTCAAGTTTATAGATTTTGTTTATTTGTCTGGTTTTTTTATGGCTTATGAGAGTTTGCATGTGGAGATAGTGTGTGTTTTTTGGTGAAAATCAGGTGAATTAGTGATACCCAGTTGGGATTTCTGAGTAAGTTTTAGTTTGCTTTGTGTAGAAGGAAGGGCTTTTTTTTGGGTTATTGGGAAAAGGTTACAAGCAGGTGAAAGGTGGGCTATGGGGTATTTTTCACAAAGCTTGATTGTTTTTTTTGGTTAAAGTGGATGGAAGAGTTTGAGATCAAGTGATTGATTTTGGTCTGATTCACAGATTAGCTAAACAGAGTTGTTTTATGCAGATCCCTTCCTCTGATATCATGATTGTGTGATGTTATTCTTAGATTGGTTAAGATTCTTGGTTTTAGCCAGGAACTATGATAGTTTCAGTGAAAGAATGGAATCTCCTATGAGTTTTGATCTAGGCAATTAGCATACCGGATCAATTAGGCGATTTAGGGCTAATAGTTGTTAAGGGAGAAAATTGAGGCTAGCTTTGCTGCTTTTAACTTTATGATGTTCTGTGTATGCTACTCATGTTTTCATCTTCTTTGTCTTGCAAGTTGCTAACACTAGTCTACAGTTTTCTATTTTCTGCAATTCTATCAAGAAAGTCCAAGTTTTTGTGTGGGGTGACTTGAATGAATAAAAAATTAGGCAAGCAAAATTGGGGGCCTGAAAATTGAAGAAGAACAAGCATTTATGCACGAGGGTTGTTTCAGAAATCCAGAGGCATGCTTTTGCAAGCTAGTTTTCTGTCTAGATTTTGACAGGCTCCATGTCGCTGCTTATTTGAAAAAAAATATGGTACGGATGTACCTCACTAGCATAAATCTAGACTTGCAAGTGCCAATTTGGATCTTAGGTTGAATGGATCCATTATATAGAGTTCTTTACTGCATCAAGTTGTTGTTATGCAACTTAATATAGGTGGCCAAGCATGCAACAAACTTGGGAAAACTCTGGTGTGAAATGGAAAAAAAAATTTCACGCAAGAGAACTTTTATAGAGGAGGTGGTTTGGGTATGTTGTCAATGCAATCATATAGACACTGACACACCACCTCATACTGGTAGGCGTCCTGTGCCTTGCTTAAATATTAAGTGGTCAAAGACAGCATTTTTTCTTATAGGTGGTTGCCTTTTTCAGAGTTCACAGAGGACCAGTCCGATTCTGTGTTTGTTTAAGTTTTTTATGTAGTTTATCCAGCACTCAAAGTATCGGATGTAGAAAGGGAATTCAAGCATCTTTTTTTCAATTTTCTAGGTATGACTACTCTGGCTATGGGCAATCATCAGGAAAGGTATGCTGGATAGAATCTTCATTAATTTTATACTCGACTAAAATTATTTTGGCAACCGATCCTCTGAAGGTCGTTCAATTACTTTCTGCAGCCCAGTGAACACAATACATATGCAGATATTGAAGCTGCTTATAAGTGTCTCGAGGAGAGCTACGGTGCCAAGCAGGAAAATATCATCCTTTATGGCCAATCTGTAGGAAGTGGCCCAACCGTGGATCTTGCTGCACGTTTACCTCGACTAAGAGCTGTTGTACTGCATAGTCCTATACTATCAGGGTTAAGAGTGATGTATCCTGTGAAACGCTCATACTGGTTTGACATCTACAAGGTTAATATTTTGTTTCTTGGTCTTCTTAAATATCATGTCATGCATCTACTATGCCTCTGAACATGGCTTCGCTTAAATTTGTCCAGAACATAGACAAAATTCCTCTGGTGAAGTGTCCCACGCTGGTGATCCATGTAAGTATCATAGTTCTAATCTAGTGTTTTTAAATTACGAGAACTTATTTCCAGTATTTTCTCCATTCATGAAACTTTCTGAATAGTGTTTGGTCAACCAATGCAATATCATGCAATTATAATTCTCCATGCAAATAAACTGTTGGGGATAGTAGAAACCTCGGTGCTAGTCCTGCAGTAAGTCTTGTATATTACATGAAGGCGCAGTATTTGAATAATACAGAACATGAAAGTACATTTGAGAAACTAGTGGTAAATGAAATGTTCTTGCGAAAGATAAGGTTGGTTGAAATGAAGTCAGACGTGGTACTTTCTAGCAATCAGAACAAACCTGTATGAATTCATTGAAATTTGAAGCACCAAGAGGACGGGCTTTTGTTGGATCTAGATACAATGAGTTGTGAAATTGAATGTGTGGTTTCATTGAAGTTTAATTATAGGCAGCTTAGGCTAATGCATCCGTGGAGGTACATTTGGTAAATAAAACATCTGAAAATCGAGGACAGCTAATATCAAGTATTGGAAGATCAAACAAATAGCGCCGCCCCCACCTCCATGTCTCCCTAGTTCCTTGGTTAGATTATATCCTGTGTTCCTTGTCGTTTTCACCAACTGATGATAGAGGGGTGATTAAAGGCGACGCATGCTCCTTGTAAGCCAACTCCGTACATCATTGCAAACTCGAAGAATGCAATGAACTTTATTTTCCACTTATTATAATTATCTCAGCTTTCTTGTACCCACACGGCCATTTCTTGTTGGACCCTTTGAAGAAATCTCAAGTATTTCTTGCAGGGAACTGCTGATGAAGTAGTTGACTGTTCTCACGGCAAGCAACTTTGGGAGCTGTGCCAAGAGAAATATGAACCTCTGTGGCTCAAAGGGGGTAATCACTGTAATTTGGAGATGTATCCGGAGTATCTGAGGCATCTGAAGAAGTTTTTATCAACAGTTGAGAGATCAGCATACCGAAGAAATGCCGGGAGGAGAAGTGTAGATGGGTTTGAACAGGCCAGACGAAGTAGTGACTGTTTAGAGGGTCCAAGGAAGAGCATAGATAGGAGGGAAAAACCAAGGAAGAGCACAGACAGGAGGGAGAAACCAAGAAAGAGCACAGATAGGCCAGAAAGACTGAGATTTCACGAATTCATGTTCACGCACACGGACAAGGCAGAAAAGTTAAAGGTCTCGTTTGAGCACATGGAGAGGTCACGGAGAAGCGTGGAATACTGCGATAAATCGAGAAAAAGCATGGATTTACAGCTAGAGAAAGCACGGAAGAGTGTGGACTGGGTGGATAGAATTCGATAACAATACCAAAATCATCTGTAAAAGTTGTTGTTTAAATGTGTTGTAGGAGGGGAGGAGATAAGAATGTAGAAAGGAAAGGGGATAAAGATGGGGAAATTATTTGTGTTTTCCTTTTCTTTTAACTTCATGGGTTTCAGTGTGTGCCTTCTTGTCACGGTTGCATAATGACTGTCATGTAATTTTAGAGTTTCTCTGATATATTATGTTTGTTCGGTAATGGAATATTAGATGTTTTTTAAATTATTTTTTATTTAGAAATATATTAAAATAATATATATATTTTATTTTTTAAAATTTATTTTTAATACTGTATAAAAAAATAAAAATAAAACTAATATAAAAAAAAAACAATTTCTTTTAAAACCATGAAGTCCTTGCAAAAACACACGGTTAGGAATTATTTATTGCATGGTATAGCGTCTTGATGCAGGGAGTGGTCATGACGTGGACAATTGTCTCTGACCGTTAATCTTTTTATTTCGGGCTTGCCGTCTGCTCGGGTCGGTTAAGTTTTTCCATAAAATGAAATTATTATTATTTATTTAATTTAGATTTAAAATTAAATTATATATAAATTAATTTAACTTGGTATAGTTGACTTGAGCTGATTATTTTATAAGCAACTGGTCTATTAATAAAAAAAAAATTAAAATAAAATTGAGAAAATATGGTTAATTAGTAGGTTATAAACTTCAAACCAATAATAAAAAATATTTATTAAATTATTTTAAGTATATCCTTAAAACATTTGAAAAAAATGAACTTAATCTTTCCTTCCTATTGGTTTCTTCATCCTCTAAGTTTTATATTTCCAGAAATACCCTTTCTGATTTTCAATGTCTCTTTGCTTGAAAGTTGAAGCAAGAAGAAGCGGTGCTCCTCCTCTCATCTCCTCTACTCGCAAACCCCAAAATCCGAAAGAAATTGATTCCACGAAAAACCAATCGATCAAATTGTCGATCGATATGTAAGTAAATATAAACAGTTTCCTTTATTAATTTTCTCCTCTTTGATTTTTTTTTTTAAAGAGAAGCAACTCCTACGCTTCCGGATCCTCCTACCTTTTTTTGAAGAAAAAGATAAGCAAAAACTCGACTGTTTCGCTTAATTTTGGTTTCCAATATTTTTGTTTTTAAGGTCGCAAGAAGAGATTGGTCGAGAAGCAATAAAGCAGGCGTTGAAAGCTTTAAAGAAGCGGCATTTACTGGAAGAAGGAGCTCATGCTCCTGCCTTTACTGCTCTTTCCAGGCCGATTATTTCTCAGGTCTTCTTTCATAGTCCTTTTTCTTTTTGTTAATTTCTTACTTGCTATTCACCGCGAATCATGCTCTCGTTTGGGGAGTAATTTTCTTTCTGGGCTTTATGATTGCATTTTTCTTTAATGAAACTAATAATAATGATGATGAGATTGCAGTTAATTAGTATTAGTGCCGTGTTCAAGTTGGTTTTTTGTATATAATTGAAGGGATCAGAGTGGAAAGAGAAAGCAGAAAATCTAGAAGTAGAACTTCAGCAATGTTACAAAGCTCAGTCTCGTTTATCCAACCAACTTGTGGTGGAGGTGGCCGAATCGAGAGCAGCGAAGACTTCACTGCAAGAGAAGGAAGCAGCTATCACTGATTTGCAAAACGAGGTTACTCAAATAAGGTTGTCTTCTTTATCCTGTTACTTATGTTTTTTATCCTGTTATGAAGATAGATGATTTTAATGTTTTTGGCTTTGTGGGGTTATTTAGACTTGTGTTTTTTCGTCAGGGATGAGTGTGGTCAGTTGAAGGAGGATTTTGAGGAAAAGATTAAAGCATTAGAATTGGTTATAAGTGAGAACCAGGCACTTAGAACGCAATTGGAAGAGATGACTCTCAAAGCTAAGAATGCTGAGGCTGAAAATAAGATGTTGATTGATCGATGGATGCTACAAAAGATGCAGGATGCCGAACGCCTTAATGAGGTACTTTGTAGTGTTTGATAGGTCCCCGTCAAAGCTGTTGTAATTATATGCAAGTAGGATTCTACTTAGGGCGAGAATAAACCACAACAATTTGTTATTGAATCAACTTGTTCCTTTACTGCATATTACTAGAGTTTAAATACATACGGAAATAACGGGCTCTTCCTAAATTTAATAGCACAACTACATGAAATCAAGACTCTATGAATGATTCCAACTAAATAGCTGCACTTATTCTAATAACAAAACACTAGCTAACTGACTTGACTAATAACATACTTGACTCATTCCTATGCTTGCCTCCTCTTGTGTGATTATTTGAATGTGCAGCTTAACAGAACATGGCTTATTCATCGAGTCAATTAAAAGCTCAATAGCTCTCCATGAACTTAGGATTCTTGATATGCACACTTTGAGATCTTCTTGGCTGCTTATCAGTGTTGCTATAGTTTGATAATGCACAGTGTATTTTTTGATGAGTATCAACTGTTGGGTGAGATTTTGTCAGGCAATCAGTGTTTTGCTGTTTTAGAAGAACATTAGTGGCTGCTGAAATATATGCTTGCCTCCTTTTTATATATGAATTTTTGTGGGTTTTTTGTATTTGACAAAAAAATCAATCTGAAGAAGAACAACTTCTTGACTTTTTTAGAATTGACCAACACTTCTTGAAGTAGTTTCCTCTGGAAGATCCTTTTTGGCGGTCATTTGGGAGTATATATATTGTTTTATTTCCATATCATTTCCTTCATGAAGCCCATGGATGGTTAAGAAATTCTAGAGAATATATGTTTTGTTTGTGATTGGATCTGGTACTGAGTTTGCAGTAGGTTGTTGGCTCCTTTTTTGTGTATGAAATTCCAGATGTTGTATAAAAAATTTCATACAGAAGTCTCCCCATTTCTCTGGACTTGTGTATTTTCATGGTAGAGAAAGTTGCATATGCAACGAGACACTTGAGAGGTTGTACTCTTTTGTAAGTTGAGTGATTCAGAGTGAACATGCATTGCAAAAGATGCTGAAACCAATCTGCAGAACCAACCTTCATCTAATCTGCTGTGAAATTGTGGAGTTTGCATACAGTGTCTTTAAGTTCTTGCTTTTGCTTCTGAAGAGATGCATGTGGGAATTATTTTCTTCCTGCTTTATTGCTGGTATAAATGCAGTTAACTAAAGATGTCCTTATGAACTTAGGCTAATGCACTTTATGAAGAAATGATTGATCGGCTCAAGGCAAGTGGTTTAGAGAGCCTTGCTAGGCAACAAGTGGATGGAGTTGTCCGGCGAAATGAAGATGGTGCCGAGTACTTTGTTGAATCAACGATCCCTTCTACATGCAAGCACAAGATCACTGCTCATGAGGGTGGCTGTGCTTCTATATTGTTTGAGTACAATTCTGGAAAATTGATTAGTGGGGGACAAGACCGGTCAATCAAGATGTGGGATACAAATACAGGATCATTATGTCACACTCTTTATGGTTGTCTTGGCTCTGTTCTTGATCTTTCCATTACTCATGACAATAGATCCATCATTGCAGCTAGCAGCTCAAACAACTTGTATGTATGGGATGTTACCACAGGGCGAGTACGTCACACTCTCACAGGTCACACTGATAAAGTGTGTGCTGTTGATGTCAGCAAAATTTCAACTCGTCATGTTGTCAGTGCTGCTTATGATCGTACCATAAAAGTTTGGGATCTGCAAAAAGGCTTCTGCACCAACACGATCATTTTCCACAGCAACTGCAATTCTCTTTGCTTCAGCATGGATGGACAGACTATCTGTTCAGGCCATGTTGATGGGAATCTTCGTTTGTGGGATATTCAGACAGGAAAGCTACTTAGTGAAGTTGCTGCACATTCGCTTGCTGTCACGTCTATATCCGTGTCTCGAAATGGAAGTGTTGTACTGACAAGTGGGAGAGACAACTTGCATAACTTATTTGATATGCGATCCTTGGAAGTTTGTGGCACTCTAAGAGCAACCGGAAACAGAGTGGCTTCTAATTGGAGTCGCTCCTGTATCAGTCCTGATGACAACTATGTTGCTGCTGGTTCAGCTGATGGATCTGTGCATATTTGGTCAATATCTCAAGGTGATATAGTAAGCACCCTGAAGGAACACACAGCTCCTGTCCTCTGTTGTTCATGGAGTGGTCTTGGCAAACCACTAGCCTCTTCTGACAAGAATGGAATTATCTATAACTGGACATGATGGTTTGCGTCTTCACTTGTAAATATGATAGGTTGTCTACACGGAGAATTTCTTCAAACAAGTGTGTGGAACACTTCCATTATCAAGTTAATGGAACCCAAAGTTAGCAATATGGCAAAAAATTCTTCTTCTGTACAGACATAGTTGATTAGTTTATTCTTACTGAATGATTATGTTGGTTGAATTCAATTGCTGAAACAGCACGACAGGTTTTTTTTTTTTTTTTTTTCATAACGTTCTTGATTTACTGGTTTTGTGCTTCGTACTGTTTAATGTACCTGTCCTTGTGTTTCAAGTTTCTAAGATTACAGTACAAGGACATGTAATAATTTCCACAAAGGAACCTGTTGGTAATTGATTTGTGCAGAGTTAGAAAGTAAGAGGATGTTCAGGTGATGACATGCATAATTTCCTCTTCTGAATAATGTCTACAGGACAAGGATGCGTTTGTGTTTAGGATCATAATTTTTTTTTCATTTTATGTGAAATTTAAGAAATATTTAAGATTTTTTTTTAATGTATGTTTGACATATAGGTTTGATAATTTTCATTTTGTATTTGGGTTTTTTTTTTTTGTTAAATGAGGGTGATTTTCATTTTGTATTTGGGGTTTTTTCTATAAATATACTTTACTTATTCTTATTCTTACGCATTTTTTATTAAGTTGGGATCTAGGGTTCGTGTACAAGTAAACCTTAGCTTAAGCTGGCTTTGAGCATTGTTTATGAACATTGTTTAGGGATTTTGTTTTCATAAAAAAAAAACTCAAAATTTACGTTAATCCTCTAATTTACTAATTAACTCATCTAATCTACAATCAGGTCTTGAACCAAATTCTTGAATTATTTTTAAAAATTGAGACTTCAAATTAAGTTTTATAACTATATATATATATATATATATATATATATATATATATATATATATATATAAAATTAAAATGCACGGTTTGATTTTTCATTTTTGAAGGTCCAAATAAA
This sequence comes from Populus pruinosa, assembly GCA_026413675.1. Lineage (NCBI taxonomy): Eukaryota > Viridiplantae > Streptophyta > Magnoliopsida > Malpighiales > Salicaceae > Populus > Populus pruinosa. The sequence continues at coordinate 15,432,618 of CM048606.1, forward strand.
AACTATTGTTTATTTGTACCAGAGGCTAGAAGTTCCATTTTATTATTTTCTGTAAAAAGAAAAAAAGAAGAAGTTAGATCTGTTTGGAAAATAGAAAAAGAAAAGAGAAGGTATTGTGAGATTGGGCCAGCGTTACAGTATTAGTTAATATCGTGGGCCTTAATCTTGTACAGTCCCATCATTAAGATATAGGCCATTGAATCCAAGCCGCGTCTATCCATCCATCATTAGATCTGATTCCCAATTCAGAGACTCTTTGGAGGAAGCGAAGAGAAGCTAAGCTAAGCGAAGATGGTGAAAGTGGCCGGTTTTTTCGCCATGTCAGTGGGAGCCTTTTTATTTTGGCAAACTATGGACAAAATCCATGTCTGGAATGCTCTTCGCCAGGATGAGAAGGTTCGTCTCTCATCTCTTCTTCACTTCCTTCTTGTTTTTTCAAGTTTGAATTGAATATTGTTTCTGATCATTTCCTTCGTTCCTTTTCTTTTTCAAAAACAAAAACTAAGTGTGAATTGGAGCTTCCCAACTCATTTCTTAATATGAGTCTTCACTAATTTGTCTAATGATGGTATAAATTTGTTTCTTTGTTCTTGGATAATCTTCATTTCTTACTATGAAAATAGTTTACTTGATTAAAATGCATGTGGGTTTTTTTTTGTAATTTGATGGTACAGTTGAATATGCCCTTAGAAATTGATTGATTTATTTATGAAATGGGATAGTGAGAGAGATAATTGAAATCCTTACTAGCTAGCTTAATAGAAAACATTCTATTAAGTTTGGGTTCCTAGAAGAAATCTTGACCTGCTAGAAGTACAAGAGATCAATTTATTGATTGTCGGGTCTTTGTATTTGGTTGACAATAGGGTATCCTTTCCTTTCACAATGCATGCCTATACTCGAGTTTTTGAAAGATTTCTAATGATAGGCTTGATGAAATATACTAAAGATATGGTCTTACGTAATTCTTTTTTGGCATTTCTGCAACTTCTTTCTAATGGATTGTGATTTTATTGCTTGCAGTCTCGTTATTGAGATTAGTGACTAATAATGAAAAATGTGTTATGGACGTTCTTTAAGTTTTGGTGCTGCATTCCCCGCAAGACAGCTGCTTGGTTTAATTAGTTTTCTGTTACCAGCCACTTTTGTCCCATTGATCTGATTAATCTCCACAAGTAAAACATATTCTATGAAAAAAGTGGCTCTATCAATCACTGAGCATCTGTTAATTTGTTGTGGTGATAGGGTAACTCTAAATTTTTTTGAAATGATTCTGGACTTGGTTTCTGTCCTAAATTGCACCCTCTTTCTCCCCTTTATTGTTTTTCAGTGCAGGATAGTGCTACTTTAGTTATAGAAGTTTTAAAAGATGAATAGCATGTTATGGTTTTGATAGATAAGGTATCTGGAAATATTTTGATTGTAGGTGAAGTTTCTCCTTTTGATCCTTTGTGTCTTTCTATTGCAAAGGTTCTACTGTAATTTTCATTGGCAAAGACTAGCTTTTCATTCATTTTTTAAGCTGCAATTATACATTTTTGTGTACCACATCCTGTTGCATGAATTTCGATGGATATGTATTCACACAATGTTTGCTTGGGAGGAAACAGGATGGATGGGTAGGTAGGGGGGGAAATGATTAGAGGGATGAAGTACCCATTCAATCAGGTTAAGTGGATACACACCCAAGAAATGGGAGAAGTTCTATTCTCTCCTCCAAGGTTCACATTTTTCCAATCCATCTAAACTGGAGGGATAGTATGAGGAAGGCATGAGCTTCTGTGTTTTTATCTGTATTTTTTTTCTTGTTTCATTGCTCATCTCAATAACTAAACAACTAGAGGGAAGGATTGCTCTACATTCTTTTGTTTCACTCCTTCAGTGCTCTTTATTTTTATCCTTCCACCAAAGAAAGCAATACTGGCTTTGGATTAGGTGGATTACCGGACATCATTGTCAATTCAAGGTTTTTTCTCCTTACTGATTAGCCAGCTTTGAAAGCATTTATATGAGATTTTATTTGTGTCATCTGGTTCTTAAATAGGAAATATCTTAAAATAAATGGAAACCTTTAAGATGATCTTGCTTGGGCCATGAACAATGTAGATTGTAATAAATCGGGTCTTGAACTATATGGAGGATGAGTTAGTCTCACAGAGGATGTCCAGAGTTTGATATGCTTCTTAATGATAAGTTAAAAGTTTCTGGTTGTTATACATTAGCATGAATGCTAATTATAGTATGTCATTATGGAGGGACAATTTTCTGGTTGCAAAGCTTGAAACTTTTTCTTGTATCCGAATAGCTGCTTTTAGTAGACATAGGAATTTAGTACAACAATGGGTATAGTTAACGATTCTTGTTGTAGACATTACAGATAACTCATGTCCTGTAGCTGATTTTGTCAAGGCAGAAGGTGGCACATGGATGTGTCAAAGCTATCATTTAGTGGTTTTTAAATTGTTTGAGTTGATTTATTTGCTTGGAGAAGGAATGACAAGTTTGAGAACCGTAGATAGCATTGCAGACATGGAGACCAAATTTTAATTGGAAGTATTTATGAAAAGTATGCAGAGCAATATACGTCGTCAGAAAAATAAACTGTGTTTCTGTTTAAAAACATTTTTTATTCATCTTCTTCATCATACTATTGGGAGTGTCTTTTATACCCACTGTTTTATCAAATTCTTACTTGAATTTTTAGTTTTTGTGTATAAATTCTTGCCATTAATTGGGTTTGTCTATCATCCTTTCAGCAAGAAAGATTTGAAAAGGAGATGGAGATCAAGAGGGTCAGAGAAGAGTTATTGCGACAAGCTAGAGATAAGGATGCTATTGCATGAGTTACTTGTATGGTCAAATTTCAATTTCCCTCATTTCCCCAAAGTACCATAATTGGTTGGTGCTTAGTTTTTACAAATGTTGTCACTGAAAATAAATGAATTGGCAAATTAGTTTGTTCATGCCATCTTTTCTTATCTCTTGTTGCTTATTCCTCTTTTTTGATGGAGGACATATGGAAATTGTTTAATTGTTTGTTGAAGTAATAGCTGCTATTATTGAAAGAGTTGCATGCCTTAATTAATCATACCATAAGAGATAATAATTAATAAGGCCATTTCAGTACTCTTTGGCACTAAAGAGAAAAGAGGAATATAGCCATTGCATTAGCTAGGCTGCTTGATGTGATTTCAGCTTCATCATGTCTTTAATTCTTTTGAACCTGTAACCGCAATTATTGTAAAGCACAGATTGCCCGTGCTATATGGACTTAATTGGGAGTTGGGGATATCAGAGGTGAGGTTTCATAGATATGGTATGCTAAAAACAGCATGATCAATTATCTTGGATGATTCTGCAAAAGTCAATAGTTTCAGTGAACCGTTGTTAGTTATCTTCCTGTAAAGCATTTATATGGCTGATAATTGAAGTCCGATGATAAATTAAAGGAGTTAACATGCTGGTCTGTTGGTGGTCCTGTATCCTGTCATTCTCTTCCTTTACCCGTTTGCAGTCACAAAACCATAATGTTCTTCCAGGAAACAGACCTCCGCTGCCACCTTGTAGATTGAAGAAGCCCAATGCTGTTATCTAATGAAGTTAATAAGATGACCACAAGCATTTGCATGCTCTCTCTTTTTCCTTCAACTCCAGGCCAAGTTACCAGTATGTTTGTGAACTGGTATTTCCCTCCGGCCAACTTCTAGAGATTGTTCGTTGTTAACTAATTTCTTCTTCCAGTTTGCTTTACCAATGCTTCTATACTTGCTCGGGGTGTACCGGATCAATCAATCAAACTATAATGCTACAAGAAAGGTTTCTTGCTATGGTTCTACTTGTATTACCTGGCCTACTCCCGGCATGCCATGTTAATAGATGGCAGAGAAACTGCTGAGCTTGGATATGTTGATGATAGATGACGAAGGAACAGCCCAGCCTTGGTATTTTGGATTTCCTTAATTATTTACATGTCCTCAAGAATTGAGCCGTACTTTAGGATCATTAATCATTTGAACTGGGGTTCATGCCTACCATGATTTCTTGTAAGATGAACAAGGCACGCAACACCTTTAGTTCGAGCAGAAAATCATGTCTGTCTTGTAGCTCATAAGTGATAGTATATCAAAATCTTTTGTCATTTCAAGAAGGTATGACTAGCTTTTGAAAAATGCTGAAAATCCAACGACAGCTAAGCTTCATGGATGTTTTCGTGACCGCGGAAGTGATAATATAGTGTGGTTTGAGCTGTAACCGTGGAAGGGATAAGTACCCAACACCCCACGCTAGTGTAGTCCTACAAGCAATGCCTTGACAAAAAATCCAGTCATTTTCAGTTTAAAGAAATTGGATTTTTCAATTGATTCATTGTCTTACTACTACATCAGCAAACTACCTGAGGATAATTGATCCTTCAATAAGTAATACCACAACAACCAAAAAAAAAAAAACGCAAAAGGTAGATACTGAATGGTCACGTTGGTGGTAATTAAAGAACATTTCATCCACTTTTAACCTCAATTTGTGGGAAAGTTTGGCAGTAGCCGGTGGGCACTCATGTGCAAAAAACGTGGCTCAGTGCCATAATCTGGAGAGAGTTCTCCGTCCTGATGTTTCGTTGGGTCTGAAAATAGATTTTTCTTGCAGAATTCACTCAATCCCTTTACAGTTTTTCTACCAAACCATTTCAAAGGCTTTTATGATCAGTGGATTCAGTTAAAGCCGAAGCAGTTGCAGGCAACTTTATTTCCCAATTTGCAAAACTATCGTGGCTCAAAAGCTTCTATGGACGCAACCATTTTAGAAAATCAGTCGTCACCACCCGTTTTCTCTTCTCCTCTCCTTCTTATATCATAACATGGTGCGATAGCGTGTTCTGCATGTAAGGATCATCCTGTAAAATGCCCTAAGCCCACAAGTTTTTTATGTTATTAACTGCTCAGGAACTACTTGTATCCTTCCTTCTGATATATACATGTGAACCAAACTCACTTATATTTGGACTTTCTTGTTTAGTTGAAATCACTCCATTTGTACACAGAGAGTTTGTTTTCCATATTTCTCAAACACTATCTCCATATCCTCCTCTATTATTATACATAAATAGTTGATGCCCATAAGGAACTTGTAACATCATTAATTAATGATCCTTTGTTCTATTCTACAACTTGATCTACATATCTTCCACTATTGTTTCATTTCTCTATATAAAGCAACCAATAGTAGTTCTTTATTCCCCATCTTGTGTTGAGTTCTAGCTTAGCAAACGGAAATGAAGAAATTCTTACTTGTTGCTCTTTCTTTAGCCTTGGTTTTAGGTATCACTGAGAGTTTGGATTTTCATGAAAAAGATTTGGAATCTGAGGAAAATTTGTGGGATTTGTATGAGAGATGGAGGAGCCATCATACCGTTTCAACAAGTCTTGATGAGAAACACAAACGTTTCAATGTGTTCAAGGAAAATGTTATGCATGTTCACAAAACTAACAAGATGGGTAAACCCTATAAGTTGAAATTGAACAAGTTTGCAGACATGACTAACCATGAATTCAGGTCTGTATATGCTGGATCAAAGGTTAAACATCATAGGATGTTCCGCGGGACACCACGAGGAAATGGGAGCTTCATGTATGGGAAGGTAGACAAAGTCCCAACATCTGTTGACTGGAGAAAGAAGGGTGCTGTGACTGCTGTTAAGGACCAGGGTCAATGTGGTAAGGTTCACGTTTCATTTCTTACAATGAAGGTTTACCTTATTTTTTCAATTCTATAATTCGTTCATTCATCACAAAGCAACATGCATGATATTTGATTAAGAAAGAAAGGCTGCATCCCATTTGAGCATAGACCTATCAAAAAACAGCGCTGCAAATTTTCATCCTTCCTTGCTTGCAATTTAATTCTTATATCCTTTTCAATGTGGTACAGGAAGTTGCTGGGCGTTTTCAACCATAGTTGCAGTTGAGGGTATTAATTATATTAAGACAAATAAGCTAGTATCTTTGTCTGAGCAAGAGTTGGTGGATTGTGACACTACAGAAAATCAAGGATGTAATGGAGGGCTAATGGAATATGCTTTTGAGTTCATTAAGAAAAAGGGAGGCATAACAACAGAGTCTATTTATCCTTATAAAGCTAAAGATGGACATTGTGATGCTGCAAAGGTTTCATTTCTTATTACATTTACATTACTAAATTGATTTATTAACTAATCAATGCTAAATTACGATCAGCATAACATAAAAGTAAGACTCCATTTTTTACAGGAAAACAACCCGGCGGTGTCTATTGATGGGTATGAGAAAGTTCCTGAAAATGATGAGGATGCATTACTGAAAGCTGCTGCAAACCAACCAGTATCTGTAGCCATAGATGCTGGGGGTTCAGATTTCCAGTTCTACTCCGAGGTAAATTTCAGAAAGTTACTGAAATACTTTGTGAATTTAGCCTTAATCCGAGAATTCTCACTTTGCAAAGATGTTGAATAGAATGTTCATTTGAGTAGTCTGTCAAACGACTAGCATTTGAAACAAAATTATTTACAAGCTTAATGGGAAATGCAGGGTGTCTTCACTGGAGAGTGCAGAACCGAGCTGGATCATGGAGTGGCAGTTGTGGGCTATGGAACAACTCTTGATGGAACCAAGTACTGGATTGTTAGAAATTCCTGGGGACCTGAATGGGGAGAGAAAGGTTACATCAGGATGCAGCGAGGCATCTCTGACAAGGAAGGACTCTGTGGTATTGCTATGGAGGCTTCATATCCTATCAAAAACTCCTCAACTAATCCTTCAGGAACCAAATCTTCCCCCAAGGATGAACTCTAAACTACATAAGCAATATCATTGGTTTCAGAATTGCTATCCATTTCAGTTGTTTTTCCTGCTGTATCAGATTTGCGTCTTAAAAATAACGTATCCCTAATTTGATCATGATGTAATTTCTTAAAATGTTATACTATATATTGAAGAATAAATTTTTGAAAAACTTCACAGTTGCAGAACTTAAGAAACTTGAAACAAAACAAGGAAAGCAAGTCAATCAAGTCCTAAACCATTCAAGGCAATGTCAGGAGTATTTGCCTTGTCGTTAAAGAACCCAACAAAGCTGTCAACCATTGCATTTTGCTTTCTCCCAAATAACAGCAGCTGCCCGCTTTACAAGGCAAAGAATCGCGATTTATGATTTCTCTATCGGCAAGTTGCTTCAGGACATGTTAACCGGCCATCATTATTTATCAGCATTGCATAAGGACATGACATCTGAGATTAAAAAAATTAAAATTTCAGACTAATTCTTTTCACCTAAAAAGTTGAAATTTCGCATTTATGCTAAAAGGAGGCATCATTTCAGTATAGGAGAATGATTTAATTGAATGACAGATAACTACAGTGTTCCGAATCGGCTTATGGATGATGTTAGTTGGGTAGCTGTAGGAGGATGCTTATAGCATGTACTCTCTATGGCGGAGAAAAAGAGAAATCTGAATTCTGATGCACATAGAAATGATTGGAGCCTAAAGCTACCACTTTCAAATTTCAATCTAACAATGGTCATGGTTGTGTGTTTCCCTGGTCAGTCTAACAATCCACATGGAATCAGCTTAGTTTCATGGTTGTATGTTTCCCTGGTGAGTCAACGAATGAATTCACTGTAAGCAAACAGAAATGCGAGTTAAAGCCTTTAGAGGAAGAGTAGCGCTCCATGATTGAATTTCTTAATTCCTAATCATATGTTCTCCAGACAGTAAACAAAGGACAGGAATTTTCTGTAATTTCTAATTGGAGATCCAGCATCCCTTTATCCAATCTGCTGCAACTTCTCACATGTACAGGAATTGGGCCGAGCTAAGTTCACTGACAATTCATTTCCCAGATGGCCGAGACAATGAAATGGCATCCTTGTTCTTCAAGTTTTGAAAATTTCTTCGTGCTTTCAATTGTTAATTTGATTTGATAACTTGTTAGATAAGAAATGAAAGCTGAAAGATTCCTAGGCAAGATACAAGAGGACAGGTTGGTTCTTAAAAATGAAGAAAATAAGAGTTACAAGCAACCAGTACTCCCATCAGCTACCGCTTCCCTCATTTAAAGAATACTTCACTCAATTTCATATCTTTTCAACACTTCAACTTCTCTAAAGAACCCTGATAAAGAAATGGAGAGGGAATGACGTAGCTAGAGATGACACTTTCAATATGATGACAAAAACCTGATAAAATTCCTTCAATATCAATGGAAAGAACTGAAACTATATATGGTGATTCTTGTACATTGATCGATTATTATATACAGATAATTGATGCCCTTAAGGAACTTGTAACTTCATTTTTTTTTCCTATTCCGGTTTGTTCTACTTATCTTCCACCATTCCTCTCCTTTTGTTTCTCTATATAAAGCAATCATTAGTTCCTAATTATTTCCCATCTTTTGTTTAGTTCTAGTCTAGCAAATAAACGAAAATGAAGAAACTCTTATTTGTTGCTCTTTATTTAGCTTTGGTTTTAGGATTCACCGAGAGTTTTGATTTCCATGAAAAGGATTTAGAATCCGAGGAAAGTTTGTGGGATTTGTATGAGAAGTGGAGGAGCCACCACACTGTTTCTACGAGTCTTGACGAGAAACGCAAGCGTTTCGATGTGTTCAGGGCTAATGTCTTGCATGTTCAAAATACTAACAAGATGGATAAGCCTTATAAGTTGAAGTTGAATAAGTTTGCAGACATGACTAACCATGAATTCAGGACCGCTTATGCTAGCTCTAAAGTTAAGCATCATACTATGTTTCGGGGAGCACCGCTGGGAAATGGAAGCTTCATGTATGGGAACATAGACAAAATACCAGCCTCTATTGATTGGAGGAAGAAAGGCGCCGTCACTACTGTAAAGGACCAGGGAAAATGCGGTAAGGCTTATTTTACATTTCTCATATGAATATAGATTCACCTTAGTATTTCCCTTCTTTAGCTCGTTCAGGCATGCAGCAAACATATACAAGGGAATATACTCGTGCTTTGATTAAGCAAAAATAAGGGTTACCTCCATTCTGAACAAAGCACTGTCAGAAAAGAGGGGTAGAACAATTGATCGCTGTTTAATTGTAAAATGTTTCCAATGTGGTGCAGGAAGTTGCTGGGCATTTTCGACAATTGTAGCTGTTGAAGGTATTAACTTTATTAAGACAAATAAGTTGATATCTTTGTCTGAGCAGGAGTTGGTGGACTGTAACACTGGGGAAAACCATGGATGTAATGGAGGGCTAATGGATTATGCTTTTGAGTTTATTACGAAACAGAAAGGCATAACAACGGAAGCTAATTATCCTTACCGTGCTCAAGATGGACACTGTGATGCTAACAAGGTGTTTTTCCACATTCAACTAATATGGTTGGTGGAAGTAGTAAATTGCTCGAGCATGATCAACACAAAGTATTACTCTTTTTATGTTTTTTGCAGGCAAACCAGCCAGCAGTGTCTATTGATGGACATGAGGATGTGCCTCGTAATAATGAGAATGCATTACTAAAAGCTGTTGCAAACCAACCCGTATCTGTTGCCATAGACGCTGGAGGTTCGGATTTCCAGTTCTACTCAGAGGTAAATTAATTTCGGAAAAGTTCCTGAAAACTAGACAATTTAAAGAAGGAATTGCCACCAGACAAGACAATAAGAAATTCAAAATTCAAAATGCCAAGGCATTTGTGATTAAACATTTACAAATTGAATATCAATATCAACGCAGGGTGTATTTAATGGAGAGTGTGGAAAAGAGCTGGATCATGGAGTTGCAATTGTAGGCTACGGAACAACAGTTGATGGCACTAGGTACTGGATTGTGAGGAATTCCTGGGGACCTGAATGGGGAGAGAAAGGCTACATCAGGATGCAGCGTGGCATCGCTGACCGAAGGGGACTCTGTGGTATCGCAATGGAGGCTTCTTATCCTATCAAGAAATCCTCAAACAATCCTATAGGACCCACAGATTCTCCCAAGGACGAACTCTAAACTACACATATACCATTGACTTCAGTTTACTGTCATTTCATGTTGCTTATACTGTATCAAGTTTTGAAATTTTCAGGTCTCTTGAACAAATACAATCTTTTGTTAACGATGTACCTGCTTCAAATCCATTTACTGGTCAGGGATGAATAAATATTTCCAAAATACCTTGTCTGCGTAAATGAAACACGGTATATGAAACAAAAAAAGGGAGGTTCATTGTTACTAGGATGCCTTTAGAATACAGTACACAATAAGCATATTGATACTCGGTGCAAGTGGACAGGACAACCTAGTAAAGTGAAACCAAACTATCAAGACCAGTTTGAAATGTGGAATCCGATTTGAAACAAAATGAATTTTTCACATTTAAAATAGCCCCAGTAGTGTAATTCCTATATTATTCATCAAAAGGATGTTTTTTTATATATAAAAGAAAAAGGTTCAACCATAGCATCTAATAGGGTCATTGCAACATTTTTCAGCAGACTGTTTGACACCTTGACCTCCACATTTCGCCAGATTCTGCTGATGGTACTCTTCAGCTCTGTAAAATCTCTTTGCTGGCAGAATTTCTGTCACAACCTTGTTATCCTTCAATTCCAACTGCTTAGCTTCCTTTGATTCCTGGGCTAACTTAGCTTGGGCCTCATTGTAGTAGTAAATCCCTGATCTATACTGTGTACCAACATCACCACCCTGTAAAATCAAACCAAAACATCAATCCAACGGAAATTTGCCAGCAAAGTCAACTAAGACCAGAAAAGAGAGAGGATGTCGGTATATGGGCAAACTTCCGGGTCAAATGGGACAAGAACAACTTCAACGTGGTTGGTGGTGTTGGTGCATACCAGCTTGTAAATTGGATCAGGGACGTGACCCTGAGAGTAGCCCACTTAAGTTTTGACCACACCGGGCAGTCTCTGAAAGGCAAGCCCATCCCCCCCAGGCAGGATTGGTGGTGCTGGTTGCCATTTTCTGTCGTGGACTGTATTAGGCGCTTAAAAATACGAGTGTAAATAAATATTGTGGAGGATGATTGTGCAAGCTGCGAGGGAGCCCTTGATTACGTTGGCAGTATAGGATTGGGTACCGGGTCATCAATCACCATTCGCCAGCTCATTTGGAGTGCATTTGTTTTTATATTCAAAAAATGATTTTAAAAATCTTTGAATTTATTTTATTACTTTAAAATATATTTTTTTATTGTTATTATTTAGTAAAGTTAAAAATAAATTTTAAAAACTAAAACAAAATATTATTTTAATATATTTTTAAATAAAAAATAACCATTACCACAATCTTAAATAAATTTTTTAAATACTACTAAAATTGTTATTTTTATGGGATATTTAAGATTTTTTTTCTTTTTAATTTTTTGTGTGGGTATACTGATATTAATTCCAACCAATCACTCTTTAATTAATTGGGTGCCCATCCTATGAATACTTTTGGAATCTAAAATCATTCTACAGGCGTCATTTGGTATTTGATTTTTTAGATAATGAAAACTCAATTTATAAAAAAATATTTTTTGTGTTTGGTACACGATTTTGAGACGTTTTGCTTTAATATAATTGGTGCAAATGTAATTTATATGAATGTGATTTTTGATATTTGATATATGAATTCTTAAATAATTTCTTTTATATAAATAATTATGTCTATAAACACCTGCATATTATATTAATTATAAGTTTATAACCACCAACTAAAATAATTTATTTACTAACAAATTACATAAGTACCTTTTCACAATATTTACTTGTGTGTATTATACCGGAGATTTTAGCACTAAACCTAAAGCATTTTTATTATACAAAAAAATAAAAAAAAAAGTTTTGCTGTGTTTTTAAATTTATTATACCATTGATTGAAATATTATAATAATATTTAAGGTCTTTTCACATAATTGAGAGATGTTGCTTTTAAGAGTGTTTTTTTTTATTCTCAGAGAGTCAATTTGCATTACTGAAATGGTTAGGAATAGAGTGGGCTTGACATAATTTTTTCTTTATTTTTGGTTTGCTATCGAAAATCATTTATTTATTTATTTATTTCTCTTATCATAGGAAAATGCAATGTCCATAAAAAAATTAATGCAACTCTTTAATTAGTTTTTTCTTCATATTTAGTTCCTGATTTTTTATTAGTGTTAAGTAATTCATAAAAAACAGCTATTTTCAATTATATTTTTTTATAAATTTCTTTATCTTTCATATTTAGTCATTAAAAAATTCAATTTAACCCTTCAGTTATTTTTTTACTTTAGATTTCATCCTTGATCTTGTGGTTAATATTTTTCTTATTTGAAATAATTTAAAAAGATTTTTTTTTAATTTCATCCTTCATGGATTTTTTCATATGTTTAATTGAGTCATCATTTTTTTAATTTTTATTTATTTAATCTAAAATGATTTATAAAATTAGTTTATTTTTTTAATTTCATTCTCCTTGGGGTTTTTTTCATCTCAAATTTTTTAAATCTAATTTTTTTTAGTTTTGTTTTATTTTATGATTTTATTCTTTAACATTAAATTTGACAGATGTGGACCCTCTTGATTTAGCTTGGACTTAGAGCTTAACGGGTTCCAAGCTTGAGATATTAATCTGTAGTTAGAAGATTTACCCAAGTTTGCTTGGCCTTTTGTATTTTTTTTTTTATTTTTTTATTTTAGTTTCATCATTTGTGCTTGTTTTTACTTTTAATGGTACTTTTCTGATTTTTCTAAAGTAACACAAGTTTCATCAAGTTTTTTTTCTTTGTTAGATCTATCTCTTTTAAAAGAATTCTTTTCAAAATTAGATTAAATTAATTTATTTCATCCAATTTTGTCTTTATTCTTTTATTTTCTATTTAACTTTGTTTAATTTTTATATATATATAGAATTAGTTTGTTTTTCGATTTCATTCTCCATGAGTTTTTTTTCCTATTAAATTTTAAATTAACAAATTAGTTTAATTTTATTTTATAATTTCATTCATTAACATTAAATTTATTAAATGCAAAACTTCATGATTGACCTTGGGTCTGGACCTTAACAGATTGCAAGCTTGGAATATTAATATTGGCTTAAAAGGTATGCCTGGTTTCCTTTGTTTCATTATCCAATATTTTTTTTTTTCAATTTTAGTAGGATTGTTTTGACTTTTTTAAAGAAACACAAGCTATTTTGGTATTTTTTTTTTGTGGGACTTTGCTAGATCTATCTCTTTTAATTTTTTTTTTAATTAGATTAAATTAATTTATTTCATCCTTCAATATTAAATTAATTTGTTATTGCCTTGGTTTTTTTATGCTCTTTGTTAGATATTATACATTTAAAAAGATTTTAAAAAATTAAATTTATTAATGACATCCTTCAAAATAAAATTTGTTTTGTGTTGAGCCTCTTAATTGAACCGAAGCATAGAACTTAATAGCTTTAGTTATTAACCCGAGTTATAGAACACAATTCCAAACAAAACCTTAGTCTACTATAATCTCGTAGTTGTCTAATCAAAATTTTTAAATCTTTTTTTTTTCAGTTTAAGTATATAATAATTTTAAATATCAACTTCAATCTATTAATTTTAAATTTTTGTATAAGAAATATTAATTGACTAATATTTTTTTTCATTTGCTTCTATATGATGAATTTCTAACCACAAACTTATTCATCTATTGTTGTTGTATCCATGTAATCCTATAACAAATCTATATCTATAAATATAGTAAACTCGTTATTAAAATATTATCTTGACATCAATTATGGAAGAAAGTTTTTTTAAAATCATCGAGGGGGAATCTTTATCATTTAATATTACACTTACCATAATAAATTTAGTGCTTCACAGGTGAACATACAAGGATCTGCAAATCCTTCATTGCAAACTAAAAGAAACATATTACATGATAGAATAATGTTAGAGATACTTAATTTCTTTACTAAAATTCTATATTAAGTGTTATGAAATTTCATTGTTATAATTATCTTATTAGAATCTGTTTGTTTTTGTGTTTTAAAAGTAATTTTTTAAAATTTAAATTTTATTTAATTTTTTCTTTGCTTTAAATTAACATATTTTTTTGTGTTTTTAGATTATTTTGATGCGCTAATATCAAAAATAATTTAAAAAATATTATTTTGATATATTTTTTAGTGAAAAGATACTTTGAAAAACAATAGTAATCACACTTCCAAACAAGCTCTAAATATATAAGTTTTATATACCGTTATTTGAATTATTATTTTTTCTTGTGACAGAAGCTATGTCATTTAGTAAGTAAAACATTCTTAAAAAATTAAATATCTCTAAGTATTATCCTATTTGATGTCAAATTACAAATGGAGTTCACTCACTTTTTAGGTTAAAATCTTATTGGAATTTAATCTTCAAAATAAGTTCTCTAAAATAAAATATTAATATTTTTTAACAAATTATAGGTGAATGAAAAATTAATCTAAAAATACTCTTGGTTGACATGTTTTGGTAAAACTCAAAACTTTTTAAAATAATTTTATCCAATATAGAAAAAATGCAAAATTTTCTTGGTATTTATAAAATGGGTAGTTGAAAACTTAAAATTGAATTCAAATGGCATCCAAGCTTTTAAAGAAAAGAGATAATAGCTAAAGTTGGCTTTAGGATTAAACTCACACACAGTTGTGTGTCGGCCCAACTTGACTTGTGCTCGAGCTTCATTATGAGTTTATTAGATAATAATATTTTGACAAACACAAATGTGTGTTAGCCTAGCCCGACTTGTACTCAGGTTTGAGTATGAGTTTATTGTAAAATAATATTTTAGGCCATAAAATATCATTTTTTACCAACTAAAATTTGGACTTGGGACTTATCTATGAAGAATTAAGCAAAATAACATCGTAGAATTTGAGATAAAAAATAAAGGTAATAATAGTGATAGAGGTAAAAAACACAAAGCATCATTTGATGAATTCTGTTTTCAAAATATTATTATCTACCAATTTACCTCTCTTTATTCCCTACAACAAAATGACATTGTAAAACTTAAATGATGAATGTAATGTTGACAAGATTAGAAGCACCTAAAAACTTGTGGGATAGACAATTCTAACTACCAATAATATAATTAACAAAATACTCTAAATAAGTTAGATAAGACATCGTATGAATAATGGAAAGGTATAAGACCTTTTTGCACATGCCTCAAAGTCTGGGGGTGTTTTATAAAAATAGCAATACCAAATTTTAAAAAGATCAAAATAGAATCTAAGACTATGGATTAAGTATTTATTGGAAATGCATATAATAGTAGTGCATAACATTTTATATAAATCAAATATTAAGGATATTCATTTTAATACTATTATAGAATCAATAAATGCTATATTCTTTAAAAATGTGTTTTTATGGAATGAAAAATGAGAAAATTATTTATTTTAAAGAATGATTAGGGCTAACTCAAGTATTCATTATTAATAATAAGAAAATGATGAAGTTCATTTTAGAAAGAGAAAAGGAGAAAAAAAATGACCAAAATATTTGATCCTAATTTTTTAATATACTCTTTTCAAAATGAACCTTGACCCTACTCCGAAGGAATATTTTGTCTAGAAGTTTCTTATTAAAAAGATAGTCAATAGAAAAATTAAGTTAATTATGAATAATCATGTATGAAAATTATTAGATTTTTCTTTTAGAAGTAAACTATTGGCCTATAAATGGGTTTTCAAAAGAAAGATGAAAATCAATGACATTATTTACAAGTAAAATTAGATTTTTTATAAAAGGTTTTAGACAACAAGAATATGTGGACTTTTTGGACACATAGTCACATGTGTTAAGAATAATTTCTATACAAATGTTAATAGATATTACAACTATTAACAAGATTGAAATATATCAAATGAATGCAAAAACAAATTTTTTAAATGGTAACCTTAATGAGAAGGTTTACATGGAACAACTTAAGGGGTTTGTTGTTAATAAACAAGAATAAAACGTATATAAGAATGTCAAATTATTTTATGGTATGAAATAAGCTTCTAAATAATGACATGAAAAATTTAACAATGTTATATTGTCAAATAAGTTTAAAATCAACAAAATTAATAAATGTATTGATATAAAAAACATAGATAAATGTTATTTCATTATATGTTTTTATGTGGATGATATGTTTATTTTGGATAGTAGTGATCACATGATCAAGTCTAATAAAAAATATTATGTAAAAAATTTGACATAAGAAAGTGAATATTGCATATGTCATACTAGAAATAAAAATTTTTAAGACATTTAATGAATTGGTATTATCCCAATATTCTTGTTACGTTGAGAAAGTTCTCAAAAAATCCAAGTATAAATCATTGAGAAATAATATGAATAATACTTAAATATTCGAGGTGCAAGTTAAACTATAAGTACACTATACTGGTTATCCAATAGTACTAGAAATGTATAATAGTGTGTATAATGGTGTTTATTGGATATTTGATATTAAAAATTTAAAATTCATTAGTAAATATGTTTTCAAACTTGATAGAGCAGATACATAATAAAAATTCTCTAAATAAATATATATCATGAAATCCACTATAAATCATAGTTTATTGGTTTTGATAAAGTTAAAGAAAAAATCAAATAACTTTGAAATTTTTTAAAAGATGTTCCATGTTGATTAAACCAATGCCAACTATTTATGAACACTCTCATAATCAGCAATTGAAATGGTATAAAATAATATGTATAATTGTAAGTTATACACGTATATTGTAGACATGATATTATTAAATATTTATTCTTAAATAAAATTATTTTTATTAACTATATAAATTTAAAAGAAAATATTACAAATCTACTAATTAAAAATTTGTTGACAAAGATTTTGTATAATGCATTGAGAAAAATGTTCCTACAACCTATAAAGATTAAAAATATATATAATAATGGTAATTATAATCAGTTAATTAAAAATTTCAAATAGAAAATTAAGTTATATATAATATTTTTAATAGTATTAAAGAATTATGATTTTTTATTTATTTTTATAATAAAATAAATATTTGTTGTAACGTGATAAAAAATGAGTCGTGCTATTTATAATTTTCTGATTAATAACTGAAAAGGCTATCTTGATTCCCCTTCTAGTTTTGCTGCAACTGCACCTCTCTACAGAGAAACTTGAAAGCCGACCTGACCTGGAATTAGAATTTCCTTGCCACCGCATTTCCAAATGAATCAACAACATCACAGCTAAACCCAACTCTTACCCGCCGGTGATTATCCTTTTCCCCATCCCAAATATCGGCTGCAAGTGCAACCCACCCTCTACTATCCCAATGGTGTGGAAAGAAAGGTACTTGATACGAGCATTGTGCACCCAGATTGTTCATGAAGTTATACTCGCACCAAAATTCTACATTCAATCTTTTCCCATAGGAAGGATTCTACCCGAATCAATAACGCCTTCAACACTTGACAATGGACTGCTGGTTGCGTCATCATAATGATCACCCTGACACCTATTTGCAATGAAAAAGAAGCAGCAGCACTTTATGCTGACAAAACCCTAATTCAATATGTCATTGTGCGCAATGGGGTAAGAGAAAGAACATATGAAGGCCCTCCTAATTCAATATGTTATTGTTTAGGAGGGCCTTCATATGTTGTTTCTCGAGAAGTAGCTTTGAACAGCAAGAGGACCACTGTGATCGCAGAAATGCAATGATGATAAATCCAGGTAGACCCCTGAGTTGATTTCTTGTTGCCCTTTAACAGTACGGTCTCTCATCATCTCAGCTTCACCTGCATAACATATCCAGAAAACCCGTTCTAGGATTTCATTTCATTTTTTGCCATATCTTATTTACTTGTCGTCAAGATACTAATCTGACGAAGGATGAGAGGTTAATTTTAACTTCCTCATGCATAGACTGTAAAGAACTTCAGTGTTTCTAGTTTTATTAGGAATTTACTCAAGTTAAAAGTCTGATAGTGGGATAACGTTAATGGGATCAGGTCAATCTATATCGATGTTCGTATGTTTCTGCATCATCTATGTCTGTTCTGAAAAAGAAACTTTTGAGCATGGAGTGGGGCCTAAAGTTGCTCACATCCTATCTGTGCTATGATTCTGAAAGGCGTTCCCTTCATTTATTTATTTATTTTCTTTCTTGGAAACGATCTAAAGCTTATGTTTCATGATCGCATGTTTCCCTGGTGAATTACAGCGTGTAAATTTACCGAGGAACATCACTCCAAAAAGAAAAAGGAAACGTGCAGAATAGTCCGAGAGTGGCCCTTCATGACTGAATAAAATTTCCTGTATGTTCACCGGATAAGAAGCAAAAGGTCATCAAACCAGGCTCCAACAATAACCCAGTCAAGATCCAAGTCACAAATTGAATAAGTTGATCCAAATTAGTCATTTCAAAAAAATAAAAAATAAATCTAACCAAGTCTCGACAGGATAACCGAGTTTGACTGACTTGTTCAATTTAACTTGAACAAGATTACAGGACTCTTCTATGATTACTAATCGGAGGTCCCTTCACTTCATTTGATCTTTCCTGAAACTTCCCAAATGTGCAGCCTGTTGGAGCTCATCAGTTTCCATGGAGCAAGACAAATCTCAAGAGTTGAGATGGTTGATTAGGAACACCAGGCAGGCATCAAGAGCTGGTTGTGGGCATGTTTCTTCTGGAATTGAAATTTGAAAATCTTGTTTGCATACTATCAAATACTCTTATATTATTTGACAACTTGAACAAAGAAATGAAAGCTAAGGAATGCAATGCAAGCTACAAAAGAAAGACTTGCTTTGCATAACTTAAAGAGGTTTACAATTTCAAGCAACCATTCCTATCTACTCCCACTCTCTCATCATGCAAGTTACAAGCTCTACTCCTTGGGAGACCGGAGGACTAAACTATCACAACATGACACTTCTCTTTTTAACAAAAACTTGAGACAGCTCTTCAATATCAAAAATAAAAAAAGAACTGAAATTATAATGACTCTTGTACAGTTGTCCATTTATAGTCTGAAGTTCCTAATACCATGATCATGCATGGTCTCCCTTGGTTCTTCTCTTTTCCTCTTGAGGAGAGAAAGAGAAGACATGGCCCTGGCAGACGCAACCTTCTTCACCAGTAATCTCCACAGCGTTTCACCTCCTTTTTTCTCTAGTTGCATTTTCAATTTAAATTGCCTGTTACAGGTTAAAAACAAACAGGCACTAGCTTAGGTATTGGACTGGTACAGTTGCAATAGATTACCATGATATTATAGCATTACTTCAAATAAAAAACATGCCATAATATGGAACCCCTTATCGCTCTATAAAAGGACACGACAACTTGAAGAACGTCCAAGAAATTTTTGTACAAGACTTTAATCATCTTCAATTATTACTAACAGGACAATAAATTGTTAGTTGTCATGTAATCAAAGATAGTAGCATTTTCTCCGTTGTTACGCCTCCTAAAAGCATAGAGAAGAGATCCACTATTAGAGGCTCTATGCCTCCCTCGGTCCCTCCCAGTCCATAAACAGTCAAGTTAGGCCATCCCCAGGTACAGCCTAAACACTTAGTGGGCTTAACCATAATCAAGATTAAAATAAAACTGTTGAAATTTCCATTTTTATCGGTCACATTGAGGTAGGCCTCGATAGATTGGTTCAATGTTCCTCTTTTTGATTAAACCAGCGGTCATTTCATTGGGAATTTAATGCACATATAACTTAACTCCTCCCCTGGATTCTTATGCGGAATCCGGAGCAAAAGAATGACCACACAATAGGGTAAAACCTAGAAGGCTCAACAGAGAAAGGCTAAGCAACTGTGATCAGCCACCTACCAGTTTATTTTTCAAGAGGCAAACAACTTAGCATTGAAAAATCAAAAGCAATCCAAAAGCCGACACTACATGACTACGAACTACTAAACAGTGGTTCCGTGTCAATTAATTGAAGGTTATTATCATGCGGCGAAATAAACTTTGCGAGCCCTACTAAATGGAAGATTTTTTTTTTTTGGAGATTCGCGGAGTGATGAGAGGAAAAAGGTGGAACCCAATATTGGGATGGGAAGCAATGATGTAAAACGTGTCAACTTTAGATCCTTAAAAGGGCTTTCTTTCTTTGGTGGGGTATCTCTGAAGAGTCTTCCGATTCCAAAAAAAAAAAAAAAAGGCAAGATCCAATCAGAAATGATCAAGTTTAACACTGTTTCCACATCCCAGTAGAAAAAAATCTCTCTTTCCATGGACCACTAATAGCCAACTAGCAAGTTCAGGTCATGTACATATCAAACACGGCTAATTAAGAAACGTGTTAGGCCAATTAGCTGTATGATGCACAATCAAAAACGCTTTTACTAACTACGATCCAACAAGCTAAACTAGACAATAGAGAAACAAAATAAAGGGGCTTTAATCAGTTACCTGCAAAGTGGAACCCTGCAAGAATCAGTTTGGTCACAGATTGATGAATGAAGTCTTAAGAGCTGCCACATCCCTTTACACCTTGAGCATTTTCCATTAACCCGATTCTTACAAATGGCAAAGTGCTTGATCAAAAGCTGGAGACCTTCACATATCGAGAACTTGTCACACGGATCCCGTTTCTTGCTAGGTTCCAAGTCACATGGACCAACAGTTGTGCACCCTTCTGTGCATATGTGCTCTAAGCACTCCATTGCTTCACTTAGCTCCATGTACAATCTCTGCTCCTCTCTATGCCTCTTTGTTCTCTTCTTCCTCTGCGCATCATTTCACGATAAAATTAATACCTTTAATAGGTCTCGATCGGGTCAATTGTGTTTGTTATTTAATTATATTCCCATAAATTAACTATTAAAACTTACAGACTCATCTTCATCAATGAATTGGAGAATCTCAAGCTCAAGAAAAGGGTCATTCTCGTGCATGAACTTCCACCCTTCTGTTTTCTCTACAGCCTTGAAATTACTAGACAACATCCTCATGCACTTGAGATAAAGATCCGGTGAATCACAGAGCCTAGCCAATTGAAGCACATCCACCACATTATCAATGGTCAACCGTTGCCCAACAGCTTTTGAACATCTGTGCTTCAATTGTGGGACCAAGTAAACGTGTGACAATGCCAGAAGATGGATCCCGTACTTCTCCAACTCCTCCTCGCTACACCTGCACCAGGGCCACTCCCATCATTTCACAGAAACTGAAGACTAATCAAATTTGCCCCTCGGATTTTGGAGAAAAGATCCCTAATTTCGCTTACGTAACCGACCAAAATACAAAAGCTAAAGTAGCCCAAAAAAACATGTGTGGTAAGGTTTTTTCGGTTACCAAGAATTTAAGGGGAAAAAAGAGTCAAAAATATCTGATAAGCCGTCAAATTAGACTGAGAGCTCTTGTTAATTTTTAGCCGTTGGAATTGATTTGGATTTCAAAAAATGAAGGGCTCTGATTAACATGACAATTTACAAACCAAAAAAGCATGTAAATTAATAACCTTATCAATAATAATCAAACAAAAAAATTCAAAAAATTAATGAAAAGGCAAAACTAACCTTGAGGAGTAAAGGAATTGAATGAAAGCAGATACAGCTTCGCATGGAACGCCGAGGATAGGAATGGTTTTCTCGGAGCTACGGTGTTTACGAGGCCTTTCTATGATATTCTCCAGCACCGGTGACACCAAGGCCTGCCAAAAAAAACAACAGCATATAAAAGACAAGAATTAGAATACAAAACTTCAAAGCAAATCTGCAGGTTGTTAACGTTTCGAGGCCAACTTCGATAGAAAAATACAAAAAAAAACAAAAACGGGTTTAAAAGATTTGGACCCTTTATAGGTGTTTCCGAAGATTACTCGATCTGAGAATCAATTAACATAACTGAAAGTGCAAGCCAAAAGAAAAGAAAAGAAAAGGTGACGAAGTACCAGAATGCCAGTGTGAGCCGGGATGCGGAGGCCATTGGAAGTGATGATTTGGACGTCGGGTTTTGGCAATGAATCTTTATCGGAGAACTGAAAATGGTCGCTCATGAGGTCGCCGGAGATGGTGGGGAAGGCGGTGTTGTGAAATTCCTCCATGAGATACACGATTAGTTTTTCTATGAGACGTGTGATGCATATGGGATGGGGAGATGGGGTTGGTTGTCTCGGGCTTTATAGACAGCTAATGACACAGGCAGGTGATTCGGAAAATGGACATTGGGAGTAAAATTACTGAAATATCTAACGCACGCGCTGTTGGCGGCGCGTTTGTAATTAAAATATTTTTATCCCTTTTCTTGGTTTAACTTGACAACGCCAGTCAGGTCAGTTACTATTTTGTAAAGGCGATCTGGAAGACATTAAAAAAAAAAAAAAAAAAACCTTGGCACCTTAGTTGCAAGTAAACTCGATAAAATGCTAACTCATAACTTTAATCGAATTAAATTTTATCTTGAATTTTCATTAAAATTAAAATTTTTCTTTTCAATTTAATTTTTTCAGTGACGGGATCTTACTCCAAGGCAGATTTTTTATGGGAGGAGGAACATCTATAATGAAAATAAGATCAAGGGATAAAAGAGAAGGTGTTGGATTCACTACCATTGAGAGTTATCAAGAGCTTAGAGTTACAGATGAAAACAAGGCGATTGCCTTCTTCTCCTTTGATAATTGTTTCTTCTGGTTCAATTAACCCAGATTTAGATGGGGGAAACTTGACTGTCTCCTGTTGTAAATGTCGAGTTCATCTTCTTTCAGCTGCCAACAATGAAGCTTGCATTGGGAATCAAAGTTATGGCAGTACTGTCTGCGGAATAGTAACTGTTTTTTGTTTGTTCTTGATGATCAATTAGCACAGACACAAAAATGAAATGTATTTTCATCCTCTTTCAACTGCAAAAGATGGAACATGTTATGAGAACATGGCAGGAACAAGATTATTTCTCTCTTCTTAGCTTTGATTTTGTTTTGTTACTGCAGATTAACCATAGAAAAAGGAATTCTTTTAACGACTTTGAATTTTAGCTTCAGAATTCAGTTGTAGTCATGGATTTAATCCTGTTGAGGGATATCAACATGAAGTCCAAGATCAATAATTTTCGTTTCTGTCTCCTTGTCTCCTGCCTTTTGCCATTAATGGTTTGCTGCTATCTGCTGGTCAGATTTGATGTCTATTTTCTGCATTTTTTACATGACTGCAGATAGCTTTTGTGATGTTGATCGAATTTCAAATGTGAAAGAAAACTAAGTTTTAGGAACAGACACAACATGGAGATCGTGCAGACCACTTTTCCATCGTTGTTGACTGGAGTCTTTGTCGGAGCCACTTTCTGGATGTCTACTACTGGTATGGTGCTAAAATTGCTTCTTGTTCTTTTCCTACAGATTTTACTGTCCTGCTGCTTATTTATTCTTGATGCCCTTCCATGCCTATTGCAATTAAGTTTCTTGACCAGGATTAAGGAAGCTCTAATTTGATTTATTCTTTTCTTATTATTTTTTTAAATATCTTGCGTGATTTTTATGATTTATCTAAGAATTTAATTTTCTAGGACTTTATGTTTTTATAAATTCATTTGTCACAACATTGACAAGAATCTTAACCCTTGCAGGAAGAACAGAGAGAGTTTCTAGAAAAAAAATGTTAAGAGCGCTAAAGTTGCTGGGCTGTCACGAAAAGCGTTCTACAAGGTTTTTTTTTTTTCTCTCATTTTAATTAGGAGGATTTTATTAATATTTTATATTATTATATTGTATTTCAAATATTATTAAGTTTTTAATTTAAATATATTTTATAATAACAAATTTAATAATATAAAATATATTTAATTTATAATAAATATAAATTTTAAATCGTAAATTTATAAAATAAATATATCTTACAATTAAAATGATTAATTAATTTATTTAATTATTAAAATTAGAATTTATGTAAAGAAGAAAAAAAAAGACAAGACTTAGAGAATAAATCTTAGTTGAGCTGTTTTTATTAAAACTCAAATATCATTTAATTTTTAGGTTATAACTTAAGATATTAATATTGAATTCAAGTTTGATTTAGTTTGATGAAAATTTAAGATGTAAACTTAAAACATATATGAAGAATTTAATACTTAATATTATTATTTTAAGTTTACATATTAACAACAAAAAATAAATCTAAATATGTCGTATAGTTTAAACCTTATTCGGTCTTCAATTTTATTTATTTTGAATTATAAAAATGAGACAATTATTTATAATTTTTATGGAAGCTATTTATTCAGATTATAATATTACAAATAACTTTTTATTCAACTATTATTTTAATACTTCTAAATTTTAGTGAATAAAAAAAAGTATTTATCATCTATTCAGATATCTTGATTTTTAGATTAAGATTTATATTTTTTTTATATACTTGTATAATATTCAAATTTTATTTGATATTATATTCTCAATAATATCTGGTTTATTTATATTTTTTTATTATATTTAGTTAATTTATATTATAGTTATGATGTTATTTTATTTATTTATACTATTTTCAAAATAAAAATTGACATGTGTCACTTAAAAAAAAAATCCTGCAATTTTTTTATATTTTATATATAATTTATTTGAAGGGTTTACTAAATCACTTTGTTTTTCACCTCAAGCCTCCAACCATTTCTAATCTCCGACAACCCAATCCAAAACCAATCATATTAGGTCACATCTTTGTAGGCAAGTTGAGATTAGATTTTCATTTCCTTTTTTTAACCACCAACCAATGCAATTCTTCGACAGGGCTGAAATATTTATCCATGGGCACGTGTGAAACACGCGTCACGCTAAGCATGTCACTTTGCACATAAATGAATACCCCCATGCATGTTATTTCAACTCTCGCTCTTTTCTGTCCACGTGTCCCATATAAAATATCAGAAAAATGGCGAGAGAAAGAAACACCAGAACGTGACCTGGGAGGGATAAACCAGCTTGGAGGAAGGGTGAGGGCCGGAAATATAATAAACGTCTCTTGGATAACCAGAAGGGTCTTAGCTCAGTCTGATGTGTTCCTCGTTCTCATCCACTCCTCCTCCACTTGGACTTCCAACAAGATGACACGTCTTGTCAATGACACGTGGCAGAGACCCAATTGCTCGTCAAGACAAAAACATCCCAGGTTGTGCTGTGCAGTGAACTTCCCAGCTAGGGTTGCCAGTGAACTTCCCACACGTGGCACATAATCTCGAACTTAATCATTGCTTCGATGTTAATGGAGGGCTGGAGCTGGCCGGTTGCCGGGAAGGCCTCATCTCCGGTATTCTTTATTTTTTTTTATATATTGTTTAAGACGGGTAATAGTTTGATGGAAGTGGGAGATTTTGCATAGAAGTTGCGGCTTCGTGGACTGCCCCACCGGAAGAGAAATATTATTGAATAGAGAAAAGGTGACGAGGAGGATTGATGGGGAGGATTTGTTTGGAACCACTTGGAGAAGAACGTTAAGGTAGTTTTAATTCAAGTGGGAAGATCGTTGGTGTCTTTGAAGGATAAAGATAGAGCTCTGGACGACGTCCTTTTCATGGAATATACTTTCTTCTTCAAGCGGCTCTTTTCGTTTCTATGAGATACTTGGTGGGCATGGTATTTTGAAAATAGCCCCCCCTCTCGGTAGATCATGAACATTTGTATTGTTTTGAATTTCTTTGATTTTTTTAATTAGATTTATTATATCAACTCAATTTCACAACCTAATTTATCAAATAAAATAACATGTATTTACTGTATGCATTGACGGAGATAGGAGGGCTGGCAGGACCCCAGCTCCTGCGAAAATTTTCCCAGCCGTTTTCTTGGTTCTTATTTAATATATATTTTAATAAAACAATTTTTTTTAAAATAATTCTTTTAATTTGACCCTCCTTATTTATTTTTTTTCTTACTCCACCCCTAACTGTATGGGTTTGAGTGGCCAGATAAAATTTTGTTTATTTTTAAAAAAAAAATAATTTTGTATTTATTTTTATAAATTAATTTTTTTATATATTTTTAGATTATTTTGATGTACTGTTATTAAAAATAATTTTAAAAAATTAAAAAAAATATTTTTTAAATACTTTTTAAATAAAACATATTTTAAAAAGCAATCATAACTATATTTTCAAATAAATTTTACATTATATTTAATATATTGGAAAATAAAAATTGTTCTTTATTGTCAGATACAAAATTAATACCTCATCTTTGAAAATTACATACATGCCACTCCATATTTTTTATTTTGTTGTGTTTCATATATTGAAAAATATATTTGGAATATGATGCAATTATTAAGAGATTCGCTACCCAACCATCAAATTGACTTTGTTTTTCTTTTAAAACCCTTAATACATTGTTTGGATTTTATTTTTTGATATCATTTTTATTTTTTATGTCTTTTAAATGAGTTTGAAAAGAAAATTAAGAAAAATATTTTTTTTATTTTCATTTTTTATTTAAAAGAACGATAATTGATTGTCCAGATTTTTTAAAATTCTAAAAAAATTACATTAGCCGTTGATGATTTTACTTTTTTTTTTTATTTCAATGGGAAATTCAAAACGAATAAGTTTTCAAAACGAAAAACTTCAATTTTTTTATGTAATAAAAATTTAATTTTCTATTGGTGTTCTGAGAGATATTTTTATTCAAAAACAAATAACAAAAAAGCATGTAAGAGAAAATACACGACTACACTTTTTGTATCATGGTAGCTACGGAGTCCGCACGACACCATAGACTACACTCAAAATTGTTTTTTGCACTAAAAAAATCAAAGTAACAAGATGTTTTTATCTGGATCCAATGGGTCAATTCTAGAATTTTCTGTTTGTTTTCTTGCCCAGCCCAGCCAGTGTTCCAACTTGAATCATTTTGAAATTATTCTAAGATTATACAGTTGACTTAATAATTTTAAAAATAACATGAAAAATTGATAAAACTAAAATCTAGTTTAAATATAGATCCCATGGTGGAATGGTTTTTATAAAAAAAATATTGAGAGAGTTATCTATTTCATCCATCTGGGTTTTGTGGCCTAACTGTATAATAAGTAATTTCAATTAAAAACTCTATGAGGTTTTAATTTTTTAGATTATTTTTTATTTAATTATATAATAAAAAATAATTGTTTTTAAAATTAATTACCAATTCACTATCGAAAAATTTATTTAAAAATTTAATAATTATATAAAAAATAAATCAAGATAAACTATAAAACTTGATTTCTAATTAACAAAAACTAATCATAAAAACTTGTAATTTAAATGATAGACTTAATATGGTTTAACAATATTTTTTTGTGACTATCTTATAAAATTATATGATAATAAAAATATATACTTGGGAAATTAAGAACTAATTAAATATCTAGATATTTGTTTAAGATTATAATAAACCTGCAAAATATAAAACAAAAATAAATTATATTTTTTATTAAAAATTATTAAAATATTAAATGATGAATAATAAAAAAAAATTAAATAAGAGCAACCACTAAAAATCTAATTTTAAAATATTAACGTTGAAAAAAAAACCAATAAAAAATTCCAAACATTAACCCATGAGTTTAGGCTTGTTGATTTTATTTTATTTTTTCTATGAGTCCACCCTTCTTTTCTTCAAGGAAAAACAAAGCAGGTGACTCTTCTCAGATTCTGGAAACCATAAGTTGGGTTTCTATGCTCAAAAAAATTATTTTTTAACCATCGTTTATACAAAAATAGTTAAAAAGACACTCAAAAAACTTAAATAAACATTTAAATAACCCAAGGAATTTTAAAAAAATAAAAATTTAATTCAAAACAAAAACTTTTCTGAGGTTTTAGATTTGATTTTTCAAGTAATGTAAAGGTAAATGAAAAACATTAGAAAAATCCTTAATACATGGTTTGGGTCTGGTCATATATGACCCAGCTAGCAAAAACATGTTATTTGATATTATTTTTATTTTTAAAATTGAATTTGGAAAGAAAATGAGAAAAAAAAATGTTTTTTAATTTTAAAAAACAATAATTGATTGTCCATATTTTTAAAAAATTTTCTCAAATTACATTAGACGTTGATGATTTTATGTTTTTTTTTCCTCAATGGGAAATTCAAAACGAACAGGTTTTCAATTTATATTTAAAATAAATAGAGAAAAATCGTAAATGATCCCAATAAATGTACACATTCAATTCTGCAAAATGTGGTTTAATCCATCTCAATTTAAAACTGCCGTCAAATGTAAAGACCGACTTCCCTTCAAAAAGCATCAATTAAAACCTACAAAAGGCCAATAACTAGTCTTAACAATAATTAAAATCCAAGGAATCATGGTGGATTAGAGCATGCTTGACCAAAAGGGATTTAATTGACCAACATTACGATTTCACATTTTAAATGGTTTTGAGAAAAAATAATATTGCTATTTTTTATTTTAAATTGATTTTTTTTTTATGTTTTTATATTGTTTTCATGTGATGATGTAAAAATTAATTTTTAAAAATTAAAAGCATTTCTTTCTACATCCAAATAAATCTTTCTTTTTTTGTGGTAAGGGATGATTATGAGATCCACTAGACGCGTATTAAACTAGGCTCATACAATAATTTATTTTATTTGATGGATAAATCTAAAGGGACGACATGCCGTCAATCTCTCTCTACATTCGATTTAGTTTTGGATTAAACCTAATTCCAAGGTCCAGAATACATTGGGCTCATACCAGGCTTAGACCGACCCATTGAGAAATCTTAAGTAATGGGCCTCATTCTCATTTTCATTATTTTGAAAATGCAGTCAGGCCCAGAGGATTCCTTCCACGTCCCATCACTTGAAAGCTTTGTCTTTGTTGGAGAACGCAATTGATAATTCTAGCTGTATTGATGAAAGAAAGGGCAAAAGGCTCTGACATTGTTATTTATTTATTATTTATTGGAAATAACAATTTTTTAATGGCTTGTTTACCCTTTCCTAACGTCACTGGCAATATTGCGTTGCTCTTTATTTTTTAGATTAATATGGATGTTCGGGTCAGTTTGTGTGTATCATAACTAATCTCATAAATCTTAAAATTAATAACCATAAAAATCTCCAGTGATTATTAATATAAACAATTAAAAACTTGAACCTGAAACCACAAAGAAAACAAACTTTTTAATCCTAAATCTTTATTATTTGTAAGCCTTCAATAACCATCAATACGTGTTATGTTCCTCTTTGCTCTGCTGGGTGCTGGAAAGGTATAATGTAAATTGGCTATTCCACTTCTTCTCTGTGAAATTTATTCAACCACTTCTCCTTTCTAGTTTGCCGTCAAACAAACAGGTATTAATTGACGTGTCAGCTAGCTTCTTTTCTCTCCTGGCATCTTTTACCATTCTAACATAGTTTGGTAAAGCCTTATGGAAAATAACACGACTTAGAAAAGTTTTAGAAAAATAATCTAGTTTTCAACATAATTGTGCTTTTAAATATTGATTTAGTCAGAAGTTAAATAATTCATGGGTCAATTTTAAATATCATAAGGATTCAATAGTTAAAAGATGAAATTCAAAATTCAATTAAAAAAAATAAACTAATGTTATAGGAAAGAAAAATTAATGAATAAATCATCCAAGGCTCTTTTTTCAACCTCATATTATTAAAAAGATTTTAACAAAATAACTCTAACTATACTATACCTTAAAAGAATAATAAACAAAATCATAATTTATTAGAGATTAATTTATTATTAAAATAGTTTATGGTTAATTTAGCGCTAGAATTTTCTAGCTTTTTAAAATGTAGTTTGAATCGTTTTATTGAGGATTTTTAATGATATTGAAAATATCAAAAATAGATAATGACCTAATTTTTCTTCTTTTTTTTCTTTTTTCACATTAATTTATTTTTTTTACTATTGAATTTAGAATATCATTTCTTGGCCAATAGATAATTGAATTTTATGAATGTGATTTACAAGGACATGCGTTGACTTAACAACCAATATTTTCTTGCGTACACAACTAATATTTAAAAAGATGTTTATATTCAAAACTGTGATATTTTTTAAAAAAAAATGCTCACCAACATCATTTTTATAAAACTTTACACAACGCGTGTCAATTTTCAGAAAATGGCTACTTCCTCCGTGACTAATATAAACTTGGGGAAATGTTTCTAGAAAGTCCACTAGACCTAGCATGGAAAAAGGCAAAACAAGTTTCCTCAAGCCCATGATTTGGGGTTTTGAATGAACAATATCTTGAATTCAAAGCAGAAGCCTTCATAATTGGGCAGGCCTTGAATGTCGGAAGATTCAACTTAGACCACCGCCACCGCGCTCGATGGTGGCTGTGGGGGCATGCACTCAATTGGGTGAGATTTGATGAGGATGTAGACAACAATTAGGCTATCGAGAATCAAATGTTAGGTCTAGAAAAGCCATTAAATTTCGAAAGTCATAAATCATGGCAATGCATTTCCCAATCAACGTGGATGTGGCCGTGGCGGTCCAGGGCACATGCTGCTGCTCTGCTTTTTGGAAAATTGCTCAAATTGCATTCGTTGTGGTCGCCCTCCATATTTAAGCCAGTCTCCATTGCTTGTCTGCCACATGCTTAGGCTCTTCCATAAAGGCATAAACACTATCAACGGGTTCCTTCATATATATATATATATATGTATGTATGTATGTATTTTTTAATTGAAAATATATGAAATTAATAATATATTCATTTTATATTTTCAAATATAAAAAATATTATTTTAATATATTTTTAATTAGAGATATTTATACAACATTACCTTACCTTTTAGATTAGGTTTGTTTTTGCATTAAAAATATAATTTTTATATTTTTATATTTTTTTAGATTTAAATTATTTTTTATAATTTTGGATAGTTCGATGTCATAATGTGAAAAGTAAATTTTTAAAAAATAAAAATTATTTTAATATAATTTTAATTAAAAATCATCTTGAAAAACAATTCTCAAACGCTATTTTAGAATTTATTTTTAAAAAAATTATTTTAAATTAAAAAAATTTATCCTTTTAAATTTTTTAAAAATACTAATATCAAAAATAATTTTTAAAAAATATTTTAATATATTTTTAAATAAAAATATTATAAAAAACAAATAATACATACCATCACAATATCAAACACATTCTTAATTTCCTTGCTACTACAAAGCCGGGATCATCCAAACTATGGTATGTACTGTTGTGGAGGATCAAAAGGAGTTTTTGGTTTCCCTGGAAAGGCAAAACCTAAAATAAAATAAGAAGAAGAAGGCCGAATTAATTATATTTTGCCAAACAAAATTTATATTAACGAATTCATTGTTCCATCTTATCTACATATAAACAGCAAATTAAGTTGGTGAGGCCAAGGGATCTTCTTAGCTATCAATTTGAAAACACACGATTGGTTCCACGCCACAAGATCCATCTTATCACTAACAAAATCTAAGGCTGTTATAGTACGATGATAAATACGGTAATCAAATTAATTATATTATAAATCTTTATTGTGATTCTCCATCAATTAATTCAACGAGTTAAACAGTTTAAGCTCTAAATTGTAGTGCTTGGTAAAATATATATATATATATTTTTTAATTTTTTATTTTAGTATTACAAAACTATTTGAAAACCCTAAATATAGTATTAATTAAATGACCTTTTAATCCCAAATATAGGCAGACTAAAATTCAATTATTTTTTATTTAAAACTATTTTTTATTGCAAATCGTTTTATACACTATGTTAAATTTATATATTTTTAAATAAAAAATATTTTCAAAAAAACTAACATCTCATTCTTAAACATCTCCTTAAATATATCAAATGCCAAAAAGAATATTAAATAAATCCATAATGATACATTTTAGCCAAACTCTGAAACAGCATGATGTGCCCATTTTCTTTTCTGTCTTTTTTTTTTTAATGATATTTTGTCACTTTCATTTGTAAGAATAGATGGCGTCCCCTTGCTGCTAAATTAAAACGTATATAATTTCAAACGCAACCGTGTCATTTGCAATATCTACAAAACAAGAATACAGGATTGATCTGGCCATGTTCAAGAACAAATCATGGAGTCAGTTTAAGTAATCACATGCCATGTTGGTCAGCTAATGGAAGAACACCCACTGTTATAGCTACAGCTTAACGACTTCATGGGCCACATAGTCGGAAGGGATAGGTGGGGATGAGGATCCAACTTGTTTGAACGTGCTGTTATTAATGTCAAAAGTACAAAAGGACTTTCTAGCCTTTCGTTCTCGCCAGAGCATGTGCCTTGAGTACTCAGAGGAGAGGGGGTTCCTTCAGGGAGAAAATGGCGAGCCCCTGTTCTCCTCAAGCTCGTGTCCCGTGACCACTGGAACAGCATCTGTACTGTATGTGGGTTACTTCCGGGAACTGAAGCGCCCATTTTGGGGTACCCTCAAGGTCTGAACTCAAAGTGATGGCCAGTCTCATGCTCTCTGCTTCAACAGATTCAAGATTAAACCTGAATGGGTTCAGTTTTGGTCACCATTGAACCATGAAAGTTCTGTTGTCTGCCATCCACAGACTTGGTTCTGCGGAACCATAAGAACCAGGATCGGATAAATTTTCCCTCGACAGGGCCATCTTGGTGGTGGGTGGGAATGAGGTCTCGGGGTTTGATTACTGGTGCATGTATCTAAGGAAAGGTTAATTGACTTTGAGGTCGATCAACTAACACCTGTGTTTTCCTCCGTCCCAATAAATATTGAGTTAAATGTAATCCAAAATAATTAATATCCTTTTGTCGTAATTCAGATATTGTTTTCTAAGAATAAGACTACTATATCTAATTTAATAGTATTTTATTTTCTTTTATTTAATGAGCAATGATATCTTCAAATCAGTCTGCATTTGATTAAAACTAAATTCGTTCTAGAAATGCACCGCTATATCATCCTATTGTTTTTTTTTTCCTTTGAATAAAGGTTTAAATCTGTGATCCCATAGCTTCTTCCATGCATGATCCCATCACTTCTAGCAGGCAACCCAGCAACCCCCATCTTTACATTGATGGCTTGGGCAACCTTCTACTCTTTTTTAAGGCTTTGAAGATATACGATACTATTAATAAATGTCTTCCGTAGCTCTCAATTTTATTTTATTTTTATTAATTTGTTTTTGGATAGAATAAAAACCTCAGCTGGGGTCACCTGACTGTTATAAAAAAACAGAGAGAGACGAGAGAGAATTGATCAGAAATCTGGGTCACCTGTTGGCGGGTATCTTCTAATATAATGAAGTCGCGAATGACAAAGGCCTTTAATTATTACTTTTTTTTTCAGAAAACGACCCAATATAGTTAACGTCTCACCCTATATGCCTGGAGGTGGAGGGCAGGGAGCTCGATACACCCACATGAGAGAATCATTGCAATCTCTCATTCTGATTTGCATGTGCACCGCTGCTGCTATCTATTATATGGGTTTTCTCTGGTAGCCATAACGAAAGGGATTGTGTGAGAACACATTTTAGACCGCAGAAAAGACCAATCCATCAAAAGAAGTTCCATGGCTTGCATGTGCCTTTCCCCTTTTGTTCTCCCTCCTAATCTATTCTCAAATCTCAAGTAGGTCCCTTATCGGGAGGGACGTACCCTTTCGGTAGTTGGCTAAAGGTATTTCCTTTTTCCTTTCGCACTTGAAATTCAATGGTGAAAGCGTAGTTAACAAATGGTCAAAAATGAACTGAAGAAGGTAAAGTAGTTGCCTCCCGTGATTGTTGCCACTAATTGGAAGGCGGGGTAAGAAAGATGGTCAGAGGAGCTTCTGACGAAGTGGGTTTTGGGATGCTTGATACGGAAGGGGCTTATGATGATATACTGAGCTAATTAAATAGCTTCATTTTACAGGTTCTGCCTTCACTTGTTGATAATTTTGGCACAGAGTTGTAATAATCATGGACTTTAATTTGGTGGTTCAACTTTCCTAGTCACTTGCATTAATTCAACTGGTAAGGTTTGAAAGACTTTCCGCCTGTCTTTACCTGCAGTCCGTTTCATTTTGTCCTTGGCTCTGTCATTGTTTGACTGAGGGGGAGGCGGGAGGGAGAGTTTAACATGAAAAGATAATTGATTATACTATAGATCAACACTTCTGCACTTGTTTTCTCTAAGCCCATCAAAATTCTCAGAGAGAATTCCTAATGGTTCAAAGATTAACAGGCCGAGGTTGTAATCATCAAAGTTGAGTACAAAGGGAGGTAAAAGATTTTAAAAGGGAAAAAAAAGAAGAAAAAAACACATAACAATGGGCAAAAAGAACTAGAAATTGGAGGGAAGATAAAGCCATGGAAACTAATACTTAAGACTTCTCTTCACCTTCCTCATTTTTGATTTCCCTTCTGCTTAATTACTTTTCTAACTAGCTAATTAATTAATTATAGCCCAAATCACTTGTAGCAAATATTGTTTCTTCAATATTTCAAAATCAGCTAGCAACGAGCCCCTTTCCTGCAACCAAGTGCACCCGCTCCCCCTGTTATTGTACCGACAAGCGAAGATGGTCTTGCACCCAAGCTTGATGCCCTGGCATAACTTGAAGAAGCACCTGCACCAGATGCTGTGAAAAACGCACCATTCACTAGAAGGTCTCCTTCGGACCTCCAATTCCAGTGCTTCCATTCACTCTCTGGTGCATCTTCATGTTTTGTTACCTGCATTATTAAAAAATCATAAACGTGTTAGGGTTTGTCCCATTTAAGGCTTACAAAAGCGAAGCCTTTTCCGCATTGAGTATCACAAGGAAGTTAGTTATTTCAGTTGGGCAATAAATGGGTTCTCAGCTCCTACCTCTTTACTGAACCTGATGTCGGGCGCTACAAATCTATTGCCTTGGCTGTTGATGGTCGGGTTAGCACTCCCTCCAATGGCGTACATTTCCCAATGGGTGTAGTCATTGTTGACCACATGGAAATACCCGTGTCTGCATCTGAAAATGTGAGCAAATACTAATTAGTTTCAAATCTTGAAAGATAAATGAACACCTGGATGGCTGGTAAGGGGCATGTTGTTAGCTAATTACTCCACTAATAAACACTTTCGTAATTAAGAAATAAAATACTTGTTATAACTTTCTTTTTTACCTTGGCATTCTCTGGACAAGCCCTTCTCCAAAGTGATTAAAGGCTATGGTGACTTGCATGTTCTTGTCTTGAGTATAGGAATCGCTGTGCCCCAGAAGCATGACTTTATCATGGTGGGTCATGTAATTGTTCGAAATGGTGATGGCGGAGGACCCATGAATGGCATCGACAAGTCCATCGTTGCAATTTGACAACGAATTATGGTCCACCCATACGTGAGTACCACCGAAGATGGACACGCCGTCACCATCGGATATAGTCCTCCAGCCAAAGTGCTGTGGGGAGTCTCTCACCATAGCATTCCCTCCTTGCTTGCAATCGTGTATGTGTAGTCCATGTATAATAATGTTGGTCACATACTGTATGGTGATGCACGGACCACCAGCAATATGGACACTAGCACCTCTACCATCAATCGTCTTGAACGAGTTCATGATCAATTCTTCCTTGAGTTGAATTGTCATGTCTCGAGCGAAAATGATCCACAATGGCTCATCCTGGATCACAGCATGCCTGAGAGTCCCTGGCTTAGGGTTCACAGGATCATCATTGCCAGAGTCAGTGACCACATAAATCTTACCATCTCTTCCACCAATGGCATTCTTACCAAACCCAATTGCACAATCCGCAAGCCTCTGACGGTTCTTCTCCCAATTGGGATCACACCTCCAGCAATCATCAATGGGGTTGCCAGTTCCGCAAGAGAGATAGCCCAACTTCCTCCTAGAAGCATTGATGGCCCTGTCCAAAAAAAATGTAACACATTCTTATGAACACAAGTTATACATAAATTAAACACGGCACCTTCACTATTTGACCGACAATTTGCAAGTGGCAGTGGAGCCACAGACGTACCTATGCACTTCTTGTACTACAAGTTCCGGGTCCTGAACTGGGGAAGAGGAAATGAGAGCTGGGGTTAGCAGAGAGAAGAGGAAGAGGAGACAGAGAGAAGGGTTTGCCATTGTTTGTTTGCTTCTTCGAGAGGAGAGAAACTGTGAGAAGAGAGGGAAGGGTGTGAGAGATATGAATGGAGAAAAGGGAGTTTATAAAGACATTAAAGCCGGGCTAAATGGGCGTGATTAAACTAGACTAAACATGTGGGGTCCAAGATGTGCTTCGTGATTTCTGGATTTACGGGATTCCTACAGCGGGTCGTTTTTGCCGTTAAGGGTAGAAAATTACAGTAAAAATTGAAGACACCGAGAGGACAACTCCATCTTCTCGTTTTTTCAACGAGGCAGCTCCACTCTGAGTTTCATCTCAGAGTTGCGAGGCCTCGCTGCCAAAAGGTTACGAGAGCTGCAACATGAACACGAGATGACCATCTTTATGAAATATTATTTCTCGCAACTCTTTTAATTAGTGTGAGGAACACATATTGATGCTGATTTTTGAATCTTTTCCTCGTGAAGGTACCAAGGAAAAGATTATGAAGTAGCTAGCTAGGCACGCTAGTAATTCAAATGTCAACATATCCATATCCATGAGATCAAGCAGAAACAAACAAATTGTTAGCTGTTTTACTCGTCTATGTAAATCTAGTCAAGAGTGAGCTGTTTTTTTTTTTTTTTTCTATCTCTAGATCTCTGGTAATGAGCTCGTAGCCTTGTCGCTCATGACAGTAATCTACAGTCACCAGCTATGGTGGAAAAAGCAAAAGCCAGAGCATAGCATATATTGCTAGCACGCAGGTTTTTTGTCTCTTTTTTCGTCAAGTTAATTTCTGGATTTCATGGGCCCATAAATTCCCTGTCTTACATGCTAAAGGTTAAAACTAAAAACTACCACCACGTTAATTATTTTTAAAATGTAAGGTGTTCAATTTACTCAATTAAAAGCAGCAATAATCAAGAGGATATGATCTTGGCAAAGCAAGTGATCATATCTCTGGGTACCCTCTCTTTTCTTTTTATATATCTTGATACTACTTATACATGATCCACAGGTAGTTCATCTCGAGGGAGAATTTGGCAATTTAAAATCCTCAATCGGTCATATATTTACATATTAACTACTAAATATAAACATTAAAATTTAAATCATGTATGGTTTATGTCTTTAGTTGACTTCTTACCACTTGATTATTACCCATTATATATTATAAGCTCGCTTGTGTTCAGATGCTTGTTCAGGCAAGGGGACAGCAGTAGTAGAGATTTCTTAGTGACAGAAGAGTGAGACGTAGAATTAGCGATAAAAATGATTTGATAAGTTATCATGTGTGTGTGTATATGGTAGTAGAAAACATCATGTTTAACCGAACCCCATAGCCCTCGTCTTTTTCAATTGTTTATGAGTAATGTTAATTACTTGATTTAAAAAAAAAAGGTAATTAAACACATCAAATTTTAAAAAAAAAAAAGGTGCAAAACTTAACGTGGGTCCCACAAAAGAATAGAAATAAATATTTATTAAAATCATTGTATTTTTTTAATGAGGGGCTACAAGAACTCGTGAGCACGCATGGGTTTTTCATAATTAATTGTAGCTAGGGAATACACAAGATTATCGATGCATTACTTAATTATATACGCCACACTTACGAATTGTGGCCAGCCAATTGATCAAAACATTTAATTTTGTAAAAATAAAATAAATAAAATGATTTGATGATAAGTACTTGGACCAAGAAATCCTTGTGGCAGCATCCGCACATGCTTTTGCCCTCCAAATCAAACCTCACCAGCTGCTTGTAGGCCCGAAATTATTATTATTTTTCTCCTTTCTTTAGTATATTTCTTCTTATTTTTCCTTAATTCATCCCTTTGATATTGTATTCTCGACCGCAAACCTCGCCGGTGATTTACACAAGGAACAAAGACCGGAAGCACAATTCTGACATGGAAGAATCGTGGCCCATCAAGCTGACACTTGTCAACGACATGCCGTGTACATCTGGACCCGTAAGAGAAGGCGTGGTATCCGTCGTTTATGTTCTGGCTTCTGAAAGCTACGGCCGCACATGGGAGGATTTCTGTTCCTCTCTTTTTATGATTCCCGTGTCTGTGTAAGACAATCTGGGCCGCTGGTTATGGATTTGGAGTGTAATAAGAGCCCTTGATCTTGGATGGTGGTGGGGGAGGTTGATATAGCTTTCTTCTTTTCTTTTTTATAGTGAAGAATAGTATGAATTATATTTAAAAATGTTATTTAATAATTTAAATTATTAATTTAAAATATATTTTTAATATAATACTATAACTTTAATAATAAATATCATGAATTTAAATTTTATTATTTTTATTTAATTAATAAAAAATTTAAATATAAAATAATATGAATCTATACAAAGAATTTTTCTTTAAATAAATATAATATCTTATTTAAAAATTTAAATTATTAAATTAAAATAATTTTTTAATATAATATCAGCATTTTAACTATTAAAAAATTATGAATTTGAGTGGTGGGATTGTGAGTGGGTGAAAGCTACGTAGCAACTCCTCACATCCACCCAATCACACGTGGAGCTTAAAGGCAATGCCATGTGGCATTCTCTTCCTCTAGCCAATAGGTTTCTCATTCTCACATGCAAGATCCCTCGTTATTTCACATCAAATCAATCTCTCTTCTTAGGCGGGAAGGAAAGTCAACATTTTTATGCTTTGAATTATTCATTTTTTCATGATTTCAGATATTCACACTGTCAAATTTCGGAGCACAAAACACTTTTTAACACGGTATCACCGACGAGTAATTTTGTACTTGTTAGTTAATCCCTTAATCACCACCTAACCTCTGTCATTGGATTTAAACACAGTTAATCCCTTAATCAGCACCACCCAACCTCTGTCATTGGATTTAAACACAGTTAATCCCTTAATCAGCACCACCTAACCTCTTTCATTAGATTTAAACACAGATAGGTAGCGGCACAAGGGTTTGACATGTGGTTAATTTCTTCAAGTTTGGAAGACTAAATATTAGGGTTCGATCGCTTTCCACAACCCCGCTTGAAGGTTTAGTTAGATGGTCACGACAGGGGGTCGTTTGCATAAAAAATGACAGGAATAAAAGCAGAGAAAGTGCTATATCTATGGTGGTGTTCACACACTTCGTAATCTCGGAGAGATAATTTGCACACTGGATCGGGGCTAGGGGCCGGGAAGTTGACATAAACCTAGATGGAAATTAAGTTCAAGATGTGCCACATGAACATGCATGGCTCAAGAGGTGCACGCGACTGCAACACTATATATATGTGTAAGTATACATGAAAATATTCGAAAAAAAATAACATCAAAGGAGACAAGAGATCAGTGGAGATTGTCAGGAAGCAGGAGGGGAAGCTAGGCCCAGCGCCCACCGATATCAAGATACTGAATGAATGCTTTACAGCACCATTTATCGAGTGGATGTTAGGGTTTGAATAAAAAAAGAGAGCATGATCAACGACGTGTACGTAGGTATATACAAGGCATGGAAGTCTATCAAAATTCCAAGCCACATGATCGTAGATTGTGGGTGGTCCACCTCATCTCCTTAATTACACTTGATTTAAGAGCCAACATAACCTCCCGACCGTATTCATTTCTCTGTTCGAGTCATTTTACTGGGGCCTGCGCATGCTAATGGGTATATACCAGTACTTATTTATGTTCTTCATCGCAATTCATTAAATCATAACTAAATTCGTATGGAGAAATCACTGCAGCTACAAGCCTTCAAGATGTTATTATTATGATTTATGATCTCAATTTTTGGGTAGTTCAACTCGTAGTAATTGAAGCACAGAGGCATGTTCAAGATGGTATATATTGATATTAATTAATAAATAAAACTTGTAAGCCAAAGCATAACTTTCCTTTCTTTTTTATTTCTTCTGAAATCGCTCTATTGTCTCTAGTTATCTGTTGGCTTCTGGAGGCTCTGTTTTTTTTATGCAGTTTACTCGATACTCCCATGGCCGGTCCACGCATAACTGGAAAGAATTCATTGAGCACCAAAAAAAGAGAAAAGGGTAGACAATTAGCCGATTGAACTTGTCAAATCACATGGCATTATTTTAAGAGAGTGGATGCCGCTAGCTCATGTATATTTGATGAGTTAAAATTAATACCCATAAAGACTCAGCTCAGATTGTAAGTATTTTCCCCTGATGCATCTATCAAGGTCCCTATGTATCCTCGAAAAGTTTGCAAGTTTATATGAATGTATTTAAGATTCAGAAGAAAACTATTTAATTTTAATATATAAAAGTTAATTTGGGAATATCCTCATATAAAATAAATTAAATTACATTTTGGGATTAAAAAAAAAGATATATTATTTGAATAATATAATTAATTTAGACTACTCATTAAAGAGACGCTAAGCTTTCTATTATTAACGTTGAGGTCTCGAAACAATATCTGAGGAGTCGTTTATATCTAAAATATAGGATATCCATGAAATTTCTTATATTTTAATCTACCCTTTGATTTTAATACAAAATGATATATAAAAATCAATCAACATTTATGATGGTCTCAAAATCTATGATATTTAAAAAATAAAGTTAATATTTAAAATAATTTATTAATCTTTTAATTCAAACAATTTCATTTATTTTCTATAATTAAAATATTTAGTGACTTGACATGAAAAACCAAATGGTTTTTAAATAGTAACAGATTATGTTTTATAAATCAGGTAACTAGCAACTTAATACAAAGTTTGATAAGTTAAATGACTAATAATTGTTATAATAATAGGTGATGCTTGGCAGATCAAGTGATTAATAACTTTATTAGTAGTAGATAATATCTGGAAAATCAGATTGCCGATGGCTGATATCTATTAAAAAAATAATTTAATGAATATAAAATAATTTAATAATAAATTTTGTAATTTTCCAGAGGGAAAAAAAGTTCACCGTACATGTCTCTCTAATTTTTTTAATCCATTTTATTTGAATCCTTCCATTTAAATCTTAATCAAAACCTTTTAGCGTCATGGAACCACTCGAAGCCATTGCACTCTTGTACGCCATGCGTAGCTTGGTACTATGATGCCACGAAAACGGGACCTCAAATGATGAACCGAAAAATGGGATTTGACAAAGCTTCAAAAGAAGGCAATGGTAATAGACATATTGCATAATCATTGGCATTCATGTGGCCTGGCTGTAATTTTCAATCAAGGTAACTCTTTTTTATGTGGAGACGCCTGGACCTAATCATTTTCGCACCTAGCCTCCCCATTTTTAACCACCGAGATGCGAGGGCTGCTCGCTTTAATCAATTGTGCTTGGGACATGTCTTGTAGTTAAGGTCAAACCTGCTCCATGATTACCTGCAGATCCTCCTCTTTAGGTGTGGATAGATTGACAATCATTTATATTGACTTAGATGAAGCCAAAAGACACCAATTTTGCCGAGATGATCATCTATACATTCACCTAATCTCTCTCGTGCTGCCGACCCATGTTGTTAACTTCTATGGTTTTGACCCATGTTGCACCTTTAATTAAATTTTAGATTCATGTTTTTAGAAATTATTAGTTTGGATATTTTAAAATTATTTAAAATTTATATAATCATTAATTTTAAAATTTATAAAATTAATTAAAGTATATACAAGTTAGCTCAGATTCTACTTAAAGTAATATATAAATAAATAAAGGCTTGGGGTAATGAAATCAAAATTCAAAACTGTAATTTTCTTTGTTCCGGTTGCTCTGAAGGATTAACCTACTCAACAATTTTGGAAGTTAGTTTGTCTACAGGCTCTGATAAACAATAGAGATTGCTTGAAAGATCAATCGCCCCTGCTGGCTGCCATCCAAAAATGGATGATTAGCACAGCACTACGCCCAAAATTGCAGTGCTTGTAGGGAGTAGGGACTCATTGGGTTTTGCTCCTGTCAATCTCCGGAATCATCGATCAAGAGTTGGTGTTCCCAATTGAACTACTCACAAAAAAGTTGATGTCGCATTTAACAGAATTTTTAAGGCACAGTAATAAATCATAGTTTTAAAATTTAATCTGTTTTGAAAAGTTAATTAATTTGAAACTGAAATCAAATTAAATTTAAAAAATTAAAAACCTTATTATTTTTATGAGTTGACCCACTAAAACCATGTAAAAAACTATTGAATATTTATTTTTTTTAACTAAAATAATATTTTTTTAATTTATAAAAATAATTAGATTTAATTTGATGACTTAATTAAAAATCATAACCAAATCTTAAACCTGGTTAATTACCGGACCAAATTTAAAAATCTTAATATAACGAAACAAATAATATCTTACTATAAATATTATTAATAGATCTCATATAAAAATATTATTAACATATCCCATATAAAGCTTGGATTGGAAAATCAATCCAATATATATAAAAAAATAATAATTTTATTTTTTATAAATGTTATGTTAGAACAAGCATATAATAATGATTTTTATTTTTTTATAATAGTAATTAATTTCAAACCGTTATAAATCGTTCTTAAACTAATTCTTAACTTTGATACAAAATTTTTAAATCGTCCTGAAACTTATAATACATATTATTTAATTTAAATTTTACAAACAGTCATCAAAAGATTTGAAATTATAACAAAATAATTAGGGAGACAGGAAAAGAAGAATCTATAATAATAATAATAATAAATCTATGTCCCATTCCAACAAGGAGGATGACAGGCCAATCACAGTCACTATTAAAATATCAGCCAGGTACATGGGAATTTTTTAATATCAAACAGATTCTTTTTATAAAAACAAACTGTGTGTGATAATAAAATAAAAAATAGCTCTAATTTTTATAAAGTTATTTTGTTTTTAAGTCAAATAAAAACAAACCTTTAAATAACATACAAATAATGAAATGGTGCATTTTTTTAATTTAAAATGTTTAAAAACACATAAAATAAAAACAAGCGAAGCATGTGGGTTTACCCAATTGCTTGGTTGATATACGGGCCTAACTCACACGCCATGCTTTTTTTTGTTAACAGTAGATGGTGTAAGTGGATATTTTTTAAAATCAAATTTTATTTAATTCAATTATAATATATATATATATACACGTGGATATTTTATTTAAAATCATTTTTTTTTGTTAACAGTAGATGGTGTACGTGGATATTTTTAAAATCAATTTTTATTTAATTGAATTAAATAAAAAT
Organism: Populus pruinosa; assembly: GCA_026413675.1. Taxonomy (NCBI): domain Eukaryota; kingdom Viridiplantae; phylum Streptophyta; class Magnoliopsida; order Malpighiales; family Salicaceae; genus Populus; species Populus pruinosa. Next base: position 15,475,795 of record CM048606.1, read on the forward strand.
TGATTTTAAAAAATATCCCTGGACAGCAAAAGTCAATGATTTAAATTTTGGTAAGAAAATATGTTTTATTAGCTTAAATTTAATTTTATTATTAATATTGTTTTTGCCTTTACAAAAACATATCTTTTTATTAATAGCATGATTGTTTAATAAGAAAATGCCATTAAAATAAAAATTCATAAAAATACCAATCATTTTAATTAAGAAAGAAAAGATTATTTTTTCAATAAAAAAATCCTTCTCCTTATTCATTTATTTCTTTTTTTCCAATAAAAAATAAAAAAATCATTCTTGATGATTTATCAGTGATAAAAAAAAAGAAAAAAAAGAAAAATTAATCAAAAGATTAATATTATTTTCGTCTAATATTCATCAGTATATTTTTTTTATATAAATTTTGCATATTAGATTCGTATATAATAAGTCACTGATGACAAAGTAATTGTTAATATATAGGCAACTGTCCTTTGTGAGCAAACCCAGTAAAAGTCGGTTTTGTTTTAGCGTTGTTTTCTCCTAGAGTGCATTTGTTTTGTAAAAATGATTTTTAAGAAAATAATTTTTAATTTTTTTATATTTATTTACCATTAAAAAAATTAACCAATAAAAAAACAAAAAACAAGCTCTATAAAAAAATAATAATTTTATTTTCAAAAAAATATTTTTCTTTTATTTCGGGTAGAAAATATTTTTTGAAAGTTATAAAAAATTTAAAAATATAATATTATTTATTGATTATATTAAATTTAGTGCTAAAACTTTTGATCGCTGCATATATTTTATTTTAAATATTTATTTTTTAATTTTATCTTTTAGAATTTTATTTTTATAGTAACTTTAATTCTCATTTTTATAATAATTATTTTATTATTTTTTAATTAAAAATTTTAATCTATTAAATTTGTTCTCATTATTTTTTATTATTTTTTATTTTATTTGAAATAATTTATAAAATGATTATTATTATTATTATTTATTATTTAATTATTTTATTTTTTAAAAATCTAATCTCTGTTATTTTAATTATTATTTATTTCATTTTAGATAATTTATAATTGTTTTTAATTTCATTTTTATTTATCTTTTTAATTTGAAAGATTTATTTCTTATTATTTTAATAAACTAAAAAAATAAAATACTAATAAATTTGTTTTGAATTTTTTTATGATATAATCAAATACTAAAAAAATATTTTTTAATTTATTTTTTATTATACTATTAAAAATTAAAAATTAAATTAATTAATTTTTTTAAAACTTACTTTAAAAAAGCTATTTACCAGTAAATAAATAAGTAAATAATTCACGATTTTATTGGATGAGGTGTCCTCTTCCAAACAGTGAAAACAAATTTGAGGAGCTGTTGTCCTAAAAACCCTTGATGCAATGAGTAGAGAGTTGACAGATTCTAGCGGGGATGGGAGGCTTTTTGGGGGCCCATTGGGGTATCAGTGAACTTGGGAATTTTGAGGGTTTTTGGGGGCCTATCGGGGGCCCATTAGGGTATTAGTGAACATGGGAATTATATCATTTCTAGGAACGTGAATGATGCAGACTGAAGCAAAGTTGGAAAATCATTTGCAGAAAATAAAAATGAAGGCAATGAGAAGATCGGTAGATTCGGGAGTGGTGGAGGCGAACTGCAAGTGGGCGAGGGATTATTCGGAGCCATACTATCCTCCAGGCTCTTGTCCTTATCTTTAATAAGGATTTTGATTCAATGGCATCAATTTTGCAGGCGGTATTTGAGTTTGTTTTTTAAATTGTTTTTTTTTTATTTTAAAAATATATTATAATAATTATTTTTTTGTAAATTATAATTAATATTAATACATTAAAATGATTTGAAATCATTAAATATAATTAATTTAAAATAAAATAATTTTTTTAAAAAATAAAAATAAATAGGGTATTGATCATCATTGTTATAATCATCATTGACATCATCAAATTAATGGTGGTGTAGATATTGATTGAGAGATTTTATGAATTTCTTTAAAAATAATACTAGATAAGAGATAAATTTATGAAGAAACAAAATGATAATAGAGAAAATTAGAATTCTTTCTATTCTTTAATTTAGAGATTTTTCATGTCTTATGTAAAAAACTTTAACTAATTTATCTTCAAGAAAAGGGAGAGATTCAAACTTAGTGAGAAGAGAAAAATCAATTAAAACACTAGATTTTGGTTTTAATTTGGGTTCATATCTTTTAAAGAGAAATCGATATTTGAAGGGAGGAGAAAACATTTATGAAGTGTCTTTTATCTGAGTTTATGATATATTATATAGGAAAGTAGGTTGATCTCACTCAAATTTACGTATCCATTGAGTGAGAGTCTTATTCCAAAACTGTGTATCTTGAGAGAAGCCGAGAGATCTACATATCCTCCTAACCATTCCACAATCACGCAAGCAGTGGAGTTCGTCTTCAGCAGCAATAAGGCAACGAGGGCATGCCGGCGTGGAGGTCAAATGACGATTCAACTGAAGCAAATCGGCAGGCAAGGCACGGTGAAAGATCAGCCAAATAAAGAATTTAATCTTTTCCGGTACTTGCAGCTTCCATATCAGAGCATAACTCTTTCTCCCTTTAAAGCAACCAAAGATATGCTGATTAGAATCATATATACCTGATGGATTCCCTGCCCAGCACACCCTCTCAGCCCAAGTAGCAGTTTGAAGGAAGAGATGTGGACATAATTCTAAGTTTGATATGATCTGGAATAACTGTAGCCAATCGTTCAAAATCCCAGAGCCTTCACGCACAAATTTCTATCCATGGTATTCACTACATCGACAAGAGAACCAGGACAACCTCCCTCAGGCCACAGTGAAACATCACCTTTCCCTACTCTCCATAAATCATAGATCCATGATATTCTCTGCAAGTAAAACTAATAGCAGTGCACAATCATAGGCCCATCACTTCTAACTGGGCAGTGCAAATCAAGTATGGATGAAACACAATAAATATTGCACTTTACCTTGTCTAAATGCCTAAAACAGAGCTTATATGACGGTTTCCCTTTATCCAACAAAATTTCTGAATTTTTAATTCTCATGAAAACTTTTTATACCAACTCATTTCAGAGTTTTATTTAAAATTATATTATAATATATAAAAAACTATATATTTAAATATATTATAGTTGATGAATACATTATTAATTTATAATTTTATATTATAGTTGACTAACTTAGATGTATCTTAATTAATTTAACAAGTCCTCAAATTAATAATTATATAAACTTTCATTCACTTTAAAGTTTGTAAAATTCAAATTAGTGATTTATAAAATGTAAATTTAGGACCTATTACACTTCTAAGTATTTAATTAATTAATATTTACTTAAAAAAATTATGGTTTTAGTTATGATGATGACTTTTTAAAAATAATACATGAAAATATTTATTATTTTAAATTTTAAATATTATCATATACTTAAAAAGTCACAGCTAAAATTACAGTGAAATTGTCATGGTTAAATTGGTGATTTTTAAATGAGAACTTAATCAATTAAATATTTATAATGGGTAATGTTGATATAATATAAATATAAACATCTCAATAAATTACTTTACGGATATTTATGAAGAGAAAAAATATATATTTATTTGAATAAATTAAATTTTTATAAATATCAAACACTGAGATTTAATAAAATGTATACATAATTAAGTTAGATTAAATATAATAAAATATTATTAGTAAATTAATGAAAAGTTTTAATGAAAAAGTCCCCACTTAATTAGTGTAATGGAACAGAACATTTCGAGCACTTCAACCCATTTCGATTAATATAATATTTTCCAAATTAATTTATAAATGCCCTTTACAATTCAACATTGAAGGAGGAGTAATAAAACTATAGAAAATCCAGTCAGTATAGAAGAGACAGAGGAACCGCGTAATAGGTAGAGCCATGGCACCCCGAAATCTGACAACCTGGAGAATTCGTCCCCCTGCTGCAAGCATTCAGATAGTGCAGGGAATCAACAGCTGGTTTCCAGGTATGCTTTTCCGACGAAGAAAGAAGGGAAATAAAGAATCGCCTGTCCAGAAGCTGGGACGCACTGAAATAGAGAAACTACAGTGAATCGTTGATGCTTTTCTTGATTTTTTTAATTGAATTTCGATCTAGAATTTCATGAATTATAATCTTATTTTTTAGATTTAATTTCATTTTTTTTTCATTTATTGACTCAAAGAACATCTGGTGAAGATTCTAGTCGCAAATCATTAACATTTTCTTTGGTTGGAAATGGTTGTAAAATAACATAAATATTACTTGGAAGAAAATTATCGAACTACCACCGAGTCTTTGGACGAACAGCTTTGAGCAACCGGCTTGTTGGTTTATTTATGAAAAAATTGTCAGAAGACATGTCTCCTTCCCAGCTTTTTCCTTGTTCAAAAATTATTCTCTGCATCGGAGGAGATGACTAACTTACCGGCAATCCCTTCCATCTCATTAACGTTCTTCGAGGAGTGAAGCTGCCTCCACATTACACCCAGGTTCTATGAAACCAAGTATGAGAAATGCTCAACTATAATAGCAGCTAGAAGGAAATTAACAATAGACGTCTCCTTGTTAAAAACCTCCAATCCTTGTATTTTTTTATTACAATTCCAAAGATCAGCACTCAATGTTAATTTCATGCTTATACTTAATTAATTAATTTAATTAGAAAAACAAAATTTCTTCTGAAAAAACTAGATTCAAGAAAAAATATTCTTAGCATGTCTCTGAGTTCATGGGGATTTTTTCATCAGAGTTCTTGTTTTCGCTGTTTCCTGCGTTGCAAACCGTGTTGCTTTTTGGTCTTGAAACATAATTTGCACCTCGTAGACAAACACACCTGCATATACCAGGTTTTCATTCCAGAACCGGGTCAGCACCAGCAGTCATCTGGTGGTATGGGGGTGGCGGCGACGAGACACAAAGTGGGAGTACCATACCAGAAATAACTAACACTAACAGAATGAGTTAGTTAAAGCATCCATCCATACTCTCCCTCTCTTCAGCCGCCAAAACAACACAAAAGATAGATATACCTTTCTTCTCATTCCTTCTCTTCCCTCCTCTCCAAGAAAAAACTTGAATTCCCTCAAGAAAATGCCTCCTCTAAAAGCACTTGCCATCTTGGTCATCTTTTTTGGCATAGCCTCGATCCTGTTGCAGCACAGGTATTGGTTACCACTCTCTTCCAAGGTACTTTCTTTCTTACACTTTCATTTTTCTCAGTCCTGGTTTATCTACTTAACTGAAGTTTCTTTAAAGTTTTAGAGCTAAGCTTTGCTTTCTGACTGACTTTCCTTCGTGTATTTTCTTGTTCTTGTTGTATATTTTGGGTTTTGAAGGCCAATTTCGAATTCTGTTAATTTCTTGGTTACTTCTATGTTTCAACATTATTCTTACTGTTTCGATGCCTTTGTTTTCTCCCTAAATGCTCATTTTCACTCTTTCTTTCACTCCTTCCAGTCTAAGATTGTTTAAGGGTTATTAAACCTGCAACATTTGCTTTGTTTGCTTTCTTGCATGCATTTTCTTTTTGCTCTTCTTTTTGGTGCGCACTTCTTGGGTTTTTTTGAAGGCCAATTTCAGTTCTTGATGTTAATCAATGTTAGCTCCCCTGCTTTATCTTTTGCTTTCTCTCATTTTCTTTCCCCCATTTAATGCTTCTTTTGTGTCTTTTGAAGGGAAAATCAACTCTATATGCACTTCGACAGTCTACCGTTGGCGTCCATCGCTCTGAAGAGTTTTTCTTGCTGAATTATGAGGCAATGGAGAAGGATTTAAAGGTCTTTGTTTACCCAGGTGGAAACCCAAAAACGTGTTATCACTCAATAGATAAGAAGCTCAAGAGCAATTATGCAAGTGAGCACTATTTCTTCATGAATCTGAGAAACAGTTCTTTTTTGACTGAGAATCCTGATGAGGCTCATCTCTTCTTTATTCCCCTTTCTTGTCAACCAATAGAAGACCAGGTTTATGCTTTAAACCCAGTAATTGATTTACTTTGATCTTTGTGATTGAATGTAAGAAATGGAACATTTGATTTCTTTAATGCATTAATTCTGAGATTACGTTCAACGTACTAATGCTGTGTTAATTAGCTGATTGATGCGACGATAGATATGACCACAAGTTTGTTGAAAGATTCTATTTTAGTGGTTTTGCAACATATGATACATAATTGGGAATTGGAGACTCTGTTCTTTTATATAGTTGTCTGATATGTTCAAGCACTTTCCTATATTTCTTCCCTTCTCACTCATTCTAGGTATACATATAAAGAAACTACATAATTTATTTATTTATTTTTTGTAAATGCAGGATGCTTTACCTCGTTATAAGGAGCTGGTTATCCAGAACTATGTCCGCGACTTAACTATCAAATACCGTTACTGGAATAGGACTTTAGGCGCTGATCACTTTTTTGTCAGTTGCCATGGCATTGGCAACAGGGCTACTGCAGCTTTCCCATTTCTCCTGAAGAACGCAATTCGACTTGTGTGTTCACCAAGCTATGATTCCAACTATATTCCACATAAGGATGTTTCCCTCCCACAGATACTGGAGCTCTCTCTTCCTCCTGAAGGAGATGGCATGTGGAACGAGTAATCTTTTTTTTTTTTTTTTTTAATTTTGTAACAATTTGTTTATGGTAGCAGACTAGCAGTAGTGAGCTTTTGAAGGCATTTATGCAATTCTGGATTCTCTATGAACGTTAATTTTTAAGTGAACTCAAATACTGAACTTTCAGAATCTTGATGCAACTTGCAGCTCAACTATGAAGTCTCTCCCTATCCAGCTATCCCCAGAGGAGACTCACCCTCCCAGGTAGTAAAATATTTACCAGGTTCTACTTTTCTGGATGCTTTTGCTTCATTTGAACAGAACAGCAGTACAATCTGGCATTAAAGTTCCCAAGTATCACATGCCTTTTGGGCAGGCTTTTAGTTTCTAGATATTAGCATGGTAGTTGTATTCTTAAGCATTTATCGCATAGTATTCAGTGGTTAATTCTTGTTGAAGATGTTGGGTTTGAGGATCAATGCTATTTCATCGCAGGACTAAACTTTGTTTCTGGGCTGGTTATCCCAGCACTGAAGTAAGAAAGAATCTTCGAGTTCATTATAAAGGTTTAGAAGAATTTGAGATCCATTTCGTCGAGAATGCTAAAAGGGCGTTTGTGCTAGATAAATTTCAAAAGGAGATATGTAGGAGTAAGTTTTGCATCTGTCCTCGTGGGAAGACTCAAGTCGGTGGTGTTTGCTTAGCAGAGTCGATGGCTTTCGGATGTGTACCTGGTAAGCATGCTTCCTATAAGGCTTTTCTCTTGTTCTTGTGTTGAACTTATTCATTATGCAGCCACACTTGACAACATTTTAACAGTTTTTTGAAGTTTGTGATGATGTCAAGCAATAAATTTAAATTCTTAGATAGAGCATGGATAGTAAAATCAAAAGAAGGGGATGTGTAGTTTACCCCAAAAGCAGTTCATGTGTCTTTCTGCAGTTATCATGTCCGACTACTATGACTTGCCATTCAATGACATCCTTGACTGGAATGCATTCTCTGTAATTCTCAAAGAGGATGACGTTCCCATAATGGGGGAGATTCTCAAAGGCATACCCGAAGACACTTTCGAGAATATGCGTCAAAATGTTCTCAAGGTAGATAAGATTCTTTTCATTATCTGTGATTTTTGTCATTGCAGTCCCAAAAAATTGATCCATCGTCTTCTGTTTCTTGTAACCCAAGCTCATTTCCAATATGCTACCGTAGCTTTCCTGATTAACAGTAGCGTGCTTAAACCATGGAGGAATGTTTAACTTGATAACGTCTGGTGAGATTCTGCAGGAGCAGCACTTATTTATATATCTTCTGGTTTGCAGGTTAGCAAGTACTTCAAGTGGCATTTTCGTCCTGTCAAGTATGACGAGTTTCACATGGTAATGTATGAGCTATGGAAGCGCCGCCATGTCATTAGGTACTGATGAACCACAAGAAGATGGTCCTAAACAACATCTTGCCTTGCTGGTTCCTGAAGCTAAATGCTCATGGCGTTGCATGATGTACTTAATACTTTAACTGAAGGAGATATCTGCCATTGAAATCATGGATTCTTTACAATACCAGAAAGATTACAAATATATCTGTGTGCATATGAGTTGTATAAATTTAGTTGGTATGTTTTTCTCAGCGAGCGACGCAACGTACTTGCTCTGTTTAATCAAGTCTTCAAGTGACGAAGATAACTGCAAATCCAAATAGCTATTTAGACTGGTTTTGAACCGATGAATATATCTGTTTGTAAAGTATGTAATTACACTAAAAATAATCTAAAAAAACTCCTCGTAAAATTATCATTCAACTGCTCACAATTTACTATTACTGGGACCAGTCTACTGATAAATTTACCATTCAATGATGAAACATTTCAACTATATATCAAGTGAGTGTAATTCGGTTCTTTTTGTAGGATACAATTATTATTTCTAAATTATACGAGGATTGATTAGCATTTTTTTTTACCATATTCTTGGAATAATAAAAAAAATACATTTAGGGGTTTTTTTTATCCTCACTAAAATGACTTGATTACCATTGCTGGCTTTTTTTTCTTTAGTTATTTTTTCTTAGCCTTTCAATTCCATGCCTCACACTTTAAAATTTTAAAATAATCATTCAATTTGTTTTTTTTTTTAATTTTTTTCATTATTATTTGTTTTATTTTAAATAATTTATAAAATTAATTTTTGTTTTTTACAATTTCACACTCCTTTAGTTTTTTATATCATATTTGATCCTCATTCTTTTGATTTTAGTAATTTTTTAAATTATTTTTTTATTTTATCTCTCAATATTAAATTGGTTGAAAATTGAGTTTTTTAATTGAGTTCAACTTAAAAATTTGACAGGTTGCAAGTTTTATAGATTAATCATGATTTAAGAGCTCCATCCAAGTTTGCTTTTGCTTTTTATTTTTAAAAATTTTATCCTTTAATATTTATTCAATATAAGATTAAGCTTAATTATTTTTTTATTATTTTTTTTATAAATTTTTTTATTATTTTAAAATTCAACCTAGTCTTATGAGTTGACCAGAATAACTCAGAGAATAGATTGAGTTGAAATTCAATAAAAATAGAGGGGCTATTAACCCAATGTGATTTGATCTAGGTTCTTTCATGACTCGACTCGATCAACTTAGAAAAAATTCAGTCAAAATATGTTGACATTTTCTTTTCCATAAAATGATGTGCTATTTTTATATTTTTTATAAAATAAAAAAAATCTTAGTTAATCCAGATAAGTACAAGCATATGACTAGGAACTTGCCCTAGGTTTATTCTAGGGTTAGATTTAAAAATTATAGATTTTTTTATTAATTTTAAAATTAACCCGAGTTATATCTAGTCTTTTCATTTATTGTTCTTTGTTGAATTTTTTTAGCTAATTTTTAACATTAATATATATTTTTTAATTTTATTATTTAATATTGAATTAATTAAGAGTTGTACTTCTTGATTCATTCTAAGTTTAGAATTTCATGAGTTGTAAGTTTAAAAAATTAGTCTAAATTTAAAAGATTTGTTTGAGTTTATTTGATTTTATATTTTTAAACTTTATTATTTATTTAATTAAAGATTGATCTATTTTATTTTATTTTATTTGTTTTCTTTTGGATTCTTCACTAATTATAAAAATAAAATAGATTATCTCCAAATTTTTTATTTTTTATTCTTGATTAAACCCACACGTCTTTGGAATACCAAATTTAAAAAATACAAGTAGATATAACCTAGTGGTTGTACATCAAGTAGACAATAGCTTCTTTTGCAGATATAAGTCTTAATAATTCTAATTTATTTGTTTATGATGCATTGACAAAGGACTGTCTGATTGATGCATTAACAATTTATTTGGACCACCTCTCATAAACCATATCTTAAAGCTAAAGACAATAATAATAATAATAATAATACGGTTTTTTCCTCTATGATGTCAATCAAATTTAATGTATTTTTTTTTGTAATAAAATTACATAAACAAATAAATTTTACCTATTTTGTAACAAAAATAAACTGAAATGGTCAATGATAAAAAAAGAAGAAGCAAAATTACTAAATGTTGGTGATGTGGTGCATTATATTTTTTAATTTGAAGTATATTAAAATATTTTTTTTAATTTTTAATACCAGTATATTAAACTAATCCAAAATCATCAACATAATTATTTTTAAATACAAATAAAAACAATTAAAAAAAACAACAATTATCACAGTATGAAACATGCATGAAATCATTGGAGCTATCACCGTCATCAACCCTATAATTGAGGACAAAACCATGATGTAGAATTAAAATGGCCCTTTAGCTAATTTTACGAAGGAAGAACTTGTTCTGAATTAACCTTAATTATTAGATTCATGGGATTCAATAGTTGTAGAAACAAAGAGAATCCGAGGACCGCATTGGTCGTGAAAAAAGCAAGGCCATCGGTGTTGTTCTGTTTTCATTTTTTTCAATGTTTTGTGTCCTGAATCTGTGTGTTCGTATCCCCTGTTTTCGTTTGGTCACTGTCTTGATATCTACGACTTACTTTCATCTACAGGGGATTTGTCATTTTGCTGGTGAAATCTGCAACAAATAAAGCAGGTCTGCACAAAAAGACCTGGCAGCGTTCAAACTTCAACAGGCATATCATTCCATTTCGAAGAAGCATCATGTTACTCTGCCTTTCCTTCGAAAAGTATGCCTGTCTTGAGGAACAGAGATGCATTATTGTGCCAGAAAACGGCATTTTGTTCATCACATCACTGATCCGTCTCCCTCCAGATCCAAGGACACAACCTTCCCAGAGTCACTAAACAAAACAAAGATCATGCGAGTTCATTGAATGCAAAGAACCCCTGTACAGCCACCATCTCAAATTTTCTCTGGGAATTTTCAATGGTATCAAACCTCGCTTCAAAGTTCAAGTAAATGGTGGTCAATTAATCACAGGGCCTAGAATCTACAAGCTTCAATGCTTCGTTTTTCAGGCATAGCCAGTTAAATACAGAGACGAATGGGCCCAGAACCCTCTGAGGATAAATGGGCTCGATTCGATTAGGCAGTTTCTTAAAGCCTAGTTGCTTCGTGATTTGTTGTTTAAAATTAACAAAAAAAAAAGAGAAAAATATATTAAAATAATATTTTATTATTTTTTAAAATTTATTTTTGATATAATATTTTTTTAAAAATCTAAATACATTATAAAAAATAATTTGAAAAAAGAAGAAGAAATTTTACAAAAGCAGGGCCTAAAAAAAGAGGCGGCAGCATAGGCAGACGGCGGTTCAATTCAATCAGTTTTGCTCTTTTACCTTTACCTTTTACCTTAAGATTTATTATTCCATATTTTGATAGGGCCACGTAGGGAAACAGGAGGCTGTCCAGCGAGGCTTTTAGCTAGTAATCCCTCCCTGCCGCGGCTCTGACAACAATGTCATTAATTACCAGGATTCCTTTCTTTTTAATAAAAATATTATTTTCAAAATTTCTTTGTCAAATGGTAGGTTTTTTATCTAGCCTTCTAGGCTATAGGCCATAGGGCTCTTCAATTTCTAATCTTTTTCCTTGATTGTACTCTAATTACTCCCACGGCAAATCTGCAATTATGTTTTAGGGTATGTTTAAAATTGTAATGATGGTGAGGTGGGTTAAAGTATTTTTTTTTTATTTTAAAAAAATTATTTTTAAAATCAACACATTAAAATAATTTAAAAATATAAAAAATATTTATTTTAAATAAAAACATTTAAAATATTTAGAAATAAGAATTCACTACATTTCTATATAGTATCTTAGAATAGTATTTTAAATGATATTTTATAAAAATTTGAAAGAAAAAAAATTAAATTTTTTTATTTTTTTAATGTGTGGATATTAAAAAAAATATTATTTTAAAATATTTCTAAACAAAAAAAACATAAGTAAAAGCGTCCTCCTACAATCTAAAATCATCACCGTTTTATACTATGCTTGTATTACCCATTAGCATAAAGTCAAGATCTAGGAAATTTTCAATCTTGAGATGCTTTAAATCAGGGAAAATATTCTAAGTCCTTAATAACCCCATTTTTTTTAGCCTAGGATAGAGGCACTAGAGAGCTCCAAAATTTCATCTCGGTAGAAGCACTTTGTAGCTTGTATTCATGTAATTAACCCATCTTCAGGCTAGTCATGGGGCGGTCGGTCGAATTGTTAAATAATCCTCGTGGGATTCTGCTTTTGTTCATTTAAAATGATTAGTCTTTGATTACCCATTGTATATCAACCACGCATAATAATTAACCTGGTGTTTTGGAATAACCAAGCAACTTGCACTATATAATAATTAATTATCTAATTAATCCTGCATAAAAAGAAGGTTATTGAAGAATATCACGTTAATCTGATGACATTGGCTTCTTTTTATAAAATAAATAAATAAATTAGGAATCAGAACGTTATTGCACCCCAAAAAATAACATAATTAAATGTGAAAAAAAACACTTTGACAGGCTTTTAATTGAACGAGCATATCTTCTTTACTGCCTCGGTTTAGCCAGACATGGCTAGGCTACGGCCATTGTTGTTGTGATTCTGCTACAGAATCTCAACCTTGAAATTTACAGCTCATTCAGTTGCTTTCGAGTGTATTTGATAGTGTGATAGCGGTTACATTTTAAATAATTTTTTATATTGAAATATATGTTAATAATATTTTTTTATTTTTTAAAAATTATTTTTAATATCAGTACATCAAAACGATCTAAAACATACAAACCATGTTAAATTTTAATAAAATTAAAAAATAAAATTTTTTTGAATTTTTTGAAAATACAGGTTCAACCGCATTTCCAAACACAGCCTTCCTTCAAGTCAACACCCGCGAGTAATTTTAAAAGATATTAAAAATATATAATTTTAAAAGATAAAAAAATATAGTTTAAATTTATTTTTAAACACAAAAATAATTATTATCCTAATCTTAAACATTATCTTAATAACTAATTAGGAGTGCAATAAAAGTTATTTTTAATTTTTTTAAATATATCAAATATTTTAAAAAATTAAGTTTAAATACTCTTAAACTATTTAAAAATATAAAAAAATTAATTGAATACTAAAAAAATTAAAAGTTTTTAAAAACATAATAATCCACGACTACAATCTCAGGGATGCATAGTTATAAATCTGACCAAACATGTAATTTAGATTAATCTAAAATGATATATTTTTTGAGTTAAAAAACATTATTGATAAGAACTTAAATAAAAATTAAAACGAGCCTTTCATTGATTTTAATCAAGTTTTTGAGTTATGAGTTTTACCTACCTATTGATAAACCAGGTCAACTCCAAACTCTGTTCAACATGAAAAAATGTTGTGATTACCGGGTTAACCCGTATGCTTAATATGGATCAGGGACGTTGAGCGCCGCTAGTGCAGGCAGTGAAGGCACGTGTGCTCAGTCGCCACGGCAATAAGGTACACATGACTGCCACGGGCATATGCCCCATGCGTGTTTTGTACAGGGAAGCGAAGGGGAGGAGGACGGTGGGGTTAAATAGTGGTGGTATTTTATTTTGACAGCTTTTTTGAAAGAGGGCTTCCCGGCTCAGCTCCTCAGGGCACAGCATTCTTTTTTTTTTTTTGGGGGTTTTATCATAATATCTTTCTCTCGCTCAATATAGCTAGCGCAGCTTCTCCGTGGAACAGACCGACTAGATAGTTACTTCTTTTATCACGCCTCTTCTCACTCGCCTTTCAGCCCGTGATGTCACTATTTATTTCAAATGTTAACGGTCCATTTTGCAGTCTTTAATTAATATCTTATATGCCGTTGTTGTTTTTTTATTTTAAAATTTATTAAAATAATATTTTTTATTTTTAAAATTTATTTTTATTATTAATATATTAAAAAATTACAAAATAAACAGTACCTTAATAATCCCTCAACTACTTTTTTTCTTACCTGTTTTTTTGTTTTTTCTGTTGAATTACTACTAATTCCTCTTTTCATTAAGGTGTGTATATATATATATATTGTTTTAGACATAGATAATTAATTAATTAATTTATTTTTATTAAAAAAGGGATAAAGTCGGGGTGAAAACAGAGGAGTTGGCAGGGGTTGGGTTCCTGCAGAGAAATTTTTTTTCCAATCTCTCTCTTAATAATATTTATATTTTTAATTTAAATAATAAAATAACTAATATTTTCATTTTTTAATTTTATTTTCTGATTCCGAGGACAACAATGTCACTTTACTTATTTAATTTTGTTTTTTATTTAAAGCAAAAGATTATTTAAGTAACTACCTTCTCCTTATTTCAAATTCACAACTAAATTTGTTAATTTATATGCACATTTATTTATTTATTAATATATTGAATGGTTATCTGCAAAAGTTATCTTAGTATTTTAATATTAATCAACTTTATTTAATGAAAGTCAAGAGACTTCGACGATGAAAAATAAAAAACGGTGATGTTCACGTGAGTTGAATGACACTGTCTCGTCACCACAAGGCCCGTGTGAGCAACGCTCCAAGGAAGAGACTGAAACACATACGCACGGACCACCAAAGTTTCTGTCAGCAACCAAAAAGTGAACTAACTGAAATGGACTCGATATCCTCCCGTTTTTTATAAAATTACCAAAACCACCTTCTCTAGTCCAGGCAGGCTCTCTTGTCGAGACAGGCAGAGCAGAGTAAGGAAACGACCCCGAAACCCAGAGCCCCCCCCCCCCCCCCCCCCCCCCCCCACCTCCTGCTCTCTTCCTTCATCCCTGTGCCTCTGCCTGACTACTGACCCTGTCATGATATAATTATAATTCTTTTAAAGAAAGAAAAAGCATTTATCTTTTTTTTTATATATATATATATATGGTGTCAAATGGGATTTCTCATGGTATCAAAAGCAGCTACCTCAGTGGTCATTAATGAATGACATTTACCGCATCACTAGTTACCAACCACGACAGCATCAAACTCTATCATCAACTCTTTACTACTACTGCTAGAGCTCCGGGTCCAGCAGCAGCAGCAGCAGCATTTTGGTTTTGCAGTTGAACTAGTGCAGCTACGGTGGTATCTCTTGTTCCAAAACCGGGACCTTCTCTTCTCTTAATTTGGTATCCATCCCGCTTTTTACGCTACTCATTTTCTACCACATTACTACTTCATGTCTGCCGCTAACATCGATGTTCCTGTAGACGATGTACGACTACGTTTCGAATTAATTTCAAGTTCTGTGTTTGGTTTTCTCGTACTTTGTCGTTTCTTCCCTTGTTTTGCTTTGTTACTTGTTATTTTTTCTTCTTGTTTGTAATCTTTGAATTCTTGGATTCTCTCTCTCTCTCTCTCTCCCTCTCTCTCTGTGAGTGTGTGTCTCTGTGAGTGTGTGTGTGTTTTTATTTAATTTCTTAGTTTAAGTACTGCTAATCTCTCCGTTTAGGGGAGTGGGATTTGCCTAATGTTTGTGCATGCTCTGCTGTCAGCTGTAAACACTGCTTCTCCTCTCTCGTGCTTCTATTTGGAGTCTGAAGGTACCTTATATATATATATATATATATATATATATATATATATATATATATATATATGTTCTTCATTTAAAGTGGTTGATGGAGAAGATGTGCTCCATTCGTGCATGCCGTTTTTAACTATTTTGTGGTTCAAACCTGTTGTTTTTTCAATTTTCTTTTCTCACACTTAGTTATGCCGGTTTTTGAGGCCCCCGCCCCCCCCCATCTTTCTCTTTAATGAATGGATAAGATATGGAGATTTGTTTCTTATCTAGAATGTTTGGTTTTTTTGTTCGTTCAGGATGGAAATGCAGCTCTCGATGGTGATGGATCCTGAAATTTGATTTTGGAGTGTCCTGAAGGAATTCATTTGTTACTCCTACTATTTGATTTTGGAAAATGGCAGATGGGGGGCGACATTCTGTTGATATTCCCATCACAAGAACCCTTATAGCCCTTAGGAGAGTGAGGTCACTAAGGGATCCCTCAACCAATTCTATGAGCAAATTCTCTGCCTTATTGGAAAATGCCAACCGGGAAACGAATTCCACCAATGATATATCTTCACAGTCTACCAATGGTTCCAAAGAAGGTGGATCAAACCATAATCGTGTTTCGGGATGGGAAAATTTAGGTCTTGATAGACAGAGTAAGCAACAAGTTGATAATTTTGATTCCGGAAGTGATTTTGAGAAATCCAAGTTAATTTTCGGTGACAGTTTGGGTGGAGTGAAAAATATGGATGCTCTCTTTAGGACCAAAGAAGTGGAAGGATTGGATAGTTGTAAGGAAGTGATTAATGGAACCATGTCGTTGAGTGAAGTGTATTATGGCAGTCACAGGAACAAAGAGCTGGACTTGGTATGCATCACACCTTCGAGTGATCATTTGGAGGATGTTGATTCAACTAATGGACCCATTGCAGGATCTCCACTAGGAGAAAGTACAGACCAGTCTGTGACAAGACGAAAATTTCGATACAAAAATCAAGTCCAGTCATATGGTGGGGTGGGTGACATTTTGAGTCGCGTAGGTGGTCCATGCTTTTCTGTGAGTGATGCCCTGTCAAGCCAAGGCACATCATTGTTTGCAAACAAAGAGGCTGATTTCATGGTTCAAAAAGACCACGGATGTGGGATAAGCTGCTGCTGGACAAGAACCCCAAGACTCAGAGATTCAAACCCATATTCTGATTCTGAAGGCAATCCATTGTTGTCCAGGGATGTAGTTGAGACAAGCCTTTGTGGGAAGAGGAGCTGGAAGCATGCTACAAATGAAACTCCTAGGAGTTTGAGTCAGAAATTTAGGCCAAAATCTTTTGACGAACTGGTGGGACAAGGTGTAGTGGTAAGGTCTCTTTTGGGTGCCATTTCTAGAGGAAGGATAGCCTCTTCATATCTCTTCCATGGTCCTCGTGGCACTGGCAAGACCTCTGCCTCTAAGATATTTGCTGCTGCCCTGAATTGCCTCTCACATGAGGAGTACAAGCCATGCGGTCTCTGCCGAGAATGTTATGTGTTCTTTTCTGGAAGGAGCCAGGATGTGAAAGAAGTGGACTCTGTGAGAATTAATCAGACCAAAAGGATTGGATCTCTTATTAAGGATGCATCAATGCCACCGATTTCATCACGTTTCAAGGTTTTCATTGTTGACGAGTGTCATTTGTTGCATGGAGAGACATGGGCAATTGTTTTGAATAGCCTAGAGAACCTTTCTGAAAATGTTGTTTTTGTAATGATCACTTCTGAACTGGATATGCTACCGAGAAGTGCAGTCACTCGGTCTCAAAAGTATCATTTTCCCAAGATAAAAGAAGCTGATATAGCTGGCAGATTGAGGAATATCTGCGTTGAAGAAGCCCTTGACTTTGATCATGTTGCCTTGGACTTCATTGCGGCCAAGTCAAGTGGTTCCCTTAGGGATGCAGAAATTATGCTTGATCAATTGAGTTTGCTCGGTAAAAGAATCACAGTGACCATGGTCCATGAGCTTGTGAGTGATCTCTTTTCTTATGAATATTTATTGCATATTTCTTCCAATCAAATTAACAGAAAATGGTCATGTTGTTGTACAGATTGGAGTTGTTTCTGATGATGAATTGCTTGGCTTGCTGGATCTGGCTTTGTCATCTAACACTTCAAGCACTGTTATAAGAGCCAGGGAGTTGATGAGGTCCAGGATTGATCCTATGCAACTTGTGTCTCAGCTGGCAAATCTCATAATGGATGTTCTTGCTGGTAAATGCAAGGATGATAGTTCTGAAGTCAGAAGAAAGTTTTCAAGGAAGCATTCTTGTAAGTCTTGTATTTTCAAATATGTTTCCTGTCTAGTTTTGGAAATAATTGTTATTGTCGGTAACATTTACATGAATGCTTTGCTAATGGTTCCTTAATACTCATTTGGTATTTAATCGTGCATTCTTTCTGACTATGCAAGTTCACTCTGCCGGTTAAAGCCACTGGGCATGGCAGGATAAATTGGGCTAATTCTCAGTTCAGTGGACTGTCCCTAACAAGGTCAAACTGCTTGGTACCAGTTTAATCATCAGTGACCTGTCGCAATGTGTACAGACAATGGGCATACATGGCTCCAGGCATATATCATTATAGGCCAGATCCATACTGATTTTTTGCCCATGGGAGACACTAGATGCTTTGCTGGAATATCATTAGCATATTTACTGCTTGACTATCTAGCATGTGATGCCTGTTTAAACTGTGTTGTTTTCAACTTTAAGATGTACATATTCACCCTTTGTTTTTAGTTTTGTCATCTACTTTTATTCGTCACTATATTTGCTTATCTGTTTTATATGATGGAAGTTGCAAGTTTCCTTTTTTACAGCTGAAGGGGACATGCAGAGACTGAGTCATGCCCTGAAAATACTTTCTGAAAGTGAGAAGCAACTGAGAATGTCAAGAAACCAAAGTACATGGCTTACGGCAGCTCTCCTGCAGTTGAGCTCACTGGAAGCCTCGGCTGTGGATGTGAATGATTCAAAGTCTTCAATCAGAAATGGGCATGACAGAGGTCAGGATGAAACCATAAGCACTAATTAATTGTCTTTGTAGTATTCAGTTCATTTAAGTGTATTCTCTCTCTCTCTCTCTCTCCAATAAAGCTCATTCTTTTGGATACAGAAGGAGGCTTTTCCAGCACACCATCCACTGGGGAGTGCTTGAAGCATCTTGCCCTGTATTCATGTGAAGACAGTAAGTTGCAAAAATCACAAGTACAAGGGGGTTGTCAAGCGACATTAGATACTATATGGAAGAGAACTAGTGAATTATGCCAATCAAATTCACTCAGGAATTTCCTAAGGAAACAAGGGAAACTATCTTCTCTTCATATTAATAGAGGTACATTCATGTGATGTTTTTTTTTCAAGTCTCTGCTTCTGCCTTTACCATACTTAGCTCATTGAGCACATGAAGGATTGGCCATAAATGTACTATGCTGTCAGTGTCACTAAATGATTTTCAAACGATGGATTCATAACCAAACTTTATGTCAGTCTACTGCATTGAAAATCATATAAAATTATAGATTGCACCATAACTAGGGAGGCCTATCCTAATAATTACTTGCTTTAATGCTATTAGACAAACAGGTTAATGGAGTTGCTGTCACAAATCTCCTCATGAAGCTTGGTTTTACCATGCTTTAGTTGCTTATATTGGCAAGCTGAAAGTTGTAATGGCATGGCAATATTGATCACTTTCTTCCTTCATAAACCCTGTAGATGTTGGTAGAATATCTCGTCTTTGCTCAAAGGGTTCTCTTTACCAGCTTAATTATAAGTTTTTTTGAATGCATGGAATGTGTTTCTCTATCTCGCGAGTGATGGCTGAGCTATATTGCACTTCAGGTCTGGCAGTAGCTGAATTGGAATTCCATCATTCCGAATATGCATCCAAGGCTGAAAAGTCATGGAAGCTTATTGCAAGTTTGCTGCAAACAATTTTGGGTTGTAATGTTGAAATTCGGATCAATCTTGTACTTTGTGCTCCTCCTGCATCGAAATGTGCCAAACTATGGAAGCAATCTTTTTGTATTTTTGGTTGTTCTCGGAGAATGAGGCACAAATCACAACCACCCATTGAATGTGGCGTTGACTCCGACTACTCTGATCACATCTCTGAAAGGCCTATGATAAGAGAGAAAGCTATTTCAGCCTGTCCCTCTGATTCTCGATCCCAGATACCACACAACTGTTATCACAGAGCGGAAGTAGTGAGGGCTCTAAGAAACAGTGAAGGGAATGTGCTGAGCATAGGGAGAACCTCATCTCTCAGATCACTTCATGATGATACATCTAAAACCCCCCCTGGGTATGGATTTTCTTCTTCAAAGGATGGGGGAAACGACCTTGACTATGCAGTTTTCTCTAGTCAAGAGGCTGAGGATCAGCCGAACTGCTTTCCTAAAAGTCTCAGACTGCAAAAGATGATACGTTCTTCAGAGGATACTCAAGTGGTTTGTATAGGTAATCATCAAGAAAACCAGATGGGAAGAAGAAACCTATTGAAACATGCACTAAAGCCAATGATTCATATGTTTTGAGTGACAACGACTGCAACTCCACCACTGAGAATGGGTAAGAGCTCTCCTAGCATCCAATCTCATTTGTACATGCATTGTGTTCAATAGAACTTGCGCAAGACTCCTTGAATAGTGGAAGTTTATTCCTAAGGTGAGCCGTGCAGCGAGTGAAGTTTTTAGCATTACCGTGTATCATGATCAGTTCAACAATGAGACATTTGTCAAGTGGGTCTCTAACCAAGTGCAAATGTGATGTTGTGTAAACGCACTTGTTATTGAAAGATTACTCTTCCATGTTCTGTATCTCATTTCTTTTTTCCGCACTGCAAGTACTTATCAAATTCCTCGATCCTCTTGTGGCAGGCTAAGGGAGGATTCTGTTGCTCTTTGCTGGAGAACTCCCACGTTCCCGGCAAACAAGGTAAAACAGGAGATGCTTTTAAAACGAGACACATGCCTTGAAAGTTACTTAATGGCCAATAATATGTTAATCTGGTGTTGATAATTGGATGCTCTTTCCTTCTTCTCACGCCATCTTTTATCATCTGCTTCGATTTTATTTTGTTTTTGGTTCTTGAATTCTCAATTGGCAAAATCATGAATTTGCTTCCTACAAACAAGATGCACAGCGAATATCTAACTTCTCTGAGTTAGAAACACAACTGAGTTACCAAAATATTGCCAGCACCCCATCTTCGATGTTGACTTGATTGCTGCATTTGTGAGTGAAGGGGTGTCAATGTTGCAGGCATGGGAGCTGGCCCCTCAGCAACGAAGATCACCTCTGGTTCGGTGGGCTCTTCCCTGCGCCCCTGCTAAGTAGATCTGCTGCGTAAGGAAGATTGAAGAACTTTTGTGTGGGCTGCAGAGGAGCTTCAAACATTACAATGCATATTTTTTAATGCATATATATACATATAAACAGAATTCTGGGCATATCAGTGTATGAATATCGTAGCTCTTTCAAATTGAAGTAGTTTCAGTATGTAGTTAGTTCAAATCATGGTTGCACGGATGATATTAACAATCAATGTGATTCTTTTCATCCCTTGATTATGTAATTACCATATTATTTTGTTTAAAAATTTAGCAAAAGCTCTTACTTAGCATTGAAACAGTAGAACCCCAAGTGTTGCGTTTTTACTAGTGTAACATTGCGTTTTATATTTATTTTTAGTGTATAAAAATAAAGAAATCTGATTTTTTTTTGAGGTATTTTCAACTAAAAATATATATTTTTTAAATTATTTTGCATCATGATATTAAATATGTATGTATAAAGTGTATTTGAAATTACGGTGTATAAATTTTTTAATTTAATTTTTTTACTTGAAAGATATATTAAGATGAAATATTTTAATTTTCCATATCAAAAAATGTGTGTATATAGCCCATATTAAAGGCCCAAAACACAAAGCAGACTGACTCCCTGTGATATATGGCCCATATTAAAGGCCCAATCTACAACAATCAAAGCCCATATTAAAGGCCCGAAACACAACAACCATATTTAACAGACGGACTCCCTGTGATATATAGGACAGCATAGCACAGCACAGCATGAGCTTGGAGCATTTTTGAGTTGAGCAGGGATGGAAGAAATGAAAGCAACGGGGAAGGTAACTGATGAGGATACAATAAAAATATTGTGCCCTAGACTAATACTAATAAAAAATGAACCGGGTCTCCAATGGCTTATTGGATCTCCATTTTTCCCTCCTTTCACTATCATTTCGACCTTAAAATCCATCCACACCTCCTCTTCTTCCTCTCCAGACTTCATCAAAGAATCAGGTTCTCTTTCTCCATCTATTAAATTTCACAATTTTCTCAGAACTGTCTGATTTCCTTTTTATTTAACCATTTTTTTTCGCAGACGACTTGCGGACGCTGTTGATAAAAGGATTTGACGTAATCGGAGCGTTAGTTGCTGGAGGTTCGAGTTCTGATGATGGTGAGAAGAATGCTCGAGAGGCGATTGGTTGGGCGAGGAAATTGAGAGAGTTTGTAATCAGTGGTGGAGGAGAGAATTTGGATCGAGAATTGATTGGTGCGGTTGCGGGTTTGAGTGGTGGTGATGTTAAGTTTTTTGTGGAGAGAAATGGAAATGTAACGGCCGTTGATAGTGTTGTTTATGAAGAGAATCAGGAGAATTTTGTTTGGGAGAGAGGCTGTTTGTTTCGATGTAATCTACCTATTAAAATGCCGGTTTATTTTCCGGTTAAGACCGAGGCTGGTGAGTCTTAACTAGTCGTCTTCGTCGTCGTCATCATCATCATTGTTATTTTTATTTTTATTGTGCTTTTAAATTTGGAAGTTAAAATTCAGATATGGGGAATTTATTGGGTGTTGAAAGTCAGTGTTTTGTTAATTACTTTTGGTATCTCTAGTTAGTTTAGATCTTAAAAATGGTATTAAAGATTAATGGAGAGTTTGATATGGAAGATGGAACCTACTTAAGGAGCTCAAAGTCAATGTGATTGTGCGGACATGGAGGAATGGAGATAAGAGAGATTTGAAAAGGATACTGATTAAGAGAAAGTTATCCACTTAAGGGGTGCAATAAGGACCAAAAATGCATCATTGACGAGGAGTGTTTTAATTCTAGCTGATGCTGAAAATATTTTCGGTTGAGGTGGCAAGTGCAAAGGCACACAAATGGTAGGTGTTTAGAGGATCATATAACCCTTGGGGTGGCTTCAGGCAGTTAGAGTTGAACGCTTTGTGAGCTGGGTGAATTGAGTTGTTTCTTTCTCAAACCATGTCCTAGTTACTGGAATTTGTGGCACACAAATGGTAGGGGTTTAGAGGATCATATAACCCTTGGGGTGGCTTCAGGCAGTTAGAGTTGAACGCTTTGTAATCTGGGTGAATTGAGTTGTTTCTTTCTCAAAACATGTCCTAGTTACTGGAATTTGTGTTCTTAGTTTCTTCACAAATGTGTATATGATGTTATAAATCGGACACTTTCGGTAATACTCATTTAAAGGGTCCTATTGTTGTATCTCAGATGCAGAAAAGATGTACTTGCGTGCAGCTGAAGCGGTTGCTAGCAGTTTCAAAGACCCATTGGCTACCTACATGGTAGAAAGATTAAGCAAAGACATATCTAGTGTACCTCAACCTGTCATTATCCGTGGTGTAGACTTGGATTTTAACACAGATCTCACAAATATCAAGCTTGTGGATGACAAAGCTGCTCAAGATTCTGATGCAAAAAAATTGACTTGCGCACACTTTTGTCTGAAAAGCAAATCTTCCCCAGGATTGATTTCTGTAGAGGTAAAGAAATACATTTTAGCTGTTTCTCATGGCATGATTTTCATGTTGGAGATAAAGGGAGTTCTTGAATACTTTTGATTTCTTAGGCAGTTTGTCTGATCTGACATTGCATTCGTGATGAATTATCACAAATGACCAGCATTCTTTTTTTCTTTTTCTTTTTTCCTTTTTTTCTTAATGTATGTTTTTCTGCTTAGAATGCAGATGTAATCCAAGTGAGCGTTCTGTTCAATAGTTCAGGAAAGTCCCCTAAATCTTCATCACCCCTCGCGGAATATTTACCAGGTATCAGCTTCAATCTTAAATACTTTTTTTGTTTATGTGCGGTGTATTTGGATGACAATAATTATAGTCGCAATTTCACAGTGGTTTCATGTCTGAACTCACTGTAATGCAAATTTGACTTTGTGATTTCAGCTTTGGAAGAAGCCAGACTTTTTTTTGTGAATTTTGAGCTGGAAGTGCTCTGCTATGTGGCAAAGGATCTTCTGCTGATGTCTGCAATTTCTAAGTTGATCATCCCTGCTCTAGTTGACCAGTTCAATTCAATGAAAAAGGCAGTCTTGCCCAAACTCTTAGTTCAACACCCACAGGTGAGACATTGTCAATGCATCTGAAAAAACAAACCATACGCTTGTGTTATGTGCAAGCTGATGTAAAATAACCAAGCTATATAATTGTTGAGTTTTAGCAGAGCAAGGGAGAGAGGTACCCAAAGAGTAGTTGGTGGTAAAAATTTAGCTTTCGATTGCATAGGTTTCAGAATTTTGCAATGAAGTCATAGATGTCATGTATAGCTTCCAACCTTCCTAAAACTAAGTACAGGTTACATTGAGTTCAAAAAACAGGGTTTTGATTTGAGTCTGTTTGGTATTGTGGTAGTGGTTGTCTTTTTCTCTTGAAAATCCATTGAAATAATATTTTATTTTTTAAAATTTATTTTTGATATCAAAACGATCTGAAAAAAAATTGAAGCAAAAAAATATGAAATTTTTTCAAAAATGCTTTTAAAACGCAAAAACAAACAGGCTTGAAGTAAAATATGCTTCTAAAACAGTAAATTTCTAAAAGACCATTAAGACAGAACTCCATAATGTCCATGTGCTTTTGTCTCTACAATTGACCTGAGCAGAATGTCCTTATCATTGTTGCCTTTGTCGCCCACTAATTCCAAAGATTCCTGTTACTGATGCAAAAATTACTGTCGCCTATTATCTTTTTCTCCAATTAAGCAGGAAGTCTTATTTTTCTTTGCAGCTATGTTCATATCACTTTAATCCACCTGGACTGTTGCATCCTATAACAGTTATCTATGAACTCAATTATGGGGAGACAGAATTGAAACAAGGTAAGGACTAAGTAGTGGCAAAACCAAACTATCTGCTGTCTAAAGAGAATTGACCTTCCAGGAAAAAAAAAAAAATTGTCCTGTCTTTTAGTGGTTGCAGAGGTCGCTGTCAACCAAAATTGACCCCTCCTTCCTTTTAGTGGTTTTGAAGTACCACATACAGAATCTGAAACCATATTGATTGACTTCATTACATAGGCAGTTGATAATACTCTTTTGTTTTAAACACTTGGATTAGTATGTGAAGCTTGCCTTTTAGCCAGCTTATGCAGCAATATCAGTTCATATGAAGCTCTCATACATGTCAGCATATCTTACACACGAGTAATTTCTTGGTGTGTTTTTCATGGAGCTATTTTTAGCAAGTGAATAACTTCAAAGATGAGCCAGGGCAGATTCTATATTGTAGCTTGGTCTACTCTTAGTTTACTGGTTATAATCACATGTGAATCCTGTGTTCTCTCAAGTCACTTGAACTTGCTTTTTGTGCAGTTGAAGTCAGAAGATCCTTACACATGAGGCTGGGATTACCTTTTGATCGTCCCCTTCTAAGAATTGCTAATGCTCTTGATTTCTCTATGACGAAGGATGGTTCAGGAAACAGCTCTAAACGAAAAGGTAACCGTTTAGTTTCAAATAGGAAACATTCTGCATGGTTTGCAGAGGGCGTCTACCTCTCATGTTTTCCTTTCCTATTTCTCACTTATTGTCTTTTATGTACTGACCTTAAAATATTTGTATGATAACATCAGGGCCTTCTTTGCTTAAAGATGTACATATCGGGATTCCAAGTGGCGGGGGTCAGTGCTGCTGCTGTTTATTTTTCTGTTGTCCAGCAGTTCCTCAACCCTATTCATACTGAATTCGTACTTTTTATGCAGTCTCAGGAGGTGTTGTCTCTCTGGTTCAAGGTTCTTATGAATACCATCACTATCTTCAAGATGGCTTTGATGATTCAGTAATGAAACTTTCTTTCTCTGGTAGATTTTTGTTTTGAACAGCCATCCTATTCTTTAATAGCTGAAGTATATACAAGGGTACTTAAGTTGGTTGTGTGGAAACATTGGTATGTTGGGTAAATGATCACAGTCACTCTTCCTGATAGCATGTTTCTTGTTGTGAAAAAACTACAACAATTATTGATGAAAAGAAACTAGAAAGAACACAAGATTTAATGGGGTTCGACAATGTACCTACATCCACAGGAGCGAGGAGCTTTTATTTTTTTACTATGTTGAAATAGGGTTGCAAAGTATGTATTTATAGGAGATCCTAAACCGTCCAAGGAATCCTAACCATTCAAGGAGCATTGATAATTTTTTCTAATACCCCTTTACTATACTGCCCCGCTTCACTTTGGTATCTGTCTATGAGCCACAAATTACAACAATTTTAATGCTGCTAATGTGGAACAAGAGCATCTCAAGGCTTTTATATATTTATTTCTTGATCTTGTGTTGGATCGGTTGTGATTTGTTGACTTTTTATGTAATTCCTGAGTCTATGTTTTGGTGTTCATTTACTGCACTGTTAGGGAAATTCCTGGCATATATATTAATCATCTTTTGCACCTTATTCATAACTGTATCATGTTCATCATGTACTTGATAGGGCTGGGGCTGTGCTTATCGCTCTCTGCAGACTATCATTTCATGGTTCAGACTCCAACACTACACATCCATTGATGTTCCTTCTCATAGGTATGAATACCAGGAACATTTTGGAGTTCTTAAGATTACCTTTACCATGTGCTTCAGTTGGCCTAATAGCTGTACTAGATTAAAAGAAGTCTGGTTTCAATATGTGATTCATTCTGATAAACCAGCATTTGTTGTAGGGAAATACAACAAGCACTTGTGGAGATCGGAGATAAAGATCCTTCTTTTATTGGATCACGTGAATGGATTGGTGCTATTGAGTTGAGCTTTGTTTTAGATAAACTTCTGGGCGTACGTATGCATTCCATCCAACTTGAAAACAAACCTTTATAACTAATATTGGGGGTTTTCAGCTGGCATTTGTATATACTGTTGCAAGTGTGCTCAGAATCTTTTGAAATGTCAAATTTCTGCCATTGGGTTTTGACAGGATGATTTGCTGTGTTTAACAGGTAAGTTGCAAGATCATAAATGTTAGATCCGGAGCTGAGCTTCCTGAAAAATGTCGAGAGCTGGCCTTGCACTTTGAGAATCAAGGAACACCTATCATGATTGGTAAGTGGATAAAATATATTGACATGGTTTCTCCCATTTATTTTTCTACCGAATGCATCTTCTCTCTATGAAAAGATTGATTCTGCTAAGATGGAATGCTTTTCTGCTTGGTGTTGTATAGTGTTCCACAAGAAAGTAAAAATATAGAAACTGAATAACCAAAATACTAGTCTCATACTATGTTGTACGTAAATGTAGGTGGTGGTGTTCTTGCATACACCCTTCTAGGAGTTGATTACAATGAAGTGAGTGGAGATTGTGCATTTCTAATACTTGATCCTCACTATACTGGCAATGATGATCACAAGAAAATTGTAAATGGTGGATGGTGTGGATGGAAGAAGGCTGTTGATAGCAAGGGAAGGAATTTCTTTTTACATGACAAGTTCTATAATCTTCTCCTGCCGCAGAGGCCCAACATGGTGTAGTAGGAAACATAGATAGACAAACAATCTGATACTCCCAAGGCTCAACCCCTTTATGTAGAAAGTGAAATCTTCTAGCAGTTCACTTGGCATGAAGAGTGTTATATACTAGGAGGGGTTGATACAAGCCACAGGCAAAGTTCTCCGAGTGTTTAGATTTAAGTTTCGAGTGTGCAGCGAAATCTTTATTTTTTCTCTTCATTTTTTGATTGAGTTTTGCTTGCAAGGAAATTATTTAAGCTATTTGTTAAGTACAGGGAAATTATTTTCTAACGCAATGCTTGTTGTATATGGATGATACATTTAAAATCTGAAAAGAAAAAAACTTAGGCTCAATTTGGAAGTTCGAACTTTCTAAAAGAAATGCCCTGTTAAAATGAATTTGATTGATTCACCACGACCTTACCTTTATGTTTATGTCATCTCGCTCTCTTTTCATATTCTAACCTTAACAAGGTGGGTTTTTTTTTTTTTTTTTGGTCTGTTATTAAAACCATTACTCTTTAGTTTAATGCACATAACTAATGCTACCATTGCTAATCTAAATCAAACCAAATTTTATGGTTTAAGTTGATATATGATATGGTGGGCTTCCAAATCGAAATCAACGAACTCAATAGTGGTAGGTCTCTCGCTCAAGCCCACTAACCAATGGGGACGAGCTCAAACTTGAATCAACACCCACCTTGGTGGGTTCAATTAAGGCTTGCAGGAGGTCGCCATTCACATTTTTGGGGTTTGGGTTACGCTTCCGAAATCTAGACGAGGAATGTTATATTCCATGTGTCTGAAAAATTTGGATATTTAGGATATTGGGGCGACTTGGCTTGAAATATAAGATGTTTTACACAAAAATGATTTTTATGGAAAATCTCTAACTATTTTTATGCAATGTTTCGGAGAAAACTTTCTCTACCAATAGTCTCGATAAGAAATATATATCTCTATTCAAGCATACTCTCCATTTAAACATGAACTTCGTTCATGTATGTAAAAGCATTCCTGACCTTGCTTGTCTACCGCTCTCCCTTTCATTCTAGTTGGTTTTGCCGCCCTTCTTTAAATATGTAAAAGCATTCCTTTTTCTTTCATTCAAAACACTATCAATTTCAGGAATGTTTCTTTAAATTAAGTGAAATCAATAAAAATAGATGAAGCCTAACGCATTGCTTCTGCCACCCAAAAAACAAAAAAAAAAAAACCATTCAAATATCTCCTCTTCACGCATCCCTTGCTCTTCCCTCACCGTGTATAAGGGAATAGAAAAACTACGAAGGGTAGTTTAGTAATTGAAATAGCTGGGAAAAACCCTAAAGATGCTCCAACCCTGCCGAGTTGACACAAAAGACAGACAACAGTCTGGAGACGTAATGCCACGTGGATACTCAAGCGGTAATATACCCAAAACCCCCGGTGACGTGTAACCGTTATCGTAGCCTCCCTATAAATAACGTACGCTTCCTCCCCGCTCCACCATTCTTATTCCCACCCTTCTCTCCTCTCCTTAACTATAGATTGAGACAAGAGAATACCTTACTGTAACTTACTACTTCAATCCGCCTTACTGTAACTTACTACTTCAATCCAGGATCCACTCGTATCGGACCTTCGTTTCGTTCCATCTCATCTAGGGTTCTATCCTTCTATTCAATTCAATAATCTCGCGTTTTTTCCTTCTTTTGGATCCGAATCGGAGGTGCTTCGATTTGGAGATCCGGTTGCTTCTCCTGTCTGTCTTGGCTCGAGATCCGAGCCAAGCACAGAGGTATTGGGTTCGGCTACGGGCTCCGTTTCTTAGATTTAATCTTTTCTCTCTTCAAGTGTTCGCACGTTCAGTCCTCTTACTTTCTCTCTCTGATAGCCATACTGTCGGTTGTTGTTTTCTTTGAGTGGGTGTTTGGTTACTGAGAAAAGGAGGGAAAGTGAAAGAGAGTGAGCATTTTGAATTTTTTTTTCTTCAGTTTCTGTTTCTTTTTATATTTCAAGAAATATTTTTTATTCACTCATTTTATGTTATTTAGAAACTAAGAATGTTTACCTTCCGTATTTATTTATTTTTTATTTAATTTGCAGTTTAGATTTGAGGATTGTATAGAATTAGACAAGTGTAAAAATGGCGACGAGTGAGGGGTTTCTGACGGATGAGCAGAGGGAAATGTTGAAAACAGCTAGTCAAAATGCAGAGAATTCGTTGTCTTCGTCTCCCAAGGGTCTGTTCCCGTCCCCATTGTTCTCTGACCATCACTTAAAAGTTCCTGCGGCGGGGAAATCCGGTACTGCTGGGGTTGCGGTGAGGCATGTCAGGAGATCACACTCGGGGAAGCATGTGCGTGTTAAGAAAGGTGGGTTGCAAATGGAGTGGTTATAATTTGTATGATGACTTGTGAGTATATATGCTTATTGGATGTATAGCTTCCTTTGTTTTGAATTTCAGTATAAGATTTGAATCGATTTAGCTTTTTATTTTGCTTACATTCAAATGGTCATTCTGATGATCTAGTGCAGCTGTGCCATTGTATTTTGGGATGAGATGCTTTCGGATTATCTTAAATTTATTTGAGGGATTGAAAATAGATGTATTGGATGGTGGCTAGAACATGGCTTAATTAACTTTATAGATTTCAGATAAAATATGCTTGGATAGAAGGAAAGATCAATAGTAGTGAAATGGGATAACTGGGTGATAATATGGAAATTGATTGAAAACCTACAAACAATGTGCTTGTTTTTGAGAATGAATGAAACGATTCCTTGCAGCGTACTTTACTGAACTTAATAATTGTTATCGCATAGTTTAAGCTTGTGGGTCTATGACACTTTACTAAAGAGAGAATATTTATTAGAATGTTAAAGGATGAGTATGTTTCTTTTGAATTTTTCCTTTATGATTTTACTTTTTAATATGTGTCTTGTGGAGGCTGTTTATCTACATTTAGAAGATATATTATCTTTACATCCGCAATAAGATTTTTGTGCATCTATTATCTGCTGAAAGCGGTGATAACTGTGCATATGAGCCCAAGAAACTCTGGATATTATTGATCATAATAAGCATAATGTATGGCTAAGGAGATTTTCATTTTCTTCTTAGTGCATGATAGTTATAAGATTAAGGTTATTAAATGCTGATACATTAATTAACTTGTCCTCATTGCCTACTCTAATCAGCATAGCTTGTGAAATATTTATTCTGATGATACGATATAACCTTCACTGAGAGAGTGAACTTTTTATAAATTTTCAAGGGAAGTTAGGGGCCATAATACCCGGTTCAATGGTTGAATGCCATCCAACTTTAATCTAATGTAGTCTAATGTTTAGTTGTATGTTGATGATGCTGATTGAAGGAATTGAAGAATATCAAATACTACTAATTTGATGATATATACCAGTTTTGTATCTTCATACTGAATGACTGGGATTTTTTGGTTTGAGGGGAGCCTGGCCTGTAGAAGACCAATGGATCCTTTGGGATTCAGAACACAGAAAAAATGCTCTATGCCTTTTTGTGTCTCAGTTTGGTGGCACTATATTGCACTTGATTATAAAGCTCCTTGAACAGCTGGTCCACACTGTTTTGACATGCTAATCATTAGTTGGCACTAAATAACCAATCCAA
Source organism: Populus pruinosa (assembly GCA_026413675.1). Lineage (NCBI taxonomy): Eukaryota > Viridiplantae > Streptophyta > Magnoliopsida > Malpighiales > Salicaceae > Populus > Populus pruinosa. The sequence continues at coordinate 15,506,800 of CM048606.1, forward strand.
TGAAGAGAGAACAAATTAGTGCAAATTAGATCATTTTGTTTACAAAGTCCTGCAAACAAATTAGTGCATATTAGATCAATTTGTTTACAAAGTCCTGCAAGCATGACCAATAAAGAAAGAATTATTAGTTTTATTGACACTATTTTTTATAAGAAAAAGTTATGGTTATCTTCATGCTGATTAGTGTTTGTCCTCTTTTCGATCATTTCAGATGGCGGTGGCGGCAAGGGAACATGGGGAAAACTGCTTGACACTGATGTTGAATCCCATATTGATCGAAATGATCCTAACTATGATAGTGGAGAGGTAAGTGCCGTTCCTGCAATGTGATATATTCATCCCAAACTTTTTGAATATATCTTTTTGTGTTTGTTGATGCTCTTGGGTAAATGTATATATGCCGGGCTCTTAGTCTTGTAGTGCTCCTATTTTTGTTCTTTATTGCTTGCTTTTCTCCTCCGAACTGTTTGGGTAAATTGCTCGTATCATGACATGTAGATTTCTCCCTTCTGTCCTATTATTGACAGGAGCCGTATCAGCTTGTTGGGGCAACCATCTCAGATCCTTTAGATGACTATAAGAAGGCTGTTGTTTCAATAATAGAGGAGTACTTTAGTACTGGTGATGTGGAAGTGGCTGCATCTGACCTCAGAGAGCTTGGGTCTAGCAATTATCATCTGTACTTTATCAAGCGACTTGTTTCCATGGCCATGGACCGGCATGATAAGGAGAAGGAAATGGCTTCAGTTCTGCTTTCTGCACTGTATGCTGATGTCATCAGCCCATCCCAGATTAGGGATGGATTTGTCATACTTCTAGAGTCCGCTGATGATCTTGCAGTTGACATACTGGATGCAGTTGATATCCTTGCTTTGTTTGTAGCTCGTGCTGTGGTCGATGATATCCTTCCTCCTGCTTTCCTCACCAGAGCAAAGAAGGCCCTACCAGAATCCTCAAAGGGATTTCAAGTTCTGCAAACTACTGAAAAGAACTATCTTTCAGCCCCACACCATGCAGAACTTGTGGAGAGGAGGTGGGGTGGAAGCACCCACATCACTGTTGAGGAAGTGAAGAAAAAAATCGCTGATCTATTGAGGGAATATGTAGAGAATGGAGATGCTGTTGAAGCCTGCAGGTGCATAAGGGAGTTAGGAGTTTCATTCTTTCATCATGAGGTTGTTAAGAGGGCTTTGGTTCTTGCCATGGAGATCCGAACTGCAGAGCCACTTATATTGAGGCTGTTGAAGGAAGCTTCTGAAGAAGGCCTGATAAGTTCCAGTCAAATGGCAAAGGGCTTTGCTCGAGTGGAAGAGAGCCTTGATGACCTTGCTCTTGACATCCCATCTGCAAAATCCTTGTTTCAATCCCTCGTCCCCAAGGCTATCTCTGAAGGATGGCTTGATGCTTCATTCATGAAATCTTCAGGTGAAGATGGACAGGCACAAGCTGAAGATGAGAAAGTAAAGTGGTTTAAGGAAGAGGTTGTCACAATAATTCATGAGTATTTTCTCTCAGATGACATCCCTGAATTGATTCAAAGTCTTGAAGACCTTGGAATGCCTGAGTTTAACCCGATTTTCCTGAAAAAGCTCATAACCCTGGCCATGGACAGGAAGAATAGGGAGAAGGAAATGGCATCTGTGCTGCTTTCAGCTCTTCACATTGAGATATGTTCAACTGAAGATATAGTTAATGGTTTTATCATGCTTCTGGAATCCGCAGAAGATACAGCGCTGGACATTCTGGATGCTTCAAATGAGCTTGCACTCTTTCTTGCCAGGGCTGTAATTGATGACGTATTGGCCCCTTTGAATCTAGAGGAGATAGGCAGCAAGTTGCAACCAAATTGCAGTGGAAGCGAGACGGTGCGCATGGCTCGATCACTTATTGCTGCCCGTCATGCTGGTGAGAGGCTCTTGAGGTGTTGGGGAGGTGGGACTGGCTGGGCTGTGGAAGATGCAAAGGATAAGATATTGAAGCTACTGGAGGAGTATGAGAGCGGGGGTGTTCTGGGTGAAGCCTGCCAATGTATTCGTGACCTTGGGATGCCCTTCTTTAACCACGAGGTGGTGAAGAAGGCGTTGGTCATGGCAATGGAGAAGAAGAATGACAGGATGCTGGATCTGCTTCAAGTTTGTTTCAGTGAAGGCCTGATCACTATCAATCAGATGACCAAAGGCTTCAGCCGTATCAAGGATGGGATGGATGATCTGGCTCTCGACATTCCGAATGCAGAGGAGAAATTTAATTTCTATGTGGAGCATGCTCAGAAGAAGGGGTGGCTGCTAGCATCTTTTGGGTCATCTGTTGGAGACGGCTCCTCAAAAGCAGTGGCGGCTACTTGAAAAGAAAAGCGTATGTCCATTTCTCATTCTCATGCATGCTGTTGCCTATATAGATCTCTCTGAACTGTGTAAGGGTCTCTTATGGTGCTCAGAAGTGGGGATGGGTAGGTAGATGCTGGATGTTTTGGATTCCTTCTGATGTTTCCCCTTTTTTGTGCTCATCTGACGGAGATTCTCGTGAGATCCCAGCCAGTGTGTATAAAGTAGGTCCCTTTGTTTTATTTCCTGACATAGCTTTAGGCGCATCCGCAGAGCATGCTCTAATATCCTGTGACGTTGCTATGCATGCAATCTGATATGGTTAAGTACTCCGGATTAATTTCCTTTATTTCCCAAAAGCCTAGAATTATTATTATAATTATTTTTTACGAACTTTAGTTAACTTTTATACTCTCTCTCTCTCTCTCTCTAAATATATATATATATATATATATATATATATATATATATTTGGGTCTGCTTAAAGGACCTTTCTTAATAATCTTTGAATGTATACCATTTCGTATATTACCATTATTGTAATACTGGGAACACTCAATGAAATTACAATTATCAATAAGAGACATAATTCTCCATATTGTCAAATCTTGTTTTTAAAAATCGAAAGCTAAGCTAATTAGCTTAAGGAGGTTATCTAAACCTCTTTCTGAGAATCATTATTAACAATTAAGTAGGCTAAAGTTGTATGATAAATTATAATTCCTGTTTAATATGTTTTTGGGTTGGAAGTGAAAATTATTTCATAAAGGGCAACAAAACACACTTAAACTTACAATCAAATCCTTTAAGGAAAAAAGTAACTAATAATTTATTAGATTTAATGTTAGGATATTATAGAGAATATATTGAAATGATTTTATTTTAGAAAATCAATATTAAAAAAATATCATAGAAAATAATGATAACTTATTTCTATTTTATTCTAAAATTTTTAATTATTCTAATTAAACTAAATAAATAAATAAAAATCAAAGTCGAGAATAAACACACCCATCATGAGTGATTATGAGTTCTTAAGGATAGGATTTTGATATCATTTACATTTGAATCCGAACTCAAAACTACTATTATTCATATTTGATTCATTATAAAATATATGTATAGATATGAGATAAACACACCTCGCAAGCTGAAGATGTCTATAAGCAGCCATTGGCACGGCCAACACCTGAACAAGCACATGCAGTATTCTCCAACCTGGGAAATCTCTACTGGCAGCAAAGGAAACATGCCCCCTGCTAAGGCAATGTTTACAAGGGCTCTTGAACTATAGCCTGGCCATGCTCCGGCATTCATCAATCCTGGTCCGGTATTTCTAGCCAAGGGTTCGGTAGGAGAAGGCCAAGTACTGCTCCAACAGAGCCCTCGAGGCAGACTCGTTACCAAGTCCAATATGATTGAACCTAAGTCTGTGTCTAGAGTGTGTGCTGGTTCGTCCTCGTGTCGTTGTCTGGATTAATACCTGAACAAGGATAAAATTGCAACAGGTTGAGGATTTAGCTGTTAAAATCGATGTCATTATAATTCCAAATACGATGCCGGGTGATTTTAATTTTGCAGTTCCAATAAAAGAGTCGATGAAAAATTAAAACGATTTCTCTATAAAAACAAAAGTGAGATAAAACATTAAAATAGATTTATTTAAAGATTGATTCTTCAATTAATAAAATTTTCTTCAATAGCTTTTCATTTAATATATTAATATCAAATATATTAAAATACAAAACAAATGAGCTATTAAAGTAATTTTTTTATAAAAATATATACACATAAAAAAAATCATATTTATTCTATTTAAAAAGTCAGAATTTAATTTTTTAAATGGTTTTTATCGTTAAAAATTGAAAATACTCTAAAAAGAAAGGGGAAAAAACAAAACGAAGAATTAAAATCCTCCGAATCTCTTAAGAGGAGTTGTGCTATGGTGGCATCGACCATGTTTGATTATTTTTTACCTCTGGAATATCATCTTATTTTTGTCTAGTCAAATCATATCTTCTGTTGGCTCCACTAATCGGGCCAGAAATTAAGAAAAATTAAACTGAGTTATGAAAAAACTTGTACAGTTTCTAAAAAGACGTTGTCGTTGTGTCTTTTCACAACTGATACAACGTCTTTCTTAACTGACACGAGCGCAGACATGTTGCATCTCGTCTGCGTCTTCCTTTTCTGGATTTCTGTTTTTCTCTGTCCTGTTCTCTTCCTCCTCGACATTTCTGCTGGGTTTCGGGTTACATTAGAAACAGTTAAGTGGGGTATTCTTAACCTCAAAAAAAAAAAAAAAAAAAAACTGGTGTACATTCTTGTCTCCAGTTCAAGGATCAAAGTTGATGTCTTCAACTTGCTTTCTTCGTCTCTTCTCTGCTACTGGTATTAAGATTTCTGTTTTCTCTCCGCTTTTTCTGTTCCTTTGTGTTAAGTTTATTATTTCTTTTAATCGATGCGTTGTTTTATTTGCTGTGCTCCAATTGCTCTCCATATTGATTTGGATGATTTGCTTTTAAGATTTTGTGACATCGATCTTGGCATGCATGAGCGGTCTGTTTTAAGGATCTTCGTGACAGAGAAAGTTTAACTCACTGCGAAGATCAATAGCAATTGTCTCACGCTGCTGTGTATTTTCTTTATCATGCCTCTGATTTCTGACACTGTTGATCCTTTTCTTTCCTACCCTGTTTGCTTTCTTTGGGTTTGGTTTCTTTTTTAGTTTTGCATGATCCAGTCTATTAGGGTCCTTTTTCCTTTTCTTTTGTTGTTAATTCCTTGATTAATAAGATCGCTTAATCTTTGGAGATATGTAATTTTTCTTCTGGCCTTGTAGATTTAAGAGTGATTGAGGAGATCTGTCTTTGATATTCTTATAGCTATGCTGTTTATAAGGTAAACTTTCATTGCTATCAGACATTCATTTGAAGTTGGTGTGGTGTTCCTTTGTGCTTTCGAATTGCCAGAATTATTTATAACGACGACCATCGACACGAGCTATGTCATTTCTACAAATCCAATTTCCGAACACCTTGACTGAATCCAAATTATGTATTGATGTCTGTGGATTTCCTGCATGTGCCATGAGCACCGAAAGAAGTTTCCATGGCTCTTGTCACTCTGAAGGTGATCTTAATGAAAGGATTGCTTCCCAAAGGAAAAGGTCTGTGTTCACCGTAATATTTAATAGTTTTATTAATTTTGTTTTATGGAATCACGACAAACCATTAAATAATAATATTATTAATTATTTTGTTGGTGATTTTTTTATTATATTCGGCTTGAAATTTTTATTTTGTATTAAATTTTTTAAAAAACCCTTTAAATTTTTTAATTAATTTCTCATTATTTCACTCACTATTTTAAAATAGTACACACTATTCATGTATTAATTACTCATGCGTTAAAATATATATTTTGTATTGATAAAATATTAGATAATATTATTACTAATTAGTCTATCAGTAATTCTTTTATAACTTGTAATTGAGTTAATGGATTTTAATTAAATATAACCGATACAAGATATGAACAATTCTCTTCATCTCTAAAATACATTGATGAATATAAATCATCAGTATTTCCATTGATGATGTGGAATTTTAGTTTCCTTCACCTTTAGAATACACCAGCGAACATTGATGAATATAAATCATCAGTATTTCCATTGATGATGTGGAATTTTAGTTTCCTTCACCTTTAGAATACACCAGCGAACATAATCTGTTGGTGTTTCCATTCGTGATGTGGAATGTGAACAATTCCCTTCACTTTTAAAATACACCGATGAATATAAATCATCGGTGTTTTCCATTGATGAATTGCATAGTAAATAAAAGATTGTGTCTGTATTTCTTATCTACTTAAATTGAAAGTCGCATCAGTACAATAACAACAGTTTACATAACAATTATAACATAAATATTTTTTTTGTATAGGATTTTATTTATAAATATTACATTATAAAAAAGTTGCTATACACTTTCGTGTTTTGATAGTTAGAATTTATTCTTTTTATTTTTCAATTGAATTGTCATTAGCTTCATCACAATCTTGAATCTTGATAATATTGTTATCATTATCTTCATCAACTTGTGTTTATTCGCTGAAGCTCAGAAAAACATTCAAAAAGACTTATATCAAAGATGTGGAAATTTGAATTTTTTTCTAAGTTAATCAATGGAGCAACTTGATATTGTCCAGCCAACTCATTAACTTGAAAGATATCATTTTCTATATTTGTGTTTTCATTCTCATCCTGAATATCAACACGACCTCTAGGTTTTATTTTTAAAACGAATAACTAATTAACTCTTGAACGATCCTTTCTAAAAAAAGTGATGCATGTGTAATAAATATGTTATTATTACTTGGCAAAAATAAAGACATTGTTTTTTATGTTGCGGGGTCTAGCTTTTGAGTTAATTTCGACCAGATCATAAAGGAGATCTACTCTAATTTCTCTATCAGTGGTGTCATACTAATATCATTTGAATAAAAATACTCTATTATGCTTGCTATGATATTACAATTCGATGACTTTTTTTAATTTACCGTCATAGTTAACTTCAAACTCACTACAAGTCGATCTCTCAACACAAGCATCACTTTTATGTTTTTCTTTCATGCATGTATTCTTTAGTATAAAACACATATCTATTGATAAAATACCTATTAAAACACTTAACTTTTATTTCAGGACCTCGGCTTTGTAAAAACAATGAAGCATTAACATTTTTTCTCATTTGATAAACCTTGTACATCAAGTACAACAATGAACAATAAATGAAAATTTTGTAATGAAATTAAGTATCATGATATATAATGAGTTTATGATAATATTTACATGCGTTTTGAATCATATGAAAAACTAATTTTGTAATTGAAAGATTTGGGATTAGATCAGCTATGAATTATTAAACAAAAAATATTGTTGATGTTGCCTCCAAGGTTTTAAAAATATATGAATTTGTGATATTATAATAGATAAATAGTCTATTTATAACAAAGTTTTAAGTCGCACATATATATTTACTGAATAAAATATTTTAATTCATCATATTTAAATAATATATAGTTATATACTTGTTTGAATTCTATTTCAAATAAATATTTTTCATTTAGAGCATTTTCAGTTGTGGGTCATTTAGGATTGAAGAATATTCACAAGTTTCAACTCAAAGGCACTTCACCACTATCATCATGTCGTGGAATACCATTGATTCTCGTTCTTAAATGAGGTTTGAAATAATATGAGATAAATATCAAGATCTCCTCAACAATATAGGTCTCACATATCGAAGCCTCAACATGCATCCTGTTCTTAACTCTTTTTTTTTAAGATTGAACAAGTACGTGCATGGAATAAACAAATATTTTCAATTAAAAAACAATAAAAATACAATAATAATTACATTGCATCTGTGATATCTAATTCTTGAATGTATATATCCTTCTATACTAGACCAGACCTTTAATTTTTCCCTCATATGGTAAATGTATAAGTAAATATTCAATTGAGTCACAAAATAATATAGGGAATATCATCTTAAGTTTGCATATTATCTTGATAATATTTATTTGAAGCTTTTTAATGTAAAGTGTCAGCAACTTGGTGGAGTATATATCTTTAAAAAAATGACTAATCTCCATAAGCGTTCTTATATTTTTTTTTGGCAATAAATCACGATAAGTTAATGGAATGAGCATTTGAATAAACATATAGAAGTTATAACTCTTTATTCCATACAATATGCATTCCTTTAGTTTAATCATCCTTATTATGTTTGAGACATCTCTCTTTTGAAAAAACACACTTTTAAGTGATCTGTAGACTAGTAGTTATGTATTCGTCTCTAAATCGAAGCTTGCTTTGGGCTTTGCAATCCTAAGCTATCAAAAACCAACTTCATATTTTTACAATCACAAAACAATGATATATCTATTCTAGTATTGATATTGTCTTTTATCTTACCCTTCATGTCCATAACCGCATTGAAAATGTTCTCAAACACATTATTTTTTATGTGCATGATGTCAAGGCTATGACAGAGGAGATTGGTTTCTCAAAATGAAAGCTCTGAGAAAATATTTTATTTTACCTAACTGTGGGTCAAACCAAAATCAGGAAACTTTTGTTTACTGAATAGGAAACCAAACACAATGTCATCGTACTCTGACACCATATTATGTAATTTTTCACTACAAAAACATGAGGGTACAACATCGTTGCACCTTTTCAACTTTGCCAACAAAACAAAGAACTATTTATTTGTAATAAGAGTATGGTAGAAAGGATAGTTGGGTAAACTTCTAGTGCTAGAAACGTGCATGAAGTTGTAAACGATAACAATAATTATTTCAAGAATATGGTTATGGATGTAATGATAATGAATCAAGGTAATGATAGTCGTCCAATCATAAAAGAAGAATATAATACAGAAGTGATGAGGTTTTTTAATCTTTTAAAAATTTTTGATACCATTATGCGAGAGCTGCATATATTACAGTAAATATTGGTCATTACATTAGTGTTTTTTAACCTAATAATGACTTGATGGTAAATATTAGATTAAAAAACACTAGTATAATGACCAATAATTTACTGTAATATGTGTAGCCATCTCATAATGGTTCATCAAAATCTTTTAAAAGATTAAAAAACCTCGTCACGTCTGTATTTTGTTCTTCTTCTACAATTGAACATTAACTACCATTACATTCATAACCATATTCTTGAAAGCATTACTGTTATTGTTTACAACTCGATGCATGTTTCTAGCACTAAAAATTTACCCATCCATCCTTTCTATCATGCTCTCGCTACACACAAGTAGTTCTTTATTTTGTTGAAAGAGTCGTAAAGTTGCAATGATGTTGCACCCTTATGTTTTTCTGGTGAAGAATTGCATATATGGTGACATTATATTTGGTTTCCTATCCGGTAAATAGAAGTTTCCTGGTTTTAGTTTGACTCACAACTGGGTAAAGCGAAGTATTTTCTTGAAGCTTTTTTATTGAGAGATCAATCTTCTTTGCCACAACCTTGATGTCATCTTCTTTGCCATAACCTTGACGTCATGCACTTAGAAAATAATGTGTTTAAGCATGTTTTCAATATGGTTATTGACATGAAAGGGAAGACAAAGGACAACATCAATACTAGAATGGATATAACATTGTTTTGTAACTGTAAAAATATGGAGTTGGTTTTTGATGGCTCACGAGTTGTAAAGCCCAAAGTAACTTTCGCCTTATAGAAGTATGCACAACTATTAGTTGACCGATCTCTTAAGAGTCTGTGTTTTTCTGATAGAGATGTTTTGAACATATCAAGGTTGGTTAATATGAAGGAATGCAGATTGTATGGAATGAAGAGTCACGACTTCCACGTGTTTATGCAAACGCTCATTCCATTATTAGCTTATCATGATTTATTACCAAAAAACATGTGAGATGTGCTCATGGAGATCAGTCATTTCTTTAGAGATATATACTTCTGCAAGTTACTGATACATTATATTAAAAGGCTTGAAACGAATATTGTCGAGACAATATGCACACTTGAGATAATATTCTCTATATTATTTTTTTACTCAGTGGAGTATCTACCCAAAAGTTTGAGATTCAATCCAATATATAAGGATGTATGCATTCGAGAGGTTAGTTATTACAGATGCAATGTAATTATTAACATATTTTTATTATTTTTTAATTCTATGCAGATACTTATTCAATTTTAAAAAAAAAAAGAATAAGACGCATGTTGAGGCTTGAATATATGAGGTCTATATTGTTGAGGAGATCTGATTTTGATATTTATCTTGTACTATTTTGAGCCTCATTTTAAAATAAAAATCAGCTGCATTTTACGACATGATAATGGTGAAGTGCGTTTGAGTAAAAACTTGTCAATATTCTCCAAACCTGGATGACTACAACTAAAAATATTGTAAGTGAAAAATATTTGTCTGAAATAAAATTCAAACAAGCATATAATTATATGTTATTTAACTGTAATGAATTAAGATCTTTTATTCAGTAAATATATATGTGCTATTTAAAAATTTATAATAAATGAACTATTTATCTATTATAATATCACAAACTCATATATTTTGTAAAAGCTTATAGGCAACATCAACAACATTTACTGTCTAATAATTCACAATTGATTGAATCTCAAACCTTTCAATTACAAGAATAATTTTTCACATGGTTCAAAACACATGTAAGTACTATCACAAACTCATTATCTATCATGATACTTAATTTCATTATAGAATTCTTGTTTATTGTTCATTGTTGTACTTGATGTACAAAGTTTATTAAATAAGAAATATTAGTGCTTCATTGTCTTTACTAAGCCCGGGTCTTGAAAAAAAGTTAAATGCTTTAATGGGTATTTTATCAATGGATATGTGTTTTGTACTGAAGAATACATGCATGAAAGAAAGACATAACAATGATGTTTGTGTTAAGTGATTAACTTGTAGTGAGTTTAAAGTTGACTATTACAGTAAATTAGAAGAGGTCATTGAATTGCAATATCATAACAAGCATAAAAGAGTATTTTTGTTCAAATGATATTGGTATGACACCCACTAACAGAGAAATTAGAGTAGATCTCCACTATGGTTTGATCGAAATTAACTCAAAAACTAGACTTCGCAACGTGAACAATGTCTTTGTTTTCATCAAGCAATGACAACAAATTTATTACACATACACCATTTTTTTTAGAAAAGATTGTTTAAAAGTTGATTGGTTATCCATTTTAAAAACAAAACCTAGGGATCGTTTCGGGGTTATTTAGGTTGAGAACGAAGACACAAGTGTGGAAGATGATGTCTTTCGAGTTAGTGAGTTGGTTATACCATATCGAGTTGCTCCATCGATTATCTTAGAAGAAAATTTAAATTTTCATGTCTTCGATAATAGTCTTGTTGAATATTGCTCTGAGCTTCAGCAGATAAGCACAAGTCGATGATGATAACAATGTTATGAAGATTTCGATGGAGCTGATGACGATTCAATTGAAGAAGAAATCATGATTAACTATTAGAACATGAAAATGCATTCAATTGATTAACTAATATTTATGGATAAAATTCTATACAACAAAATATTTATTTTATAATTTTTACGTGAACTATTATTGTGTTGTGCGTGCACCTTTCTATTTAAGTTTGCAGTGAGGATAATCAGGGAATAGAGACACAATCTTTTATTCACTATGCAACTTATTTATGGAAACACTGAAGGTTTGTGTATGACCGTGTATTCCAAAAGTGAAGGGGAATTGTTCACATCTCATATCAATGATGTTCAATTAAAGTCCTTTGACATAGTTGCAGGTTACCAAGGGAATCATCAATGGACTAATTAATAATATTATTATTTAATATCCTGTCGATATAAAATATATAATTCAAAGCGCGGGTAATTAATGCATGTCTAACTGTGTGACTGTGTGTATTAAAGTAGTGAAAGAATTACTAACAGATCAATTAAAAATCTTAGAGAGTTTTTTGAAAATTTTATTGCGAATTGAAAAATTCAAATTGAGTATGCCGTGGGAATTATTGATGGAATAATTAATAATAATATTATGTAATAGTCTATCAGAAAAAACATAGTATAAAACCTAGTGAGATAGCTTTCAGTTTATTTTTTTCTCTTGTTCCAAATTTTGAATTCTCTTTGTTTTTTTCCTCTCAATCCCTAGTTCTATTTTCATCTTCAAATTTTAGAGGTATATATTGTGATTCAGTTTACTTAATGACTTATTATTTTTTTGTTTTTTTTTTAATTTATTAACAATATTTTTTTGTTTTTTTTATTGTGCAAAGAGAGTATAAAAGTAAACATAATGTTAAGGTAATCATTTTTTATTTCTAAAGTCTATAATTGTTTTCGTATTAATTTGTTCCTTATTATATTGTTTTTCTTGCCATGATTTTTTTTATCTCAATTTTATGATACGTATTGCTTTGATATTTGATTGTTTTGTTGAATTTTAATTCATTGTTATTGTTAATTTGTAGTATAAATGTTAATTGAATATATAGTAATAAATTTTAATTTGTATTATTGTTAATTTGTTGAATTTTAATTATTCTTGCCATAATGATTTTTTTTATCTCAATTTTATTATTTGATTTTTTTTCTCTATTTTATTGCTAAATTTGTATAAATGTTAGCTTATATATAGGAAAATTTTTTTTTCTATTTTATGATTTAAAAACATTATGTTATCATGTTGAAAATGAGATGAAATTGAATAATCTAAAATTTTTGGTAGAAATAAAATAAAATCAACTGGATTGTGGCATATATTTTGAATATTTACAGGTTTGAATATTTTAGGTAGTCTCTAGGGATGTGATGTTGAATTTTTTTACAAAAATTAAATTTGATTATATAATGATACATCAAATTTGTGTAGTGCATAGAACAAAATCAACTATATGTCATGAGCATATGATCATAGCTAGTTCTTTTAGCAGCGATGATGACATGTTATTAGGTGCCGACCAATAAGAGGCACCTACGTCAACTCACAACATTGTCTCTTTCAGCGCAATTCCACAACATAGAGGTGATGTCCTTTCACAACAGGATCAATTCTCACGCAAGTACGAAGCACATTGAAAGGATGATTTTTTAATATAAGTTTGTTTTGATTTGAGTTGGATTGTGTTTAACATTTTATGAATAACTAATATTTTATTAATTCTATTGATTTTTATATTCACTAAAATTAAGGTTGTCTGAGTAATAACATCGACATTTAAATCATCGATGAAAATTTTATTATTTCAATGTAATCATGTTTCTAAACATCCTGATTGAAAACTTTATATTTATGCATGATTAAAATTAGTTTTTTATGTTATATTAAAATTAGTGATTTATTTTTTATAATTTTTTATGAATATAATAAATTTAAGTGGAATAGCGCAAATGATAATGTTGCGAGGAAGGTTTGGAAAATCACACTGTAACTAGATAACATCGAAGCAATACGATATTTTAAAAAAAAAATTATATATTAAAATCTAATTTGTCATTAACTTATATAAAATATATTTGTATCATGTGGGTTGTGTGATTTTGGGTATGAAGCGTAGAAAAAAGCTAAAAAATATACCAGAGATAATGCTCTATCAGGTTTGAATGACATGGCAGTTTAGAGGAATTTTAGGCTGTTATACATCCTGGATGTGATGTCCAAGCGGTTCACATGACGCTCACAGTCCAGTGCCGAAAACTAGCAAATTCACGATTTGATTACAACACCCACTGGAAGCTTCGTTCCATTCACTACACATGTGAAGTAGATGGTAAGATTAACTTTAATGACATCTATCTTTCATTAATTTATTGTTATTTATAAATATATTTAACTTGCAATATTTATTTTCTTACATGTTATGTCTCTTGGACATGAGTCAAGCTCAATGAAGCTTTTTGTTGAGATATACTTGCAGAGTAAAGACCATTAAAGAGGGTGCAATAGTTCGTCGATAACCATGCTCAACACTTTGTGATATGTTCATTCAACTATTTTCTTTCATAAGTTAATATTTTCTTGAATTGAATTTAATGGTTTCTTTTTCAGTTTTTAAAAGACATATAATAGTTTGTTGAGGGAGAGATATGGGGATAATCCTTCAACTCATTTGGATTTTGATTAGATTTTAGGATGGAAACAGGATCGTCTGGTGGACCCAAAAGAAATCAGGTGCACGGACTCTCCAACACTACAGTCAAGAACTTGTGGGTAGCCTGCCTGAAGTGTCTCAACTGTTAGGAGCTCCTAATCGATATCGAGTACCCAGTCTTAAGAGTTTGTGACCTTGCAATAACGCATGGCTCATCTCACCAAAAAATATGAGCGACTCTCAGCGGATTATGTACTTTTTTTTTTGCCATATGGTCCATGGAATGACTAGCATACTCCTCCTCTTCTTGCAGCATTGTCATTGTTCTTGTTTAATTCTTATTTGAACAAATAAAATTGTAATGAATATTTGGATTTTATATTATTCAAGTTTATTTTTACATAGTTTAATTTTTTATTATTCTAAATAATTTTATATTAATTATTTCATATAATTTTAATTAAAAAACATTTTTTAAATTACCGAAGGGATACCGACCACCTTAATCCATCGATGTATTCCATAGAGTTAAAAAAAAATTACAGCATAGGTTATTATTACTGATGCAATTACTTTATCGGTATATTTTCGATAAGCATACTGACCGTTGGTATATTATAAAAAGTTAGAAAAAATTTGTTGTATATGCCACTATCATTGATATAATTACTTGTGTTAGTATATTTTTGATAGGCATACTGATTATTGGTATATTTCAGAGAGTTTTTGTTGATATTATTCCAGTTGATAAATTTTTTTAGAGTGTATTTTTTATTTATAAAATTATTAATTATTAATTATTATTTTTACCTATAAAAATGGAATTACTGACAAATGAATTTTATCAGTAAATTTTCACTAATAAAAAGATGAAAATATTATATCAATAAAATTGTTAAATTTTATAGTGCTATAGGAATAGAAGAGACCATTCCATGACAGGGAGTTCCTGATCATGAGTATCTTCATACAACAATCTTAGTTGCAGCAGATCACAAAAATATGACCCATTCTCTTCTCTATCTATCTAGGCAAAGACTTCATTATCCCATGAAATATTTGTTTCAGTGGACTATTCACATGATGTTTAACAGTATAGAACCATGACAAGTCTCGACGTCCATCGGTGCAACCTCTCGGCTCAAAACAACTTTTAAACACTCTTAACTGATGATGAAGCCTCTCCCAGCAGTGACTAATGAACTTATCAAATGTTGATAATGGTAACCAGCCATTTGAGTGAAGATGACGCATACACACGGAAGGCACGACGGAGGGAAAAAAAAAGATTTTAAATTTTTCTTACTTTATTTTTTGGAAATTTTAGGTGTAAAAAAAGTAGCCTTCCCTGCGGCGGAGCATGACCATCTAGCTAGTGATTGCTATTTTTCCTGGTTATTCAATGATGGGAGGGAGACTATCCTTGTTTTACCGTTGAAGACCTATACAATACTTTAAAAAATTAAATTGTTAATATTCTTTCCAAGAAGACTTTGTTCCACATCCCTCGTGACTGTGGGCTCCAAATAGGTTGTGAAACTTTCCCCTTTTGTTGAGGACATATGTCGTTTTCAGTCACCGCAACTTTTTTATTCCATATTGCTGCAGGTGGCGCCACCAAATTATAACTGTAGCCACCCCCACCCACCCTTATGTGTGTGTATATATTATATTTTAAGCGATTTCGAGATTGTAGGAGAATTTATTTTAAAAAAAAATTATTTTTAATATAATATATTAAAGCAAATTAAATATATAAAAAAATCAAAATCTAGCACCAGTTGGTGCACTTTAGAAATGATATTACTACATTATTATATTAAAGAAGAAGGATTGATGGAAGCAAGGAATGTTGAACTTCTTTTTTCACCAATTACAACTCGCGAACCGAAAATACCGTGAATTAAGCAATCTTTTTATACTTTTCTATCAACTTTTTTTTAATAATATTATTACATTATTATCAACTTTATTTTATATATAATGCGTCTGGATTTTTCTTTTCTTCTCTAATATGTTAGTGAAGCCACGAGTAAGACAGCCAATAGCTATCCTCAGGTATCTTCCACTATTTGCAGTCCAAACAAAAGCCGAACGTCTCTCATCACAGCACATCCTTAAACTTATCACAATCATCGAGAAACCTCCCTCATACAAAAACACCATCAAGAACTCAAAACCTCAGCCCTCTCTCCCCCTCTCCGATCCCACAGCCACAGGAGGCCAATAAAGCTGCAAAACCCTAGTAAATATATATGTGTGTGAGATATGAACACCACCATTCCAAAACTACCTTTCATTAGCAAACCCTTCCTTCTCTCCCTCTTGCTCTCTCTTACGGTCCTCATCTTCATTGCCTTACAAACTCCCCATCGCATCAAAACCACCCCACAACAACCAAACACCTTCTCCTCCAAGAGCGGTGGTGGCCTTCGTATCCGGCCGGGGTATTCTTCTTACGATGAATACATTCAGCGACAACTCAACAAAACCCTAAACCCTAAACTCCGGCAGATATGGACAACACGGGATTGGGAGCGTAAAGTCCGAGTGTTTGCCCGCTTTTTTGAGTCCTTAAAGCGAAGAAACCTCTTGCTTAACAGTTCAAAGGCATTATCGATCGGTGCTCGTGTGGGGCAAGAAGTGTCGGCTCTAAAAAGTATAGGCGTGAATGACTCGATCGGCCTTGACTTGGTGCCTTACCCACCACTTGTAGTGAAGGGAGATTTCCATGCACAGCCCTTCATGAACGACACTTTTGATTTTGAGTTCTCTAATGTGTTTGATCATGCCTTGTATCCGTGGAAATTTGTTGGGGAGATCGAGCGGACGTTGAAGCCTGGTGGAGTTTGTGTTATACACGTGGCGTTATCAAGACGGGCTGATAAGTATTCAGCTAATGATTTGTATAGTCTGGGGCCATTGGTTGATCTGTTTAAAGACTCCAAGTTGGTGGAGGTCCGGAAGGTTGACGGGTTTGGGCTTGATACTGAGGTGGTCTTTAGGAAAAACAAAAGGAGAAATATTTAAAGATTTGTTTTTTTTTCTTGATTTTTGTATTCTTGTTGATTCATTTTGTCAATTGTGTTTCTCTCTTTCTTTCTTTTAAGAAACATTTATTTGTGGTTGAATATATTGGTTGAAATTTTGTTGATAAGATTATGATTGTGACATGTAAGTGTGTTATATTAATTATATTAATTAGTAGATAAATAAAGAAAAACATATAACTATTAGATGATATATATAAATATATATACACACAGAGAGAAAATAATAGATGTTTTTTTTTATGTGTTTTTAATTTAAAAATATAGTAAAATAATATATTTTTATATTGTTTCATTAAAATAATCTAAAAATATTAAAAATTAATTTTAAACAAAAAAAATCAAGATTGACACCCTGCTTTACAAGATTGAAGGGGATAAAAGAAGCTCCAGGAGTTGAAGTAGCTAATATGCTTGGGAGTGTAATATGATTATGATTTAAAATATTTTTTATTTAGAAATATATTAAAATTATATTTTTTAAAATTATTTTTTATATCAACAAATCAAAATAATCTAAAAACATTGAAAAAAATAATTTTAATTGCGTTATCAAACACGAATAATTGAGCTGTGGTGGTGTAGGTAATCTCTTAATGAATTGAGTTGGTGCAACAATTGAGTTCTTCTACATGCACACATGGAATGTTAGCTAGACATCCATCAACCAAGCTGAGGTAGGGTACGTAGTGATAGAGCCACCCAGAAGGACAGCCCCCGTGCCATATCTGATCAATATTAATTTCCATTAGTGTTCGAAATATTAATTATGAGATTTGGAACAATATTTAACGCTTTCACCGAACCAAATAAATTCGGTAGACAGGCTAGCTAGCTGATAATTAAATATAGAAAATGCTGGATCTACTGATTACAAGTGTAAGAATATATATATATATATATATATACACACGCACGCACGCACTAAATTTCTGGATTAGAAATTATTATATATATTCATAATTATTATGTGCAAGTCTTTGCGAACTCGATTCCAATACAAAACGCAGACTTGTGTATATACGATCGAGGGGTGGAGCCAGTGGAGGTTGTAGGGGCCGGCATGCGTAGTTTAGGGACAAACCAGCCGAGGAGGAAAAAAACATGAACTTGTGACCCCTTTTCATCATCTTGCGCTTGATACGAGACAAACAGTAGAGCCTTGTGAGACAATTAGAAGCAAATATTGAAGGAAAAGACGGTGAGAGCCGGACAGAATTGACTGTTTGTTGCCGGAAGAAACATCGGGACCAATTTAGGTCTCTGTCACCTTAGAAAGTATCCGGTGGGATGGATGAGAACGAAGCTTATTTTTGCTCATGCTAGCTGTAAGAATATTGTAGCTAGCGAATTAGTGAATGTTTAATGCTGTGGTGAGCAAGAGTTGAACATATAGCTCTTTTCGAGGAATTGTTTTTTAACAATTCGGCCATGGAAATCATATATGCTGCTGCGTAGCAATCAAATTAAACAGTTTCTAAAAGAAACAGATTTGATGTTTAAGGGTAAACTATAGAGAAATAGCTTAATATATTCTTATATTTAAGCTTTTTTTATATATCTAGTTGCTTTTCCAAATCATTCTTCATTCTATACTCTTATAAATATTTTCATATGATTTGAAAAAATCTAAAGATTGTTTAAAAAATTAATTCTGAAATGTAAAATGACGCGTCACATCACATCACATAATATTAAATTTTTCTCTATCTTATGTTTCAATAATATGTTTTTTATATAAATAAAATTATCATCAATAATATTTAATTTATATCTTAACATGTAACCACTCATCTCCTTCCCCTTTCCTCATCCCTTATTTATTCTTCTTTCTCATCACCTCTACAACAAATAACATAATTCTCCTATTCTATTTTATCACAAATAGTACTTTCATCGTAAATTCAATTATCTCAATGCTTAGTATCTTAATATCTATGTTTTTATTCATTTTTTTTATTTTTTTAGATTTTTTACATTCAATAAGCAAGAATTTTTATTTTTTATTTGAACTTAATTTTAAAATATTAAAATTATTGACTTTTTTTTGTTAAAACTCATTAAATTTAGAGAATATAAAAAAAAAATATTGAGACTGTCGTTAAGAAGTGTTATTATCGAATACAATTTTTCCATGTAAACTATTTTCCATAAAATGACTTGTTGTGAAGCTTCTTGAAAATTGAGTTTAATTAGACTTTGGTATTACCACCATGAGTAACCCAAAATGGGCCGGGCACAAATGACAGTAATCATGCATGTCACATGTCATATGATAGAGGTAACCCACCGCCAACCATCGATGTGATCCTTTAGTCCAATTTAATTTCAAATATTAGCTTAGACTTTGGTGTGACCGTCGTCATCATTGATCAGAGACCTGTGAATTATTATTTATTAATACATATGTTCTATGTTACTAATCATCAGCTGTGTTTCTACAAGCCCTACCACCATTTTTGCCGTAAAAGAATAACTCAACACACTTTCTCATTAAAAAAATTAATAAAATTTAAATTTATGATTATTTTAATTAATAAACTCTAATACCGTTCTAAGTTATCGTAAGTTTAAACTTTTGTTTTAAAAAAAGATGTCCTTCTATAATTAATTTAGTTCATCCTGTAATGAATATTTGTAAGCAATATAATGGGCATTTATTTTTATAATTCCTATGGTGATTTTTTATGTTAAGCTATTTAGGATGTGGAAGTAATTGAATTCAGACACCACACCCTCTCTGTTGTGCAGTAGAAAGTGAATTCATGAGTCTCCACTACATGTCATAAGAAGAGATCAAAAAAAAAAGAAGATAAAATTGATTGCATTTGAGATATTAGCCTAGCGGTAAAAAGAATTTTTTTTTTTTTTATATCTAAATTCAAATTTTATTATGCATACATGTCATTCTTGTGGTGCTTTATATGCTTACTAGGCTTAATATTTTACATGTTTATTGGATTTGTAGGATATTCAGTGAACTATAGAATTAATCGTGATATGCCTAAGTTAATCTAGATATCCACGTAAATTAAAATAAAAAAAGATAAGATTGGTCGGAGATATCTATAGGCATAAGATGGCATAGCATTTGGCTTCTGTTCTGTTTCATTTCAATGTTCAAGATTTAATCAGCATTGAGGCATAAAAGGTTTTAATTAATCATGGATAAAGTTTATTACAGATTAAGAAAATATAAACGAGGAATGGTGATTATGAAAATAATATGAGCTAGCTGACATACTGCTTCTCAAGAAGACTTCCGCAGAAGGCCAAGTCGAAACACTCCTCTGGAGGATCCCCAATGCAATCAAAGACCGCGTCGGCATTCAAGAAGTCCTCGTCAGCTGTGTAACTGCAATGAAAATGTTAAGATTTTCCAAAACATTAGTTCGATGTATTAACAAACGTAGGATTACAGTAACATGTCAACCCATGAGATCGAATTATCAGTTGTTGGTTATAGATGTGCGGAAGAAGAAAGAACTATGTTCTCAAACCCAAAGTTGACAAGGCTGCAAGTTGAGTAGGTTTTTCTGAAAAAGAATAAGAAAAGAAAACATAAATGAACATAATGCGCCGGAAGGCAGCATGCATTGCTGCTCTGAGGTTGCTAAGAGTGAGTGATCAGGTTAACATATTGTGTTAGAGATGGATGAACACAAATGCTGCATATTTTATCCCAATCCAACTACTTGTTGACTTGTAGACAGCATGTAGTTGAAGCACAGTCTAATTTTATTGTGACTATTGATAATTATGTAAGAACTGGGGACGTGGAGAAGAAAACATGCATGGGATGGTGATATGACTTAAGAGCTGGAATGTAGCAGTAAAATCTCAAGAGCTTCTAAGTGGAGACTATAGATCACACTCATGGATGGCTTAAAAGATCTTCTCTTAGCTCTACAAGGAGATCGAATATAGTTACAAGGAAATCATTCAAGCATTGCCCCATGGTCTCAAGGATTTCCGAATGAAAAAAGCCTCAGCTAATCACTCAATTGAACTAAGGTTAGGTGATGTCCTCTAGCATCCAAAATCCCAACGCATGGGAAAAGGCCACAAGAAAGCAGCTTTTGTTTCTTTAAATAAGTACCGGACTGTTACCTTGTAAAATTCTCAAGGGAAGTAAAAAGCTCAAGAATTCTGCTTACACGGAAGGAAAGTAACTTACCCGCTCTTTGTTACTATACACTTCATTCCAGCAGCCTTGGCAGCTGCAAGACCTATTGCACTGTCCTCCACCACTACACAGCTGCAAAGATGAAAATCAAAGAATATCCTTAACAAATTAGAACTTTTTAACTTGCTTAATGAAAGCAAAATGTAGGAAACTAGCATATGGCAAGAACATGCATAAATTCCTCTGTCCATTTAAGAATTAGAGCATATACCAGAGAAGCCTTGAAAAGGAATTATGAAGTTGATTTTATCAAATAATTGATTATAGCTTACAAGAACTGATCCATCCCAAAGTCACTGGGTATATAACTATATATCTTGAGAAAAACCTGATTTTTTGTCTATATTGACATGAAACATATTCTGTGGTACCTTGAAGGATCAACACCCAGAGTGTTGGCTGCCAATGTATAAATGGCCTGTTAGGAAGAATAAATGACATTATAGCAAGCATCAGCGCATCAGACCCAGAGTTTTCACAAGAAGAAAAAAATTTAGACAAAATCAAATGAGTAATAATAGAGGCGAGATTTCAATAATTGCAACTTCACAACGACAGTTGCATTTCTACACTGACTGAAAGATTTTATATAAATAGGGCCATAAAGATAAATTTGTAGCTTCAATTGCATAAAACCAAAATCCATGGTATCACTACTAAACCAAGGGATATATAAAGTGTACCGGGTCAGGCTTTTTGCGTGGAACAACATCTCCTGCAAATATCTTGATCTTTTCTGCTCGTTCAGCCCCCAGCAGAAAGGAAACTATCGCGGAGACCTGAAATAAGGATTTTTAGTTTGGCGATCAAAATTTGCAATGCATCCTGGAATTAGTACCGTGTAATTTGCCAATAAAGTTATATAAGCAAAGTAATTAGATTTACCACTTCATCCAAATCGTGAAGTTCAAACACAAGAAATTTTACAAGAATGAAAAAGCTAACAGAGATGAATCCTCTTGCACTAACACACATTATGCAAGAGTTATGTTTCTTAAAGAAATGAAACTCAGACCTATCATACTTAAAAGTTTGGATGGCAGAAATGCAGATTTAATATCCACTGCAAAACCTGGGTCACATGGAACTAATCATACGAGCAATACAACTGTAAGAACCTGATTGTGCATACCGCCTTTTCATTAGAAGTGCTGCAGACAGCAACTTTTACTCCTTTTCCGAGAGCCTGATCAATCAGCCTGTAAAATTTGGCAGTACAACCGTTGGATTATTTATAATATTATTATATTAGATATTGAAGTGGAATGCTAAAAGTAAAAAGTTCTTGCATGATTATAATTCTCGGTTTGTATTTGTAACCCTAACCCCAACACATCCAAGGAGAATTCAAACAGATATGTCAAACGTATTAAAGCATTTGTTCTGCTAGAAACTATTGTTGTGACATTATCAAAAAAGAATAAGAAAAATGATAATTTTGCAAGCTAGGACTTAACTCGTGTTAAGTTGAAAATACTTGAAAAACATGCATAGCCAGTCAAACACATGCATAAAGTACTAAAAGTGAACAGATTTGCAAGAGGAAGGCACTAACTTTGCAACGCCTGGTCGAAGAGGTAACAATTTCTTCTCAATAAGGGCCATGAACAGCTCTGTCTTTCGCTTATGAAGTGAAGCTATAAATTCCTTTCTCTCTTCTTCACTCTTGGGAGCTTTTTCCGGCCACCCAGTCTTGTTAAAGTAGGCTGTCATCCTACAAATACAAGAGTCGACTAATAACCAATTCAACTAGGGATATTTCAAACGCAAGGAATGCTGCAAATTATACCTAGAGCTTTTACCTATGCAAGAAGTAAAGTTGTTGAAATTTTATAGGCCAAAACATAACTTGAAAAAGGCCATGAAATTACAAAGGGGAAACATTACCTCTCTTTTCCACCTCCTATTTTGAGCAACTCGCCATACAAATCCACATCCCAGCTCACTCCCAGTTCTCTCTGTGCAATAAATTAAACATCCAATTAACTCATCAAGACATCTATAGTTAACGTCTCTTCCAAAACCACACAAAAATGAAGCTAATTTATGTCTTCCTCCCACGGCATTAACACCTCATAAGAAACCAAAAGGTTACCATCAAGACTGTACTTTCATATTTATCCTAGTTTATCACCAATTATAAAGAGAAAAATTGAGAATAAAACAAGGATGTTATAAGCTTTATGTTCTCTATTCTATTTATTTTCCAGGAATTATAGCACTCAACTAAATGAATTGCGAAGAGCAAACTCAAGGGTGATCAAAATATCATCTAAGCAATTACAAACCAACAGTCCAGAAAAAATCCTCACCAAAAACAAATCCCATTTGGCAGAACTTAAAAAACATCTCCAATTTACAACTAGTCCAACACAAGTGAATGATCAGACTAATCAAGCCTATAAAATACAGAACAAATAATCAAAGTTACACAAGAGAAAGAGAATGGAGAGTACTTCATTGAAAGTATCATTGAAAGAAATCCTGTGGCCATCTTTCTCAGTATCAACAAGCACGCCATCACAATCAAAGAGAAGAGCTGATGGAAGAACAGAAGATGAAGCTAAGCAAGTGATCCCGTTTGAAGAGCTACTCTTTTCCACCACTCTTGTTCTTGCTGTTTTGTTATAGACACGTATTCTTGTGCCCAGTAGCGAAGAAGATAAAGTCCTTTCATGGGATCTGAAGCTGCAAATGGAGGAACTCTTAGTTTGGGTTACTGAGGAAGTAGCAGTGGCAGTAGTAGAAGACAATGTAGCTAAGGAAAGAGAGATGGTAGTTGTTGATGATGATGCCATGTGTCTCTCTTTCTTTGCGAAATAGCATGTTTCTTTGGTGTCTTTTTAACGGTTTTTCGGTTCCAGACTTATCCACCATAGCGCCACAAATTGTTTTTTGGGATAGAAGGGCTGGGCTTGGGTTAGTTTAGGCTAAAATTTAGGAGCACAAGCCCTGCTAAACTGATAATTATAGTAAGAAATGGCCTAGCTCGATAGGTCAACTAGATGACGGCGGACTTGAGGCCTATTCCAGGTTGTATAAGTCAAAAGATTAAGAGTGAAATAATGAAGTTGGATTTGGATTTATAACTGTATTCAATTCAAATTTAATTTCTGATAATTTTATAAATTATAGATTTAATTTTTTTATTTAAACTTAAGCAAGTTAGGTATATTGAATTGGGTTCTCGGGTTGAACTTATATTTCTAATTATCATGGGCCCACATTTAAAAGCAAGCTTTCAACATAACATCTTTAAGATTTAATTTTTATACATTACAGTATTTTTGTTGGAGGAGAGAAGGAGAAGATTAATATATATACAAAGTTAAGGTTTTAAGAATCTTAACTTATCATCCAACACCCAACCTGTGTGATATGAACTTATTTAAATTTTTAGATCGACTATCATTTGTAATATCCATATTATTTTATTTTGATAACTTGAGTCATGTTAAATAATATAAATATTATAAATGAATTAACTTTTAAATACCTTTCGAAAAAAAACCCTGGTTTTTATCAAAACAACATTCGAGAATTCTTTTTTTTAAAAAAAATAAAATAATATCATTAAAAAAAAACTTGAATTGACTCGGTTCAGTCTACATATTTCTTGACTCTAGTATTAGATTGTATCAAACCTTGAGTCAAGTTTTATAAATATACCTAGATGTACTTGTTTCCTTCTTTTCCTTTTTTTTTTTTATTTTTATATCAATTTTTGTATAATGACCCTTTAAGATATCACTAGTTTACAAGGTTGTGCTATATCGTGGCTTTAATTAAAAAAAGTTAAAAAAAAATATACAAATAACTTAATAGGTTAACCCTAAAACCTTCTTCCCCGACTCTTTGCTTAAACAAGGTTTAAAATTAAATAATATGGGGTTGCTCCATAATATCTTAATCGACTTGATAAGTTCAAAAACAATCAAAATAATAGGTAAAGAAACATGAATTATTTTTTTTTTTAAAATCAAGATAATCTTATATTAAAAATTAAGACGTCGACATATTAGATCAACCCAACCTTCGCAACTTAACCTATGATGAAGTTTATTTTTTTTATTTAATTATATGATAATAGAAATAGATACTTATAAAATTGAGTACAAATTAAATATTAAAATATTTATTTGAAATTGAGATAAAAAATTTAATTAAAATAATTTATGAAAAAATAAAATTAAGCTAATATTGAAAATAAAATTGAGGGAAAATAATAAAAACAAAAGAGAGAAAAAGGGCAAAAAAAAAAGGAAAGTACGTGAAGAGATAATAAGATGACAACTCAACTTTTTTTTTAGAAGTGTTAGATAATAGCAAGTTTTCCAGATTGTTTGATATATAGACATAAATAAAATAAATTTATCTTAGATACTCTCGATCAATAATAATATAGTATTTATCATTTTAATTTATTTATAAAAATAGTTTATTTATATGTTAATGTATTAGGTGGCACAAGAGTATATTTTATGTTATGAATATTATGGTGTCACATGTTAATATTGTTAGCATTCTAAAATTGTATTTAGTTCTAAAATAAATCACTTAAAATTTAATTATATGAAAACTCATGCAACAGTCAAACAAAAGAGGGGAAGATCAGCGAAAAGGGTTTATACGCGCCAGATAGGGGTCGAACCTATGACTTTCTGCTTAGGAAACAGACGCTCTATCCACTGAGCTACAGGCGCTTCTTGACAGGCTAGGGGTTACAATAAGTTATACCCTTTTATTAGTGTTTACTTATTTATAATCATAATCACAATTATTTTGATAAAGCAGGTTCAAATCTAAAGCTATCGGTGTGTTTTTGTGCGTGTACCATATTCTTCATGTACCGTTTTAAAAATGTGTGGATTCTTTCAATTGCTAGAGAAGGACCGTGTAGTATATATGCTTCAATTTAAAAAATAAAGACTATGTACTTGCAAATACAAATAAATTTATTCGTCTCCACATGCCCACAAAAGTTGATAGGGTGGGAGGACCGTATCTTTTTTATGAATACTATAGGGATTATATATATATATATATATATAAAATAATCAGTGGGGGCTATGATTACCCAAGCTAGCAAATTATAAGCATGGACATTTGCGGACAACAAGAACATATGATCAGACGAAGCTTTTTTCCGGATAAGATCTGGTAATAAATATTGCATCTTCCTCTTTACTTCATCCACGGCTAGATATATATGTGTGAAATACAAAATAGAGATGAGATAGTTAAATACGGCATAAAATCTAATTACAAAGCAAAATCTTGCTAGAACTCAACCTCTTCATGCCAGAAAGAAGGACAATCCTTTTCAACCACAGTTTACATGTTTGAATCTAAAACAAAAACAAGAATCCGAAGTGTACGTACGTACATACATATACATATATATAAATACGATCATATGTTATTTTTTTCTGTCGTAGCCAGTAATTAACTAATAATAACTATGGCAAAATATTTCTTGCTTCTTGTCGTTTTAATTCTTGGTGCAGCTACTTCAACTCAATCTCGAAGCTTACGAAGCTGTAATCAAGTTTACAATGTGATTGATTATGGAGGTGTTGGAGACGGGGATACTGATGATACCCAGGTTCTTTTTTTATTTATTTTGTTTTAATTATTAACATTTGCTACCTAGTTTTAATTTCTTTTCTATGCTCGACTTGACAATTAATGTCTTCTGGCTACCTAGTTTTATTCATTTTATTTTTTTTCATGTTCGTAGTTTTGGGTCTTAGTTATTTGTTGAAAATTAAATATTTATGAAACAATCGGTAATTTTTAATTAAATATTAATTAATCAAAGGTTAACTAATTGATTACTCGTGTCTAGCAAACTATAATTAAGTTCCTTACGTTACGTACGATTAATCAAATAATGATTCTCGTCTAAGAAAAATTGCTTCTCTTTCTTTCTGTCCGTGACGAAGATCAAATAGTTGCAACCTAATTGAATGGGAGTATACTTATAATTAAATAATAACAATAACAATAATTTTTCTTATCTAAACGGGTAGTGTGAGTAAAGTAATTAAGAAGTAATAATAACTTGGCAAAAAAAAAAATCTATCAGAAGTGAATATTATTATTCTAGTAACGTGGCATGTACTGAGGAAAACTCTTAATTCATCAA
The DNA here is from genome assembly GCA_026413675.1 of Populus pruinosa. Classification (NCBI taxonomy): domain Eukaryota; kingdom Viridiplantae; phylum Streptophyta; class Magnoliopsida; order Malpighiales; family Salicaceae; genus Populus; species Populus pruinosa. The sequence continues at coordinate 15,534,180 of CM048606.1, forward strand.
TAATAATAATAATAATAATAATTTTGGTATTCCATAAATATGATTTGCTCTCTCAGGCCTTCAAGGATGCATGGAAGGATGTGTGCAAGTCTTCATCATGCCCAGTACCGATCATACAGGTTCCTAGTGGCAAATCATTCTTGCTCCAGCCCTTGACCTTCAATGGCGAATGCAAACCCGACCAGATTATTTTCCAAGTAATTGATTAAACACTAAATATATTATACACATTGCTCCTTTATAATTAACGATCAAGTGTACAATGTTTTCGCATTTTAATTAGTTTTACTCGTAACATGGTGCTTAATTAATTATATAAACTTGATTGATAATTGCTTTCTAAATGCGAATTCACTATCTTAATTGTAGATTGATGGAACGATGAAGGCACCGAGTGATCCCAGTGACTGGAAATGCCAAGAACACAGATATTGTAAGCAATGGATTACCTTTGATGAGGTTGATAACCTTATGATTCGTGGATCCGGTACCGTGGATGGTCAAGGATCAACGTGGTGGGAACGTTATTCCTCTTGTAAAGATCACAAGCATAGAGATAAAAGAGTGAGTCTAATTCGTTATATAAATATATATTTCTACTCTTAATTACTTCTTATATTGGCTCCCTGATTGTTAATTTTGCTAATTAATCTTGCACTCTTGGCAGGTTTGCGGTAGAAAACCAACAGTAAGCAACGATCCTCATAATTAATGACCCAGTAACCAAATTTCGGCTGACCTAATATTTCTTTTCAACTTTGGATTAAGTTTTTTTTTTTTCCCACCATCTATTTCTCTAATATCAGTTGATTGATTGAATAAATTTAGGGTTTAGTAATATCACATTGCCAGAATGTTCATCTCGAGGGCTTGACGTTCAAGGACAGTCCACAGATGCATATGGCTTTTGAGAGATCCGAGTGGGTGCATGCCTCTAACCTCACTATCCAAGCCCCTGGAGATAGCCCCAACACCGATGGAATTCATCTCCAGCATGCCAAAAATATCTTTATAGATTATAGTCGCATCATGACTGGTGAATTCATGCTTTTAAAAAAAATTAATTTCATTTATTTTTGCTATATTTCGTAGTTATTTATTAAGTGCATTAATTTGAGAATTTAGGTGATGATTGTATCTCGATCGGGGACGGTTCATCCCAAATTAATATTACCCATATTGTATGTGGTCCGGGTCACGGAATAAGGTATGGGAGAATAAATTTTTTAATTAATTATTACCCTATTATTTATCATAATCAAGTAATAATCACCTTATGGATTTAACTATTTGATTTTTATTTTTATTTTTGAAGCATTGGGAGTCTGGGAATAGATGGAAAAAGTGAGACAGTAGAAGATGTCCATGTTAGCTACGTTGTATTTACAGAAACTACAAATGGGGCCAGGATAAAGACTTGGCAGGTAATTGGTTCTTAATTAATTTTAAGTGAGGATTTGAATAATAATTATAATATTATAATTTAATTTTTATATGTCATAATTGCCATTTAATCCCTAATCTCACGTAAACAGGGTGGAAAAGGGTTTGCTAGAAACATTGTCTTCGAAAACATAAGGTCTGAGGGTGCAAGAAATCCTATAATTATCGACCAATATTATTGTGATAAAAAACATTGCACAGATCATGTGAGTATATATATATATATATACACAACCAATTAAGTCTCTTTTCCACATCTATCAAAGATTTTTTTAAAAAAAAATATTTATTTATTGCAGAGTTCAGCAGTAAAGATTAGCAGCATTCGATTTGAAAATATATACGGGACGTCCCACAGAAAACCCGCAGTGCATATTGCTTGCAGTGAATCAGTGCCGTGCACTGATATCGTGCTCAGCAATGTTCATTTGGACGACGACGACGGTGATGAGCCATCTACATATTGTGCGAATGCTCAAGGACATGCAAGGGGCCATGTCTTTCCACCACTCACCTGCCTGTCTTAAAATTAATCATCAAGCCCGTCTGCCATTGACGAACTAAGACGTGATGTTACATGCACGCACACACTCTTTAAATTTCTTATCATTTTTAATCTGGGACATCTTCAAGTATCTAGTGATTTTATGATTTATGTACATGGGGTGTGTATATATTTATCCTTTTTTGTAAGCCTTATTATTATCTTTAGAATTGAAGGAAACTTAGTGATGACGTGAGAATTTATTTATTTATTTATTATTTGGATTAATTGATTCAGTATTATTTCAATTACTATAACTAAAAATATATTTCATGGAGGGAGGGAGGGAGGGAGGAGCGGTTTTTTTTTAATAATTTTTATAAATATTTGGAATAGACATGTTTTTCATAGGTAAATTAGTTCTAATTAACCCAATAACCTTATAGTTACTTTCAGGGAGTCTATCAAGCAATTGAATGCCTTTTTTTTCATTATTAATAACTTAATATTCTCAGTGCCATTATTACTATTAATTATTCCTCGTATATTTTGGTTTACAAGAGGCTTGAACTCAAGGAATGGCGCAATGGGCATGAGACTTGGATAGTTTCTCCCCCTCTAATTACGAAGGAAGGATTTGAACCTAAAATAAAAAATAAATAAATTAAAAGACTTGGATAGTTTTTATTTTGATTAAAAAAAACAAGTTAAACCGAACCATTTAGCCAAACACGCCCTTGCATGGAGAGGGGAGAAGAGATTTTGAGAGAGGGATATTTTTGGGTTTCGGGTCCTTCCCTTCCTTCCTTCTTTTTTTTTTTTTTTTAATTTAACGCCTTTTTTTTCAAGTTCATTTTGTACTACAACTACATATTATTTAATTTTTTTTAACTATATTTATAGAAAAATGATATATCTTTATTTTGATTCACTATTACCTATAATATTAACATTTGAAAATAATAAAATTCCAACAAAGTTTATCAAAATTATTAAATTAGATTATCTTGTATTGATTTTTTACTTATTTAGAAAAAGCTATTAACATAATTTGTATTATTTCATTTTAAAAATATTAATAATTTATAAAAACAATATTTATTAAAATAAAGGTTCATAAAATTTTTTATTTATACTTATTCTATTTATAAATTATATTCACAATACATGTAATTAAAAATAAATCTTTCGAATAATAAGATTCGTGCCAGCACAAACCCTAAATAAAAATAATTCACATAATATATTTTATATATTTATATATAGAACATTATAATAACAATGAAACTCCTTTTCTCTTTTTATTTCTTCTATTTTAATTTTTATTTGCATATGCTAGTAAATGAATCGGTATAATTTTTTTAGTATTATTATTTTCTAGAGATCTAATTATAAAATTCATATACATATATGCAACAGAAAGAATTGCACAAACTACTATCTATTTTGTATCTATATCTTTTTTTTTATTTCAATGCAATATAAATTTATTTATATGTTTTAACAATAAAAATTATAATTTAATAATAAATTTTAAATATTTATTTTAAAAAATAAAAATATTTTAATTTAATAAATGATAAAAATATTTTAATTATAAATAACCTAAAATAATCAATTAAATATTATAAAAAATAACTATTATTTAATTGTTTAATAATCCACCAAAGGTCCAAAACGTCGTTATCAAAAAAGCAAAAAGCTCTTAGCAGATTCAAAGCCCAAACACAAATGAGCAAACAAAAGGCCAAACCCAGTCCACCTGCCTAAAACCCCGCAAATAATCTCCTCCATCCCTTACAAGTAAAAACCCTAGCTTAGCTTCTTCTAAGCTGAAAAAGAAAACACGGTTCTCGCTCGCCTCTTCCTATTTTCTCTTCGCACACAAGAAGAAATCTGAAAATCAGTGATGTTGAAGGTTAAAACCCCAAAGTGCGGAAGAGTCAAGCGAGAGCTTGAAAAACGAGCACCAAAACTTGTAAGCTCTCGGCAGCCAGCCAGCCATCCAATCTATTATTCATGTTTCTCTTTGGTTTCTATTAAAAAGGATATTTTTTTCTTAATGGGTTTTTACTTTTTTGTGTTTTAATGCAGGTTGAGACGGGGAAGAAGACATTGATACTACAAGGAACAAAAACAAGCAATGTTTTGAATACTGTATTGAGTGAATTATACCATCTCAAGAGAGATAACGCAATTCGATATACGCGTAAGAATGACAGTATAAGGCCTTTTGAGTCCGGTGGCGAAACTTCTTTGGAGTTCTTTTCTATGAAAACCGATTGCAGTATCTTTGTGGTGAGTTTGGTGCCAAAGCTTTGTTCAATTAGAATATGTATTGTATTTCGTGGTTTTACTTCATTTTTTTGTTTTAATTGTGTTTAATTGGATACCAATCTTGTTTTCATGCATGCATTGCTCGAAGATGCGTACTGTAGTAATTTGATGTGGAGATTGGCATAGGAGTGTGGTAGGTTATGCAGGGACGGATATCTGGACGTTTTCTCTGTTTTCAATATGATTAGGATATTGAGGAATAGGAATGGTGCTGTTTTTTTTTCTGACATTGATGCTTAGTTTCAAAGGCAGTGATGCAATTTTAGGTGATTTCAGAATGCTGCTAAAATGTTCGAATGATTTTCTTCACATAAGATAGTAAGTTTTTTAAGATAGGTGAATCGTTTTTTATATTCTTTAAAAGTGGCTGTAGTTTTGTAAGATATTTGCTGGTTTATATTATTTTGTTTCTTCCTTTGCTATTTGCTGAATGTATGCCTTTTATTGGGTTCATGAATTTGTGATACTGTGTGTTATATTTTCTATGCAAATTACTCAACATGATCTTCTATAGCAACATGGCTATGTGTATTTTCTGTTGTTGAATTGCTTTGTTGTTCAATTTCCACCTATTTTTACATGTAACTCTCCATTGTCGCATATTTTCCCTGCTTATTTTTTTATCTGAGTGAGTAATGGAATTTGCTCACTGTTGATTTTAGAAATGAAGTGCTGCTTTCTTTGCATCATATTTTTTATTTTCCTTGGAAAATGTGATATTGCCACATCTACTTAAATATGTCTCTTGGAATGTATTTTGCAGTATGGTTCCACCTCAAAGAAACGTCCTGACAATCTTGTCATAGGGCGAACATATGACCACCACATATATGATCTTATAGAAGTTGGGGTTGAAAATTTTAAACGAATGAATTCCTTCACTTATGATAAGAAACTAGCTCCACAAGCAGGATCAAAACCTTTCATTGTTTTTAGTGGAGAAGCATTTGAGAGTGTAGATGAGTTGAAACATCTGAAGGAGGTTTTGCTTGAGCTCTTAAGGGGAGAGGTTTGTATCTTCACCTTTGCTCCTTCCTTTCTCAATTTTAAAAGATAACTAAATAAGCTGTGAACCACTTCATGCAGGTTGTGGATAATTTGAATCTTGCTGGGTTGGGCCGTGTTTATGTATGTACAGCTATATCTTCAAATCGGGTGTTCCTCACTCACTGTGCAATGCGGCTAAAAAAGTCTGGCACAATAGTCCCAAGGATAGAACTGGTAGAAATCGGCCCTTCCATGGATTTTGTAGTTCGTCGTCATCGTCTTCCTAATGAAGGCTTAAAGAAAGAAGCCATGAAAACTGCTAAAGATAAGCTTCATAAGAAGGTTAGCTAGCTAAATACTTCCCCCTTTTCATCTGAGAATGAAATGGCATTCCGTTAATGTTGCTAGTTTTCTGCTTGCAGATTAAAAATGTTAGTAAAGATGCTCTACAAGGGAAGCTTGGAAAGATTTATGTACCTGATCAAAAGGTAAGTAAACATTCATTCATTGTGAGGATTGTTGTGGAGGGTGAATCTGATCTCGTGATGGATGTGGCCTTATTTTCCCATGACCAGCAGCCATGTTTAGTTTTAAATTGCGTCTCTTTATTGTAACCTCTTTTTTTTTTTTAAGTTTTGTGATGTGGATGATTTTGTTTCTTTAGATTGGAGAGATGGCGCTACCTAACAAAGCTAAAGGAGTGAAGAGAGAGCGCCGTGAAGCTAAAATGAAGAGCTCAAATGATGAGCGCTCATCAAAAAAGCAGAAAGAAGATTCTTAGATAAATACTTTTGACTCCCAGGCTGCTGCTGTATTTAACTCTATGTTACGTGAAGAGAGAGTGTCGCCAAGATGGAAGAACTCAAATATTGAGCCCGAGTTTCTTAGATAATTATTTCGACTCCAAGCTGCTGCATTTAACTTTATGTTTTTTCTTTTATGTTTTTTCTTTGTTGTTGGGGAAGGAGAGGGTAAGTGCATTCTGATCTTAGTGGAAATCAAATGCGGCAGATACGAGCAAATATATTCTCTCTTACTATTTCCATATACTTTGTATGCTTATGAGATTTTGGGTTTTTTCCGCTGCAAATTATATTGCTTTCAGTTGCAGATGCCAAAATTACACTATTAGCAAGATCAATTTTTTCTGTGAAAGAACCCGAAGATGTTCAATTTTTATACATTCTAATAGCAATTGGAACACCAGAAAAGGTTTTCAAGGAAAAAAGAAAAAGCTTTTAGTTGCTCCAGATTTAATTGGGTAAATTGGGCCAGGCATGTAAAGCGTTTGCAGTGAAGAAGCTTATCACCAGTAGCATGACGAATATTACAAATTTCTCTGTGAATCTCTGTTTTTGTTTTTACTGCTTCATATGTACCGAATCATCCTATTCCATGGAACTCATATTTGCATATTGGAATGCTACTGCAATTTATGAGAATAAATTGCACCGAAGTAGTTCGCAGGCATTGTTCCTGGAGGTTCTTAATCAATTGACAAGTTCGTATCTGAGTCGAAATGTATGGTTGGTTACTAGCTGCAGATAGAGATTAGCAGCAGCAGCAGCAGCATTGATAGCATTTGTTGCTGCGGCGAGAAAAGCCAGAACTGCGGGGTCACGGTTGGAGCCATTGTAATTCCATGCTGTTGTCTAAGCATATTGGCTTCCCTGCCTTCATTTTGATCCCATAATTGTTATCCAACCAAGAAATTGGAGATCAGATTTAATGAAAGAAAATCAGAAAGTCGGTGAGTCATAAAATACCAACATGTTCATACATGTCTTTCATGGTATCTAAATGTTAACTTGTATAATTCTCTGGATAAACTTTGCTAGTGAAGTTTACGAATATAAAGACCAGTAAATGTAGACCAAGTTTGTCGTCCAACATTTTCAGGTGTTCAACATTTTCCTACACAACACTGTCGGTGAACAACTGGTAGCTGAGGAAGGGCTAACGGCAAGGGTTATTCTGACAAGTTTGTTTACTTGTATTTTTTCGAAGGCTAATGGAAACAGAAAGCTTATAAATATCTGCAGCAGTGCACTAGCCAATCCACACAAGGGTCCTCCTCCAAATCATATTGGCCCCTTAATCTTGAGCAATAGCAACAGGAGTAGAAGCATGCAAAACCCATCAGCAACGCATATACTGCTCCGCTCATGAAACTTGCTGCCATTCCACCCAGTAAACATGCAGTTTAAGCCATGAAAGAAATTTAAAAAAGAAGAAAGAAAATCTTTTTTAGAGAATTAAAATCAGCTGATCGATTAGCCTGATTTACTTGTGGATCCTCTATTCACTATTTAAGCAATCTGTGCAAATGTGATTCAAGGACAGGCAAGTGATCACACCAAAGAAATTAAAGTGCTACTAAGTAACTAAAGAAAAGGCTACAATTAAGTAACGATACTTGATAGTTTAAGCTAGAAAACTGGAGAATCTAGTTAAGTTTAAAACATGCTTACAATTTTCAGGATTATCAGAGCAAAGGCAAAGACCAGTGGACCACTTCCCTGCTACAACACGAACGTGCCTCATGGCCATATGTGGAGCATAAGGGTGTATCGGATTGGGTTTTGGAACTCCTGAAACAAGAATTGGACCTTGATGGACGTCGGCTGAGTATATTGACTGGCCATGTAACGGAGGATGCATCTTGTTATAAAATCAACTGTCTATTTTTTTTCAATCCTACAACTAGAAATAAAAATCAGAACCCCTTCCTCTTCAAGTTCCAGGAATCTCTATGCAATGTTCTGTGCCCTCATTTCCTTTTAGTTTATCTAGTTTCTGAGTGATTCTTCAAGCAGTAGTTTTATCTTGAGTCCAATTTCCTGGACTATTTCTCCTCCTTCGAAAGTTTCTTGGAAGATTACAAGTCCAGGGTTTTAACTTGTCGCTGACCAAGACTACTCAAAATTCAGTATCATATTATTCTTGCTTCATAGCTGATAATTAACACATAATTATATATTACATGTTACATCAGGATAAACAAAACACGAGGCCGGTCATTCATTACCATGGAATGTTACTGATTGTTGATGTAGTGCCTCTTAAGAGGGAGCACAGTACCATCGTGAGTACCCTTTACAAAACAAGAGGGATCAGGATTTGGGTTAGAATTCTAGGTTAAACAACACATCATTAATCATAAAAATAAAATAAAAAAACTGACATCGTCATCTTGCTCCTCAATGCAACCATGCAAGCCCAAGACAAATGAAAGTGAATTGTTGTTCACCGGTTATACTCTACTCTTTCTTTCCTTGTTCTTTGTTTTCTTCCAATTTGTCTGTCTTCTACTGTTCCACAATGAGATTTTAGCTGAGAAAGATTTCCAGTATAGTCCAGATTTTACACTGTGAGGCCCATTTCTTAAAATGAAGTTGCAAGGCCTACACACTTCTCCAGGGCCCATTATCTCTCTAACCTGGATAGTCCTCCTTTTTTGGGATATTTATTTACTTACTATACGCGTGTGTGAATGGGGTTTTTGGTTTCCTGTGAGAGTGTACTTTGAGTTTTGAGCCTGCAGCTATGAAGCGATTTTTCAAGCCAATAGAGAAAGATGGTTCTGCGAAGAAACCAACACTGTCCACAAACCAAGAAGACAATGAAAAAAAAGAGGCTTCAGAATCAGAGGAGACCAGCAACAGTGGCAATACCATGAAGAAAGAGCCATTAAAGTTCATTACTTGGAATGCTAATAGCTTGCTACTTCGAGTCAAGAACAACTGGCCTGGGTTTTCAAAGTTTGTCTCTGACATTGATCCTGATGTCATTGTCATACAGGTGAAAAACGCAAGCAAATTCTCCATCTTTTGATGTCATCTTTCTCAGTTTTTATACGGGAACTTAATAAAATTTGGTTGATGGGTGTAAAGGTGAAGTGGGTTTTTGATGATTGATTATACTAGATTATAATGCCTAGCATTGTGATCTTATAGTTCCCTATTGTCTAAAGTTGGAATATTTTAGCTGAATTTTTACCCTTTGTAGTATTTGGTTTGATGGATTTTGCATGTTTTTGAGTTTGATGTTGATTTGGTTGGTATCCAAGGAAATTCAAGGGAATTGTGTGCGTGCATGCGAGTGCTTGAGGGTAGAGACATTCAAGTTTCTAGTTGTTTGAGAGGGGTTTCAACTTGTATAATTAACTGAAAAACACGGTTAAGTCCCTGGTAAGACAGTTGATACGAAAAAAACTAAGGGAAATGTTTTTTTTTCCCTTCTTTTCATGTATTGAGTTAATGAGAAGAAGGAGTTTTACATTTTCTGATTTATTTAGTGATCTTCTTCCCTACTGAGTCCCTCACATTTGAGTGGATCGTAGTTTAAATCTCATTTATGGCACGTCAATTTGGTTCAGACACATGCTAATCCTAAGTTGAATGAACTTTTGATGAGTATGGGATGATAAGCTATGTAACTGAACATTATTGGTAGGAAGTAAGGATGCCCGCTGCTGGCGCAAAAGGTGCACCTAAAAACTCTGGAGAGATCAAAGATGACACAAACTCTTCCCGTGAGGAAAAGAAGGTAGCGTTTGTTTATATTGCAATAATAAGACAATTTTGAGTAATTAATTGTTTCAACATTAATTTCTTCTCTCTCTTTTTTTTGGGTTTCAACGGTAAGGCTACTCTCAGGTCACCATGAATTTCTTTAGCTTGGTGCTTCATAGAGTTGCTTTAGGTGTGATAATGGGCTCATCATACTATGATGTGGGGTACTCATGCCAAAGAGATGAATCCTTTATTGAGCTTCATCTTGTGCCGGTTCAATATTCCTAGAACCTCATAGTTTTTTTCTTCTCATACTTTTTCGGCTTTCGGTGATATGGAACATGGCTTGCCTCATAACCCATGCAAGTTCTGAAATTTCCAAGGTTTGATGAATGCTTGGTTGTGTTTTAACTTGCCCATATGAAATTGGCCTGCTACTTCAGAAATTATCAATCTCTCAGTAAGATGTCTTGGTTATATATTAATCAGTGAAGCGCTACTAAATTTGATGGAGTCTACTAAAGTTAATACAGATTCTGTGATGAACAATTTTCATGTTTACTGATCTAGAAATTGTAACTCATTGGTTAGTATTGTTACTATTGGTCTTTCTATAAAAAATGATTTCATGTAATTCTACGGCAAGGGATGTGTATAAGACTCAAATTTCTAATGTTTAACACAACCTGTAATTAGTTTTTGTCGAATCATGCAGGTATTAATGCGTGCTCTTTCCAGTTCACCATTCGGAAATTATCGTATTTGGTGGTCCCTTGCGGATTCAAAGTATGCTGGGACTGCATTGTTAGTAAAGAAGTGTTTTCAACCAGTAAAGGTCTCTTTTTCTCTTGACCAAACAGGTAGCTTGGTTTGAATCTCCCATTGGATCTTTCACTATCATAAATTAGACCTAACTGCTTTGTTTCATTAAGAATATTTCTATCCAATGCCTACCTTTAGACACTGTCATGTGTGTGTGTGCGCGCTCACAATATAACCCCTGATTGTATGCTTCTTCCAATTTATAACATTTCAACTTTTCAGGACAAAATACATGCTTATGTCCACTATAATTGGAGAATGCTTTTTTTTCCCCTATAAATTTTAATTTTAGGTTTTTTCTTTACACTAATATGCATTTGCACACCTATTCCTTAGGTCTTTCCTTCTTTCCCCCTTTCCTTTTGCATATAAAGTGACAATCTCTTAAACACTCTATCCTTGTTGTTTAGCTTCAAAGCATGAACCAGATGGAAGGGTTATTTTAGCTGAATTCAAGACATTCCGTTTACTAAATACATATGCACCAAATAATGGTTGGAAAGAGGAAGAGAAATCATTTCAGAGGAGAAGGAAATGGGATAAAAGAATGCTAGAGGTTGTTGTGCGGTTATCAGATAAGCCTCTTATATGGTGTGGTGATCTGAATGTTAGGTTGGCATTTTTTTTATTTTTTTTCGTCTTTCCTTCTTTTGCAGCGGATGGGAGGTTGTTATTGCCCGACTTTCAATTGTTTGTCTTCATTTTTCATTTGTGTTTCTGTGTTTTGACTACTTAGCTCAAGGATCCCACTGCTAATAATCTATGTGGTTGGTTTTAAACACTATAATTGATCTTGATAGATGTACTGACCTGAATATTGTTGTGTGACCTAAGGTTGTCACTGCTGCACCGGTAACCTTTGCATCTTTCTTTCTAGAATGGCACATGCTAGTACAGGATCACATTCATTCACAATTTGGAGTATAAAGAAACGCATTCCTGTGAAAATATAAAAATAAACGTTAAATATAAAACTTTATGATAAAGAAAATATAATAGTAGTCTATATCTTGTCTAAATTCATAGAACTCTTTGAATAATATCCAATAGCTGTATTGCATAAGACAGATGTCGGACAAGTTTGGGGAAAGCTGTAGATGTTTGTTTCTAGGTTAGATTAATATAATTTGGTGAGTTTAGAGGCTTCGAAATTGAAAATAGATCTGAAAGTACATAAAATGGAACAAATCATGGCAGTACACTACTTGTTTTACACCACTAGATTTAAGGCGTCACTCAGTTGAAAAACACAGGCATCGTGCCTAGGGGTGAGAAATCAGTCCTTAAAGAAAACATCACACTTTCAAGAGACATAAACCAATCAGTTGCCCTTTTATTCATAACTTCCTGCTGAAATTGAAAGACTGCGATCTTGTTTATAAGTTTGAAATATTCCTAATCATAATTAGACTTGAACTGCTAAACAAGAAACATAATTTTCTTACTTTGACTAGGAAAGAGAAACCTAAATGAAAATTCTAAGACTTTGAAATTAGATTATAGTTGATATTTCATAAATATCTAGAAAATATTCCTCTTTGAAGGAAATTTTCCCTTTTCTTTATGAGGACAAACAAGCCTGTTATTGATTTTTCAAGAAAATATTCATGCAATTATTCCTGCTCCTTGAAATGCATTCAATACTTATTCATGAGGCTTTCCTTCAATCTTCATTTTCAATATGCAGCCATGAAGAGATAGATGTGAGTCATCCAGAATTTTTCAGTGCAGCAAAGGTCAATGGCTATGTTCCTCCAAATAAAGAGGTGCTAGCATTTTGTCTGGAAATAACTGTGGCCTGCTTTAGTTTCCGAGTAATATTTTGATACATGCACAATCTTGTAAACTTGCCTCTCAACACCGAAACTATTAGAAATGGTAGACAAGTTGATAAGCTGCTGAAATGGGAAGGAACATAAACTTGCCTCTCCAACTATTTAGTTTACTTCTCTATCCCAACAGTCACTAACATAAATGCATTTGCTTGACTTTTTGATGTTGTAGGACTGTGGACAGCCTGGATTTACCTTGAGTGAGAGGAAGCGTTTTGGTGCTATACTGAAAGAGTGCGTGACTCCACTGAACAATATATACCTTTGTGCTTTTAAAAAGCAATTAAGATGCTGAAACCATGTGCCATCTTTTGAGAAAGAGATTGAAGTTGCTTAGAAGTGATTAACAGCAACTTGTACTGACAATTCCTTTCCCTTCTCTCCAAAACAGTTAGATATAAATTTGCAGTGTTTCATGTTTGATATTTTATTTATCTCCGCTTAATCTTTTTATCTCACTGAAACTGGGTTTATTGGTCACAGTTTCATTCTTGTTCTTTGAGTAGAATATTTCTTTTTCCAATTTTTCCTGCTTAATGTATTTCTGTGCTTCATTGTGCTTTAGGGGAAAGCTGATAGATGCATACAGATTTCTGCACAAAGAGAGGGACATGGAGCGTGGCTTCTCATGGTCTGGAAACCCCATTGGAAAGTAAGAAACAATTGACGTATAGTTCAGTAGCTCAGCATGCATAGGAAATACATGCTGCAAATAGCACTTTTAAAATATGAGCCATCATTTACTGGATTATGAAACACTGTACCTTTTTCATGCATTACAACTCTATATTTTTGTGTTGTGGGGAATGATTTGTATTTCCTGATGGGCAGTTACCTTGTAGGTAGCAAGGAAAGTGGATGAGAATTAATTTTTCGTGTGGTGGAAAATGACTTGTATTTCCTGATGGGTGGTTTTCTTGTAGGTACCGAGGAAAAAGGATGAGAATTGATTATTTCATTGTTTCTGAGAAACTCAAAGATCGGATCATTCAATGTGAGATGCATGGGCATGGAATTGAATTGGAAGGTGATATATCTTCACACCTTTTCCTCATGCTATGCAAGTACTGGGGACTAATAAATTGAGTTAGAAAATCCCTTACCATCGATTTAATTAGTTGAAAATAGAAACCAAAGGATTCCTGCTCTTCTTTTATTTGGTAAGACATTGAAACTTCACTGTCCAACTACCCTCTCTATATCTATTAGCAAAGCCAATTTTCATCACTGAACAGAAGGTAATGCTGCCCAGAGGTCTATTTTACTCTTATCCTTGGTGATTTGTTTCTCTACAGTGAGATATTAGGCTTGCGTGGTTTGATGATAGTGCATGCCTGGTCTTTATATTTGAAGTTGATAAATCATCTGCAAGAAATAAGACTATAAATTGGACTCCATTCATATCGACATTTTTCATTTCCTAGCAACACCTTCTAGTAAGGGCACTTCTTGAAAAAGACATTCATGATGCAGAAAAATGCATTTTAAATTAACAGCCTATCTCTTCAACAGCAAGAAAGGAACTGCAAGCATTCACACAAACTTCCAGTACATAAAATCATATAAATGCTTCACTGATCTTGGATTGTTTACAGGTTTCTATGGAAGCGACCACTGTCCAGTCTCTCTTGAGCTCTCTCCAGCCAGTCCTGATTCCAGTGAGAGCTGACTTGCCATGGATAAAAACTTGTTATATATGTCCTTTTTTTCATGGTATTACTGTCATCTTTCATACGAGACTCTAATATTAGATGTATTAATAGTTTAGTGATTTCATTAAGCCTCTGTTCTTCCCTCCCCCCATTAAAAAAAAAATGAACTTGCATTGTCAGGTGTACATCAATATTCGCACATCTGGAAGTCAAATGTTCTAATGGCAGGCATGAGAAATGAGAATGGTTGGCTATTGCCTGCCTGGAAGTTCAATGCCCCGTTTTATTAGTATTTCTTTAACAAATTCCTCCTTGGTAGTTCTCAATCATGCAATCTTCTCTTTTCCTCCTCTAATCAAATGTAGTGCAAAAATATCATGGATGGTGATTTATGGAGTATTTATATATGTCGAGATTCTCTTCGGTGGGTCCAATTATATGGACCACTACGTTGTGGTGGAATCACGTGATTTTTGAATCTGCCACTGTATAATTCCATATTTCCCACATTAATAAATCACAGGGCATGCATTGCATGCAGGTAGTATTATACAATTTCTGCATTGGCCAGTGCAGTGCGGGCATATACATAAATGAATAGCCTGTAAAGAAAACATAAAATCATACGTTGTTTGATCTGCTGTAGTCTAGGTTTGCCATGGTAGTGGCTGCCTCCTCTCTCCAAAAAGTAAATTACAAATTCAAGTAAAATTGAAAAACAAAATCTGCATCCTTCCATGCTTTTCAGTAATATTAATATTATTGCCAACAAATAAAGTATATTCTTTAAAATTATAAAGGGTGGTAATAATGAAGGCAGTATTAGTGGCAGCCGGTGACAAAATGGCAGCAAATGAACCAAATTGTAGCCATGGATGATAAATCTCTGGCAATGAAAGTGGCTATTAACTGATGCTGATTGTAATCACGGTTATTAAACTCTACTTGAGATCAATGTCTTATAAGGCTTCATCATGAGTTAAACAGATTGATTTAAGTTAATAAAAAAAATTAAAATAATATTATTAAAAAAAAAGGGTTTTATTAGCTAGATCAAGCAGCAAATCAATTAACCAATATGTGTCCTTGCACATAATTATTACTTTACCCTTCCCAGAAAAATATTCAACTGCCCTGCTGGTAATTCAATCTTTTTGCTAGTTCCATTAATTACTATCATATTTATTAAGGGAAAATTTGTATTTTTAATTTTTTAAACACACAGGAATAACTAGATTGCCTTTAAAAGAATTTTTTTAAAATTGGCATCTACAGGCTTTTCAACTTTTCCATTTTTAAAGCACAGTAAAAAAAACTAGATTACTCTTAAAAACAGAAAATTATGGTTAGTGTACATTAGCTATTTTATATTTCCATTCTTTTTTTGTTATAATCAAGTTAAATAAAAATAATTTAGTATTTTAATAAATATAAAATATTATTAAAAAAATTGATAGATATGTCCAACGCAAGCATATGGAATGTCTTTATACTATTTGGATGACATGAGAGGCACGTGTATGCAAAATGATGAATTTTAAAATGGAGTTTGATGATGAATTTTAAGATGAAGTTTGAATCATTTTATATGGTACAAGAACCTCTAGTTTGGGGTCAATAACCTTATCTTTTTATTTTTATATTAAATTTAATTTTTTTATAGTCAAAATAACTTGCTTGGGCCAACTATTTAACAAATCAAAAATATTGATTTAATTTAAAAGAAATTAATGGATATAGTTTTTTTCTTTAAATATATTAGAAAAAATAGATCAAAACATGTAAATATTTTTTTTTATTAGGTTTGATCCACGGTCTTTAAGTTGGTTGAATAGTGTTTTAAGCTTTAAAATGATTTTATAGAGGTTTATGTGATGTTTTTGGAGTGTTTTTTAGTTAAATTAAATTAAAATTTTGATTTTTAATATCCCAAAACCAGAACAACTTTCCAATCATCGAATGTGCTCAAAATTTGATCTAGAAGATGAAGTACAGGCAAATAAAGTTTCGTCCGTTCTATTAAAAGAATTAGGGTGAACAATAAATAAAAAAGTCAGGTGCACAAGATTGCTTTCCAAACCCATGCATGTCTGGCTTTTTTTTTGTAAATAGTGTGTTTCGTTTTTGTCTTTATTTATTTTAAATTTTATAATGAATTTATATTTAAATAAATTTATCAAAATGTTGTTTAAATAATTATGTAATTATGTCATGGTTTTCAAGAAAAATAGAGATTTTTATTGTAATATCAATAATTATTTTATGATTATTTATATATTAACCTTATACGCAAATGTTTTTTAAAAAATTGTTCTTTAATATTCAATAAATATACAATATCTATTTTACTATTTTTTCTTTAATTTTTTATATAATCTTATTAGACGTATTGTTCTTATACTTATTCATACAAGTATGTAAAAATGATTGATTTATTATTTTTTTATTTCATTGAACTTGTTTCCACTATCATAGTATATTTTTATTTAAAAAATCATATTTTTAATAAAAAATCATATTTTTTTCAAAGTAAAAAAGAAAAATATATGAAAAATAAAAGGAAGTTCTTGATTAAAAATATATATTCTATCCTCTTTAATTAAAGTTATTAGAGTTTTTATAAATATTTTTTTAATTATCATTAGTTTCTATTTAATAAATCATGATGTTAATAAAAAAGCTTGTTACTGTAAAAATAAAATAAAATATTTTTTCTCCGAAATTTTAATCATTGGTTTTTTATGAATATTTACTTTAATCATTACATAATTAAATAAAAACAAATACGAAAAAACTATGAAAAAAGTGGGGTCAAAGGGGCGACCATAGGTAGATGCCAAACAAATCCTATAGTGGGGTGCCCTCGATAAGAAAACACTATGGCCAGCCATTGTTGCATAATGAGCTAATTACATCATGACACGTCATTAACCTTTACTTTTTAAGGAGTTCGATTAAGTTTTATTTTACTTTTCTCTTTGCGGCTACGTAATCACAGTTTGATCGGCGTGTCAAGTTTTGGTCGGGTTCGTCGTGGACTCCGTTTGACCACAGCCAAGTCAGGCCTCGAGTAAAAACACGGGCCTCTAATTGCAAAAGTTCATGGTGATTTCGGTGAAAAGCAATAAGGATAAAAATAAACGGGGTAGAAGAATAAATTCAGGAAGATGTCAAGAGGGGTAAAACTGAAAGAAAATTAATTCCCTGCCCAATCTATAAAGGTAAACAGGCCGGGAAATAATTGTTTGAATTGCACTTTCACCTCGATAGTTTTCTTATCTTCCATTTTTCACACACAAAAAAGAAAATGCTCAACTTTCACTCTTAAATCTAAAAAAGTAAAAAAAATATCTAAAAAATTGTCAAATCGTGGAGACGTGGTCGTTTTCATCCAGAAGGAAATTTGGTTGGCTCATTATCACATGAAAGCGATTTCGTCCGTTTCTGTTATCAATTTGGTTAAGTAAGAGCGCTCCATGACTCCCTTTAGCGTTGCAGATTACAAGTTTCAAGAGAGTTTGACTTTGACCACGTGGAGGTAAAAGATCGAAACATATTTGTTTAATTTCATAACCCTTAATTCTCACGTTAAAAAGAATTTTTAACATAAACCTAAAACCTAAAGGAATTAAATTTAAAAAAAATAATCAAGAAACAGAACACTATAAATTATTATAATGTAATTCATCAATCAATATCATATTATATCATATTGATGAGGATAAATCAATTTATTTTATTTTATTTTATTTTCAAAATAATAAAATAACTTAATTATATTAAAGGAATATTAAATTGATATCTAGGGTATTTTTAATTTTATTTTATTTTTTTAATATAATAAAATAACTTGATTGTCATTAAAAACAAAAATTACTAAACCGATCTTCAATGAATTTTTTATATTTTCATCGTGATTTTTATTATTATAATCAAGTTAATTTGGGAGCAATCCCTTGATAATTGATCTTTTAAAATTTTTATTTATTTTATTTTTTAAATTTATCTCTCATGATTTTATTTTATATAATTTTTATACAAAATTTAATCCTTGTTCTTTGATCATTATTTGGTTTGCTTTTTAATTATTTTTTAATTAATTTTTTTCAATTTAATTCCTCGATATTTAAATAATTAAGAATTTTACTTTATTATTTTGTTATATTTTTCTTCTACAAGGTAATTTCAATTTTATAATTTGAATCACGGATTTTAAATATTAGCCTGATTTAACATTATTTTTTTTAGTTTTTTTTAAATTAATTTTTTTTTAATTTTATCATTTGACATTAAATACTTGAACTTTGAGTTTTATAATTTTTCTTTTCTTTTTATATAATTATTTTAATTTCATATTTTGTTATAGGTTGATCGAGTTAACTCGAGTTTTTTTTTATTTTTAATTTATTTTTTTGTTTCTTTTTTTATTATTTGGTTTACTTGAAAGTTTATCTTTATTTTTTTATTGAATTTTTTTGTATTGAATTATTATAATCCTGCAAAGAAGCCGTGATTTTTTAAAAAAACATAATCATAACAAATGATTTTTATTTATTTTTTTCTCTTCTCATACACCGCAACTATATGGAATATAATCATTCAACCACTATCACCCCTTCTAGTGGTACATCTATATTAGAAAAGCCACAATGGGCTATTATTTTTCTATTTTAAAATAGATTAAGGGTGAGGATTTTTTTTTTCTTGGTTATGCAAGAGGAAGAGGTAAAACGATGATGAGAAATTGAGAGAAATAAGGACATTGAGTTGGCATTTGTTCATATCAATAATGTGATATACTCATTTGAATAGTTTCCATGATAGTTCAAGTGATACAAGCAAAACCCCCTCCCGCATTTGTCATAATTAGAGACATTCACTATGTACATCCCACAAGCCCTTGAAATTCCCTCCTACGTTTGTGATAATCATGGATGCTCATTGTCTACAACACTCCATTGTATTAACTACCTATGTTCACAGGTTTTAGGCTAGGAGGGGAAATATAATTAGTGTCTTGGGTTGAATTGATTGAAAACAAAAACTAACGGTGTAGCTAAATCGCTTTTGTTGTATTTATAAAATACTATTTGTTAAAATAATATTTTATGTTTTCTTAATTCACCTTTCAACAATTTAATTTTTTTAATTAATTTTTTACAACAAAATTATCATTTATTATTAAATTATTTTAAAAATTATTATTATTATTATTATTATTTGTTAACCTATATACTGTTGTCAAGAATTTAGTTTTTTTTTACTATTATCTCATGTTTTACCATTAAATTCATTAAAAATAGGGCTTCTTATTTTTTTCCAATTTTTTTTAATAATTTGTTATGATTCCATGACCTAAATTAAAGGTATGTTAATCCAAGTTGACTCGGGTTATTTTTAAGGTTGTTTTTCTAATTATTTTTTTATTTTCTTTTTTAATACTATATTGATTATAAATTAGATTTCATGTTTTTATCTGTTTTTTTATAAGATTATCTTAATTTTTTAACTTGGATTATGAGTTTAGTAAGTTAATTTTAGTTATGAGTTTGGTAAGTTAATTTTAGTTGACTTAGTTTATTTTTTTATTTATTCTTTTTAATTTCACCTTTTAACTTGTTTTTTTTTTAATTTTTTAATTTAATATTAAATTATTTAAAAATTAAGCTTTGACTTTTTTTCAATGTTCTTTGTGTGGAGTTATCATGGTCTCACAAATTTAATTTTTTTTTTTTAATTTCAATCTTCAATATTGAAAACTTAGCTTTGTATTTTTTTTTAATTTTTTATGAAATTATCTCAGTCTCATGATTTAAGTTATGGGTTTAATAAGTTAGCGCGAGATAATTAATGTTATTTTTTATTTTTTATTTTATCATTTAACACTAGGTTGATTTGAAATTGAGTTATGTATTTTTTTGATTTGTTTTTTATAGGGTTATCTCAATTTCAAGATTTATATCATATATTTGATAGGTTAATTCAAGTTGACTTTATTCATTTTTATTAGTTATTTTTCAATTGGACTTCATGATATTTTAAATTGCTTTCTATTGAATTAATTACTAGTTGAGTTTTGTAATTTTTTTACTTGTTTTTAATAGGGTTATACCGATCTCATGATCCGGGTTGCGTGTTTGATGAGTTAATTTAGATAATTTTTTTGTACTTTTTAAATTTTATCATTCAATATTAAATTAATTACAAATTAACATTTATAATTTATTTCAACTTGTATAATTTTTTTTTCTTTTTTAATTTAATATTTTTAATATTTAATATTAAATTAATTAAAAATTAATATTTATAATTTATTTTAATATCATCATGGTCATACGAATCAGATCATAGATTTAACAGGTTAATCCAAATTAATTCAATGTTTTGTTGTTTCAATATTTAAAATAAATATTAACTAATACGTTGTATATTATTATTTTTAAAAATATTATTTAATATGCATTGTATTTAAAAATAATATTTAATTTTTTTATTTAAAAATATGCTAGCATTGTATATATTTTTTATATTAAAAATAATTAATCTAACCTACAGCGCTTCACATTTCTATTATCTAGTCCTGGTCCATTCGAGGTTTTAGCTGGCACTGTTTTGGCTTATATTTTCTTATGATATTGTTACTGGTTCGTTGTGAGAATAAGCTCCCAGTTAACTCGCAGTTTTATTAATAAAATCTTCTTTGCAGTTTAAATGTTTCTGGCTCCACGTGTTTCATCTCCTATGGATGGTTAAGCCATGCTCATTTACATTCACAGTTTATCTTTCTCAAAAAATAATATTTAATTGTGCTCCCTGTATCACCCCCTTCATTTGTACATGAAATTACCATTTCAGTGTTTTCTTTTCTTTTCTTTATATATATATATATATATATATAGGCTGGTTGCATGCTCAATAATAACTCAGAAACCAAATTCGAATTTAGGGAAAAAAATCACATTTTTTTTTATTGTATTATGGAATGCTTTCTTTGAAGCCGAAAACATAATCCTCCAGACATGATACTGTAATTAAAATGCCACGTATTGTATAGGGAACACAAATCATTATGACAAGACATGGATAAGCAAAGATCGTCGAAGTGAAAACACCATAGCCACGCTTTAGAAATATAATTAAAAATAAACTAAAACATTCATGTGGTTTTGATGTTAAGGGTTGATGTTCAGTGGACAAGCGAATAGGAAGATGGCTAAGGATTGAGGTTCCTTTTTAAATTCATTTTAAAAGGTTTTTTTTAGGATTGATTAAGAAAAAAATTAATTAATTAATTAGACGTGTCTGAAATATAAATAAGGTTTAATTGTGAATTGCACAATCCATGAGAAGAGAGAGTTTTGCCAAGAAATGAGAAATAAAAAGAACGAGTTTTAAATTCTTTATTTGTTTTAAAAAATATTTTATAAATAAAAAATATTTTTTACAAAACATTTTACAAAAATAACATGTGTGATGTTTAATGAATAATGAAGTAAAAAATAAAGTGGTAATAAAATGATGATGATGTGTACACACTGGTGGTGGTTAGGGTAGTGTTTATAATGGGGGAGGTAGTGGAGAAGATGGTAGTTTTGATAGAGATAGTAATTATAAAATAATTATTAAAATAACTAGGTGATATTATAAATGAATTAATATGAACAGAGTGTTTTATAAAATCCCACTAGCTAGAATTATTTTTCAATCAATAAACTAAATTTAAAATTTAATCATGAAATAATTTATATAGATCAAATTGTATATAAATCTTTTTATAAAAAAATGTGTAAAATATTTTATATCTGTTAATTTTCTTATAAATATTCTTTAAAAGAAATATGTAGAATATTTTAGGTAAAACAAATATCTACTCAATTAAAAAAAAAAAAAATTATAGTTAAAAGCAAGGCTTTTTTATTATTATTATTGTCCACGAGGTCTGGTATAGCAGCAAGTGTTTCTAGCGGGTGACCAGGAGATTAATAGCTAGCAAGCTACTCAAGATCCATTAGCTTAACAGTATAAACACCCCTGAGTATATGCCTTTTTGATCGACACCCTTTTATTTATTTGTTTGTTTGTTTATTTATTTATTCATTCCCGATTTCAACTCGCAAACCGAAGGAGGTTTGAATTGAAATCCCTTCTATTATATTTCATCCTATTTAACCATTGAATATCACACACAAGTCACTTATTTTGATTTAAAAAAACCAAAAAGTTTTGAGATTGTCATATGAAAATTTTATGATATGATGTTTTTATTGAAATATAAGTGAGAGTTATTTTATTTTTAATTTAAAAAATACACTGTCACAAACTAATTTAACATTGACTAGTATATTTAAACCTTTTTCATTAACTTGAATTAATGCCAACTAATATATAAAACTTGTGATTTGAATTATAAATTTAATTAATATTAATAATATTATTTTTTAAAAAATATTTTTTTATTGTCATTACACTATCAAGTAATCAACCAGCTAAAATTAAAAAAATGATGATTTTCATGTTTTTTGTTAATATTATAAAAAGGACTATTATATTATTGTTATAAAACAAAGTAAAAATCAAATAATATTTAGTAGAATGATATCTAAAATATAATTTGAGAACTTGGTCAATTAATGTACTTATAACATTTTAAATTAATTAACTTAAAAAGAAATAAATTTGAATTAAAAAAATAAAAAAGGTTAGCCAATCCACACAACTAATTTTGAAAAAAAAAAAACCGAAGGATTTTTGGACTTGAAAGCCCGTAGTTGAGCCTGATTTTGTTTTTTTTTTTTTCCTTTAAAGGTTTTCCACTTCTTCGTTTTCTTTTTTCTTTTTAATTGGATGACAAGTTATCTATTTAGCATGTTGTTTAGAATTCAACAATTATTGCAGTAATTGAAAAATCGAGAAGGAATGTTCGTCCTGAAGATCAATTTTTTTTTTTTATCTATTTTCATCTAAATACATCATAAAAATATACACAAACCATGTAATAACCTTGAAATACTATTTTTTTTAAGAAAAAACAACAAAAATCAACAGAATGTAAAAAATCAGAAAAAAACATAATATACCTTTTCTTGTCATTTTAGAGGAAAAAATCACCTCCATTCAGCTTCTATCAAAACACACACATATATTTTTTGGGTTAAATTATGGCTTAATAACAAACTCATTGTTTTTCAATGAGTTTCCTTTTCTGTTTTTTTGATAGCACAAACATTAAAAAATAAATAAAATAAATTTTTAAATCAAAATAAAAATCACAAAAACTTCAAAATTAATTGTCTATTTTCTTCATACTTTCCATCACGGTCTTCTCACTTTAAAAATTATATTTTTATTATGATTAAAAATTTTATCTAGTAGAATTAGGCTGGATTGGATAAAAAAATTAATCAAAGGATAAAAATAAAACAATAATAATAAAAAAATTAAATTGCTTCATTATTTATTTACATGAATAGAGGAGCCGTTTTAGTTTATGAACTAACTTGCACTAACAAGCCTAATCCACTAGATTGAAACAAACCGACCTGTCCTAATAGAAACAAGATTTAAGGACTGAAATTAAATATTAGAGAACACAATTGGACTTCAATGTATTTCAACCAAAACCCGTTACCAAAATTATTCGAGTTTCAAAAACCACACCAACGGTAAATAAGTTTTATGTTTATTTTTGTATTTTAAAAATATTTAAATATTTTTTATTTTTTTATCTATTTTAAATTAATATTTTTTAATATTTTCAAATATCAACATCAAAAATAACTTTTTAAAATAAAAAATAATATTTTAATATTTTTTTTTATAAAAAATGAATATAATTAAACTTTCAAATATCCTAAATATCCTACTAGAAGAAAAGGAAGAAGCATTCACACACTCTCCCCCCCCCCCCCCATTACTAACACCAGAATAAAACCCCACTCACATGCCACCTCCACTCTCCTCCCTTTCTCTCACCTCACCCCTCGCCTCTGCCCTCCATTGGCATTTTCACCTCCCTCTTCCACTCCCTGTCATAAATTATTCCTCACAAAAACAGGCCAAAACCCCAAAATACCAAAAAAGGACAAAAACATATAAAAAAAAAGAAAGAAAGTAAAAAAACCCATCCCAAAACACAAAAACACCATTAAAACATAGATGAAGCACAGACTGGGAATCTAACCACCACCACCACCTCCTCTCCTTCTCTCTCTCTTTCTCTTCCAAGTCCATACCACAATGGACTTCATTTGAGAGAAGAAGAAAGACCCACAGAAAAAGTTTCGTCTTTTTGTATTTAATGGCAGCTCCAAGTGGTTTAAGTTTAGACCCACCACAACCTCCAACAA
The DNA here is from genome assembly GCA_026413675.1 of Populus pruinosa. Lineage (NCBI taxonomy): Eukaryota > Viridiplantae > Streptophyta > Magnoliopsida > Malpighiales > Salicaceae > Populus > Populus pruinosa. The sequence continues at coordinate 15,558,597 of CM048606.1, forward strand.
CTGCAGAAGTATGTCAATGGCTAAAGAACTTACCTTTAGCACCTGAATACCGACCAACACTATCTGAATTCCAAGATCCAATTGCTTACATTTTCAAAATTGAAAAAGAAGCTTCCCAATATGGAATCTGCAAAATTATCCCTCCTGTCCTACCCTCTGCTAAAAAAACCACTCTTTCTAATCTCAACCGCTCTCTCTGCGCCCGTAACGGTGGTTCCTCCGCCCCCACATTCACCACACGACAGCAGCAGATCGGATTTTGCCCCAGGAAACCCCGCCCTGTTCAAAAACCCGTGTGGCAGAGCGGGGAGACCTACACATTTCAAGAATTTGAAACCAAGGCTAGAATCTTTGAGAAGAATTACTTGAAGAAGTTCTCTAAGAAGGGAGCTCTTTCTCCATTGGAAATTGAAACCCTTTACTGGAAAGCTACTTTAGATAAGCCTTTTTCTGTAGAATATGCGAATGATATGCCTGGTTCTGCGTTTTCTCCGAGGAAAAAGGAGGGACAAGGAGGGGTTGCTGGGGAGGGAATGAGTGTGGGGGAAACTGAGTGGAATATGAGGGGAGTTTCAAGGGCAAAAGGGTCCTTGTTGAGGTTTATGAAGGAGGAGATACCTGGGGTTACTTCGCCTATGGTTTATATTGGGATGATGTTTAGTTGGTTTGCTTGGCATGTTGAGGATCATGATTTGCATAGCTTAAATTATATGCATATGGGTGCTGGGAAGACTTGGTATGGTGTGCCTAGAGAGGCTGCTGTTGCATTTGAGGAAGTTGTTAGGGTTCATGGGTATGGCGGAGAGATTAATCCTCTTGGTGAGTTAGTTTTGCTTTTGTTTTTTTTCTCTCTAGGCGTTCAATGTTGGAGCTACTAGTAATTAGTTCCACTGTTTTTGGGATATTTATATCCTTCTTTAATTGCATTGGTAGATTTGTGTGTTGTTTTTTACATTTCCGTGTGAATTTTGTAGAATCTAGTTAAATGGACGAATATTGGAGGTGTGTACTAAGGATTAGATGTCATGATTGTTTATTTAAACAATATGTTTTGACAATTGTTAGAACTGGGAATGTTCTGAGCAACTGATGTAAGTTATAAGGATAAATCATGGAGCTATACACTTTGCAAGAAATGCAGTGGTTGATTTGTCTGGGTGGTTTTAATTTGTGCATTCTGACTTGCTTTGAGACCTCTGAGGTTTGATAGTGTCTTTTAGTGATGGTTTTGCTTGTTACTGTACAAGTCCTTGATTGAATCTATAAAGTTATTATGCCTTACTTAAAGTTTAAGCCGCTGTGATAGATATTGAGTGGTTGTCTTGCTTTTGCTTTTTCACAGACATTTTGTGATCTAACTAGCTATGAGAAAGTTGTAGTGCATTTCATGTGCCTTTATCTTGAAGTGTTTATTTTTTTTGAAGTGTTTTTATTTTAGGGTTTAATGACCATTCAGTTAAATTTCTGTGTTTATTCCTATCAGTTTCTGTATCTCTTAGTGGCTATTTTGAGTCACTTGAAATGAATTGGAGGCACAAGCATGAAGGATAAGTGTAGACTAATTCCAAGCAAATATTATGCGTTATCTTCATCTGCAAAAAGTTCAATTCTGGTTGGAGAGATGATCATGCATGAAATTCTGACATTCTCCATGTAACTGATATGTGATTTTGTTTTTCATGTTGATAGTACACACTGAATGCAGGTCTCCTCTCCCTCCCTCACTGGTTCTTGCGTAGTTGCCTTAGAACTTTCCTTAGCTTTCTACCCGTATTATATGCAACTATGTGAGCAACCTCTAGCTCTTCCATGTCCTTATCGTGTCACCTGAATTTATCCTCTCGAGATGAAGAAAAAAGCCTGTTTTTTTCCTGATGAGAATAGGTGCTTTTGTGACTTACCTGCACTGCTTTCACACGTCACTTTGAAGATGTGGGATTCATGTTTGATGGAAAGGCACTTTATGTGGAATCCAGTTAATTGATGAGAATATTTCTTTTTATCTTCTTGATTATCCTGCTCTTAAAAAAAAGTGTTGCACTGTTCTATTGACTGCATCTGTGCCAAGTAAAAGCAACTTAGTTTAGATTTTAGAATCAATAGATGGCAGTTGTCTTTATTTTTGAGGATTCATTCTAATCAACTGAACTCCATTTTCACCCTTGATCTATCAGTTACGTTTGCTGTTCTTGGTGAGAAGACGACAGTAATGTCACCTGAAGTATTTATCAGTGCAGGTGTACCATGCTGCAGGTACCCTCTGAATCCCTGCTCTGTTCTGCTCCTAAGCATTCTCCTTTAGCTTTCCAGTAACTTCCTTAAATTTCATTATATGGGTCACTCGTTTACATATGAACTTTAGAATTTTATGATGCTATTTCCTTGACTTAATTAAACATGATTGATTAATTAGTGGATCAGTATGATTGAGAACTGAGTTGAAGTGCAAGGAAAGACGGTCAACCCTTCAAAAGTGATCTCTTAAGGACCATAATTTCATCTTAACCTTTCCCTTCACTGCCTAAAGAGCAAACCATAGTACTTGCATAGAGCCTTTAATGTTTTGCATGTGGCATGATTTTTATCTCTGTATTTCTAATGCTTCCAGTTGCTCCAAATCAGGTTAGTCCAAAATGCTGGGGAATTTGTGGTCACCTTCCCAAGAGCCTATCATTCAGGGTTCAGTCATGGTAAGTTGCCTTCATATCTCACTTTAGCATCCTTCTTTGGGACAGTGATTATGCTGTTGTTACTTTTGTTGATGCAAGTACATGCTTCATCCATTGTATTTGACTTCCAGGATTCAATTGCGGGGAGGCAGCCAATATTGCAACGCCTGAATGGTTGATGGTTGCTAAAGATGCTGCCATTCGAAGAGCTTCAATCAATTACCCTCCTATGGTGTCTCATTTCCAGTTACTTTATGATCTTGCACTCGAATTTTGTGCAAGGTATCCTGATTGAACATTTGCAACTTTCCTCTTGGTTGTTGAACTGCCAGTACAATTCTTTCAATACCTTGCATATGGGCTGTTTCAAAAATTTGATTATTTCAACTTCAAGATAGTTTTTATTAACTTTGTGCTGTTGTACCCATAGCATAGCAAGAGTTTCAATTCATTATTCTATATCTACTAATCTTGAAACTCAGTAGAGTTTGAGATCTTCAGCATCTCACTTCTGGGAAGAATTTCATTGGAAATCTATCATATTGTCACCTCATTATTTGGTAATTCATTATTTAAGTTGATCCAAGTCTATTCTGTATTTTATTCCTTGGTCAATGTCTCTAGCATGTGAACTGCTCTGTTGACATTCTATTTTAGGATGCTACCCTTTATTCCACATGCAATATTCATTATGATTATAGAATCCTCATAGCCTTTATTTTCTCCCATCCAGAATACCCTTGAACATCAGTGCTAAACCACGGAGTTCAAGACTGAAAGATAAGCAAAAGGGTGAAGGAGAAATGCTGGTTAAAGAGCAATTTGTGAAAAATATGATACAGAATAATGACCTGCTTCATATTCTTGGAAAAGGATCTTCAGTGGTGCTTCTTCCACGAGGTTCTTCAGACATTTCTGTTTGTTCAAAATTACGAGTTGGATCCCAGTTAAGAGACAACCCCGCCCTTGGATTATGCAGCCAGAAGGATGTTATGAAATCCTTGAAAAGCTCAGGTTCTGGTGACATCTTGCAGGACAAGGACCAGGAAATCAATCAAGTGAAAGGCATCTTTTCAGTGAAAGCAAAGTTTGCTTCTTTGTGTGAAAGGAATAGATTTTCCACATTAAATGGAAATGAATGCTCACAGAGTATGAACATAGGCACTGAAAGAGGTCGTTCCATTCATGGTGATAAGTTGTCAGATCAGAGACTGTTTTCATGCGTCACATGTGGGATTTTGAGCTTTGATTGCCTTGCCATCATTCAACCAAAAGAAGCAGCTTCTAGATACCTCATGTCAGCTGATTGCAGCTTCTTTAATGATTGGGCCGTTGGTTCTGGAGTAACTAGGGATGTTTTTGCTGTTGCTGGTGGGATTGCAAACATTTCTGAGCAGAATTCCTCAAGTACGTTTGATGGAAAAACTCTACATCTTTTGTTACTTGCCTTTATATTACACTATAACATCATAGTCAAAGTCAAGTGGTTCTTAGTTATGATCCAACCATGTGTTTAATTGGACACTGATGTGTTATCTGGAAGTTGGATTGCCTGATGCAAACCCTTAACATCAGTATACCAATGTTGAAGCCTCTGGCTAAGACCTGACCTCATGAATAGGGAGGATTTGGGCAGGTTGATCTTAATTAAATGATACCTTAATCCCCTAACAAATCATTGATGATGCTTGAAAGATTAAGTTTTATTATTTTTCATTTTATGTCACATATCAGTTGGTAGTCAGAATTGCTGTTCTTGATGCAGTGGTATTTGTTGATATCCATGAACATTAGGAAAGGGATTTCTGGGAAAGAGCATACTTGTTCTTTGGAGGAAAATGAATATGAAAATACTTGGGGCCAATCCATTACAGAACAGTTGCAGTGTGTTAATATGATAATAAATAAATAAATTATGTTTTTGTGGAATTCATTGGAATAAAAGTGGTCATGTTTACTAGTTATCTGGATCAATGATGATTTTATTTGTTAAAAAATTTCCTTGATTTGTCTCTTTCTGATTTGAAATGGGCTGGGAAAAATCTTTGGATTTGTCATACAATGATGAGTGGATGAAAGTAAAAAATCTGCTGCATGCCATAATAATGTTCTCAGGAAATGTTGGTGTGCTGAACCTGTTTTAGATCAAGCTGCACATTCTGCTGTCTCAATTATTTTTATATCAACACACTTATCCAACCAGCTACGCATTATATTTAACCTGCATATTGTATTTTGTCTTTGTTTGTGTTTTCTTTGTGGTTTTGTACTTTCCTTCTTATAGCTGCTAGTTTTCAACATGGATATCTTTGCTCTAAAACAGGATGGGTGGAAAAGAATACTGCGGCTGGTTTTTATGACGTCCCTGTTCAATCTCCTAATTACCAAATTCAGATGGCAGATCAAGGTGTTGAACTGACTTCCAGCTCTGGAAAACAGTTAGAGGCTTCTGCTCTTGGCCTGTTAGCTTTGAATTATGGAAATTCTTCTGACTCTGAGGAAGATCAGGTTGAAGCTGATCTATCTCACCATGATGAAATTAACATGACAAACTGTCCATTAGAAAACAAATATCAGTGTCAGAGTTCTGCCTTCCCTTCTTACAAGCAGAAGGACTATGATGCTGCAACTGGCGGTCTCCCTCAATCTCCATCAAGACTTGATGAGTGGGATGATGTTCCTCTCAAAGCTAATGATAAGTATACAGAAAATGGAGATAGACGAGATAATTTCAAGGATAAAACTGATGATACACTTGAGTGTTCTTTTGGCTTCTCAACCGGTAACCTTGCTTCAATTGAATCAAACAGTTTGGATGGTAGATACAGAGATCCGATGTCAATGTCACACGTGTCTGTAAATTGTTCCCCAATTGTCCATGATATTGAAAAAACAAAGTTCAACAGGCCTATTGCACCAATAGAGAATGCAGACATGCCATTTACCCAAAGATCTGACAAGGATTCTTCATGCATGCATGTATTCTGTCTTGAGCATGCTGTAGAAATAGAACAGCAACTTCGTCAAATTGGTGGAGTGCATATATTACTTCTCTGTCATCCAGGTGTGTTTTTTTTCTTCTTTCCATGGTTGAGGCCATAGAAGTTTTTCGTAATAGAATAAGCACTACCTTCTATCCTTTCCGGTTTCCTTCTTTTCTAGTGTTTGTTTGTTTTTCAAATTCAAGTTTCATATAGAATTTCTCTTTTTGAGTGGTGCATGGAAAAGTATGAATGTAGAGATCATGAGATAATTGAGTGTGGTCATACCAGCACACTTTCTGTAGGTCGGTTTGTGATTTTCAAGTAGCTAGACTGACCCTAGAAAAGGGAATATGCACCTTTTTGGTTTTGCTTTTCTATTTCAAGTGACCATACATTGTACCTGTTCATGATGGTTTAGACTTTAGGGTATCATACCATTTTGTTTCACTGCATGGTTCATGTAGTTCTCGTAGATTGGTCTTGATTAATACTAAGTGAACTCTAATCTCCATAATAAGCAAATTTTTTGCAAAGAGCACCAAGGGGTGCAATCCATACACAACAAACAAGAAGCTTATTTACAAGACAAGGAATCTGCAAAAGCTTTAGCTGTGGAAAAAATAAACAAAATATTGTTTTCTATAGGAAAACCATAAGTGAAGAGCCTTTATCCAGCTTAAAAAAAAAACAGCACTCCACACTTGCCAAAAAAGTTCACTAGTCAAGAATTTTCCTTTAATCTGTGCGCTTTATGCCCCTTGGAGCCTTACCCTACTTTTCAATTGTCCAGTTTTCTAAGGAACAAGATTCCCATTTCTGAAGAGAATTTGATCATGTGGATTGTGTTTTTAAGAGAGAGAATCTGTGTAACATGGATGAAAAAGAGTTGCTGCTCCATGCTATTCCTTTGTCCCTATCATTGCCACAGCAAGAAAATTGCACCATGCTCCATTATATTACACGCATTTACTTTCTACAGGCCTTCAGTTTTTCTGTTAAAGTGCCACTTAAGCTGGAGAAAGTGTTGTCAATGTGTGATAATAAATCAATATCGCAACTCTATCCATCATGGTTTTTGCAGAAAACTTTATTATGTTCAAGTCATCTCTCCAAATTATATCCACTATTATAGCAAGAAGTTGCTTATTATTTATCTGTTTACTTGAATTCATGGATTTTCATTAAACTTTTACAGAGTATCCCAGGATTGAAAGGGAGGCAAAGTTAGTGTCAGAAGAACTGAGGATTGATCATCTATGGAATGACATTACTTTCAGGGATGCTGCCAAAGAGGACGAGGAGAGGATCCAGTCAGCTTTGGATAGTGAGGAAGCCATACCAGGGAGTGGGGACTGGGCTGTAAAGTTGGGGATCAATCTCTTTTTCAGTGCCAACCTCAGCCGATCTCCTTTTTATAGTAAGCAGATGCCATACAATTCTGTTATATACAATGCGTTTGGTCTTGCTTCTTCAGTTAGCTCGACCCCAAAATTCAAGGTGTATGGAAGGAGGTCTGGCAAGCCAAAAAAAGTTGTGGCTGGGAAATGGTGTGGAAAAGTTTGGATGTCAAATCAAGTTCATCCCTTTCTAGTGATAAGGGATCGTGTGGATCAAGATCATGAACAAGAACAAGAAAGAAGCTTCCATGCTTCGGCAACACCAGATGAAAAGCTTGAGAAAAAACCACAAACCAGCAACAAAACTGAAACCACTAGAAAATCTGGGAGGAAGAGGAAAATAACAGCAGGGAGTCGATCGATTAAGAAAGTAAAATGTCTGGAAGCAGAAGAACCAGATTCAGAAGACTCAATGGGGGATAATTGTCACAGGCAGCGTGTGAGGGTTCACAATAGCAAAATCAATGAAGGCACTGAGAGAGAGATTTCATATGATTTAGTGCCGGATAGTCATCAGCAGCATGGGAGGTGCAGGCGCAAATGGGCCAAATCTGTTGAGAGTGATGATGCAGTTTCAGATGATCCATTAGCAGAGCATGTTCGTCAGCAGTATAGGAGAATGCGTAGAAGCAAGCAAGCCAAATCTATCAAGAGGGAAAATACTGTTTCTTATGCTTCAGTGGAAAACAAGTTTCAAAAGCAACTTAAGAGAGATCACAGGAGTGACCGAGCCAAATTTTTTGAGAGACAATCTGCAGCTTCTGATAACTCACTGGATGATAATAGTGATCAGTGGCATGAGAGAGCTCCAAGAAGCACACAAGCAAAATATACTGAGAGTGAAGATGCATTTTCAGATGATTCACCAGAGGAGTGTTCTCGTTGGCTACATGGGAGGGTTCCTAAGAGCAAACAATTGAAATATATTGACAAGGAAGGTGTGATTTCAGATGATTCATTGGAGAGTGGCTCTCATCAGCATAACAGGAGGGTATCTAGAGGCAAGCGAGCCCAACTTATTAAAAGGAATGATGTGGTTTCTGATGATTCATTGGATGAAAGTGCATATCAGCGGCTCCCGAGATTTTCTAGAAGCAAGCTAGCCAAATTAATTGAGAGGGAAAATGCAGTTTCAGATGATTCATTGGACGGCAATATCCATCAGCATCATGGAAGGGTTCTTAAAAGCAAGCAAGCCAAATTTGTTGAAGGGGAAGATGCAATTTCAGACGATTCTCATGATGACAATACTGACTGGCAGCGCAAAAGAATTCCTAGAAGAAAAATGGCCAAATTTTGTGAGAGTGAAGATGCAGCTTCAGATGATCTGCAGGAAGATGATACCCATCAGCTTCGCAGAAGAATTCCAAAAAGCAAAAAGACAAACTTTATTGAGAGGGAAGTTGTAATTTCTGATGATCTGTGGGAGAATGATACTCATCGGCACCCTAGGAAGGCTCCTAGAAGCAAGCAAGCCAGATTTATTGTGAGGGACGATCTTGTTTCAGATGACTTGCTGGAGGATAATTCTGATCAGCAGCAGAAGAGGATTCTTCGAAGCAAGCAGAAGAAATCGGCAACACTTTGCCAAATGAAACAAGGGACTCGGAAACCAAAGCACATTGCCCCCAAGATGATAAAAAAAGAAACCCTGAAATTAATAAAACAAGAGAGGCAAATAAAGCAAGAGACTCCTCAGCAACGGATTGGTAAAAGTGACCTGAATGCAAGGCAGTTTGATTCACATTCTGAAGAGGGGGTAGAAGGTGGACCTAGCACTCGCCTTAGGAAAAGACCCTCAAAGCCTCCAAAACAGTTGGAAACAAAGCTGAAAGAAAAGCAACAAAACAGTAGGAAAAAACTGAAGGATGCTTCAGCAGTGAAGGCTCCAGTTGGCAGAAAGAATGTTAAAATAAAAGATGAGGAAGCAGAATATCAGTGTGACATTGACGGGTGCACAATGAGTTTTGGATTAAAACAAGAGCTTGCAATGCACAAAAGAAACATTTGTCCTGTCAAGGGGTGTGGAAAGAAGTTCTTCTCACACAAATATTTAGTGCAGCATCGCCGAGTCCACATAGATGACCGCCCTCTCAAGTGCCCTTGGAAGGGATGCAAGATGACGTTCAAGTGGGCATGGGCCCGGACAGAACATATCAGGGTTCACACAGGTGCGCGTCCGTATGTGTGTGCTGAGGAAGGCTGTGGACAAACTTTCAGATTTGTATCAGATTTCAGTCGTCACAAGCGTAAGACTGGTCATTCGGCAAAGAAAAGCAGGGGGTAATATAAAGAACATATGTAATTTAACATTGCTAATGAAATTGTTCATTTGACAGGGTAGGGCTAGGTTTAAAACATAGAGATTAGAGTTTCCCTGTAATTGTCATTGAGAGTAACAATTAATTCTCTTCACCAGGGGTTAAATGGCCTTCCATTTACTGCAACCTGATCTGTTGCTTGGATATTGAAACAGATTAATCTCCAATCATTGCCAAATGCCAATTCTTGTTTATATTTGAGAGTTAGAGGATGTTGCTGTTCTGATTAGCTGGGGCGCAGTCACTAGAACAAGGTTAAGGTCAGTAAGTGAATCAACTAGCTGAAAAGAATTTCGAAGCCATAATGTTTGTGATATTGTTTCCTATCATGCCATTGCTCTTATCAGCTTTACCCTATTTTAAGCTGGCAGATACTGAAGTTCTCTAGTGTGCAAAGCCTTGCTCAATGACTGCATAAAGAAGACTCTCTTCGTGGAGCTACGTTTCCTCTGTAGTTCTGGGAATGGTTGTGTCGATTTTTATTCTTTTATGTTTGCAAGGTTTCTCGCTGTGCCATAACTTCACAGCTGCATAATTATGATGAAAGTTTCTTGGACTGGACTCAGTTGAAAATTTAGGGCTCGAAGAACTCCCAACCCTCCAAATTCCCCTCACTGGCGGTGATAAAAAGCCTTCGAAAGCAACTAGCTTGCATGCAGGGAACTTGATACACCAAACTAAGAATCAGCTATGCAAGGACCAAAATCTAGTAGAACCATGTTGAACAAAAAACAAATTTACACAATGGTTTCGTTTGGAGTAATGTTTGCCTTGTACAGCTGGACCAGTTATGACAGGGCTCTCTCAGGCCATGTGCTTGAACTCTAATTTCTATGGGCTGAACTTAACTTTTCTATGATGAATTCAATCCCCATAAAACTTCAAATTTGATCCCAAGAGACCCCATATTCTTAAGTTCAGGCAAGCAGTCCTAATAATAAAAAATATATATGGTAACAACGATGCCGAATTGGTTTGTCCATGAGAATCTTTCCCTGTATATTTGCTAAAAATGCATTAGCTTCACACAATTTAGCTTTGCACCACATAGGTGGGTAGGGGGGTCTGCATTACAGATCAATTTTTTTTTCCAAAAAAAAAAAAGATATACATGATGATAATATTTTTAAAAAGTAAAATAAAATAAAATAAATGAAAATAAGATAATATTGTAAAGAGAAAAAATAAAAAAATCACTAGCATTTATTTGAAAAAAAATTCACTTATTGCTTTTAAACATTAAATTTTTTAATAATTAAATTTTGCTTGTTTTTGATAAATTTATCTTGATACCACTATCATGTCACACATTTTATTTGCTGACCTGGATGGATTTGAATTAAGTTTTTTTTATTTGTTTTGAATTATATTTTTTAATATTTTATTTGTTAGAAATTAAATTTTATTTTTTTTGTCATTTAACTTCTATAAAGTTGTTACATTCTTATTATTTATTTATTTATCTGATCAATTTTTTTTTAAGATTAATTTTTTATTTTAATTTCATCATTCAATATTTAATTAATAAAGAATTAATTTTTATATTTTTTATATTTTTTTTAAGATTATAGAGTTATCACAATCTTATATCTATAATTTAGGTTTTTTTTATTTAGTTTGATTGAATTTTTTTTATAAAAAAATATTTTTTTCAACTTCATTTTTTTTATATTAGATTGGTGATAGTTGAACTTCATCATTTGATTCAATTTGATTTTAATGGGGTTTACCTAATGTTATAATCAAGCTATATATTTGATATGGTGGACTTTATTCAAGTTTTTTTTTTATTGTTATTTTTTTTTTATATTATTAAATTAATTGAATTTATTAAATTAAATCAAATCAATAATCAATAGTTAAAGTTTTAAATTTTTTTATTTTCATAGAAATACTTGCATCATTTAACAATTTTTTTTTTAAATTGCGTGGGTTACAACATATCACAATTCAGATCTAAATATCTAAATCTTTTATCTAGGATATAAATATAATAATTCAGGACCTTTGAACAGCAAATTAATTTTAACATCACATACAAATCGTAGGACAGTTTCAATTAATTTTTAACATTATTTTTAATTCGTGGAAATACATAGGTGGCAGCAGCGCATTAAAAGCAACATCACTTTTTACTTCTACCTTTTTGTCCTCTCTCCTACTCGATTTTCCTCTTCACCAAATTAGGGTTTCAAAAAATTGAAATGTGGAGGCAAAATGGAAAAACAAATTGAATTACCAGTCCAAATTCAAACCGAAATCCCTCAATTAGGGCTTCAACCTTCTTCTTCACTTCCTCCTTCTCATCCAGGTACCTCTCTGTCATCCGAACCTGATCAAACGGCCCAGGATGACGATAACTATCTTCATCAAGAGCTACAGAACCAGCTCGACTTGAGAGAGGAGTTTAAAGAATTGGATGATTTTCATGAAGAGGAGGAGGAGGAGGAGGAATTTAAGAGTGAAGAGAGAGATGAAAAGAGTGAAATTTTTTGTGAGATTGACAACGAGAGCATTGAGAAGGAAGGTGATGATTTAGAGAAGAAGAATGAAAGAAGTGATGAAAATGCTAATAACAATAGAAGGTATCATCAGTATCCGGTGAGACCTGAAGCAGAGGATTGTGCCTTTTATATGAAGACTGGGACTTGCAAATTTGGAGTTAATTGCAAGTTCAATCATCCTGTTAGAAGGAAAAATCAGGTACAAAATCTTATAGTTTTTTTTTCCTTGTGTTAATATCTGGGTTTGTGATTTTATGTGTTTGTGTTTTGTGTTGTTGGTGTAAATGTAGTGTTTCTAAAGACGTCTGTGGTTACGCTGAGTTTGGTGTGTACTTGAGTGTGGAATTTTGTTGTCATTTGCATCTGTATTTTTATTCATATTGTGGGTTTAGTGTTGTTGGTCTAAAAGGAGTATCTTTGGCTGAAGGGGAGGTCTTTGCTTATGTTTTATGTGTTTATGGTGTTGATGTTGGTGGGTGCGAGTGTTTTGATTGCTTGGTTTTCTTGTTGCTGCGAATAAGGGATTTGATGAATTTGGGGATAAAAAGGACTTTTGGTGTTTGTTGAAAATGGTAAATGTGGGTGGTTGTGATGTTTTTGTAAATTGCATTAATTTTTGTACATGAAAAATGATTATTGAAAGTGATTCTGTGATTTGATTTTCTTGTCATGTGAAAGTTTGTGGCTTAATGAATCTAGAAACTTGATTTTTTTTTCTTCCTGTTGCTTAAGTTAGCTCCTGGAAATTGTGGGTATTTTACTGTTTTAATATCTTATGGTTGGATTTGTGTGATTGAATATTGTTAACTAATTATCATTTTTTATCTATTGAAATTTGGTTTGTTACAAGGCTGTCAAGGAGAAGGTGAGGGAAAGGGAAGAAGCAACAGAGAAGCCTGGCCAGACTGAATGCAAGGTTATTATTCTTCTATATTGCTAAAAAATTGAGGTTATGTTTACTCTTTTTTTTTTTTTTGTTCTGTTCATTTTGCATGCCATGTTTGCCATGGGCAAGCAATTCTGTGACTCTTCTAAATAGCATCTCCAAGGGGAGATTCTATTTAGAAGAGCCAGATTGGTAATATGGCTTTTTTGCTCACATACACTCCAATGGTAAAAAGCAGTTTAGAAGAGCTAATTGTATTTTAATAAATTTGACACACTACTATTTTAATAAGCTGATATGATTTGGTTGATTTGGAGGGTCTAAAAACAACTGGAACGATTCTCAATCAACCTAATATGAAATGATGAAATTAAAAAAAATTCAATTAAAAAATAGAACAAAAAAAAAGTCAACGTCAGTGAAATCGCCAAACCCATGAAAAAAGTCAACGTGGGTGAAATCGCCAAACCCATGAAAAAAGTCAACGTGGGTGAAATCGCCAAACCCATGACATGGGTCATGAGATTAGGATAATCTCATTGAAAGCAAACTGGAAAAATCATAGATTTAAAAAAAAAATCAAAGGAAAAAAACTATTGGAAAAAAAAACACTATTACAATGAATGTGTTTTAGCATCTTTGCAAGATGTGTTGGAATAACATTTTTGTAAGAGAAATGCTAAAATAGCATTTTGTTTAGCTTTCCCCTTGGAGCATGAAAAACAAGCAATGAAAAGCAAAAATATTGCTTTTTTTATTTTTGGCTATCTATTTAGCACCTGGGTTGGCTATCTAGGACCCCCCAGGCTCTTGCAACCTTTTATACTCACTATTATGTTTGGTCCGACTATTATGTTGGCAAGATGTGCTAAATCGCAGTCTTGGGTTTGCTTATAGTCTTATTATAATTTCCTTTAATTTGAAAATGGCTTAATTTTTAGACATTTGGAATAGGATGATGTTCCTTGCTTCTTTCTGGATTGCAGATTTGTAGGATTTTACCAGTGAAGATTGCCTATACTTTTGGATTGAATATCTTCTTCCTGTTTTTTTCTTTTCCAGCAGGGTCGTATATCTTATTGTTTTACTTGCTCATCTACATTTTTCTCTTTTGGATGATTTTTGTTATAGAAAATATCTATATGTTGTTTGCTTGCGCTCATTACAAAGTGTGTATCTGTTAATTCTGGTCAAATGTAAGGCACTCATTTGAGAGTTGGTTAGTCAAGTTGTTTTCAGGTGCACTTTTTTTTTTTTTATTTTCATGTATGATGTTGGCAATATTTCTTTGTTGAGTTCTATGCAATATGTTTGGCTAAAGAATGACATTTTGTTTCTGTATTACAATTATTTCTTGAGCTTGTTGCAGTACTACCTGAGGACAGGAGGCTGTAAGTATGGAAAAGCTTGTAGGTTCAACCACACAAGAGAAACTTTTTCAGTGCCCCCGCTGAAGACACCAATGCCATCAATTTTAGAGCTGAACTTTCTGGGCCTGCCAATCCGTCCGGTATCTCTTTGATGCATACTTTAGATCTATTAATTCATGTTTGCCAACCATTGCTTAGGTTCGTTATAGTTAAGTGGCTTTGCTGGAAAATTTTGACAGTCATTATCAATCACAGGGAGAGAAACAGTGCGAGTTTTACATGCGTAATGGCTCCTGCAAGTATGGAGCTACCTGCAAGTATAATCATCCAGATCCTATGGCTGTGGGAGGAAGTGACCTGACTTCAGCATTTGTTAATGGGGGAACTGCTTCTCTACCAGCTCCATCACCATCAAGTGTAGGTTCTTGGTCTTCACCTAGGGCATTAAATGATCCTACACCCTTTGTGCCATATGTGTTTTCACCAACTCAACTTCCTTCTCAAAGTTCAGAGTGGAATGGATATCAGGTATTTACATTAGTGCTTTGCTGTCTAACTTTTATCCCTTTTAACGAGGTAACTTAGGAATACTTCGTGAGTTTACTAATTCCTTGGTGGGTGCAATCTGAACTGGCAATGGTCCTTTTTTATTTTTGGCTTATGGTGCCTTTTGAATTACTTCTCTTATTATCTTTTAAGATATTATTTTAGATGGTTTTCCAAGTGTTTTTACTTTTAGATGGTCCACAAAATACATGTTTTTCTTTAATTTAATCCCTGCAATTGACCTTTAGACCTGAAGGGGCTGACACTGAGTGGTGAACGTAAGTAATAGAAGATGCAACTGTACAAGAATCCCAAAATGAAGAATTATGTGAAAGGTCTACTCATCTCTAACTCAAAGTATTCTTTACATGACCCAATCCAGCTGTCATTTTAATATACTCTGCCATGGGTCATTTGATTTAGAAAATACAATGATCATTGGCAATTATGTCATATGCATGTACACTAGCTGTTTATTGCATTTATCATGAAATATGTATGAATTACTTTTGCTCACACCTGTCCTTGAAATGCTCTGCACAGCCTACCTATGGAGTGTATTTGTTAGATTCAGTCACATCCATTATCTTCTGGTGGTCAAGTATGTTTAGAGCTGGTGGAGCACTGGGAACATTGTAACAGAGTTACTGCCGAATAATTATCTCTTGTTCTTATATTGAAAGTTGAAAACTTCTTTGCACATCTCTTGCCTCACAAATTTCAGATCAGTGAGGATTAATTTTTCCATTTTCTTTTAACCTTTTTCTTTTCATCCTAGTATATTTATGGTTGAATTGATGATTATCATGCATGCTTGTCTTGACATGTCTTAATGGAATTTATGTTTTTCTTAGGGGTGGAGGTGTGCTTGTTAAATTAAGTTAAAATGTAGTTTGAACAACTGATTATTGAAGTTTATGCACTTTTAATGGTTTATCAAAGATAAGATTTGACGCACTTTTCTGACTTGTCCAGGGTACTCTATACCCTCCTGAAAGAATGCATCCACCTCCATCTTATGCCATGAGCAACCCAGCAACTGAAAGTAATGTATATGCACCCCAGCAACAGCAAACAGTAGATGAATTCCCAGAACGACCTGGCCAACAACTGTGCAGTTACTTCATGAAATTCGGGGACTGTAAGTTCAAATCTAACTGCAAATATCACCATCCAAAGAATCGGATACCAAAGTCACCCTCATTAACTCTTAGCGACAAGGGCCTGCCACTGAGACCTGTAAGTTGATTCCTATTTCTAGACTAAACCTTACTTATGAAGGATTAATAAACTTAGCAAGTGAATTTTTATATTTTGTTGTCCTTCCCATTTCTTGTCTTCGCTTGCTGGTGTTTTTCTGTTCTTTCCATCTACTACTTTAAATATCACTAAGAAAATTTCTTTTGGCTGGTAAGAGATTTAGCTTTTTTAAGTTGAGTTCTCATCGATTCAATATGGATTTTGGTTAAATAAGTATAGCTGATGCATGAAGATAATTCCAAGCAAGTCAAATCATTCCTGAATAAGCCTCCAAGAAAAACATTACACATGCTTCCGAACCAGTCCACTAAACTATAAAGTCTGACATTAGCAAATGACATTGAAATTTGAAATTACTAGTTTTCTTAATTTTGCTATAAGAACTGATGAGATTTTAAACTTTGGCATGTCTCTTACAGCTCTATTTTTGTCTATCAAATCCAGGATCAAATCATCTGCTCTTACTACAGCCGCTATGGTATCTGTAAGTTTGGGCCTGCGTGTAAATTTGATCATTCAATACAACCGCCTTCATCAGGATCTGGTGATGATCAGCACACTGCCTCTGGCAACTCTGTGACCCAGGAAGAGGCTAGAATGGCTGAAAGCGGAAATGGAAGTGATATTTCGGTTGAGTAGCCTGTGCAAAAATTTTGCATCAAGCAGTGATATTTCGGTTGAGCAGCCTGTGTAAAAATTTTGCATCAAGCTTTGTAGTGTTCTAGGATCAACAAAACCAAAAACTTTTAAACTTTATCATCAAAACATGGATGTGTTATTTAACCCTTTTTTTTTTTTTTTGTACTTTACTCCTTGAGATGCCACAACCTTTTCATACAGTGGCATTATACATTTATCTTTTTTGCGTCACCACAAGCAAAAGTGAAACCGGGATATGTAAATCATCTCTTTTTCACGCCTATAATCATCTTTATTCATTCCAACACTCGGAATTATAATTGTCCTGACGTTTCTGGGTTGGCCTGGTGGCTTTTCCTGTAGCTTCTCTTTTGTTTACTTTGGATTAGAGTTGCTTAACTGATAAAATCAAAGACTTTGAAAAATTAGTAGAGAAGTGCTCAAATTTATGAAAAAGAAAAAGAATTCTTCGGTAAACTAAATATTATTTTATTTTATTTTTTATAATTACCTTTGCCAAGTTTCTTCTTTAAGTTAAAACAACCGACCAAGGAGTAATTAGTAAACCAACCACTCCTAGGATATACGGACTGCAAAATTCGTAAACTAAAGAGTCAAGAACCAATGTTTCCTCGGTATTGTGGTTTTGTATTGAATTCCAATTCCAAGCAACAGGGACCAGTCATTGGTATCAACAGCAACAGGGAGTCAAAGGATAATTTATTCTTTAACTGAGGTAATTGCTCCCAAAATAGAGTCTCTGGGTTCCAGAGAGTTTTCTTTCGGAGAACGTGGAAAGATTTATGGAAATATATAAGCACTCCGAGCTTTGATGGATCAAAGATGATAGATGACGTTGCACGGAAAATTAAGTCGTATGAACCCGAGAAGTCTAAATTTATTAGCTGCGTGAATCAAGTTTTAGCTTTGCATCGTGGTTCGACCATAATTGAATTTAGAATTCGATTTTCTTTGCTGAACTGTTCAGAGTTTCAAATTGAGATGATGTTGGCAAAGGAAGTTGAAAGGTTTGAGTCGGATTTGAAACGACATTTAACTGGAAACTGTATTTGTTCTGATGTCTATACATTTCCATTTTCGGGAAAAGTAGAAATTTCAATTTGAAGTCCCTTCTTGCTCTGTGTCTGAGTAGGCGGAGAAGTTGTTGAACACTTTTTGCTGGAATTCCCACTTGAAAGTTTGTCTGTAGTAGCCTCAGATTTTCTAACAAACCAAAGTGTTGTTGGTCCATCGTCACTCATACTGAAGCACTTGAAGATCACTCTTTGCTTCGACTTGTCAGGTTTCGAGATTTCGGCTAGCAACCTTGTGTCACTTACAAAAATGTTCCGTCGCTTACTGAGGTTGACTTCGGCACTGATCATCACGATTCTCTTTAACTTATGCTTCTTCTCAGCTTTCAAGCTATTTTCCTCACTTGGAGGTTTTCACACTTCGTGTCTACCTCTTCTACGTAATTTGTATTTACAATGTTTTCATTCTTTTGTCTCTATATATTCAACTATGGTTTTTTTAGAGGAAAAAGAGAGACTCCATGAAGTTCCTGAGCTAATAATGCTCGAGCGACCAGTGCTTACTGTTGATCAAGAAGACCATACTAGTCTTCTAAAATTCACATTGTTGATTAAAGCAGCTCCTCATTTGCACGAATTTGTGTTGCAGGTGAGATCTCTTCTTAAATTGTGACAAGAAATTAATACAAGGATAAGTCTCCTTGTGCAATTGTTTCATGAAATCTGGAGTTCAATCAATCATGATCTTTTAAAGTTGTGTTGTATATTTTATACAAGTGTTGTTATTAATTAATTATATGCATCACAGAGTTATTTTCTTATTGTCTTTCAGTTAACAGTGGTCAAATCTGGAGTAAAAAGGAGAACTCGAAAGGGTGCTAAGAGTCCCCACCAGCATCTCAAAAATGTAGAAATTAATGGATATGTTGGCCACGCATAAGATACTGAACTCGCAGAATGTTTACTTGAGAATGCCACTATGCTCGAGAAAATCACAATTAATCCTTGGTATCCAGTACCATTTTTGGGAACTCCAATAGAACACAGTGAAAGAAAACAGAAAGAAATTGCGAGGGGTAGAGCCAAGATGCTTGAAAAGAAACTACCTCCACGAGCTAAATTGATTATTCTTTTAATTTGAAATGTGTTTTGCACAATTTTGTAATATCTCTCTTATTGCAACTGCTTCACCTGCACGAGAGAAAAAACAGTAGCAGGCACCCCACACCTGCTAAGTGCATCCTCAACTTGATTGTGTCGCCCTGGCTGTGCTCCCATGCAAAATCATACTCGGCCAAGAACTCTTGCCATAGATCTTATCGTTGCGACAACTTCTTCTATGTTCGAAAGAAATTGTTCGCCACATTATCCATTTTCACAAAAAATCCTGGCCCTAACAGGTACATCCGCCACAAACCGAGACAGTGAACCACTGACGTCATTTTCTTCTCGTGTGTCCAATACCGTTGTTCTGCCTTGTGGAGTTTTCGACTCTCAAATGCAACTGGATGTCCCTTTTATGAATGATATTGTTGTTAGAACAAACCATCGAAGTGATGATGGTGAGTAACTTGAAATTGAAGTCCAATGGTTTACCACACTATTTTGTGCGATATCAGTGTATTTTCATAGGTAAAACATTGATCTCAAGGTGGATTTTAATGATTATAAAACTTGCCCCGAGAGCCATCTTGATTGTTGAATAATGATTATATCATCGGTTTATGAATTTATTCAACTTTCTTGCATGTCTGACTTCTACCTAGTGTTCTAGGATATGGGATTTCATCAAATGAATTTACATTCTATGCACAAATGCAAAGAAAATATGTTGAGAGATTCTAATCAACCCTTTCTGATGATGACTATTTCTACAACATGCTTGCATTCCAAGACCTGAGAGGAGTTCCAAACTCTGAATACAAGTTAAGTGTGGTTATTAGTTTTTTTTTTCTAAGAATATTTAGAGATTGACGAAGGAAGGTGAAAAAAATAAAAGGAAAAAGAAAAAAGGGAAAAAACAGGGAGGTCGAGAGACGAAATGACAGTATAGTACATTTTTAATTTTTAGCATTAGCCTACACTATATGTATATATAAGAAAAAAAAAGATTACTTTATTATTGTTGACTCCACACTACAATTAATGATAGTTTCTAACAACACTCACTCTCATGGATATCTCTCGTATCTATCATAATAAGCAAATTAACTAAATTTTCATCAATTTATATATATAAACTACAAATAGTATTTTTATTTAATTTTATTTTTTAATAAAGCACCCATCAACCTCAATATATTTTATTTCATCATGTTAAAAAAAATTATGAGCAATATTAATAGCTGCTTTGTTATCACATAACAAGAATATAGGACCACTAATAGTTATTTTCAGCTATTGCATAAGATTTTTAAGCCTTAAAAATTCATATACTTCATGTGTCATTACTAAATAAGGTTATTATACATTGTTTTTTACTCTTCATAACATCATATTACCACCAATAAAAACATAATTTTCAAATGTGGATCTCTTATGACCTAGAGATTCAACCTAATTATCATAGGTAAAGGCTTCTATCTTCAAGTGTTCATTACCAAGAAAAACAATCCTTTGCAATGAACAAACTTTAGATATCTAAGAATGCAATAAATAGTATCAAGGTGGGATGTACGAGAATCATGTATAAATTGACTAATAACACTAGCTGAATAAACTACATCAGGTCATGTATAAATTAACTAATAACATTAGCTAAATAAACTACATCAAGTCAAGTATATGATAGATATATTAACTTACCAACCAATTTTTAGTATCTCTGTTTTTCAACTACTTCAACTCATAATCGACAAGGTGATGATTCATTTATATAGGGGAATCATTTGGTCTACAACCTAACATCGTTGTTTAAGTTAGAAAATCAATAATATACTACTTCTGTGAAATGAAAATACCTTAACTTGACCATGCAACTTCAATTCCTAGAAAGAAACACAACCTTCCAAGGTTTTTGATTTTATATTCTTTAGCTAGATACTTCTTTAACATATAAACCTTTTTGTTATTATTTCTTGTCACTATAATATCATCAACATATACAATGAGAATTGTAATCTTATCTTGATAATGTTTCATGAATATAGTGTAGTCTTCATTGCTTTGTTTGTACCAAAATCTAACAACTACCTTACTAAATCTATCATACCATACACAAAAAGATTACTTAAGGCGATATAAAGTTTTCTTCAACTTCCACACATCTTTTATTTTTTAACAAGATAAACTTGAAATAATTTCCATGTACACTTCTTCCTCTAAGTTCTATCTAGAAAAATATTTTTCATATCTAGTTATTGTACATCTCATCCTAGATTTGCTACAATATATAACAATACCTTGATTGAGTTCATTTTTGCATCAGGAGCAAATATTTTCTGATAATCAATTTCATAAAACTAGATATATCCCTTAGAAACTAGCCTTGCCTTATACCTAACAATACCTCTCATTTGGCTTTTGTTTAAGGGAGAAAACCCATTTGAAATCTACCACTCTTTTTTTAGTAGGAAAGTACTGAGCTTTCATGTGTCATTTTTTAAATAAAGATCTTATTTAATCTACCATAGCTTGTTTTCACACCGTATTTTCAACAACTTTTATCCAATTTTTAGAAATACATAAAAAAATAAATATAAAGGGGATATAAAAGCTTTATATAAAAGTGATAAGAGAACATAAGATATAAAATTAAATAAAGAATGTTTGGTACAACGTTGAACTCTTTTTTTAAAATCATAGAAAATCATCTATATAAGAAATAAGATTTTCAGTGGATAAATTAGGAAACCTATTGTTAGAAATATGTTATAAGATTGAATTTGAAGATGATTCTTGACTTGAAAAAATAGATTCATTGACTCTTTTTTTTTCCTTGCTTGTGTAAACTTGCCAAACCTTCTCCTCTAATCTTTATTTGATTTTCTCATAATCTTTATGAACTATTTCTCTCTCTCCTTGTGGTTTGTCATCACTCCACATTCCTCAATTTCTATTGAATCTTCATCGTTTTTCTCTCCCCTTGGTTTGCTCCCACCAATTTAGGATTTAATAGAGAAAAATAAGATATTAATAAAATATTCTCACTTTTATTAATCTTCCTCTTGAGATGTATGTTGACAAAATATAACTCATCTTCAATAAAAGTTATATTCATGCTAACAAATACTTTCCTACCTAGAATATGATAAAATTAATACCTTTTCTGAATAGCAAAATATCTGACGAAAATATATTTCAATGCTCACTAATCCAACTTTTCAAAAGCTTCTTGATGATCCTGAATAAAACAAACATATCCAAAGATTTTTGGTAGCACAATATATATAGGAACATGTTCCTTATAAAAATTTTAGTAGTGCTCTAAAAGCAATATCTTTCAGTGGTATCCTGTTAATTAGATATGCTATTATAAGAACTGCATCTCTTTGATAGTTTTTTAAGAAAATTCATGATAAACATAACTAGCAAGTGTTTATTCTCTTTCTCTACCACACCAATTTGATTTGATATATGTACCACATAATTAGACTAATACATAATTTTATTTTCTAACATATAGCTTTGAAAAACTCCATCTATGTATTTTATCCTATTATCACTTCTGAAGATCTAGCTTTAACATAAATTATACAGAGACATGTTATGAAACCT
Organism: Populus pruinosa; assembly: GCA_026413675.1. Taxonomy (NCBI): domain Eukaryota; kingdom Viridiplantae; phylum Streptophyta; class Magnoliopsida; order Malpighiales; family Salicaceae; genus Populus; species Populus pruinosa. Next base: position 15,580,923 of record CM048606.1, read on the forward strand.
CTTAAAGCAAAAACAAAAAAAAAAAACACTTCACTTATATTATACATCTAATTAACCCAAATAGTACAACTATAATAATTAATAAAAATAATAAACCACCAAAAACCATATAAAAAAATAAGTTTACTAGGACCCAAACATATGAATAAATCACCATAAAGTTCTACTACTTAGTTGAGGAATAAGTAGCACATGCATGCTTAACAAGTTTACAAGCATCACAAGATAAGTATATTTTTTAGTACATTGTGTAAATAATGTTGGACAAAGCTTTCTTGAAGCTACGAAAGATTTTTATTTGCAGAACTCTTTTTTGTCATCTTCACAACCCACAATGAATTATACTCTTTTTTGTCATCTTTACAACCCACAATGAATTATTTATTTGACCACCTCAAGAACCGAACTACTCACTAACTAATAATCACATTGCTAGCTTAATTACATATAGTCATTCTCATTCATTTCAACAAGCGAGCATTTGGTTCACAAGATTCAAGGATTTACGTAGTTAAAACCTAACATTTTATCCCTACAAAGTTGACAGCTCAAACAACAACAATTGTTAGCAAGACATTAGGGTTTTTATCATGGATCAATGCATTTCTGAAAGTATAATCTAGACACTGTGGTGATGCTGTCCAAACATCAACACGATGTCATTATTAATGTCAGCAAAACAATTGACTCCCTTTCGAAACAACATTAATTCTTGAACTTGCTGTCTAGATTTGGTTGTTGTGCTCTAATACGTGCTGTTTTTTGTAGGATTATTTAGAGATGGATAAAGGAAGATGAAAAAGCAAAAGGAAGGAGGAGGAAGAAGAAAATGAAAAAGGTCTTTGAGATGAAGTGACAAGAAAACATTAGTTCATTAGCCTCCACTATATGTGTGTGTGTAAAGTATAAGATTACTGAACTATCTTGATTTCACACTATAATTAATGATAGCAACTAACAACGTTATTATACGGATCACAGTTTGGAGTGAATAAGTTTTTTTTTTAAATGAACACATTAATAAGAAACACCAAATTTGGAAACCAAATTGGAGAGTAGATATCCAACAAGCAACCAAAAACAGTAGTCGAAAAACGAAAGATGAAAGGCAAACAACGGATAAAATGGCACTATTTCCAATACTTTTTAAGTCATGGCCTTCTCCCATTTCAAATTTTCTTCTCTTCACGTGTAAAGTTCTTCTGCATTTTCCATTTTACAACTTTGAAAAACATTCTTACAACAACGCATGCCATTGAAATACTAGTTCTTCTATTTTTCCCATAAGAACTGACGAGATTTTGAACACCTGCATTTCTCTTTCAATATGGCTTAATCTTTGGTCTTTCAAATCCTGGATTAACTCATCTGCTCTTGCTTGCCAAAAATCTGGGGTGGTTTATGCACATGTCTCTGCATGAGAGAGTGAGATCATTATTCGCTGTAGGCTGGGATGGCTACTACTCGAATTTAGATTTACAAAATAATTGAAAGTCAAGTCACGAATGCAATCAGCTGCTGTTTGGTGGAGCTATACAGTTGCATATGAGTGAAGCCTGTTCTGTTGTATTGATGGATATAGGGAAATTGATGAATGCAGTGTCAGACTATAAACAATCATCAATATGGATTCAATGTTACGCACAGATTTGGGTCTTGGCCTCCCATTTGACTCAGCTTAGGCAGTGCAAAAGGCCAGATTAGCGGGACACAACTCAAGCAAGAGATTTGGAATGAGTGACAGCTTTTCATTTTTTCCAATAGAGCGAGGAGCTGATGAGTTCACGGAACGAGAGAAGCATTTGCATGCATTCAGTAATAAAAGGAGAGTGGACATTGTGTTAGAATCAATGGAAGAGTGGACGAAGGAAGCCATGTTGATCCTTAACACAGCTATAGAGTAAACATTCAATGGGAAACCCCAAGCTGAAAATCTTAAATCCTTGAACATTTTTGTTTATCCGAAAGTATCGGGCTAATTTCCATGGTATCAAACGATAATTTCTCCATACATGAAAAGGAAAAGCAAAACTTATTGAAAACAAGCCTGCCCCTGGATATATCAAATTAAGTAAATAATTGCTAGCAGAAAATAATTATAACAATAACAACAATAATAATAAATGTAAACTGTCTTATTGATTAGCAAGTGAAACACTGATAACATCTTCCGTAAAAACAAAAATCCTCAACTTGTTTTTGGCACTCTTGTACCATTATTTGAGAAGCATCAGAAACATAAAATGAGAAGAAAGAATCCAAGGCAATAAATAAGAGTGAAGGGTATAGGAGGGGGAAAAAACAAAGAAAAGTATGGTCAGATATCATTCAGTGCTCCATCAGAAGGCCCAGGCATTCGTCAGAGAATCCCCGCCCCGGATATGATAGCTTTCACCAGTCATTTTATCAAGGCCCTTACAGCAGTATAAGTTCAACTACAGCACAGCCACCTCCTCTGCATGAAAAAAATAATTGAGCTATAAGAAATCTTGAATCGGAAAATACACAAATGAAAGGGAAAAAGGACTCGGATATTTCTCGTTTCAAACATGTACCTTTGGGGGATGCTTATAATTCTCATTTTTGTCATTTTTGTTGTACCCAGGTTCAGTTCTTCGTGGCGATACGACTTTTTCTGGACTATTTTTGGTCTTCTTCTCGTCTCTAGCCTTATTAAAGATGACTGTGAATCCTTCAGCAGAGGCAGGGTTGTTTACATCCCACTCACCAAACTTGGGCAGAGGCCGACCTTGCTAAGAGAGAAAAATCATCGATTGTAATAGATTAGCCAACCTTCTCAGGACATTTTCCTACTTAAACTTTAAATGCTTTACGAGATACTCAACTCATTTTGGACATTGAATCATTACCAAGAAGCTACATTAATGAAAAAAATAAATTTCAGTTTCATTTTAGAGACGATACTAACGCTGGATTATATATCTTAATACATGGCGAAAGGCAGCAAACTATAGAAAAACGAACATAAAATTGTCGGAAGCAGGTAGATTTCGAGGGAATTACTGGCTACAGAGATCGTTCGAGTCTTATCCAATTGCTAGCTATGTATTGATTACAGCCTCGAATGTAACGACTAATGGAAGGCAAACTGTGCACACGACAGAATCCAATTAGTGGACAAACCCCATTCTCTCATCCATGCCTACTTTCAGAAAACAACCAAACAGTAAGAAGTTTCAACAATGTCACAATGTCCATACTGCCATATTTTAAGGTAAGGTTAAGCCAACAAAACTGTGGTCTAACAAAATAATCAAGCATTCGACACAGGAAGGAACAAGATCCCAGAAAATTGAAATAATAATACATAAGATTCATAAAAATTCTCAACAACAAAAGCCATTCAATTCAAGATATCTAAATGATATCCAGATGATGAAATAAAATCCCATCCTCCTCAAAACATCATAAAGACCATCTTGATCATCTAGTTCTCACATGTTAAAGCGGTTCAAACAAGAACACAGACAACATACAAAAACCCCACTACTTAGAATCGAAACAACAAAACAAAAATGAGGGATTAAAGAAACGGGAATCTGAATTAAAAGAGACAAATCAAAGCAGGAAAACTAAAGGGAAAATTAAGTAATCTTACAGAAGCCATGAGAAAGAACAGAACAGAACAGAAGAGTGGTTAATGGAGGGAAAACTTCGCTGTGATGGTTGGAGTTTTATTGAGGAAAGGGAGCAAGGAGGAGCGATATTTTAGGCAAAAGAAAGAGAGGAAAAGGAGAGAAAATGGAGAATGAGCAGACGTTATGCTTGTTTGTTATTACTACATTTATTTTCCTTTTATGTCTTTGCTAAATGCTAACTGTTAGTTAGGTAGTTCGTTAGGCAACTGTTGTTTGAGGCACCCACGTTGTTTACGCGCTTGTTTTTTTTTTTTTCTCTCTAACATATCCCCGGGATAATGGGAAAATGGTTTGGAATTTTTCAATTTAGTGAATATTCCTTACTTTATAACTTAAAAAAAAATACTTATAGTTATAATTTTAAAAAAATATATTTAGTTAAAATTATCATTAGATGGATTTTTACATATAAAAAAATAAAAAATACATTTTTTATGAATGAAAAGCAATTTGTTTTGTGAGATTCGGTGCAAATAAATAAATAAATTATTTAGATAATCAAGTAAATGACCAAATATTCTTTTAATCTTTTGAGATGTCCAAAGCATGGCTGTCCCATTATTGCAATTAATAGGTTAGATTCTGTTGTTTGACTAAGGGATGGCAATAAAAGGGACATAGAAAATGAGGTTTAACTGCTTCGAATTTCGTTGTTGAATTCTTTAAAAAATAAAAAAACTATTTATGTTTAATTAGTTTCATTTATAAATTATTCTAAATTTCAATTCTACATGGTTATGGTTGGATTCTTGTAAATGTATTCTTCAAGGAAATACATACATACATACAGGCTTACACGATGTGTGAATTATGATTTAGTGTTGATTTGTCATTATACTAAAATATTGTAAGTTGCCAAGTCGCACTTGCATGCATTTATATGAATTTAATTGGTGATGGAATCCTATCTTATAGGAAGACGTGGATTGGTGTATAAAACATTACCAAGTCGATGTTGTGCTAGACAACATAATTTAATAATTAATCACATATCATATTATATATAGGAAAATAAAATTAAAAGATTTCTAGGATAAAAAACGTTTCGCGACTATACTCATCATTAAAACGTTTTGATTGATCCATGTGTAAAAAATAATAATAATAACTAGCAAATTTAAACCTTCATTACTCAATTATAATCACAATCCTTTCTCAATAAGGACATATCGGGAAAAAAATGGATTTCTAAGTTATGGGAGATCCCCTTTAGTTTTGAAAACAAAATCATTTTCATGTGAAGGGAGAAATAACGAAGATCTTAGGAGAAAACAAATCTGCCATCAACTCTGCACGAGAAATTATATAGAATGATAACAGAAATTTGGATTATGAATCATATATTTCTTTGGTTTATGACGAAGATTTGCTATGCTAATAGCGAGTCTTGCGCTCCTAAGACAAAATAATGAAAATAATTTATAGAATAAAGATTAAAAATATTATGCTGAAAACCAGTTTTAATATTCAGCTTTGGTTATGTATCATTCTAGTGAGAACAGTATTTCTCAGAAGTAATCATGAATTGAAGCGGGTGGATCATAGGAGCATTACCATCAAAATATTTAGAATAATCACGTAAGAGCTTAGCAACTATCCATTCAAGTTAATGATAAAAAGGAGAAACCCAGAAATTATACAAGGTTTTTAAGAAGTTCGTGAGAACAATGAATCATGTGCTTAAAAATTTGGAAGAATTTGAGGTTATAATACCTATAGTCAAGGGCCTGCTCGTTCTTATCAATTTTATCAGTGGCGAAGCTGGCTTTTCATTGCTAGAAATTGCACAGCACAGCGAGCTCCGTTATTTTTAATCCAGAAATAGGCAACATCCCAAAAAGAAGACGCAGGGAAAAAGGGGACGCGAAGCCGAGCTCAGTTGAAAATAACATGCATGCATGGACGGTTCTCTTGCAAGACGAGATTGTACAAGGCAACTACTTTTTTCTGTTTTCTCAAATGGTTAACTGGTTTGAGTGACGGACAGTTCTGATTCTATGAACAAGATCCACACCAGTAAGAGAGCCGGCGAAGAAATTAGGGCTGCAGCGGCGGAAGAGTTTGAAATGCAGGAAGCAATGTAATTGCACTAACCGATAACCACGGGCTCACTATACTGACCTTGAAAGTCTCCTGGGAAAATTACACACAATTCGACACAAACTACCCCTGCGGCGATCAGAAGTGGAGAATATCAGTGGAAAAAGATGTGCCCTCTTTGTACAGATACATCTTTCACAAACATCATGTACAGTCAATTTAAATGCTAATAATTTATGAAGAGAGCGATATCATACAAAAGATTACTCATCTACGATCTACAATCTCTACAGGGCCACACCAGCCATCCATGACAGTGAAGAATCAGATCTCGACGTTAGCTTTGTTTCCAGCAAGGATAAGTGAGATCTCCAGCCCACGGCTGAATGCTTGGTTGAAGAGCAGGCGAGACTGGAAGGTAGAAACGAATGGAAACCATGATAAAAATGCAATTGGAACAAAAATTAACGCGCCCATCCCAGCATCATACATCCTGGCAAACTCACGCACTGAATCCCACAAGCCTAAACTCCAAACTATCCTTTTCCATGCGATGGCAATCTGTTTCAGAAGAATCAAAATGGGATTTGCAGTCAGTGATAACAAGAATGGTAAAGACATCGATGGTAATATGCAGGTCGGTAATATGCAGGTCGGGAATTGATAAAAGCAGCAGTTTAGAGTTTAGACCATCAAAGTGCATGTACTCTACCAAACCTCTCTCCAAAGTACGTGTAATAAAAAAGCAGCCGAAGAAAGCCACTAAAAGAAACAACATATCCTTCTTGCTTCCCCAGCGAGCTTTTTTTTCTTTCCGCTCTGCTCTTTTTCTTTTTTTTTCTTTTAGGTTTTTCTGAGAGGATGTGCCTAATAAAATGCCTGGTGTTATCACATACTTATCATGGAGCTACTTTCACAAGTAACCACTATTACTTAAAGCCGAAACACAGGCACATATCCTAGAAATTTGTTTACAGCTCGCACGAAAGCCAGTTTTTTCCTAATTCCTACTACAGAATAAGACCCTTCATGTCAGATTTAAGCAGCAATATTCATCACATGAATTTTCATTTCAATCATTGCTGTTGACGTAGTTCTATGCAGAAAATAGAACACAAGCCTTTTCAACTTACAGATAGGATAGTCCATCCAGTGGCAATAAATGCAAGAATGCTCGCAAAAAGATCAGGAATTGACAAAGCAGTGAAGGCAACAATAAGGCAAAGAGCTGCAACAAGTCCTAAGGACACGATTCCTTGCATGAATCGCATCAGTAGCTGGAAACTGGTAGATCTTTTTGGGCTATAGGTGAAGACCTTCATGGTTATAAGACAAAGAACACATACGAACATGAGTATAACACATACTCAAATATAGCTACATAAATAAAGGAATAATAGATGAACATAAAAGGATACAGACCTTAAATATCATGACAAGGCAAACCAATACGACCCAAGAGAAGCCATAAATCTAGACAACAAAACCAACTGTCAAGATCAAGAAGCAACAAGGCATACTACTAATCAAATAATACTTTCAGCGTTTAATCTATTACAGTTCAAATTGCATTATTCAAACTATAATATCCATCTTCAACAAACATCCTAAGCAATAAATTGGCTGGGAGAAAAAAAAGGCCATGCAAGGAAAAAATGTTTCTTCCTGATCAAAACAAAGGGCTATTAATTGTTGTTTCTAAAGAACATACAAGAGAAACAAGATCACAAACTCATATCAGAACAAAAAATAAGAACTATACCGCAATAGATCTATCCTTTCCTGTGAGATGGAGCTTGTATACGATGCCATATTGAAAAATGAGGAATCTCAAGCTTAATATTGTTTCCAATATTCGACCTCTCAAAGTTTGGATATGTGCCTGGAGAAGAAAGAAACCAACTTAAAAAGTAATAAATATTAGAAAATGAAACGTACAAAGCACAAAATGAACACATTTAAATACATAGAACAATGTATAGAAACTTTAACACCACCTGTTCTTCCTCCCACCATGATTCCCAGCTATTATCTCCCTTCACACCTACACCACCTTTATATAAAAGCCAGCTAGTCCAATCTTCAAAATCATCAACAGTCCTGTTTGCCAACATAATGGTAATTAGCAGACAGCTTAGTTCTTGCAAAAACATAATAACTCTAAAACTGTATGACATGAAGGCAAATAAATAAGAACATGAGGCTTACTTTTGCCACTCAAAACCAGAGGGATTAAATATGTAAGGAGCAAATAGCCATGAGATGACAAGGAACCAACTGCTAAGTGTCAACAAAACAAAAGACACAGCACCTCCATCTGTGTACCCATATGCTATGTAAACTATGAGAAGCAGGGCAACTTCGAGCCTGAAAGAAAAGGATGAATGTTTTGTAACAAAAAGAGACAACTTTTAACAGACAAAATCAACCAAATTCTTCCCAACCCCACCTTGACTCAGGATGGCAGGTGCCATTAGAAAACGAAAATAACAAGAAATCATTCATGTAAACATACTCACGCTTTAACAAAATGACTTCTTGAGTAGAGCCTGTAATTTTCAGCAAACTTGATGTGACGTACCACAAAACCTCTACCAGTTGCTCTGTACTGTTGACAAAATTTAAGATGCATAAAAATCAATTTCCAAGTATGCAGGTAGAGGTGTGTGTGCGAAAAGAGAGAAAGAGACATACTTTTGCACCTCCATGGAGGATAGTGCGTCCAAAATAATGAGTTCTGGTGCCCAATGAAAACGTGAAGAAGACTGAACACAACTGAAGTTGCATTGTAATAAAGCTGAAAACAGCCTGGAACACCAAACAAAAATAAAATTACCAAGAGGAACTATTGTATTGGAGTAACAACATTAAATTAAATAACGTCTCCAGAATAAATCCTAGTGCATAAGATATGAACTACGAAAAAGGAAAATGGGGTGTAGAGCCTCAGCTAAAATATTCCCAACCACCACAAACACAAAAAGAAATGCCTTTAACTAGGGTAAGTGACCTGGCAATTTTGTAGTACAAAAGATGCGAAATGCCTAGAAGACAAATTAATAAACACACTGTACTGAAGGAAATTAAATAGACTAACCTTAAGCAATCCAAGTTCAAGTATAAAACCCATTATCATGGGGATTGCAGTAAAAACTCCAATCTGGACCAAGAACTGTGCATTAAGAGCAGCATCCAGAGCTGTATTTCCCATCTTCTTTGCCCTAACTGATATAGCATTATCAAGTCCAGAGAAAGCCTGAAAGAGTTGACGCAATCAAAAAATGTCCTTGTCTAAATGAGAGAATATGCTTATTAAAGTTGTGCACAAAAGACCAAGTACATATGAAAAGTAATTCGACAGGCAGTATAAGAAGAGGCCCAGATCCAGTAGTTGTCTTGGAAACATCGTAGAGTATACCCTCAGGATGAGAAGAATCACAAAGATCCTTGAAACAAAGTGAGAAGTTTATAATCCCAATTCACAATGAAAAGCCTAGTATCCTAAAGTGATTTATTGATGCAAAACTCCTAAAAATCTAACAAGATGCAGCCAACCTTTTAAAAAACTAATATGATGCAATCTACCTGATATTGAAGTTTCTCACAATGAATAACTTACAAATCAACTTCTTTTTCCCCGGAATAGAATCAAAATCCAAGTCCATTTTCTTGGGGTTAGGTGGGGGTGGTTATAACATGGGACCCTTTCCAATTATGAGCATAGCCACAAGATGTTTCCAGTATTTTAAGAATGCTATATTCAGAAAGTTTCTTCTTTCCATTTGTAGCATAGCTTACAAGCATTCTTGTAATGATGCCCAAAATTCTTAAAGAAACATCAATCATTGTGGACAGCAAAATTGAATATTCCACTGCTCATCATATAACAGATTGCCGGTTAAATGTCCAACAGATAAGGAATAGCCCTGCAAACACACCAATACTCTGAAATTCCCAGATAATGGTAATGTTCCAAGGCTATGAGAAAAATGAAGTAGAACAAGACTTGAAATCATAATCACCAAGCTCGCAATTGGTCATTCAGAGCTTGCAGATACAATTGATCCCTTTTTGAACAAATTATAATTTCTAACCACTGTTGAAGTAGTTGAGGTTTAAATTAAGATTAAATAAAATAAATTTGCAGTGACTAAAAGTTGGTCAAACCAAGACAGCATAAATGAAGTTTGGTAGATTACCAGGTAAGCCCTTCCATACAAGAACACATATACTGTGAGGACTGTCATCTGAATCAAAGATACATTCCTTGTCAGATAAACCAAAAGATTAGCTACATGATTTAAAATTGTTTTAAGTGATAAAACCAATAATAGAAACAGACATACCATAGTGCACACATAGTACCCAACGGTTGTAAAGTAGAAAGAAAGCATTCTGAAGAAATCAAATAGCTGCCCAAGCCTGTAAACATCCCTGCTTAGAACTTGCTCGCCATTTCCTCCAGCCACTTTCCCTTCAAAAAGGGCAATCTGGTTTAACCCAACATCTCTTCCCTTTCCAACCTACAGGGAGAGGGATATCAAACAACATAGAATATTTATTTTCTTCCCAATATAAACTAAAATGAAATAGACAAGAGCATCAAACCTGAATATATTCATGGTGAGTAATATTTCCTTGCCTCAAGGTGGTGTTAAACCCTGCAGCAATTCTCGTTTTAGTTACATGAAAATCAGTAGACATAAAATCATTTGAGCTCGTTACAACTCACTCAGCCAACATGATCACCCATCCAATATTTGACAGAAATGCTGCATTATAACAAGCTTGTTGGGTCACAAAATATCAACTTAAAAGCCTTCTGCCCCAGCAAACAAAACATTCAAGAGACATATCTCAGATATCAACAAATGGCAAGATTGACTAAATCATTACAATATGTTGCACCTTCTAATCAAAACCAACACTTTTGCTTTGATTGGTTGACCAAATATTCATATCTAACATACGTAACAACAGCAACGTGCTAAAGGGTGGGGTAAGACTGGAGATTGAGCATTGATCATGCAATGTGCTCCACATTGCTAAGCAACCACTAGTTCACAAGAAATATAATGCAGGCCATAAATGTCCAAAATGCATGTAAATTTCAATTTGGGCAGGGCATCAGACAATGAGTATTAGTTTAATAATGAGAGATTCCAGCTCTATTAGGATACTAGAGGGTAGAATCACTGATTTACTAAAACTACAAGACTGAAAGGTACTAGTCTATCCTCTAAAACACAAATGATCTAACCAGGAATCATGGGATTTAACAAGCTAGACCAGAAGTTTAACAAGGGAAACACCACCTGTCGAAATAGAAATTCAGATTTAGTTTAAGTCAAATGCAACTCCCTATTTGCTTAACCATTTTTTAAGATTGTCAAAAAATTACTTCAAGAGCAAGAGACTGATCATATCTTTGCCCAGACAACACTCAATAATCAATAGCTCCTGAAAAAATCCATTTATTTTGCATAAACGATGAATGATTTCCACTATTTCATTAATAACATACCTGCAAATATATCTTCACTAATATTGATCACACGTGATGCCTTACTAATGCCACCTCGAGTTATATGAAATACACGGTCAAATACATCTGGATGGCCATAGTGCATGCGGACCCTGCATGATATTTTTTCAACCAAAAATAAAAATCATAAAAAGTTTGCAGACAATCCTTTAAGAGTAAAACATTTATTATATAAATCATCCTTTAGTGCACATGCAAGACATAAAGATGATATGAAGGCAGACATCTGCATACAAACCATCTGTGCATCAACACAAGCTACAAAATAAATGAAAATATATTTACAATCATCATAAAAAAAAACACTTAAAAAGAAAAAAAAAGGAACACTACTTTTTCCAATCTAAAAGCCCTCAAGGACGTATAGACAATTTGAAAAAAAACAAATTGTCATTTTGGCCTGGTATATGTTCACTTGTTTGAAAAAAAACAAATCAATTCCTAAATTCAATGCCTTCAAATAGGAGATTTGTCACAAATGAAGGACAGACGTACACATTACTGTTTACTTCAAAGTATATTAGGATATGGCTAATGAAACAGATTTGATTAGTAATACAAAGAAACAGACAAAATGACTACACATCATACGTTATTGCACCAAGTTTTGCATAGCTATAGGAACTAATAGTTTAACATGTTACGTATCTGCATTGTAATTCATGCTACACAAAAATTAGAATGCAAAGTGAATACAAATCAAATTATAACATACCGCACGCCTAGTCTATGGAAACCAAGCAGCTAATTAAGAAATGGTTTATATGATAGATTATTGTCTTGAATTGGTCACAAAGAATGGTTTTAGTAGAAGAATCCATTGTGGACAACATTTTCTTTAATCTCACTCACACACTTTATAGGGCTGAAACAAGTTAGAGACTGCTCACTTGAGTGGATATGCTAACACACGTTGGCCCAATGTTACAAAGCTTGTTTCTTGATTGGACATGAACCAGGCTAACGATGAAACACTGCATCAATACACCCAAAAACAATGATTAAGAAGACTGTCAGAGAAAAGATAAAAAAAAATCAGGTAGCCATTATTTCGAGGAAAAGCAGACCAACCTTCCAGTGAAAACATTTTCCCTTACACCAAGGATGGTGGGAGGTCGAATGCCATGATTTGCTTGAAATTCCTCAAGAAGATTTCTCATTTTCATTGCCTCTTCAAGGTAGTTGTCCTACAAAAGGGCATATCAACCAGGTTTAGTTATTTTAATTCTTCCCAAAACACTGTATGCAAAGACACACATATGGTTCCAAAACTTCTTACGAAAGATAATAAAAAATTAGAAGCATAGAAATGATAAACAATACATACTATAGGAAGTACACTGCACCATTTACAAACTCATGCTTGCAAGAAACAAACATCTGCTAATACACCGTAAAATCCAGTACTTCTCACTAAAATTCAAACTAAAGCAACCAACAAACTTCAAGAAACTCCTTGAGCCATTTATTCATATATTTCAGAACTTACTATAACAAATATGAGATACAAATTTAATATCATACACTTGCTAATCACAGCAGAGGGCCAAATATCATTTTTGAGCAAACATCATGACAAGACAAAAGGTCAAATACATTATTTCAGTAACAACATCAACAATTAGGAAGTATATGAAGGAAGATTTTCATGATCAATGTGGTTTGAGTGCCTGCTGAAACAGTTGGAATAGAATCTACAGAGTTAGAGGTTTGCAACATATGCATAAAATATTTTGCAGTAATTTTAAATGAAAAAGATCAGTGTTTCATTATCTTTGATAGCAAAGACACTTTCAGGTTACCATATCAACCACAGCTTCCTCACATATACTGGCATATTGATTAACCCTAATATCAGAAATATAATAATATAAATTATAAAGAAAGTTCCTGCATCAATATGCTGTTCCTCATCAACCTTACACCATTCCAATTGCAATACGAGAATATTCCAGAAACTTAACATTAACAAATGTAGCTGGAGTTGCGACAGAAATGCCTCGACATCCAGAAGCACATTCTATCTATACATTGAAAGACACAAGAAACAGCACCAACAAATACTTCATATGGTTTCTAGAGAATACAGGTCATCAAATGTAAAGCATGTCTCTTTGTGGCAAAATAAAAGCCATTGCAGAAAGCATCCCTCAATAATGGCATCTAATCACTATCATTAAGAGATGAAAAATCTGTTTGGCTTCAACCCCAGTGCACTGCACAGGTGTTCTGTGTGGCCAAAGATATTATCCAATGATTAGCCCCATGTACTATGAGCATCCAAGCACAAAGTGAAACTCGGTAAATTGCTCAGAAACTCAAGATTCAAGTAAAATATAAAACCAATTCTCCAGCCAACATCAATCATAAAAGCCAATGAAATATTCAAACATAGGGTTGCATTGTTAGTTCTCAAATGCAGCAAAACACCAGAAATTAACCTAAGAATGAAGCAACACAAATAATACAAACACATGCACAAATTATTGCAGTAGAGCACACATCCATGAATATGTACACATATGTAACCTGGTTCATGTCAATAGTCTGAATGGCTTCTCCACGAGTGAAAATTATAGCATGGTTCTGGTTTTCAGGCTTCCCTTCTCCAAGCTTTGGATTTCCAGGAAGTTTGATTGAATATATTTCCTACATATAAAGATAAAAGGCACACAAATACCACATTTATAGCAATGCCCAAGCGAAGAAACTATATATACAACCATTTCTTTTCCAAAGCAATGAGAATTTTAAATTGCAAAAAGTGGGCATAACTGAATAAATAGAACAAAACATTGCACCATACAGGTTTATATGATCTAAATAGGTAGAAACAAAAAAAAGCCATGTCTATAGAGCCATAGGTCTCACATGTGAAAGCAGCTGAAACAAAGCCACAAAGTTGTTCGATCCTTTCACAGGATCCTAATCATGTTCCCACTAATATCCATGGCTATATATAAAAACACAAACTTTTTAAGATATTTTTTATCAACTACTACAACAAGTATAAAATGTTTGACTATTATATCCTTATAACACTATTATATTTTTGAATCTCAATCATAATCAAAAGTAATTCCTACATCCCATGCATTCACTTGACAAGTTCTTAATCTCTTGGACAAGTAATGGCAATCATGCACACCAATTACTTTTAATTTAATACACATGCTTAATAAAATTATGGATCCTTTTATTGTTGATTCAATTGATGTTCTTCATATAACCATGACTGGCAAATTATGTAAATATAATCTGTTATTGAAATAATTATCTCAAAATGTAATCAAATACAGAAAATTATTAATCAGTTTAACACTTTAAAAATTCAATTTTTTTAAATTTAACAATAACCTCTCCACATCCTATAACATTTTCATATTCAATATAGATGCTAACTTGATGGATATTTTTTTAGGTAAAGGAAAATTAATTAATTAATTAACTAAATAAGAGTAAAAGAGCATGATGAAAAACTTGAATATAAAGCAAACTCAAAATCTAATTTAATCACTTAATTAATTAACAAATGATTTTTTAACAATTAAATAATACACGTGGATGCACATGCCAAAATTACTAGTTTCTTTTAGCAAAATGATCTTGGATGACTACAGAAAAATTTGCACCGCTGACAAACATTGCAAAAGAAACTGCCTACCTGATCTTTTCCATGTATATCAGCTTTCACAAGCTTTGAATAAAATTCATGGGAAACCTGTCCATCAGCACTATTACTCTCCTCCACATGTATGAAAGCAACTCGAAGTGCCTCATTCCTGACTCAGAAAAATAGCATACATAACCATGTGCACAGAAACTTGCAACATGAATTACTTAATCATTTAGCCGATTACATCGGAGTAAAATCTGATATAGATCCACTATTAACATATGCGCTCATACAGCAGGAAGAGAGAATGCAATTAACATCAGAGTAGTCAGCTGGCAGAAGAGGAATCTTGCCCAGATCAAGATCAGGCACCAAGGATGCCATCTCACTCCCCAAGTAACGTCTTAGTATGGGTAGCAAGAAAGTAGAAGTCCATACAAATATGGAATAGCAAATATCACATTTACAAAATAGATTAAAAACTCAGAAATCTTCTTTCTTTACATCAGAAGTAAATGAGATTTTATGCAGCACTGGTCAATACCCATTCCAGGATTAAAATTTATTGAGATGCCAAACTCGCAAACAAACAGGCACCCAGCAACTATCCCTCGCATCTAGGTGACATGAAATACTTTGGCTTTGTAGTTAAATATGTCCTAAACGAAATATGATATTAACAAAGATAACCATTTAACATCTATATAGCAAAGAGAGGTCAAAGGGATAAAAATAGAACATTCAATTCTATTGAAATTAAAAAGAATATATACCGCTGCAGCAAAAGAGAAATATCAGCTGCCTCTACAGTCTTTCGCTGCTTCTGTTGCCCATAAATCTGGCAGGAGACCACATAAGTGAACTTCAAATCTGCTTGTGCCCGTGCTCCACGTGATAACTCAAAACCTTGTGATGTAGAAAAGTTTGTCTGAGAATAATCATCCACTGCAAATACAAGATGACCTTTTTGAGTTTATTTCTTAACTCTTAGATCGAATGGATCAATAAGAGTTGTTCAAAATTAAGCACCTCCCAGTGACCTCCTTTCTAGATAACTCTGCAGCATCAGAGCTCTCCTATAATACATCATACCACGGACTGCATCCCAAGGAAAACAGAATAATAAGAAAAAAAAATACCCAAAAACACTAAGAAAATGGCAAAGTGATAGTATGAAATTATACAATTTCAAAATGCAATTAATAATAAGAATCATGTGGCTATCATAATAAATAGAATTCTAACCAGTCCGAGCTAGCGTCTGTCCACGATAAGATGCCCAGAACCTAAGCTCCAAGGAATCACCAGAATTTTCTTGAAGATCTGCATCCCCGGTAGACTCTGCTCTACCAATCCGCTCCAAGAAATTCTCCCATTCATCTGGACGAAAAAAAAGATTCTCAGCTATGAACAAAGGAGAATATCAGATGCCAATCATATAACATGATAAAGAAAACTAACTGTCAAAAAAGGAAAGATAAATGAATATACTAAAGGGCTAGCATTTTCATTAATCCGGCCCTGTTTAAAAATTCCACAAGACAGGGAGTTGAGAGATATTTTACAGGGTAGAACAACCAAAAAAAGATATACCTGGAAAGATTTTTTGAAGATAGAAAAGAATGGATATTCCATCCTCATTTTCCACCCGCAACTCAGAGGAACTATAAAGCACAGTCTCACTGTAGTATGGAGTAAAGACACTGTTCGCAAAGGAATCAAAACCATAAGCATGAAGGAGACAAATAGGGCTATGATTGTTTCGTGTAAAATATGCTTGCATAAAATATTCTCCTGTTAGGTTCACTTCGAAAAAACTATGTCATTGAAAATATTTTACAGTCAAAAGGAAAAAAAAAAGAAGAAGAAGAAGAAGCTTGAAACAAGGAAAACAATTTACGGTTCTCAAGGATATGAAAATATTTTACAAAACAATCACTGTCATTAAATCATGGGTCTCACCACTAATTAATTCTTTTTTCTAACACTTATTTTTCATATAAACCAAACACCAAACAATTATTTTCCAGTAGATTTTATTAACATAGCCAAACAATGGAGCATAATATATTTTTCAAGAAAATATTTCCAAAACCAAGTTATTTTACATGAAACAAATGGACATGTCAATTTAAAGGAGGGCACAAAGTATACTATTTGACATACTATAGATCATATTTACCTAAATGGTGTCATTTCAGAAACTGGCTTTGCCGAAGGCATATCCATGAATAGTGAATTTGAAAAAAACTCTAATCTTCTTCTTGCTTCAAGATTCTTAGGAATGTTGGCTGCAGAGTCCTTTACGGTGAGAAGGAGTTGCAACCTTTTCACCTGCTCCTTCTGTGACAAGGAAGATAAAAAAAATACCCATGTAAATGCAACCAGCACAATAAACTAAGAACAAAACCAGATTTTTTACTCACAGCTGCTTACAATTTCTGGATCCTTCGGCCACTCTATCCTGGAGAACAGGCGTCTTTCATTTCTTGCTCTAGCTAAAATATTCCATGTATCAAGTTGTTCTCTGTAGCAATTAATCAAAACTAAATTCTGAATTATCATGTTTCAAATACAATAATAAAGCAACAGTGAGGCTCAACCCCCCCGCCCAAAATAAATAAATACCTTAGATCCGATGACAGCAGATCATGTGTAACAGCCTCATACACGGCATATACAGCCTTTGCAGCACCATTGGCAAGTAAAGGAGTCTCATTTTGTATCTGAGACACAAGTGAATTATTCTTGTGAAACAGGAACACAAAAGGGCAAATAAAAAGTAGCATGTATTACTTTCTAAAATACAATTTATTTCTGTTATTCATGTCTGCTTCCTGCCCATCTACTTCCTAAACTACGGATGATAAAGTAACATGTATTACTTTCTAAAATACAATTTATTGCTGTTATTCATGTCTGCTTCCTGTCCATCTACTTCCTAAACTACGGATGATCTAGCAGATCAACACTTATGGACCCAAGCCAGGGAGATTTATCCATGACCATGGTGAAGCTCAAACTCAAGGTAGAAGTTTTGTGCATGTGTAAACATAATAATTGTGGCTCGTAATATTCAATGCATAGAAACTCATTTTTGAGTTTCAAACTTAATCCAGAAACCAGATACAAATGAATTCAGATTTTTCACAACCAGCTCAGGCCTTCTAATTGGTCAAAAGCTGGGCCTGGTTCGTTCATTACTGTCATCCAGCCAAAGCAGAACCAATGTCAAAAGACCATTAAACGAACTTGTGGCAAGCTAAGTACAGTGTCGCATGGCTTGGCTCTGGGAACATAAGCCCTTTATATGCGACACAACAATATCATGCTGTTAGCATTTACTAGTTTTTGTGGTCAGAAAAATGCCAATTGTTTATGAGTGACATGGTCTCATTTCACATAGAGACTTAGTTAAAATGGATTCACTTGAATCAAGGAAAATGGCACACAAGAAAGTCAGCATGACTAGCAGGTAACCACAAAAGGACAAGCTTTTCCCTGTCTTGAATGTTCCAGATGACTATCTATATAGCAAAACATACTACACTTGTCAATGTTGATGGTAAAACCACAGTTTTAACACTCAGCCTTCTATGGGAAAAGCAGCTGAGTTGCCCTTGGTAGCTGCTGGTGAGACCAACAAGCCTGAATTGAGCTGTAATTTTTTTGGCTCGCCAGGTGATAATATTCTCATAAATTGTAATGACCAAAGATCAAACAAGTTGATAGTCTGTTTGAGTTGGTTCTTTAGACAGCCAGATATTCTAACCACATATGCCAAATATCTAAAATAAGCAACACAAAAAATTCAAATCTTATAGCATAATCACTGATGCTCATCTGAACCACAAAACAAACACAAAACAAACAGAACTTAAAAACAGATGGCATGACCAAAATAGAGAGAAATCTATATAAACTTTAGCAAAGAATAACTAGCATAATTGGGAATACAGTACCTTAAGGTAAAGCAGTCTCAATTATATTACATGATCAAAAAAAGATTATACTACCTTAAAGAAAAGATGGCATTCATATTAAACCACAAAAGCATATAAATAACAGTATTGTGTTTTTAAGCTACCCTATTTTCAAATTAAATTTCCAATTTAAAGCAATTAAAAGCAATAATATCATACTAGATGTCTAAGAACCATCTCAACCTAATAGCTTAAGCTATTAGATGAGATTCCAAAATATGATTTATATTATTCTCTAATATACCCCCTCAAGTGAAAGCCCTTCGGGCTTGAAACTTGCACAAGTCAACACTACCTTGTGCTTAATTTTTATCAAATAAATGAGGATGACGAGATTCAAACTTGTGACTGCTTGGTCATCAAAAATCTGATAGCATGTCAAAGAATTATCTCAACCTAATAGTTCAAGCTGTTATGTGAGGTCCGAAGATATGACTTATATTATTCTCTAACATTAGAGACGATCCATGTAGCATCACCCCCATAACTTGTCCAAACTAATGTAGTCAGCCTCAATAAAATAACATTATATCAGTAAAAACATGAGAATAAAATATGCCTACCAGTACAATATGTAAAGTAGTTGCATCTCAAATTGAAATGTACAATTTAAAATAGCCTAAATCCAACAGAAATTGCATTTATCATTGTCTATAATATATTGCTCCAGCTTTTTTAAATACGAGACCGCTTTGATAGATTTTAACTATTTAACTTCAATGAAAAAAAAATATAATTCTAATGAATCAATAATGCTTTATTGGTAAGGAAGATCATGAAATGGTATACAATGTCCACAGGCTATAAATTTTTAAAAGCTAGCATAGGAAGCCATGAGTTTCTTGCGCATAATGGCAGGTTTGACTGTGAAGTTGGATGATTGCAGGCAGTACAGCTTTTGTATAGGATAAAATAGGATTTGAGGGACGACCATTTCTCCCCTCTTTGATGGATTTATGGGTTAAGTCTAGTCTGTACATTATTCTTTAGATAAGAAACCAAAATGCTTATACTGTCTATTTGAAGCTATATTCAAAAACCAACAATATTAATTCTGAATAGAAACAGCAAGTATAATCTAAAAACATATACCAGAAGTCCAAACAGTGCAATAAATCTTGACAACACATGAGGAAGCTTCTCAAGACGTAAAGTAATGACAAGTGATCCCTCCGCTATACTGTCGTTGATCTCACGAAAGATCCTTTCAACCCTATCAGATACAGGAAGCATAAAACAAAATAAAAAAACAAATGAACAGCTGCACACCCCCAAAACACGGGATACAAAAGCCCCATTCATAGAAAAGCCATTCATACCAGAGTCTTCCTTCACCGTCAACCAGGGAATGCAAGATTTTTTCAACACTGTAGTAGCATTCCCGAACTGCATATGCCATGTACTCATCCTTACAAATTCTATTCCAAAGATCTGCTTGTGTATCTTTGCAGTCCAAAGCCAAATCCACTGCCAATAAAATCTGGAAAAGCATACAAGTATAAGACCTAGCTTGGTATGATACTGGTATTCATTTGTAAAAGGTAAAAGTATTCTGCAGGATGTTAAAAGGTAATAAGATAAGATGCACCTTGCTACTAAGAAGAAACAGTGGCCATTGAACTAATCTTAGACTTCCTGTGTTGCTCGGAATAGAAAGCAAGTCCATCTCCCTGAAAGCAAAACAACCATGAAGCAAATTGTGATTGCAGAACAGCAAACACAAATAAATTTATGGAATGATAACAAGGAAGACCCCATGATCTACCTATTGCTGATATAATCTTCCTCGCGTAAGCTTTTGATTATCTCATTCCAGAAAGGAGCAAACAGTGCAGCATGTGCTTTGTCCGTATCCTGAGCTTCCTATACAAACCATACAAATTCATACAACAAACATTTAGATCATGCAAAAGAGAACACAAACTACATAGGGTATTATGCCTCCAAGCACAGGAGGTTAACTCCCCACATGAAAGTTAGTTCTATGAAGACAAGCTTCCTTTTTAAATTTCAATATGAACATTTCACCCATTAGCCTCAACTGTTTATGAGATAGAAAAATTGTGTTTCAAAGATGTGCACCCATTATCTAATGTTGTCATATGCAAACAGCAAATAAAAAAGGCATGCCAAAGGGATGCCACCCACTTACAAAGAACTATATAAATGATAAAAAAAAAATTAACATTCCCTATAGCTCCTATATTTCCCGACGATTCCCTCTGCAGAAGAATGCAACACTCTAAACCAATTATCTGATACGGATACTCTATTTGCAAACCCCCCCTCCCTAAATGCTCTATGGTTGCAGTCTTTCCAAGTCAACCAAAAAATAACAGAGAATAAGTGGTAACATAAGAATACTTCCAGAAACAATGGCTTAGAAGGGGAAAATGAAAAAAATCACTCACTTGAGATGCATGTCTGTTGAGCAGCATCCTGCAGCACACATCAACCACAACATTACTGAAGAGAGTAGAGAAAATAGTAGAATGTAGACCAAAAGCCATGAGGGATTTTTTTTCTTTTATCAACAAGTACAGGGGTCGTTGAAAAGTGAAGCTTTTAGTATTCTGTAATCACAAGATAGCAAGACAGAAAATACTCTAAAAGATATCAAGTTCTACAATGAACTGTCAAAACCGCACGCTTCAATCCATGGTGCTTAACAAATTTAGGCAGCGCTCGCAAAACCTATTTGTCATCCATGCTAGAAAAGCAGTGAGCTACAAAGTTTATGAATAGACATGTTTTGTACACAAACCAACTCAGCAGCTGCCTCGGTATTCCAAATAACATACATTCTGACACCAGAAGTGATTATGATTGCACTTATCCAGTATTTGATGGAGTATCAACACTTTATCAGGTAATGAGTACTCAAATTTAAAACCCAGAGTTTGACAATAACTTCAACCCCATCACCCCTAGTACTGTGCTTTCCCATTTGTAAACAGATGGCTAAACTCTTACCCTTGTGCTTGTGGAGAGACAAGATTCTTGACAAAGGCCGCTGGGAAGCTCTCAAAACGTTTATGAACCATTTCAATACTGCGTATCTGCCATAGGTCCAAATTGAGCAATGGACGCGAAAAGAATAATGATGGCAGTGAGAACTTGAAATAAAAAAAATAAAAATAAAAAGAATGGAAGCACCTGGCATGCATGAAAAGGTTCAAAATAAAACTACTATACTAATTCAAATAAGCATTTCATGATAATTTGTATACCTCGCCTAAACGAGCTCGTGCACCCATCACACCCCCAACAATTGCTGATAAGATAGTGTACCATATGTGAATGTCCATGATATAGATCTAAGAAGAGAACAGAAGGATTAGGAAAATGAAGATTTGCAAGTCATAAATTAGAGCACAAATAGTATTCTTAAACTGACAAGACACAAGTGTTCTACTTTCAATATGATACGAAGGATAAAGTTTCAGAACTCAGAAAAGGCCAAAAACAGCATCTTTGTTAAGGAGAATGGAATCTATTATCAACCAAAAAATCTTCACTTCAAGGAACTTCCATTGATTTTGATTTTTCAGAAACAGGTTCAACAAATTATAAAAGAACGTTCTTCTATTGCATTCAGTAAGCCATCCCATTCCAAATTTCTTTTTACGCATGGAGATAAACAAATAGAAACTACTCACCGCCACAACAGGTGCCCACAGGCTAGCTATGGTCAAGACATTGTTATTATCTGCAATAATCATGAGAATCAGTGATTTATACCAAACACAGTTTGAGTCAATAGCCATCCACTAAAGAAACGTGAATAACAGGTTTAGTTTTATTAGAAAATGAAGTGCACAGAAGAGCAAAGTAAATATGAACAGATTTCTAAATTGTAGCAAGAATTCACGTAACAATGTGTTTCTTAGTTGCCACTAAGAAAACAGCATCCCAGAATGACAGTATGCTTCAAGACCCTAACGAAAGACCTCACAGGGAAACAAATGGAGATTGCTATGACAAACTCTGCTTGCTTCAAGACCCTAAAAAAAGACCCCTCACAGGGCAACAAATGGAGATTGCTATGAAAAACTCTGCTGCTTTAATGTTTATAAAGGTCGTTCACCAAAATTAAAATGGTAGCTTCAGTGGTTTTTCATCAGTTAAATTTTTCTGACCTAGAAGTTCATCACATGCTACCAGAAAGTTATAAAAATGGTTAGCATTGATTTATGTAGTCCTACTAAACACCATGGTAGAAGACGGAATTCATGAAAGTGAGGATGATAGGAAACTCACTCTTTGAGATGAAATCATGCCATGAGTACGGTAAAGATGGAAGTGCCCTGATGGTATTGGTTGGTTTAACGAGGGGTCTAATCTGCACAGTATTAAAAATTACAAGAAAATGATATTCTGATGTGTAAAGTCTCTCCTGTTGAAGAGCAAATCCACAAATAGTAATCATATGCATAATTAACAGATGCGAGATCAAGACATGATAGCTTGCCTGGAGAAAGTAAGCAAATGTAAATTTGCACGCAAAGATCACTAGCCAATAGAGGACATATCTGCGGTTGTGGGGGCAAAAACAAACAAACGTTTATTGAAGCAAGATCAAGAATCAAATAGCATATGACATATCAACTAATTCTTTTGAATCACGGTCCCTAATGTAAACCTTTGAAAGTTAACTGGGGGCTTATATCACTACCTATGAAAAAAGACAGTTATTGAGATGAAACATCATTATATAAATATTGTAGGACATGAACTTATTGAACCAAACCTCCATAAACATAGAATCTGACAAGCATATATGAACTGAAAAATTAAGCATTTCATAATTTGAACTCCATTCATATGAAATCTAACTACTACATCCCAGACGATCCATGCACCACAAACATGCATATTGAGAAAATGGACGCATATCTCTAAATGCAAAGAAGCTCAAAAAATTAAGGCAACAAAAAATTATTTTAAATGTAGAATCCAGACAAAACAAATGAAGTTTATTTCTGAAAATGAACTTTTTCACAAGCAAAAACAAAAACAGAAATTGATAGGAAATAGGAGAACACATAACATGAAAGCATTACATCTATAGTGAAATGTAGAAAGAGGAGGGCAATGCCATATTATTTGTTACTAAAAACTATTTAGTATCATGAAAACAAACCTGCAGTAATCACTCATCTTCTCAAAAAGACCACGACCAACATAGTATCTTTCCTGAACCAAATTTATTTCACAAGAACAGGTCATCTGATACATTACCAACCATTTTATAGCAAATGTTAGCGAAAGAGATTCAATGGAGCTTACCTGATAAATCCACTTGAAAAATTGGAAGAATGATTGATCAGACATATCAGACAGAGCATGACAAGCTGGAAACTTTAGCAACAGAGCAAAGAAAAGGCGCAACGCTGCATAAACACCCAGAACAAGTATATATATACGGAAATGGAACGAATCCGAGTTCTGTTGATTTTTTTCCTCCAGAACCTTCCTGCAATAAACAGATACTTTATGTAACTCATGAACACAAGGATAATGGATGTGAAAACATGCCTTAGCAAACGTGATCAACTACTCACACATATAAGTATGTTACGAACACCGAGCTCAAGCCACACCAGAAAAACCTAATAACCAGTCTTGAGATAGCCATGCCTCTCGCAGTGGAGTAGGCGCCAAACATAAGCAGCACATCTAAACAACCTGCATATGCAGCAAGTGACCAACAAACAAAGAAGAAAAAAATGAGTACTGGAAAGATTTATTGGGTATTTCATCTAATATGCTAATTCCAAAACCTTTAGAGAAAGCATACTCTCTATGAAGTTCATGATGGCAAATGAGGGCCCAACGCTGAGCATTTCTTTAAAGGTATCTAAACTCATATCTCCATGGTTGAAGGCTATAATTGCCAAAGCCTATGCTCAACATGGAAAAGAGCAAATTTAGTTTAAAAAAAAAAAAAAACATCATAGATCCAAGAAAAAAATAAGATCCTGAAATTTAAAGGAACATTAGACCTGGAACATCAGAGCTAAAAAGATCCAGAGCCGATGGAAACTTCGATATATGTGAAGAAATGTGCGATGCTCAACAAAAGTGCTTTTACCAGTCTGTCAATTTGTGAAATGAAAAATGAAAAAAAAAATGTGAAAAGAGTTGAAAAATTAGATACAAGCATTTTCCACAAGCTCAAAGTGAAATAACACGCATTACCCCCAATGCAAAATTCCCAAAAAAGTAAAATTGCATTAACAATTCAATAGATATAAAATGTAGCTATTTGTTATTTGCAAATTGCTTAAAACAATAAACATAAATGTTTGATATGAATAGAAGACTCCAGTGTAGAAATGACAACAGTTGCAAATATTAGCTAATCCAGAAACTTGACTTTACTCACATGCCTAAACTGGTGCTTGACAATGATTCTAGAGAAGGTACTATGTAAGCCATATTCCAGGTGTAACACAAATTACAAAACCCTTAGCATGCATGAATCAAAACAGGTCAGGACAGATGTTCAACAAAAACACTCCAATGCCTCCATAAGGTGGTCAAAACATCCACAGCTACTGCGAGAACTAATCTCAAAGCTTGAGATAATATGCTGAGCGGGTCATAGCTCCCAATGCATAGCCAATCTAGACAAAACATAACTGAAAGCACTACAGAGCAAAGGAAAAAAAAAACATAAACTGTTCAACAGAACATGCATGTGCAACTTGTTTGAAACATGGGAATAGTGAGTGGCAACAAAAACCATTATGCAACAATCGTTGATTAGAAATATGGAGAAAAATTTCCAATTCCTAATAGAAAAGAAATCTAAGGGGAAACGGAGGGAGAAAAAAACTCACAAGCTTCATGGTAAAATCAAGGTTCAAGAACTGAATTGTGACCTTCGCTCCAAAAATTATAACAAATAATTTTCAGATTTAGCACCAAAACTATGACAGACTTGGCAATTTCCACTAACAAACATGGTCATCAAGATAGAAAATGGAGGTGGAATATTTGACAACAGGTGAAAAGGGAAACAGCAAAAGAAAAAACATGGGAGACTATTTCCAAACAAGCAAGGGAATCCTGCCACTAGGAATGCAGAACTATCGAAATTCACAGGTTCAGAGAGAAGGTATAAGACCTTAAACAGAACCACTAACATTACAAATTCTAACATAACTCCAACTTGATCATGAATTGATGCATAGAAAATTCAACTCCTATACAAACTCGAACTCCTCTACAATCATTCAACATCGAAGTCATCTCTACGTGAAGAACATCAATCCCATCAAAAAATCATTAAGAAATAAGTTTTAATCTACCTTCCATGTATGTACAAAAAACTTTTCACAACCACGCTCCAAGGACACTAAAATTATGGCTATGAGTTATTATCAGGTCATCATATCAAGCAACACAAGTTCAAATGAAACTTAAGTTCAATGTCAATATCATCCTTTAAATATTTAGGCATGTCAAGAAAAAATTGCATCTATGTGGTTTCAGTTTCAACATAAGATAATAAATGGGATACAAAATTTGGGTAACTCATGGGAAAATATCATCCTAACAACCTACCCTTTTTGACTTTCTAGGCTTCAACAAGAAAGAGGAATCTTTTCTCATCGGCCACTTCAAGTCAAAGCAAGCAGGGGACCTGCATATAAATTGCAAATGAGAATGAGAGATGATTCAAAGTCCTTACTGAACAAGCAATCATAAAAATCCTAAACAGCAAACCAAAAATATTCATTGAAGTCGTCATAATTCCTCCAAGCTGAATGTGCAGCTTTTCCATTATTATTCCTCTCAGCTTCCTGCAAATACAAAATATCTTATATGTAACAGAAGGTTCAGGATAAATAGTAACATCACAAGAAAGTTTGTTTAATAACTCACATGATGTCCTTTAAAACTATTTGAAGTAGCCAAACAGACTCAACCCACAGAGGTGGAAGGCATCAAAATTGCAATGACATGTTTAAAGAGAGCTAAAGAAGACAAGAATCACAATTCATTTAAGTGAATTGAAGTCCACATACACAGACAAAATGGGGAAAACAAAATCATGCAGGAGAAGTCAAAAGGAAAAAAACTTCATCACATGCAACGACCACTTGACCCACTCCACCACCTCTTCCCGTCCATAAACTGTACATAAAACATGAAAGAGCAACCCTTCATGCTATTTACCCAGTTTTTCCATCTAATAATCCTTCAAGAAACAGGAAGCAGCTACCACAATCCAAACTTAATCACATGCAACGGCCACTTGACCCACTCCAACCACCTAATAATCCTTCGTGAAACAGGAAGCAACCAACACAATCCAAACAAAGTGAAAATAAGGGACCATATCTCCCTGGTGACTGCAGATGATTGATCAACTTACTGCTCTTTTCCATGCATATAGCAAATCAAAATAACTGCACCTCTTTGTCAATATATCAATGGTGAGTATTACTTGAAGCAAAGATCTATAAAAAAAAGCCCACCTTCTACGTTCATCAAACTGATGTAACATCACCTTCCACCCAAAATGTTTTCAAGCAGCCTGTAGCCAAAAACTTACTACAGTCATTCTGAAACTAATTCAATAAATCTTCCCCATTTCAACCCATATTGAATCACTGAGTTGGCCAATTTCATAGAATAGCTAGTATCAGTGACAGAAGTGGTATCCTCTGCAGCCAACTTACCTGAGATTCCACAAGTGCACCTTAATTCGCTAGGCTCCAATTCATAGATAAGGCTACATAGCTCAAATCCACTTTAGGAAAGGAATCACTTGGAAGAGTGGTTCATCTAACTTACATTGGATTGAATTCATAAGATCCACTCAATACTTGCCTCATGATTGCTGTCCAATGTTGTATTTTGAAGGTCAACCAGTCTAGCCATTCAAGATTCAACCACAAAAAAAAAAAAAACCCTCTCTGATCTCTGATCTGGAGAAGGAATGCTAGCGCAAGCTCTTCTCTTCTTTTAAGAAGAGAGGTTTTTACCTATATCGCTAGCCAGCATGATGGTAATACCACTTAAAGGCGGATAGACCATCCACCCGATGCCGCTAGCCACTTCTAGCATGATGGTAACAAAATAAATAGCCCTGAGATTCAAACTCCAGTAATAAAAAGAAAAACAATTTTGGACTACAGCAAGCAAAAATTTGCTAAGCAATCATCAAGATAAGCACATTTAATTTCACTTCTGCTATAATATGTGATAATCAAAACTTTCCCAAATGGGGTTTGATAACAGTTCCACTGACCGCTGCTATTGTCTGGTATATAGGACAAATGATTTGCTCAAGGAAAGACACAGAACCACTTTCTGTTATACAGCTGGCAGCACGATTAGCTTCACCATGATCCAATATTGCATCCAACTCTTTGGCCATCTGAAATGCATGATTATACATGTTACCATAAGTTTAAAAAAAAAAACACATATCATACGAAAAATAAATTTTCAAAAACATGACAAGGGTAAACCATTTGTTGTGTGATCTACTCGAGAATGAGCAATGTTATTCTCATAGCTTACATCACATAACTTTCACAATCTTCAAAAGGTATTGCTTGCTATTCTCAAAGCCTAAATCAAGAAACTACTGACAGAGAATCAGCTTTTAGGGAAGTGAGTATTTCCTAGGGTAGCACCGGCCTTATTTCCATTAAGCCACAATGTGCTAGAATATATCCTCTCTCAAAATATAGAATCTTGGAATCCCGAATTGATTACTCCTACAACCTAAAAGGGAAAACCTAATTCTCACCATGAATAGCAAAATGCCTTATTCACATATCCCAAGCCATAAGGCAAATGATTTGGTACAGTAAACAATAATTATATCGACTATGATAAGAAGGAACAAGTTATCATTGTAGAGGGGTGGTAGGGTAAAGTTCGAACAAAGCAAGTAGCAGACCCAGTGATGAACTCAAAGAGAATTGAACAACAAGGTAGTGAGGCTTACATGATGAAATATGTAGCAAATGCACTCTGGGAGAAAACGAACATTTGCAGCTTCACCCCATATAAGATAATATAGTGATATCAGAAAAAGCTTCCTGTCTCTATTAATCGCTTCAATACTGTAGGAAACAAATAAAACTCAGACCAGTGGCATAAAAAATAACTCTTTCAGGATAAAAGGAGGCACCAGACCTATTCCAAGCAAGACGTTTTCGCACGTATTTGCACCATTTGATGTAGTTATCCAACACCTTGAAGAAAACCACATTGATAGCTTTCTCGTCAATTTTCTGTACATGGAAACAAGGGAGAAAGCAACCACATTGAGAAAAATCTCACCAACCACATCCCCTTGTCCGGATTAGAAACTATAAGCAATCTGAAACAACCCTCCAATAACAAATCAATAATGTAACACAGCATATACTAAATCCAAACGCAAAGTGAGGAATAGTCACAAAAATTTCTGCAGAATTATTGTGACATTACATATTCGATTTAATTCATGCTTCAAGTGATTTTAGTACATTCTTAAAAGGTAACATGATTGGTAAAGCATCAATAGAAATAAATACAGACTTTGAGAAAACAATCATCAAAGTGCAAAAGGTTAGGCATTTTGTAAAGTTTATATATGTTCATATGGTTTTGTTTTATGCAGAAATCGGATGTTAAAAGTTGAAGCCCATAAATGACAGGTAAGCAAATATAGCTATTTAGATGTTCCAATCTTACTAGAACTTGTCAAACCAATTCAAAAGTCCTTTGGCACCAATCAACTGAAGCTCATCCAATGAAATAAAAACATAAAAACTATCTATTCGCATATAAAATAATAAAATGAGAAAATGAATTCAAAAAAAATAAAATTATTCAACTAGTTTTTTCTTCCATAACTCAATGGGGAAGGGAGATATGAACTCATAGCATCTTCTTTTCAGGAGAGGCTGCAATTATAATATTCCTAGGCCACTATATTCAATCAACTTTATAACAACAAATTCAAAAGCAAAGCAACTAAAATAATGTCTGCCACAATAACAAATATTAAAATAAATCTATATGCAAAATGATGATTATGACAACCACAGTGACTTGGAAAGGAGAATGATAAAATGATAAATAAGTATCAGCACTCAAAACACTCACTGGATCTGCTTGGATGGGTAGGTCAAGTCGAGACTGTGCATTTGCTATTGCAAGAACAACATTTTCACGCTGATTCCTTACATTATCATTCTGCAAAAGAGGGAGCAGGGAGGAGGTTATTGACCAGGGAAAAAAAAGAGGAAAGTATCATTTGGACAGTGATTATTAATACACATTATAAAAGAGACAGTTCACTACTTGCATTTCCACAAACAGCCAAGATTTTCACACAACTGCAGTTTCTTCTTTTACGCACATGCTTAATTAAACTAGATGAACATCTAGACTAATTAAAAGGATTTTTTAATCCATTAACATCTTTTTCCAGAAAAGAAAAGGAATTTTCTAAACATAGATAAGGAAAGGAAAACCAATGTGGAGGATGAGACAGACTCTCAGCTACCACAAAGGAGAAATGAAAGCAATGTCTAATTTGTCTGAGTAGCAGCAAAAACAGTCCCTTTAAAATTCAAAATGCAGAACATAGTAGCAAACCATGGAAACAACTCCATCCCAAAGTAACTACTCGCATAGATGCTAATGGTTTTTTGAACTTCTTAACATCGCTTTTCAAAACAGCGAATCACCAAAACAGAAAAGATCGTATTCCACAAATTCTAAACCACCACACAGTGCAAGAAGATCCAAGAAATTATAAAATGAGAAAAAAAAGCCTTTCGCACATCAAGATTCTTGGATAAGAGAAATGATCATTGTTCATGAAGATGAATAGACTTTTTTTCATTAGATAAGATAACAATTGAATGTCTAAATACATAGAGGGGAAAAATGAGGAATAAATTAGAAGGTTAAAACATGAAAGCAAAACCACATACAAGAAATCACAAAAAGCAATAGCATAACAAAACAATACATCAGTCCCACTGAATATATCCGCAGAAGACACTCGTAAGACATTCCCCTGAAGCAAGAGACAATGAAAAAGACGGGCACTGCTGTATTCCAAAGCAATTCTCTCAAGAGGGAGTGATTTGTGAACACATGAAGCTTTTTTTCAATCAAATAGTCCACATAACAGCAAAAAAAGGGCATCTCCATAAAATTCTATCAGAAAAGGTTTGATTTCTGAGAATTGTCAAAGTTTTGCCACATGCAAACAACAAAAAAAGCAACAATTGTATACTTTGACATTTTTATTCCAGTCTCTCCCAAAACCCACTAAAAGATTATATCAGCTTCTCCCCATAATGGAACTCTCACCACTAATACAATGAAATCTATTCCACATTCCAAGACAATGAAAAATGCAAGATTAATATATCTAAATGAGAAAATAGCTTGGAGTTTTGATTGATAAAACAATAAACAAATGAATGATCACACAAAATGAATCACACAGAATTACAAACTACAATTGATAGCAAATTACCATATCAAAATGAAGCTCCGCACAGAGTTTCTTAGAAATCCAGCTAAATAAAGGAACCAATATATTAATAATTTAGCAAAGAAATATATTACATTAACTTTATTATTCACATTTTTTTAACATTCCCTAGGAGCTATTCAAAATTTCTAACGAAATTTTTATTATGGAGGGACATAAAGGTGAAAAAGAGGAAGATGACACCAAACAAAGAAAACATGACAAAATAAACACAATAGTATATACTTGTTAAATAAAATGAATTCAACTATTAAATTCCTATTGACAAGCAGAATTTTAATATTACAAATTTGAAATTCTTAAAGTCAGTGAAGCACTACAATCCAGTTGAAAACTTTAATGAGAGGATTAAAAAGTATACAAACCTGAAAACCAAAGACATACTCAAGAAGATCAAACATATCTAGATCACGTTCTCCAGAAATCACAACATCAGCAAGTCTGGGGTGATGCTCAGTATATCTAATGGCAGACATTGCGCCTCGAACCTGGAAAATTATCCCCGATAAAAAAAATATAAGATTTTTCTGGGAAACTTGAATTGATTTAACTTAATACATCTCTCATTTCTTGCAGTAAAATTTTTAGATTATTGAATGGGAGTCCATAGAAGCTGGAGAGGCTTGTCAACTCAGTTAAACATCACCAGCAAAGAATGTGGCATATCTCATTAAAAGATCAACTTACTTCAGGGAAAACTCCAATAGCATTACTTAATGAAGGTGCTTCCAATGGGACAATATTATAAGATGTGAGCTCCCCAACCGTTTTAATTCTTTGTAGCTGAAAAAATACAAGATCAAAAGGCATGTCAATCAATACCTCTAGATTTCAAATTTACAAAATATCAAACTGTCCTTTTTGAGCACCTGTGTTCGGTGAGAAACAATAATCCCTCATCATCAATTTTTTTCCTTTTTATTTGTATAAAAGATTGGCTGCAATATAAAGAGAAGAGAAGGACTTCTCTTTGGAGCAAAGATCGTTCCTTTTTTTTTAATCAAATAACCATCCCCTATTCTATGGACATAATAAAATCCAAGCTCATGGAACCAGTACATTCTACCAGACTAGGTTTGATTTAGCAAACTCAAGCATCTGCAAGTCCTAGATCTGCATGAATATGAAAGGTAGAAACTGACTCTACAAAACAGCATGTGCAAGCATGTTTAAAATGCTCTGTAACTTGATGGTCCATATAGAAAAGCAGGTAGGAGACAGGTACCTCCTCCATGATATGCCTGCCAGGCCCATGAGGATCTGCATCTTTACTGAGTGCTCCCATGACATCTACTAAGGCCCTCAAGGTAGCAAATACCTTTTTCATCTCTAGAGATCTTAGCTCAAACCTAAATTACAGGACAATTTTACAGATTTTGATCAGTGATGCAAATGCATATCCAAATTCACTAATAAAAACAAGAAAGTAAGCTTTATAGCAGTTTTTATTGCTGAATTAACTTATAAAGCAGTAATGACTTACAAAAATGTCTAAGCAGACATTGTAACCATAATTCATTCTTAATAAAAGCAATTACTGATTAGCCTCAAAAGTTACATATCAAAGGTGTTAACAACAATTAAAAAAATTACACAATATCCAAGTGAACTTCTAATATCCGCCCAAAGAAACTATTATATGCAAGGGTGCAGGTATAAAACTATATGTAAAATCACAAATTCAAACGGATAACTACACTGTGAAAGATAACTAATGAAAGATGCCACGATACATCCTTATAAGTGGAGCAAATATATCGTAGACTTTTAGCATGCCACAATGTTTGATACTCCAGAAAGAATCAATTCAATTGTAATTTATATTAGGGAAGAAACGTTTAGTCATACTCTCCCAGATTAGCAGTAGAAAAATTTCCAGATTCCCGGAACCTTTGTTCCTCTCTTTGGATGTCATCCACTCTATGACGTCTCTTGTACCGCTGATAAAACTCCAACAGGTGTTCAAAATCCCGATTGCGATCTATACTGGCACCATCCTTTTTGGCAAGTTTTTGCTGCAACAAATGGTGAACTCCTCAAAATTCAAAATGAAATTTAAAAAAACAGAGTAAGTAAGCTTATCAAAAGTGTTACTCACTGCATTCAAGATGACAGAAACAATAACATTCTACCCCAATCTGTAAGCACCAATCACAAGACAAAGATTACACATACCTTAATAACAGACATCAAACCAGTCTTGAATTGGAGAACACCACGACCATCACTGCTTGGGTCCAAATTTTGTGCCATACTATATGCTTGCTCACACACTGAAATAAAAAGGTAAAACTTGTATAAATATTCTCAAGGTTCAAAAAAAACGTTAACAAGGAAAACACACATGCATGGGGAAGGATTAGAATCTTGGAAGCCTTGGCATATGCTCCTGAAAGACATATGAATATCCAGAAGCTCAAGTTGGCTTTCAGAAAGTGTTAATATGCAACAGGAGACATGTTCTAGTTCAGAAGCTAGCATGAGTCAGATAGCAGATATAACATTGCACCTTGTTACATGTTCCAAGATTGGCAGAAATCCAAGAGATTCAATCAGAGTTGAATTTGACTACAGATTCAAAATAAAATTTGAAGAGAAACGGAGAAAAATTAAGGATCAAACTGCCCTCACATTGATATATTCTACATTGAACACTTAAAAAAAGACTCAAAATGTAAAAGGAGTTGGATATTAATGAAGTTGTATCTACTATCTATGTATACACATTTGATTTTCACTAGAGGAAAATAACTTTCTTCCAATTCATCACATATCCAAACTGCCTAGCTTTACTTCCATTCAAAGAGCAGTTTACCCAAGTCAAATTCAGATCAAATGAATCCTGCCCAACCTGACCCCATCTATAATAACAGTTGCAGCAGTATCTGTTTTTACTACATTTGAAAAAAGTCTCTTAATACCCCCACAAAGCTTTCCACTAGAATCACAGTACACGGACATTTCTCTAGCTTGCAAACAGATCATCCAAAAAAACCACACTCTTCTGGTTTCCAGCACTGTATAATCTCATGATAAACAAGATCATAAACATCGTATAATCCCATATTCCAAATTCAAGACATATACTGGAATTTGTCCTTCACATGTGTAATTTAAAAAGCAAAGGCAACGCAGAAATGACATGTGTCTTGTTAAATTCCTACTTGAAATAATAATAATAATAATAATCTCCTAAAATAAAACAGTTAATATCAGCGATAAATATTAAAAATTAACTAATTTTACAATCCCGACGTCACTTGACTATAAAAATACAACTCAACAACTCCAATTTAACACTGCATAATCCTCCCTAATTAACTCCAGGATTAATAACTAGAAAAATCGTTAAAAAAAATCAAATTGACCAAAATGGAAAATCTCTTTTCTTAAAAAAAAACTTACAAATTCTGGCAACGTTAGGGTCCTCATCTTGAATCTCATCGGCAGCCTGCAAAATCGCGTCAATATTGGTCGTACGACCAAGCGAAACCGGCACAGCTCCGGCGATGCCACTGGACATTCTCTCATGACCTTGACCGAGTTCTCGCTTCAACGTCGCCCTCACTAGCCTCTCCCAGTTATTGCTAACCCGAGACATCGTTTACAATAATGAGGGATCAAATCAATCCAGAAATAGAAAATTTAAAACCCTAGATTAGGAAGAATTGTAACTCGGGCTTTGACTCGGCCCGAGTTGGAGAATTTTAAAACTCGGTTGACGCTTTATTCTTAGATCTGTGATTCTCATTCGAATTCAAAAGTTGCGTTTTTGCTGGTATCTATTTTGAAAAAAACGAAAGATGTTTCAAAGAAAGAAAAGAAAAAACAGCCACACCGCGGAGCTAGTGGGGAAAAGGCAAAAGGTCAAGGAAGATGCGAAGACAGTGTTGAATTACTGGTTTGTCCCTGAGATATGGTATTCTGCAGTCTAGTGTATTGGGGTTAGGGTGGTGGTTCATTTTAGACAGTTGGATTTGTAGTCTGATTTTTTAATTTTTCTTAAGTTTCTTGATGGTGGGATTTGAATGGAGAGGTGAGTTTGTTTTAGATTTTGGGTTGTTGTGCGTGGTGTAGAGGATTGTGGTCTCTCACGTGTGAGATTTTTTTCGTGAGGCTGGGGGTAAATTGTATTTGTAGAGAAATAGGCAGGGAGGGGGAGACCAATTCTTAAACCGGAAGAATTTGAAAAAAATTGGGGAGACAATCGAGAGAGAGAGAGAGAGTTGAATCTGAGATCTCTTTAGTTCATTTCTTAACGATCAAGGAGTCTTTTATCTTGTTATACTGTAACGAATTTAAATTAGGTTTTTGTAGCTGTTGTTTTTTACACTGTTTTAGAAGTATAAAAATAAGTTTAATTGTCAAAATTAAATTCATGAAATATATTAAAAATTATTAAAATATCTGAATATAACTGAAGAAATGCATAATAAATGTAGAAAATATATATATTACTCGTAGCTAGATATATATGAGTGAGATTTGAACAAGTTTTTTCCGGTTAAAAAATGTTTAGGAGTACAATGAATTTTATTTCTTTGATACTTTTAAAAATTATATTTAATTTGAAACTATATTAAGTTGATTTTTTTAATGTTTTATGATGATTTTAATATGATGATATTAAAAATAAAAAAAATATTTTAATTTATTTTATAAAAAATCATGCAACACAATATTAAACATGCAATAAATCTTAAATGTATTGAATCTCATGGGAGAAGAAAAAATATATACTATAATTTTGTTTATACATAAAATATATTGAAAGGTGGTGCTATTTCTTAAAAAATAATACAAAGATAAACACAAGTCATTAAAAATTATAAACATCAATTTTTTTATTTATTTAGTTTGTGTTTGAGATTGTAGTTTAGGGTATTTATCAAAATAATTTTTTTATTTTTTAACATTAACAATCAAAACTATAAAGAGATTAGAAAATATTACTTTGATATTTTTTAAAATAAAAACCACTCAAAAAGCAGAAATAAAGCATTACCAAACAGCCTCCTTTCACACAGTTTTGTATAAATTAATTTTAAAAATTTATATTTTCAAAACATTGTTTTTATGTTTTAGAATCATTTTAATATATAGATATTAAAAATAATTTTTAAAGAATAAAAAAAATTATTTCAATATATTTTTAAATTAAAAAAAACTTTGAACTGTGAATACTATTAAGATTGTTGACAGGCAATATATATTAAATGATAATGCTTGTCTATGTCGTCGTGGTGATGATAGTTTCTCTCTTCACTTTTTCCTTTTCCAGTCCGTCGTTGGAACAGTGGAGGTTATGATAGAGATGATTGCTTCCTTCACAGTGGTGGTGTAGGTAGCAGTGTATGACAAAAGCGCGCAGTCGGAGACGAGAGCAAGGTGGTCATGAGAAGAGAGCAGAATGGAAGGTAGAAGAAGTTGCTGGAGAGGCTAAAGATGAAAGAATGTGGACTCCAGAAAAAATTCTAAATTCTGATTTGGTACATATGTATTTTTTTTAAAAAAAAATCAAGGTTGTTTATATAATTTAAATTGGGATGGGATTCTGGGTTGAGTAGGATAATATTTATCCTGTATGCTTAGTCTCCATGCTTAACTCTATTCCAAATTGCAAAGTGGGTTCTTGATTTATTTCAAAGTTAATTTTTTTTTTATTTTTTTTATATTATTAAATTGACTAAAATTTAAATTTCATAATTTTTTAATTGGCTTTCTTGCATGTTATCATAGTTTTATTATTCATATTGTGATTTTGACTGATTCACCAAAGTTTATTTTGATTGATTTTTTTGAGTTTTTTTTAATTAATTTCTTTTTAATTTTATTATTTTACATTGCATTAGTTGATAATTAAACTTTATAATATTTTTTTATTTTTTATTAAGTTATCTCGATT
The DNA here is from genome assembly GCA_026413675.1 of Populus pruinosa. Lineage (NCBI taxonomy): Eukaryota > Viridiplantae > Streptophyta > Magnoliopsida > Malpighiales > Salicaceae > Populus > Populus pruinosa. The sequence goes on from CM048606.1 coordinate 15,618,200, forward strand.
TTATAACTCAAGCTGCAAGCTGATAGACTATTATGAATTTTTTGTTTTTTTAATTTCATCATTTATGATTAAGTTGTTCGTAAATTAAGTTTCATAATTTTTTAAATTTATTTCTTATAAGGTTATCTTATTTTTATAATTTAAGCGGCATGTTTGATGAATTAATTCAAGCAATATTTTTTGTTATTTTTTAAAAAAATTATTTTTTAAGTTTAATCTTTTAACATTTTGTTCAATGGTATTTTTTTTTATATTCTTAGTTATATTGAAAATTTATTTTAGATATTATTTTATTAAATTTCATTTCATTTTATTTTTACTTTGTTATATTGTAGAACTCTTTTTAAAATATAGGTATGCATTTTTTTCACTCGTCAGGGTCTATTTATTTATTTAATTTGGTTAATTTGTTGTGGTTTTCTATTTTTTATTGTATAATTGAATGAAAAAGTTTTATTAAATTTAATAAAATCTATTAATTATGTTTTTTTCTTGTGTTAAGAGTGCCTGATTATCCATTCTCCATGTAAAAAGTTATCTGAAATATAAATTTTTTTTATTCCTAGAAAAATATGTTAAGAGTGCCTGATTATCCTTTCTCTATGGAAAAAGTTATATGAATTATAATTTTTTTCTAATCCTGCCGCATCGCAACAAAAGAGTTTAAAAATATAACTATGTTGTTTTTTAAAATATTTTTAATTATATTAATAATATATTTTTATTTTTTAAAAATTATTTTTAACATTAATATATTAAAATAATTTAAAAATATAAAAAATATATTAATTTTTATTTAAATTAAATTTTTTAAAATAAATTTTAAATACAATATCAAATACACCATATACTGTGATTCCTAAGAAATTATTATGTAAACACATAAAGCCTGTTTAGAAATATAGTTGTTGTTATTTTTTAAATAACTTTTTATGTTAAAATATATGTTAATAATATTTTTTTATTTTTTAAAAATTATTTTTTATATCAGTACATTAATTTAAAAATATTAAAAATACATTAATTTAAAACTAATAAAAAATTAAAAAAAAAATAATTTTTTTTAAAATACTTTTAAAACAAACAACCAAACATGCCCATAATCCTTCCGAACTGTTGACGTAGCGCTCTAAAATGCAATATCCCTCCCCTCATCCATGGAATTTGGTAGAGACGACCGCGGTACCAAACATTATTGATCACCAGTGGCGCCCTCATCCAAACCTTTCAAAAAGGAAGTAAAGCGGATAGACAAGAGAAACAAAAGGCAATAGGATAGGTATTACCTTTATTCACTTTAGGTATGATGAGGTTTTCCATTACTGGGCGCCGCTTTATTTTATTTTTTCTCTTTAATTCTAGTTTCAAACCTGGGAATATAGGTGATTATAAATTTATTATCAATAATTACTCTTAAAAAAACAAAAAAATTACTCTAAACACTTTATAATTTATTTTCTTCTACATTTTAGCCTTATTGTTTAAAGAATTATATAAAACATCTGAACTTTTGTAAATATATAATGCTTTACATGATACAAAAAAATAAACAAAAAATATTGAATTATTTACAAATTTCTCATAATTTTAAAATAATAAAATTGCTACTAAAAAACTCATGTTCAATTTCTCATCCTCACCAGCAGAGCCATCAAAAACAAAATCTTCTGCGAAATCCTCGAGCCGCTGAAAATGAGGACTGGGTTGCCTCGTTTGCAGGCCTGCTACTCCACTTGCTGCTATTAATTTTTGCACCAGTTAGCACATAGTGAGTAGGAAATTGAGGAAGAAAAGAGAGGTTTTATTTACTGTGATTATTTTTCTGTACTTTCTCGTATTCTCTTTTGTGTCATTTAAATGCTTGCTAGGAGAATTACTTGTTAGGACATTTAAGTATTTAAATATATATAAATTTATAAGATTCGATGATTTATCTATTTTACAAAATTATTAATTTGTATTAATTAAGTTTAAAAACAATATAAACAAAAAAATTTTTTTTCAACTCAACTATATTCACTTAAGCTCTCTCTATTTTTCTTTACAACTCTTCCTGTCTTTGTGTTTTTTTACTCTACAATTCGTGGCTCTTCGCTCGGTCTAATTATAGACAAAGCCGAGGCCACCGGGTATAAATCATATTATAGACAAAGCCGAGGCCACGGGTATAAATCATATTATAATTTATGCCACTAATTAAATTTTTATTATATATCAAATAAAAAATTAGATATTTTTATTTGTATATAGTAAAGATGGGATAATGTTTATCTCTATTTTCTAACATTATTTGCCTGGAATATTATTTTTTAGTTTGTTTGTTTTGTTTTTATATTGCAACTGATTTTGCAGATGTTCAACTTTGAAAAAATACCTATTTATTTGTAGTACCGTTATTATATTCTAAAAAAATTTTAAAATAACATGGAATTCATTTCCCTTAATAACAATTTTTTTTTTCAAAAACCCGAAAAAAAACTCAAATTGAAGTTTAGGAGCCATACTTTTCTAATCTCAAGAGGTTCTGGCGTAGCTCCCACTATTCCAAAAATTTACGCTTATGTCGTTGGCGATGCATTGGTTTTTCTTTATGGCTCCTTGACATGCCATGAGAGAGCACCTCACCTGGTTCGTAGACTTCCTCCTTATGCCTGCTGCTTTGAAGATCGATGCTTGCTTATCACAAGCATCGTTAAAATTGGCAGACTTGATCTTTGAAGATTTCATTTTTGAGCATTTAATTTCAGAATGGAATTAAAAAAAAATAAAACGATAAAACAATTGACTTGAGAGAATATGAGTTACCATGCTAAGTTTGTAATTCAAGTTTAAATTTAAAATAACTTAATTGAAAAATAAATAAATTATTTAACAAAATTTAATTCCTAATTAAATTCAATACACAAGCTGTAATAAAAAAATATATTAAAATAGAATTTTTAAACCTAATTAAGTTGACTAGACTTACAGTACAACTCGTGCAAAATAAGATAATCTAGAATAAAAAAAAATATAAAATTTAATTTTGAGCTAACTAGATATTCGAGGATAAAATTGAAAAGAATTAATTTAAAAAAATAATCCAAAAAACATCTTACTTAATTTATGATAATTCACTAAATCTATAACTTAGTTTATGAGTTTGAGATAATCTTATGAAAAAAAAAATAACAAAACTCAATTAAAAAATAATAATGTAAAATGATAAAATTCACAAATAAAAATAAAAGAGAGAAAATTAATATTAACCTGAGTTAATTTTTTGAATTTATAATTTAGTTTTTAAGAATCACCCCAGTAAAAAAAACAATAAAGCTCAATTTCTAACAATTTAATAGTAAATTATAAGATTTTTTAAAATTAAGATTTCATAAAAAAGATCGAAAACAAAAAATAATAATAAAAATTTTAAAATAAAAGTATTGAGTAGAGAACTTACTATTCTTAATTAGAGAATAAAATTAAAAAATAATAACACAAAAAAATCCAAAAAATTAGTAATCTACAAAACAACAACCAAATTTTTTTTAAAAAAAAGGTAACAACTTAAAATGTTAAATTTACGGGTAAAATTAAAAAAAAATAAAAAAAAACTAAAAAATTAGCAATAAAAAAATATGCAATTTGAAATGACAATGAAATGAGATGATAACTTTGAATCACGAATAGTTTAGTGAAGAGAAAAGAGAGAGAGAGAGAGAGAGTCACTCACAGTATACTATTGTGTTTCTAGTTACACACGCAACCCCATAAAAAATAGCATATTGTGAATTTTTCAATGTCATTATTGAATATGGTGTTTCACTACCGAAAAGAAGTGGCACACACGATAAGAACATCATCGCTTCCTTCACTTCTTAGCTTGTGCATTACACGCATTGACTAATCTTCACTTGCATTAACCCAAATTTGTTTTGACGTCAAATTTAGCCCCTCAAGCTTTAGTTACTCTAAATCAATAAAGTTTAAATTTATCTTGACAAACAAAGCATCAACCGAGTATAAATTTTTTTTGGTGATATTGCCAGAACCTCATGTCCAATTAACTAAAATAAATTATTAAGTGAATTCTAAAAACATTAAATTCATGAGGATCGAGTTAAAAGAAAAGGTTCATTAAACCCCCCCCCCCAAAAAAAAAAAAACTTGATTTTTTCCATTGTTCGTGCAATCGAGTCCATGATAGAATAAAATTAAAGGGTTTAATATTTTTTAAAGTTTAAAATCGAGTTCTCGAATCTCTTTAATTGCTCTAAAATAATAAAATAAAGTTTTATTTTATAAAATCAAGTATTAACTGAATAAAAAAAATATTTCATAGACACTTCGGCAATCCCATTCACAGGTAGATAAAACAGCCCTCCAAGTCCAAACCCACACTATAACGTAAAATGATCAAATTAAAAAATAAAAAAGACCAAAACGTGGTAAAGAAAAGAAAAAAGGAAATCCAATGCAGTGTTTACTGAAGGAGTGCGGTCACTCCGAGATAGTTCTAGATTTTTGTTAATGTGAATTCATCCTGCACAGCGAATGATTAAGTCCCTTAATCACGAAATAACACATGGTTTAAGATTAGCCTATCATGGCCTAACACGAGTTCGTACGGTTCAATCTAATGGACAGCGGTTTCAATTTTATACTGGCTGTGTATAAATATGGCACATGCATGCGGATTCTCAGGGTCGTATCAGGGACGATGGCATGATGGGAGGCGGGCTTGGTGGCCTCCTCGCTCGCCACGTCTCCTTGCACCAAGTTATGCTAACTATGTTTGGAAACGCTTGTGTGTTTAAAATTTTATTTTTTATTTTACATTAATTTTTTTGAATTTTAATACATTGATATTAAAATAATTTTTAAAAAATAAATAAAAAATATTATTTTAATATATTTCTAAATTAAAAATATTTTAAATTATAATTATTACTATAATTTCAAACAAATTGTGAAGAGTGTAATCGTGGTTATTTTAATCTATCATTCACAATTATAATTCAACCAGATCTCCTTTTTTGCATATATTTTAATTAATGGCAGTATAATAAATTATTGGTAACCTCCTCCTTTTCAGAAACAAGCATGTGCTTGTTTTTGTTTTATTTATTTAAGACTAGACGAGTACTTGTCTTACAGAACTCTTATATGTATGTATGTATGTATGTATATGCATGACCGATTATTCTTTTCTCTCCTTTCATTTTCCATGATTTCCTCTTTCAATTTTTAGAACTGAAATTTAAGATAGAAATCTAAAATTCATAAAATTGCATAAGAGTGTATTGTTGGTATTTGATTTTGTTTTTTAAAAATATTTTTTATAATTTTTTTATAATTTTAAATGATTTTAATATGCTCATCTTACAAATAAATTTTAAAAAATAAAAAATATATTATTTTAATATATTTTAAAGTAAAAATAATAATTACTACTACAACACTAAATACTAATTTAGTATTGCTGTAATAATTCATTGCGGGCCGAAAATTGATTATGGGTAATCAAAGTCGGGCTCGCTATACACGTGCTTGAGGTCGAACCAATTAGTCGGCGATCCAATCGGTCCGCCATTTTAAACCTGGCGAGCGCCAGCAGCAGAGCTCCCAGACGTCAATCTCTATCTCCAGAAGACGAGCTACGAATCGAATCAAACACTCCGGAAGCTTCTCTCTTTTCCACTGAACGGTACCATCACTTCTTTATTTTCAATTTCTCTAAGATTTCTGTTTTAGATCTTAGGGTTTTCACTTCCAGGTTGCCCATTAATCTTTACCAATTGTATTTGATTAGGTTGGATAGACGATGGAATACGCGGAACCTGTGACAGCAGAGATGGAGACAGCGCAAGTTAATGCTGTCGCCGCCGCCGCCGGTCCTAGGAAACCTAGGATTCTACTAGCGGCAAGTGGGAGTGTAGCTGCTATTAAATTTGGGAATCTTTGTCATTGTTTTTCTGAATGGGCTGAAGTGAAAGCGGTTGCTACTAGGGCTTCTTTACATTTCATTGATAGAGCTGCATTGCCTAAGGATGTTGTGCTCTACACTGACGAGGATGAATGGTCGAGTTGGAATAAGATAGGAGATACTGTGCTTCATATTGAGTTAAGACGGTGGGCTGATATCATGGTTATTGCTCCTTTATCCGCTAATACGCTTGGCAAGGTAAGCTTCTTCTTTTTCTGTCATTTGGCTACTATCTGTATGGAAATCTTCCTTTTTTATGTGGTCCATGTCTGGTATAACAAATATTGAACATAAATTTCCCTAGTTAAACCATATGTGTGATTGAATTGTATATTTACCTGTAGACATTTTAAAAACCCAAAAGGAGAGATAGAAACCACCATTTGGTGGAGGAATAATATTGCCTCTTTTGTGTCTCCACAATGTATATCTAGCCAATGGGCTGCATGGACAGACTAGAATGGTTAATGTTTCGTACTGAATAAAGGATCACGGTAGTGTTATTTTGTTAAGTACCTCTAACATTAGACATTGAGGATAAATAAGAATTAAGGACTGGCCTTATTTTGGGTTTATTTTTATTGGTTTATCTAAACATATGCTTATTTATGTTGAGTAATTCATTACAGAGTGAGTGATCTTCGAGAATGACTTATCTTGGTCTCCTGTAAATGTATTTCCTGCATTATTAACTAACTTAATCTCTTTCTCTTTCCAAGAATCATTGAAAAACGTGCTGATCTTTTCTTCAACATTTATGCGTCAATGCAGATTGCTGGGGGGTTGTGTGACAATCTGCTGACCTGCATTGTCCGAGCATGGGATTACAGCAAGCCACTTTTTGTTGCGCCGGCTATGAACACTTTCATGTGGAGCAACCCTTTCACGGAGAGGCATCTTATGTCAATTGATGAGCTTGGAATTTCCTTGATCCCGCCTGTTTCAAAGAGGCTGGCATGTGGAGATTATGGGAATGGTGCAATGGCTGAACCTTCTCTAATCTACTCAACTGTAAGACTATTCTTGGAGTCACGGAGTCAAGCCGGTGATAGAAGAGTTGGTTAATTACCATGGATCATTTCATCTCCAGTGAGTCCATTGTTGTCTTTATGAATGTAATTGGTTTCAGGCATTTTTTATGCCTAGAAATAGTTGTTAAGAGCTTGAGTGATTTTTCACTAGTTAGAGTGCCACTAATTCCAGATGATGTCTGAGAGCTTATGTGAATGGTCACTGATTGGAGTACTAATTCCGTTTTCCAAATGATTTGTATGCTGCTGAAAAGCTTTCTAGCTTCTTAGATCCCCGGGTTATGTCAACTAAGTAGTGTTTCTTTTTTATGCATGTCTTGCATCATCATTGAGAGATGTAGGCAAGAGCCCTTGTTTGTTTGGTGGAAGTGGGAGGGGGCAGGGATATGCGGTCTCCATATTTTAGTTGGAAATTGATCATACCAGATGATTAATGCCCCCAGGCGAGTCTAGATGGATCATGACAGGGAAAGGTTTTTCTCCAATTTAAACCAGGTTCCAGCTGCCCAATAACAGGGAAGGGAAACAATAACGGAAGCAATACACACGCAGTTGAGTGGTGAGTCCTTCCGCATTATAAACCGTGAGGTAATTTTTATCCATGCGAGATTGTAGCCATACGGAGTCCCTTCCAGCCATTTCTAGATTTCCAATACAAGAGGCTTTGGAACTCGGTTAAATTTTGATTTTTTTATTTAAAATTAATTTTTTTATTTTTCATATTGTTTTAATAAATATAAAAAATAATTTTATAAAAAATATTATTTTAATATATTTTAAGATAAAAAATAATTAACACAGCCTATTAAAATAATGCTCATACAACCCACAGAAAAAAAATGCTTGTACAGCACAACAGAAAAAAGATGATTCTTAGGTTTTGTTTATTTTTATGTTTTAAAATTTTTTTGGAAAAATTAAAAAAAAATATTTTTTTATTTTAAATTTAATTTATTAATTTTAAAAAATAAATAAAAAATATTATTTTAATATATTTTTAAATAAAAAATATTTTAAACACAATCTCAATTCTCGATTCTAAATGTAGAAAACACTTCCAAACAGGTTAAGAAAACACTGTCAACTTGCTTGCTACATCATCAGTCCGCAATTGGTTCAACAACCCCTGACAAGTTAAAAACACAAAAATTCAGGTTTCCATCTTTGTAAATGACCCTTCGATGGCAGTGGTATAAGGCCGTGGCCACAACACTGGGCTGGTCGGGTAATGGTCGGGTAAAAGGAACTAGACATAAGTGCATAACACGCCCCTTCAAGGGAGTTTTGGGAGGTGACAACAAAGAAACTGCATGGCAGTAGGATGAAATGCCTGTACAAAGGCTTAGGAGCTACCAGGCCGAGCCCACACTTCGTTACAGTGAGATTAAGACAATTATCATATAAAAAAGTGAGCATCATTATTTTTTTCTATATCCGAAAAAATATTAAAAATAATAATTAAAAACTTTACTAGTATATTATATGAAATTAATCAACCACTATATATATTAATAAATAAATAAAAAGTTAATATGGCTTATTTGACGTAACAGGTTAAGAGTGAATTTATTGACTTATTTTAATAATGATCTGATTAAAAAAAATTTCATTCTATCATCCTTTTATCCTTTACTTTGCCCTAACTTAATTACAAAACAACGAATTGTCACAAGATTTAATAATAAAAAAAAAATTAGGAAATAAAATGAAAATATAATGATATATTATATTGATTTAGATTAACACGAGATTTACGATTTAGATAATAAATATAATTATAATAAGTTAATCAAGTTGTATTCTCTTCCTGGTTGGGTCTTGATTTGGTATTAAATATAGAACTAAATTAAAGAGTTGTAAAATAATTATAAATAATGTTTAAAAAGTATGACATATTGTATTGATCCTGATCACCCGAGTTAACTTATAAAATTCACAACGTAGAACATATACATGGTCCAGTTATATAACCCATTTGGGTAACATATCTTTTTCTTTTTTCATTCTTTACTCTCTTCCTAGCTAGCCTTAATTAGCCACAACATGTGACGACATCAAATTTTCAAAGTGGTTTTAACAACCTTATTTTTCCCTCTCCTTTTCCTTTCTTGTCTCGAGATTCATGCGACAAAAAAAAAAAAACATTGTAGTTATTCATAATATTTTATATTTATATTTTAGAAAAAATCCTTTAATTTTAGTCTTTACGGGAATGCATGCGGGACTAAAATAGCAAAAACAAACATATTTCTTTAAGTTAAATTGTAATAATGGATGAAATTGTATTTTTTTTTATATTTTAAGTTAAATAAAAAAATAGATCATTCATAACAAAAAAAGTTAAATTAAAAGACAAAAAAATATGTAAAAAAAAGGCCGAAACATTATAGCTAAATCGTTGAACCTGTAATCTAGGTCATGGACTCAACCAAGTCTAATAACTTTTTTTTTCTATTTTATTTTTACTTCAATATTTAATAACACAAATGTTAAAAAAGCTTAAAAAAAATTTGACACACTAGCCTAAACTTTTTTAAAAAAAGCTCAGACATGTGAGCTTTTAAGCCCCAGACATGTGAGCTTTTAAGCCCAAGTCAACACATCTGGATATGTCATATTTTTTTTACAAAAAACTTTTTAAAAGTTGACACGTAGTACATCTCTATTTTTTAAAAATAATAATAATTAAATGCACATTACTTGTTGAGATAGACATTATATCATTTGTTAGTTTAGATTCCAGTTATTACTATGGTAGTTGAAAAATTAGGAAAAATAACCTTTTGTCCTAAAAACTTATTTTCTAATCTATTTTAATATAAAAACATTTTATAAATACTTTTAGAACATCTAGAAATCAACTTATCAATTTAAAAATACAAAAATAGTCAAATCAGGTTAGATTTTTTTTCTCAACTTTGATCTATTTAATAAGAAAATAATTAGGTCTTGAATAACCACTATCAAATTACTTTTATCACATGAAATTTATAGGCACTAAAATTAATCATTTTAGAGGGTTAGAACAGACAAACATAACAATTTTTTCTCTTAATATTGGGAATCTAGCGATGCTCTTTTCCTCTCATCTAATAAACTAAAGAATTAAAAATAATAAAAATAAAGTTTTGTGCAAAAATTGAATTTGAAAAAATAAGGATAAAAAATATATAATTTTGGAAATTAGAGTACCGAATTGAAACTTTCAGGCCTTCTCCACCTACTCCCAGCACTAGTTTCACATTGGTCCTCCTTTGTTTTCAATTTTTACCCTAGTCGACAAATAGAAAGCAATTGAGTATTCGGTTTAGTACATGAACACATCATAAATTAGATGCAAATACCAAGGCTATGGTGGAGGGGACAATAGGGTCCCTTTTCAATTATTACCCACTACGATCAATCTTAGGATATCCTTCTTCCTAAAAGACTCTAGCCATATCCAAGCAAGTCACTGCAACTGCAGGATAGACAAAAGCCAGCAATTTACAACGAAGCATGGTGAATTTCTTTGCATGCTAGCAGTGGTGGAGTACAATTTTAAATAAAAAGATAAATTGTAAATATTTAATATTTAATATTATATAAATATATATTTTATATAGAAAAATCAATTTAAAATTTATGTACTAACTCATATTAAGTAAAATTAATTTGAGAATATTTTTAAAATAAAAAAACTTATATTATAATTATTTTTTTCAAGTTTTTATATTTTCAAATTACTTAACAATGACTTCATTATTAATTTCATTAAAGATATTCTTTCTCAATATATATAATGAATCTTTTATTTATTTATTTTTAAATCTTATAAGGACTAGTGAAATTATTGGCAACAATTCTTTATTAATTTACTGTTTTACACAAGTAGGTTAAATATAAATATAAATATAAATATTTTTTTTTATTATATCCCTAATTTTTTTAGTTGTTTAATACTTTATTTATAATCACTAGTATGTTAATCACCATTATTTTTCATATAAAATTCATAATAAAATACATATTATTTTAACAAAATTCATTTCAATTCATATTTATATATATATAATATTATACATAAACATGTTAATTTAACAGACATATAAATAATCATATTATTAAAGAATAAAATTAAAATTAAATAATAAAAAAAATAAAAAATAAAACTCACCTAAAATATTAAGTATAAAGCATAAAAGGTTACTTACTTACTTAATTAATAATTTAAATTACAGAAGAGAAGAAAAAATGTAGGAACAATAATTCAAAAAAAAACTTACTAAATTATTATATTAAAATTTTAATATAAAATATATTTTAAAAAAAATTAAGAGGGGAATTGCTCCTTTAATCCTCATCGTGGCTCCGCTACTGCTTGATACGACACCACTGCTTGGATAGCGATGGAGGTGGTTGTCATCAAGGCACCGAAAAAGAATGCTGAAAATTTATTGTAGAAATGAAAGATCTGCCTCCCAACTGCAACCACCCACCATAGCTATAATTTCCTTTGCTGGGATCCCTTTTCTTGATCAATCTCTCTTTCAAGCGCTCTAATCAACAGGGAGACAGTTGGAAAGCACGTATCCTCATTTAAGGCCCCAACTAAATTTGAGTCCAGTTAATTAAAGGCTCGGAATTCTTAACCCTGAACCATCCAATTCGCACCATTGACACTTCGTGTTTGCATGGACCCATGTTCTCATATAGAAATAAATAACAGAGCTCCATTCCTTCCGCAGGTGGCTTCTGGCTTCTTGTAATTAAAGAGCACGCCACATTGTTGGTATCTATAGAGGCGAAAGGCATTAATATGTCCACTATTAGGTAGGTAAAGCAAAAGACTACAGAAATCACATGATCCATCTTTAGAGCTTAAGTGGGTTTAATTTGAAAAATGATAGCATGAGTTGAAAGACAGAACTACCATTCACAAAGAGATCACAAATATATAAGCTACATCTTATACTCAGTCGGTAGAAGCTGCTAAGTGCTAAGCCTGTGAACCTTTGAGAAAATGGTTGCTCCTTCCACATATTTCTCTTTTGTAGTTTTCTTTTTCTGCTCTTCGAATTTTGCTTTTAACTCTGCAGTTCAGACCACTAGTCCCTTCAAGAAAATCTACGCCTTTGGTGATTCCTTTACAGACACCGGCAACACTAGGTCAGCGTCAGGTCCTACTGGTTTTGGCCATGTCTCAAGCCGTCCATATGGCAGCACCTTCTTTCACCACCCCACCAACCGATACTCTGATGGGCGGCTTGTGATTGACTTTGTAACTGAAACATTGTCCTTACCATACTTGCCACCCTACCGAGGACACAAGGGCAATGCACCTCATGGAGTCAACTTTGCTTTTGCTGGCTCCACAGCAATAAATCATGCTTTCTTTGTGAAGAACAACCTTACCCTTGACATGACTCCTCAATCTATTCAAACTCAAATGAATTGGTTTAACAAGTTCTTGGAGAGTCAGGGCTGTAAAGGGACAGTGTCATCAAGCCCTGAGTGCAAGGCAGTATTTGATGACGCATTGATCTGGGTTGGTGAAATCGGAGTCAATGACTATGCATATACTGTCGGATCTTCCGTATCAAGTGACACAATTAGGAAGCTTGCGATCAGCAGCGTCACCGGATTCCTACAGGTGATAACTGAATTCTCATTCTTCTACATGGCAACAACTACTCCATTTTAATTACTAACGAGCAAGATCAATTCAGTGATGGTGATATCATTTCTGCAACTCAACTTGATTTTATGAAATTGCAGACATTGCTGAAGAAAGGTGTGAAACATGTTGTTGTTCAAGGTTTGCCTCCAACAGGATGCTTGCCATTGGCCATGGTCCTGGCTTCTGAAGACGACAGAGATGATTTAGGCTGCGTGAAGAGCGCAAACAATCAATCCTACACCCATAATGTTGTTTACCAAAAGACAGTGCAGGATCTCAGGAACCAGTTCCCTGATGCTGTAATTGCTTATCTCGATTACTGGAATGCCTACGCCGCGGTTATGAAGAATCCGAAGAAATACGGGTTCGAAGAGCCATTCATGGCATGCTGTGGATCAGGAGGTCCACCCTACAATTTTGAAGTGTTTTCAACATGTGGCACATCTCAGGCAAGTGTTTGCTCAAACCCTTCTCAGTACATTAACTGGGATGGAGTTCATCTCACCGAAGCCATGTATAAGGCGCTCAGTCACATGTTTATGAGTGGAACATTCAGTCATCCTCCATTTGGTTCCTTGATGGACAGGAAACAGCATGTGTGAATTGTTCTCCTTCTAACCAGCCCCAGTAACGGTGTTTATGAATTATGAGATACTTCTCTGAGTCTTTGATGTTCTTTCAATAATTTTCGGCATATGTGAACTTGAGTTGCACATGTTATTGAGCAAGGTTTCTTCGAGATTCACAGGGGTAGCCAGACTCTTGACTGGATGGAGATAAAAGAAATAAATGATGATAATTTACGATGTTTGAAACTCTTGGGATTGAAATTTCGAGCTAGGAATCCTTTTAAGATATTAATTAGAATTCCAAAGATAATTCAGTTCATAAAAAAGAAAGTAACACTCCACGAATCTTCTTGATGCATTCAATTACCTTATTCTATGCCAGCTGCTCACGTTGAGCAATCTGCCTCTCCAAGAAAATACACCGTAAAAATTCCGTTCTCTCCGGGCCAGCCCAACCCCACCAGCTATCGGCATGCATTCAATGCTATAAAAGAAAGCTGAATTGATGTTTGCTACAGAGAATGTTATTGATCATGGAACTTGTTGCCAGAGCTTTTGCTGAATCTCCTTCAGTAAATATCAATGTACATTCTTCAGAGTACCTCCCTCCAGCCTCGTTAGCATCCTTGAACTCCGGAACATTAACCCTTTGTTGTCTTTGTTCTATCAGTTTTCTTAAGGCGCCGCTGATAGAGACAACTGTAATAAATCCAAAAAACAGTCTTAATCGGTTAAAAAAACCCTCATGGCCCATGTCGATTTAGTTTATGGATACGGACACTCTTTAATTATTTCGGACAAAATAGTTAAGATTATCGATTTAATTTATTATCACATATATTTCAAATAATATAATTCAATATAATTATATGATTTAATATTTTATTACAAACATAAAAATTATAATAAGTTATTAATTCAATTTGATTTTAAAAATTATTCATCCAAATGCCAACTTGAACAAAGTTGGTTATAGGCTTATAGCATCAGAACACTGCTCAATAATGGCACAGTTGCTACACTATGAACTGGCAACTGATTAAGAAGTAATATTTCCATATTTCATCGGCATTGAATTTTTTTTTATTTTAAATTAATTGTTTGTAATGATTTTGGATTGTTCTATATGATATATTGATATTAAAAATAATTTTTTTAAATAAAAAATATTTTTTTAAATAATTTTTTTAAACCCAGTATAAGAAAAGGAGGAGCCACTCATTTACTACAAGATTCAGAATAAAACGTGGTAATACGATTAGTTGCTTTCATTAGTCTTCATTTTACATCCCAACTGATTTTAAAGCAATCCTTCTCTTTAATCCTCTTTAAATTTGAGACTCCCATCACCATGATTTGCCAGCAGATTGTGACCTCCAACTTCCCAACTACTTCCTCGATGGGTTGACTTCTGGGCTTAAAGATCATTAAGGATGCACAGCAGCACATTCTGGCTAAACAATTTTTCACATTTTTACCTTAAACACAACAAAATGAGTCATCTCCATCACATAGTAAAATATCAGCCAGAATCGAAGTTTTTAAACCCTTCTTGGTTTAAGATTCGGGTTTTAACTGGGTTAATTTTATTTTATTTTTTAAAATTAAAATGATATTGGTTTAATAAAAAAAATCAATGCATTACAACTGAGTTTTTGATCAGAACATGTTAGATTAATCGAGTTACCTCCGGTTTTAATTTTTTTTATTTTTTTAAACCTAACTTAGTTTTTATTCCAAATTAACCTATTGAGCTGGGCTGAATTTCAAAACTATGACCGGAATACTACCCTTTTCTCCATACCTTGCATCCTTTTGCCCTCTCCTCTAGTCCTTTGTATCTTCATAACTTTCCTCTCAGAACATGCTAAGATCCTATTGGATGTGACAGCAGCACATACACACTCTATCTTAACATTGGGGATCTCTGGCATGAATAAAATTCACCAGACACTCCTCCTTATCAACTTCTATGACTCGGAAATTAACGTGGATAACCTGAGTGGTTGATTGTGCTGGACTAACATTTTCAGCTTTCATCTACAGATAAACCTTCAGCAATAAGCTGCAAAGGAGAAACTCAATGGCTTTAACATTTTGACTAAGAAAAACTCATAAATGGTATTTACAGATAGAGTTTTGGAACTCTGTATGTAAAGCAGGTGGATAAGGAAGAAAAACAAAGCGTGCGTTTCGGTATCTGAAACAGGCATCAGTGCAAGAGTTCTGCTCATATATACCTACCAGATCATAACCATGTTTCCTTTGTTCCAGTGAATAGAGCAGGAAATCATACCATGTGTGAGAATGCCACTAAGCTGTCTGACATTTTCCACACACTATGACCTTCTCTTCCTATAGATTATCGACTAACATAAACTGAAACTTCAAATATCAAGTTGACTTCTAGTAAAGCAATCAATACAAGGCTGATAACAGAGTGGAGATTTTTTTTGCATACATCTACTGAGAAGATGTAGACTAGCAGCTCCAAACTATTTGTTCATGATTGCTATTATGCGTGCGATACCATGGTATTATATGGTTTAATGTGCTGGCATCATTTGCATGGAGAGTTTTACAAATTCAAGCCTGGCATGGACAACATGAGAGAATGCTACACAATCATCAACTTGATAAGGAAGCACAGAAACACGTTTCTTCATGTATCTAATGATTCACCTGTCAACTTAACTGTAATAAAGGAATTCTAATTGAATGCAGGTAGAAGAAAACTGTGAACTAGCATGGAATTTACTCCTAATAATTATATTAAAAATTAAAACATCCATATCGTTTGAAAGATAAAGATCTGAAGATTTCTCGTGGCACAACAAAATGCTGGACTGGCTTTTATTCTTCAGCATATCAATCCCATAAATCAGTCCAAAAATCAAAGTCAACTCATGATCGTGATGCTGTAAGAAATCTCCCAAGAAATAAGCTCCTCAGAAACATGGAAGAGGCAGATTTCACAGTTCAAAATATCACCATGTTCCTTTCGCTTTCCTGCCACATTCTCAACAAGAAAAAAATTTGTGCTGGAAAAACTCCAGATTCGATAGAATAACCGGGTTTCTTCCATTGAGCGTGTTCATTATTCTGAACAATCAATCTGTTAATTTTCAATGCGGAAACCTCACCATAATTTATGTCCATGTGATGGCATGATATTTTTTCTCTAAATTTGACGTCATTCTTCTTGTCTATCATATTAGACTAGGTACTCATAATACATCAGGAACAGATCATCCGGGATATCCTTCGGCAAGTTCTTTATATAAAGATAGAACCTAAATATATCTTCCCTTGACACGGTGTTAATGTCAACAACATCAATACTGCAAGTGAGAACCCACAAGTCTTCTGAATTCACTCTCTTCAGACTTCCTCGGCAAAATGGGCAAGATGCTGACCTTGTGTTCCTGCAAGGAATGGGCGTAAAATGTCAAACCTACGCACCTTTTCCACTATTACTTGTAAATGATGGAAAATATTGGAATTTAAGAGATAGAAGTGAAGCTTTAAAAATCACGTACCAGTCACGGTAGCAGTTGATGCACATTGCATGGCAGCAGCTTGGCACAACCATTTTAGTGCAAGGTTCCAAGCAGATCCCACATTCATCTTCCCTCAGCAGTTCCACATCTGAAAGCTTCCTCCTATCTTCTAGTCTATTCTTCACGATCATTTCCAAACAGTGACCTTCTTCCCGACTCATATCTGGTTCTACTGTATCACCATGAAGACGCTGAAGTGATGGTAATATAACAGCTGCAATTTGAGCGAGCCAGGACTTGAAATTGTTAAACTAAGCACAAGAACCAAAATATTCAGCCAACATAGGATACCGTATCCTATTCAGGATTTGGCAAGCACAGTTCATTACTTAAAAACATACAATGGTGTTCAAGGATGGATGCCGACACAGTTGTTAACTTCCTTAATCATTATAGGCAAAAAAACAGAAATACGCTGAATGTTGTGTAAAAGCAATATCTGCAAGAAACTCCATCTTTACCATGTCTGTGCATGTTATTGACAGTCATTATATAGATACGGAAACTATAGAGGATTTTTTTTTTTTACACACCATAGAATTGCCGGATGGTTGCTTTCCGTCTGCATGAAGAAATCTTCTGCTTCCTGTCTGAACATACCTAAAAATGGAATTAATTACTTAGCACAGCAAATTTTAAGAACTGTGGTTTGATTCTTCAAAAGAAAACAAAAGATTTAAACCATCTAATTTGAAAGAGTAAAGCATAACAAGCAGGAAAACAGCCAACCAACCTTGTATACAACAACGTCAAAAAGGTTCAAATAAGTTGAAAGTAGACATGTACATGAGCAATCCATCCATTGGAGTAAAAACAGAAAAATGGGTGTTAAGTGGTTATAAACCAGTTTCATTTGAAGACAGGAACCACATTTGGCTCTTGGAATAGAAGCTGCCCTGCAAATATCAACCCTCAAGTAAATTCACACACGAATGAACCTCAAAGAAGTAGTATTATAGAATTAGCAGTTCAGAATTCATTATGCCCGACAATGCTACAAATTCCATAAAAAATAGAGCAACTAAACTAAACTGTTAGCATAAACAAGGCTAACTCTGCAAGCTGCACCCACAACACAGCAGAAACTCCGGATTTTCTAAAATGAACGCATGCCCTTTAAAATGCAAAATACATAAAAACAGAGGAAATTGCATCTTTCTGGTATGCAAGCTGGATGAGCTTCAAGTACAAACCAGAACTAAGAATGGACTGTGAACATGCCATAATTGCCCAAATGAGTATTTAGTCAAAAGAAAACCTTAAAATGAATGACTTGCTTATGTGATGATGAAAATCAAAATGAAAATTAAGCCATGAGAACTAGAGATTAAATTGCTGAGTATAAACCAAGGGACTTCCACAAAATCCACATTAGTCATGCAATTTTTCTGGTTCTCCTTCAACAACAAAAGGATAGAGTTATAACACACAGACCAAATTTCGAAACTTTTAACAAAACTTCAACAGCAGCAAAATATAAACAGCAAAGAAAAACAAGAACCCAAAAAAAACTAGAAACACAGAGAGAAGACTCACAGCACATTAGCGTGCTGAATATCAGCCTCAAGAACCTTAAGGGTGTCTTGGTAAGATGACATAGCAGCAAGCTCATGATAGTCCATCATCTCTCTTACTTGCTTATGGTCTAAATTTACTTAAATAAACTTTTCTAAATTAGGAAAAAAAAATATTACAAGAAAGAAATGATCAAGGAAAGGAAAATGCAGTTTTTCTTGCTTGTTGAACAAAAATCAAAGAAACAAGAGGAAAAATTCTTGAAGTCTAAGGTCTAGAAGAAGGGTTGAGAAGGAAAGCGTATGAGGCAACTTGGTCATGAAAATTACCACATGCCGCCTACTTAGAGATTTTTGAAATTGTTTTCAAGATTTTCAGTTGATTATTTTATTTTGGTGAACAGTTAAGATTAATGGTTTGACTTTAGTTCTTGGAGTTAGATTGTCTTTTGGGGGTGCAGGCGGACAACTATGAGCAGGTGATTACTTCCTCCAATCAAGAACCATCTTTTGTGGTCAAAGGATTTGGGATAAAAAAAATCATGTATCTGATCTTAATTAATTCTTCAGGATCATTGAGCTGGATGGAGCTTAAGCATTTTTGCCAATTTTAAGTTTTAACCCTCGACGGGCTGTGCCATTGCCACGGCTAATAGCCTGTGTACAGGGATATTTTTATTTTGCTTCTTGGAGGGTAAATATGGATTAGTACTAGTCAAAATTGCTGAACAGAAGAGAAAGAAACAAAAGTCAATCTTCAAATGCACCCGAAAACAGAGGGAGGGAGGCGAAGACTTTTTGACTTGTAAACGGATTAACAAAACAAAACAAAAACAAAACAACCTTATTTATTAAGGCAGGACTGCAGTCATGGCGTGTTTGGAATAACGATAACAATTGTTTTTATTTAAAAATATATTAAAATAATATATAAAATTATTTTTAATATAAAAATAATAATTTTAAGCAAAATAAAATTTAGTTTTTGTGAAACTTTGTTTGGGTTGGCCTTAACGTTATAGAAATCGACTTTTCCAAGGTAAAGCAAAAAAAAAGAGAGTATTTCCTTGTCTCATAAATATAAAATCTGAGAAAACATCAATTAATTCATTAATTAACGTGTGTTTTTCTTTTGTTAACTTATGATTAATAGTAATTTATTTGTTTTTTAGAAAGTGATTTTTAAAAAATTATTTTTTAAATTTTCTTGTATTTATCTGTTATTAAAAATATTGATCAACAGAAAATACTTTTTAATTGAAAAAAAAATAATTTGGTTTCTATAAAAGTATTTTTTAAAAAAATTTAAGAGGAAAATCCTTTTTGAAAGTTGTAAAAAATTTAGAAATATCATATTATTTGTTAATTGTATAAATTTTGGTCCTCAAATTTTTTATTGTTTTTTATATATATATTTTTATTTTATTTTGAATATTTATTATTCAATTTCATCTCTTAAAATTTAATTTTTATATTAATTTTGGTCTTTATTTTTATAATTTTTATTTACTTTTCCCTTATCATTTTTTTATTGAAATTTTTTATCTATCAAATTTAATTTTTATTCTTTTGATTGTTACTTATTTTATTTGAAATAATTTATGAAATGTTAATATTATTATTTTAATTTCTTCATTTTAATTTTTTTATTTTTTAGATTTGATCTCTATTATTTTTTTTATTATTTTTTTTATTTGAAATAATTTATGAAATTATATTTATTTTCAATTTCATTCTCATTCAATTTTTTAATTTATAAGATTTGTTTCTCATTATTTTAATAAATTTGAAAAAAATAAAACATTAATAAGTTATTTTTCAATTTATTTTTCATAACATAACCAAACACTGGAAAGTGTTTTCTACTTATTTTTCATCACACTATCAAAATAATTCACTTTTCTAGAATTTATTTTTTCAAAATTTATTTTTTAAAAAAAAACTATTTTTCAACAAATAAGACCTAAATTTAAATAGTCAATATTCATTAAACATTAAAGAATATAATAGGAAATCCAATCCTTATAAAATATCGATTTTCAAATGGCCTGAAAATTAGCAAAAGTTTCATTTTCATATCTTTATGCTCCAAGACAAGATTTATCTATTTGATCATAAATGTTTAAGAAAAGAAAATTTACTAGCTTCTGAAAACTGGTTGGAAAGTTGGGCCTCCTTTGCCAGCAGCAAGCAAATAAGATATCGGCTCTCTAGGCCCGTAAACTGCTACCATCCATAATCAGACAGAGTCATTGAAAACTAGAAGATCCTTGTTCTAATTAGACGTTGACTGGAAACCCACTTCTAGTTCTGATCCCCTTCTTCCTCAATGCTTCTGTACTGGATGGCCATTAGGCTAAACTAAATGGTTCATTTTGTCTGTTACAACTCATGGGTACTGAGTAATAAACATACTAAATAATTCTCCTACTAGGATGTGAATAGGATGGCAGGAGGCAGCAGAGCACGCAAAGGGAAGTCCATATCTATGATAAGAGTGCATGTGAAAGGCTAGATCATTCTGTGAGAAGAAATCAGAAGGAAGGGGCTGAAAATAACACTCGAAATTTCACCACTGAAGATGGTCCATGGCTCATAGAAGACAAGGTTTCAACGAGCCAGAATAGTGTCAAGTATCTCTAGCTTTGCTGGTGTATTGGTTGAAGAATGATGTGGGAAAAGCCAAGATGGGCACAAAAAGTACTTCAACTAACAAAGACGGGAATAGAACAGAGAAGTTTGTTTCTAAAGCAGAATGCATTGAAGAATCAAAGGACATGATCAATGGAGATTTAGTGAAGAAAGAGGAAGAATATTGAGGAACCGTATTTGACTTGTCTAAAATGGAATTGTCAAAAAATAACCTGGGAAATCAAGGAAGCAACAACATTTCAGCTGCTAACAAGAAGTGTTCTCATCATGCCTGCTAGACAATTATATAAATGCCTCACCTAAGAGCTTAAGCTTTACCTCCCTAAATCCCAAAAAGAAGATGACTTCCGTAATAAAGAGTCACTATATGAAAGGTGACAAAGTCCTCGAGTGCCTTCAGTTGCATCCGATTTTGAAAAGAACAGGGGGAATAATGATTTTGATAAGAGGATCAATTTGGTAGCTGTTTCTGATAAAAATTATGGTGAGAATCACTTCATTGGGCTTATATTCTGCTTGGTTAATTCCTTTTCATTCTATTTTGCCAGTTTATGGCCATAAAGTAACTACGTGTGGCATCCTGGAAAAAAAAAAAAAGGAAAAAGAAAACCAATCTCATGTAAATGTCTTTACAAGACAAGTACAAGAGCAGATATGCAATGCACTTTTTTAACTTTTGCTCGAGTGTATGATGGCCAGTGATGAAATGCAGGGGAGAAGCGAAAGGTAATCAAAATAAAGCAACGTCAGAGTCCATATTAGCCAACAGGAGGCCGCGATGAAGCTTACGGAGTGCTGAAACTTGAAAATCCTGATGTAGATACTCATCCTTGAACAACTGCTGCCAACAGTGAACTTTATCTTGTATGTTATTCATTAGCCTCACGCGTTTGGGTATTGTTTCCTTCATCACTGCTATTTCTTTCTCCAAATCTGATTTTGCTCCGTAAATTTATTCTCTTTCAGTATTATGACTACATCATATGTTTTGCCTTCTGTATTTTTTCTTGGTATTTAGATTCTTGTTGGATTTCAATGCATCAAATTGATGTAAAGGGTGTCTGATGTATCTAACATTTTCGTCTTCTGAAAGGCAAAGGTGCTCATATTCCTTCGACATCTGTGCAGGAGTTGCCATCATCTCCTATTGGCACAAGAAGGAAAGGAAGATCGTTGTTCTCAGGTATCCTGATATGAGAGACTGGCCAGTACTCTGCCAAGAAACATCTGGATCAAAAACTTTGATGTGTGGATTGGAAGCTTTCAGCAAGGTCAGCAACATTCAGCCAGGAGATGAATGTATCTTTGGAGTTGAGGATGTAGAAGAGGCTATATTTGTTTGGAAATTAAATGGGAATAATTAGAAAAATTAAATGCAATCAAGATTTTTTCATTATTAAATCTGCAATTAAAAGCAATAATTAAAATAATTAAAAATAAAAATAAATATGAGAAATAGTAAAGGTCTAGAAGAAACATGTGAATGTGATTTATCACACATTAATGTTATTTTTATAGATAAACGCTTTCTCTGCATAAAAAATTAATTTTAAATATAAATCGTTATTCTTCTAAAATTTAATAATCCATTAGAATTCTTGATTGCAACAAAAATTATCCAAACATTTTAATCTTTTTTTTTTCTCTTTTTATTTAATAAAATAAAATAAAAATAAAGTATAGTAAAACTTGAGAGAAATATATATAATGATGATCTTTAAATATGTGTAGAGATATAAGATAGGCTAAGTAAAATGGAAACATATTTATTTTTTTTAAAAGAATTTATATGGTGAGATTGACATGCTTTCCATCCTAAGCACATGCCACACACGATTACCAATTATATTTTAAACAAATAAATATAGAAAATTAATTTAATCATAGGCATTAGTCCACTAAAGGATTAAATATTAATTATATTAACATTAACCATTTAAATCTTGTACAGTACTGTTAAAATCTTAAGCGAACAAATACAAAAATGGATTTAATAGTTATATATTCTCGATAATGTAAAGTTAGATATAAAAAATCTTATTCTAAAATTCAAATCTAACATTACTTAGATCCTATCATATAGTAAATTGATTTTATCATAGATCTTAGATAACTAAAATAATTAAATATCAATTATATTAAAGCTAACCATTTAAATCTTATACAATACTTAAAATTCTAAATAATTAAATTAATGAAACTTATTAAAAAGAATGAATATCATAAATTATAATTTTAAATCAAGGTTCTAACAATATTTATTTATTGCATGTTTGGAATCAAATTAAATTTAGAATTGAATTAAATTTCAGTATGATTTAAATTCAATTGATAACCTATTAGAATTTTATATTTAAAATAAAATATTAAATTCTATAATTAAATTTAATTACACTATTTGGAATCTATGTAGAATTAAATTCAATTAACAATCTTAACTATTTTGGTTTTAATTCAAAAATTATTTTTTGTTAAAAAATACATTTCTTTGTTAATATGAAAATGGAATCCATAAATTATTTTATGATAAATCACGATGCATCGTATAATAAAAACAAGAAAGACAACAAACAACATTACATAAAAAAACATTAGAAAAAAATGATGATTATTAACCACAATATCATATTATTTTTTAATAATAAAGATATTCTCATACCAATAATTTTCACACAATAAAACTATTTCATCTACTCTTAAATAAGCTATTCACCATTAAAAATATATATTTACAAAAAATTATTATATTTCAATAACACACATTTGTAAATCCACGATAGTAGTAGACTAACGATATACTTTCCTTAAACACCAATTAAGAAACTGTCTTTCATTTCCATGGTTTCTCTTCCCTCTTTCTTTGTTTTTTCCACCACCTTGCACTATCACTTCAGAGACAAACCCGGGACTAACCAACAAAACAATAATATGATGAAGGCAATTTTCTTGATAAAAAAACCAAAGCTTTTATTGAAGAAAAGAAATAGACAGTAAAAAGAAGTTGTAGGGTTTTTGAGAGAGAAGAAAAAAAATATTTTTGCCCGTAATATCTCAGGGGCATTGTTCGTAGCTAATATGCATAACATTCTCGAAGTTTGCCATTTTAGAATTTACAGAGCCGATAATTTATTTATTTATTTTGTTATGAACTGATTTTCCATGTTCCGAGACACTATAGACTTGCATCACGTTCAGCAGAGTACTTGATGTTAGGACTAGGAGGCAGGAGCCATGTTCCTCTCTCTTTCTTTGGTTTGATTATCATGATTTGTTTGTTCTTCCTTTGAGGCATGATATGTATTACAGAAGATTTTTTTTTTTAAAAAAAGGTTTTTTTGTCTTTAAACTATGCTTGTCTACATGCCAAAAAACATTATGCTTGGTTAACACTGTTGAAACTGAAAATCATCGTCAATGTGTCGAGAAGTGGAGGAAACATACACACGTTAAGAAAACTGGAGAGATACATTGCTATAACCTTAAATAACCTCAATTGCAAGATCTGCAGCAGCTGTGGCAGACACTTGATTTCGCTCTTTCACTACCATTCCCCTCATCTTGATCAACCACGCCATCAACCTCACAATATAATCATACAAGCTAAGAGCAATGTACATTCCGATGCCACCAACAATCCCATTTGCTATGGAGTAAGTCAGTGGCATCAGAAGCATGGTAATAAAAGCAGGCACTGCTTCCTTAATGTTCTCCCAGTCGATATCCTTCACCACCTTCATCATCATGACTCCGACCATCACCAGTGATGGTCCGATAGCCCAAGGAGGTACGCTAGTTAACAGAGGAGTAAAAAACAGTGATACAAGAAAACACAAGCCAACAGTCACGGCAGTCAGTCCTGTTCTACCCCCTTCCCTGATCCCGGCAGATGACTCGACATACGTTGCAGTTGTTGTGACTCCCAGTGTAGATCCCACAATTGTAGACCCTGCATCTACAAGGAATGCCATGTACTGCCCTTCAAAACTTCCCTTTTCGTTCACAAACCCTCCAATTTCAGCCATTGTGTACAATATGCCAGTGGTGCCTAGCATGTCTACATAGAATAAGGTGAGAAAAGCCAACCAGGCACCACTTGTGTTGAAACTAGTGAAACTTATAGCCCCAGCTGTGGATTGGATTTTGTGAAAATCCACCACTTTCTTGAAGTACTTGTAATTGTTGTCACCAAGTAGGGTTTGTGGAAAGTATGTCACAGCAGTTCCTCTAATCCATGATGTTAATGTGACAAAAAGAATGCCATAAATCATGCTGCCTTTGATTTCCTTCATTAACCCATAACATGTGATTAATAACCCAACTGAGCCAAGCCAAAATGTTGGGCTCCGCATTTTGCCGGAAATGCATTCCCCAGTCACCGGATTTGTGCTCGAGCATGCTGTCACCGTCACCAACGTGGACTGATCAGGCCCGACAAGGCCCACGCCTTGATGGATTTGCAAGCCGACGAAAGCTATGAAAAGCCCTATACCAGCTGCGCAGGAGAGCCGGATCGGTTTTGGTACGATCCTAGCGAACTTTTCTCTAAGCCCAAGAGCAGAAACTATGAAGAAGGCACAACCCTCAACCAGGACAATTGCCATAGCAGTCTTGTATGAAATAGGCCCCGAACCGTGAAACCCTACCATATTATAAGCCACAAAAGCATTAGGACCCATACCCGGGGCCAAGCCGAAAGGCAAATTTGCTAAAATTCCCATGGCAAATGACCCTATCATGGCTGATAAAACAGTAGCTGCAATAAGGTCACTCTTGGTTTTATCAAGACAGCTTTGATACCCTTCATTGGGTTTAAGCATGCAGTCTGGACCAGCCGTTTGGTTCACTGGAGCAGAGCAGTCAGCAACGGAGCAGGTACCACCGGAGTCGGCTAGAATGGTTGCGTTAACAGTGATGATATAAGCCATGGTGAGGAAAGTGGCGGTGCCAGCACGTAGTTCTTTAGTGAGAGTGCTCTTTCTTGCATCTAGCTTGAAGTATTTGCCAACCTTTGTCTTTGAGACTGCATCATTCAGACCTTTCTCCATGTTTTTCCATGAACTTGACAGTCGTGGACATAGCCCCTCTCCCATTTTTTTCTCTTCCTCTCTCTAGCGCTCTAGCTCGTGATGTATATGACGAGTACTATATGCGATGTAGGGATGATGTATGCTGGTAGTGTGTGGGTGATGGGGTTATATGGAGAAATCAAGGGAATCCTTGTAAGATATCAGAGGACTGATCAGTACTGTGGGTGATGAAAGGGATGATGATTTGCCTGATTTAGGGGGATGTGAGTTACAAGAAAGAAGTAATAGTTTCAGCCTTTAGGTCTCGCCTAAAGAAATCGTGTAGTTTGGATTAATAATCTTAAAATTATATATATATATATATTTGGGATATGCATGGGGACTACTTTGTCTTGCCATATTATATATTAGGGATTTGGTTCTAGGAGAACCATATATAGAAATCACAAGCAATATGCAAGCAAGATTCCTTTTTTGACTGATTAATTTTCCTTTTTCTCCCTTAAATATTACATAGCAACATACTAGTCAATGTTTAGGAATGCGTGTAAAAAAGGTTTTTCAAAAATTTATCCTTTTGTATTAAATTGTTTTAATGTGTTAATTTAAAAAAAATAAAATTTATTTTAATATATTTCAATATAAAAATATTTTAAAAAATAACTATAACTACACATTTAAATATAATCAAATATCAAATCCTTTAAATATGCATTTCTCGAACATTAAATATCTTGCTATATTTGTCAATTAATAATGTCAAATTATACCTATTAAAAGGTAACCTATAGATAGGATAGGTAGATGGATAAGTACTACTATATATATATATATATATGGCTTTTTTTGGAAATAAATATTTTTTAAAACTTTTATCTTTTGAATTTCTTTTGAATTTTTTTATTTAGAATAATTAATGTTTCCAGGGAATAATTTTTTATTTTTCTTTTCAATATTAATAATTTTTTTTATATAAAGGATTGTAATAGCTTTTTAACAATTAATATTTTAACAAATAAAAATTAAATATTTTAGATGTTTCTTTATAGTTATAATATTCTTAGTCCTTCAAAATTTTAACTTCTAATAGACTTTCTTATCATTTGCTCCTTTTATCTCGGCTTATACCAAAGTTTAATGATCTTGATGGTTTTTTCTATGTGCTATTAAATTATTATGTTTGGAGATTGCAGAGGAGATGTATTAGAGTTCAATGAATTCTAATTATTTATTTTTATTAAAAATGATGAAATTCAAGATAAAATAAAATAAAAATTAGATTTTTTATGAGGCGGTCTGTGTATTAAAAAACATCATATTAGACATTTTCATGGTGAAGAAAGATTTCTAACCAAGAAGTATCTATTTCATGAATAATTTGAATTAGAAGAAAAGTTCATTCTAGTCCAAGAAAATTGATGTAATAGTTTTTTTCTCAAACATTTTTATTTTTTACTTATTTTTTTAGTTTAGAAATTTTATTTGATCTTATTTTTGTAGCCAGTATTATCAGGCTTTTTTTAATTTACCTATTTGAATTTATTTTTTTTATTATTAATAGAGTTAGTTTTTTTCTGTATAAAAAATTGTAATTACTATTTGGCACGTATGTTAAACTTGGAAAAACAAAAATTAAATATTTGAATATTGTTTCTGGATGAATTGATGAGATAAGTCCGAGCATTTGGTATGCGTGCAAGCCAGGACTCCACTGCTGCACGCATTCAAGCTTTAATTAGAGACGTTCTTAAGATAATCAGATTATTTTCGGTATCCAATGTCTTAAGACAAAATTTAATGAATTAGACCCACTAGATTCGACAACCATGCACTATATAGAATTCTGGGAAATTATTATTTCTGTAGTCCCAACTTCGAAATCTTTGGAAGATCTATTATACTTTTATAGTCATGACTGATCATAGAGATCGGTCTTCCTTAGTTTTTTTTTAAGCAAAAAAAGACCAAATTCCACCAAAATGGTATCTGGAAACGCTTAGCATCCATGCGTGGTGCTCGTTACTGTGTATTTGGTAATAATATAATTGATTTTAAAAATACTAAATTGATACCTTTTGTACTTCCAATCGTATTTTACTACAAACACCAAATGAGTCTTTCATCTATTTATAACAATCAGCGTGGGTTCTAAAATATTAATATTTTTAAAATTTTATCTGTGATAGCTACTAGGTAGTTGTCTTGTTCTCCCACATGATCAAGCAAAATCTTCTTTTAAAATAAAATAAAAAATATTCTTGAAGTGTTTTCAAGCAATAATTATCGACTCAAAATGTAATATAATTTAACAAAATAGATTGAAGATTATATGAGTTAATAAACACTTAAAAAGATATTAATAATTACAAAAATTAAATTATGAAGTTGAGAAAGAGATGCATATAAAAATATCTGATAATGCAACAGGTTCTTTAATTTTGTTAACTTAATTGCATGGAATTAATATTTTTTATAGGAAGAAAAATAATTTTTGTGTGTGTATATATAGTTTTCTAGGATGTTAAAAAATCAATTTAATCTAATAGATTAAACTATTAAGTAAAATTATAAAATATAATTTATATTATTTTTTATCACACCTTATGAAATGAAGCTTAAAAATTATACATATTTATACTATTATATTCTTAATTTTTATCAAATAAATAGAAATTTTAAGATTCAAACTCATGATCATTTAGTTATTAATATTCTTATATCATATCAAAAAACTAATTTAATTTAATAAATTAATTTGTTAAATAAAATTTTAAAATATAATTTATATCATTTAAAAAAAAGAGAGAAGAAATTGCTCCATAAACCATAAGATATCGTGGTCACCTGCTGATTAATCTCAAGCCTTGCTTAACTATAAAAGAAAAGGAAAGAATAATTCAATTGCAATGTGCTTGCTCTGCTCGTGTCCCTTTCGCAACCCTAGCTACCATATAGAAATATGCACGCATGCACATCTTTTGATTTGATCAAAAACTTTGGTTCATCTTGTTACTCGCAAGATTCCACCCTAACAAATTAAATCTTAAGAAATTAGCGAGCTAGGGCCTTAAACCTTATTAATTTATACTAAAAGAAGAAGTTGATTAATTAATTTAGCCATGGTGGTCGGCCTTCTTATCAGAATGTTGTAGTGTGACAGGCTCGCCGTCATGAGGGCATTTTCCTTAAAGAAGATTACACTTTAGGTTTAAAAAATCCGTATGCTCCTGCTTTCAACTGTGAATCTGGATCACTGTACTTGTATTATAATATATTCAGATCAGTAACCTTTAAACCCTAGAGGGGATGGAGATTTTTATTTTTTCTTCGGAGTTCCAAGCGTGAAGATAATGCAAATTCTTTAATGGAACTTGAGGGGCTGCAGTGGGTTCTTCTTTTTAGAGAGAAGCGGGTACTAAAAGTAAGTATATTCAAAGAGGAAATTAAAAAAAAAAAAACCAAAAGGAAACTGCATGTTGGTGTTAAATTTTGTCATTACTTAGAGAGTTAAAAAGACGAACTAAGCATTTGCAGCAGCAGTTATACCATTGTTTTGTTATTTTTTGTTTTTTATACTCTGAATTAATTTTTTCAAGTTTTTATACTAAAAGATAGTATTTTTTTATCATACCAACACTCTCGACACAAGTAAAATAGGAAAGGGGATGAACGTGGCCTTGCCAGCACCGGTAGGCTAAAGTGGTAGAAGAGAGGCTCTTCTTTTCAAGGGTTTTCTCCTCCATCATTTCACCCACTTTTGCTGTATCTGGGATTGTGGTGGTGCACATGCTATAGCTAATAGCCTCCCATATTTTCCAGTCAAAGGAGCGACGAGGAAATGCTGGGAAGCCCTGTGGGTTGATGCCGGTTTTGTGCCCGAGTAGACTATGTAAATATTCACCTCTAGGCTTCGAGGCACAGAAGTTAATGCTAAGAAATGAGTCCCGTTCCATCGTAGCCTCGTTCGAGCTGCACGCATTCCTCATAATTAGGTCATCGTTGGCCGTTTCTGAGTTAAAAAAGAGAGGCCTTGGTGTCAGGAAGGAGCAGGGAGGTTGCAGTTTTCGTTTGATTCAAGTGGTAATTAATATATCATGATTAAAGATTTGGAGTAGATTCTATGATGCATCACATGATTGGATTCTAGCCTAGGAGAATACCTAAGCTCCATAATTCGCGTAATTCTAGACTGACGCAAATTTAATCAATTCATTAGGTGAGTGTCCTTGACTGATAAAGACAAACCATTCAAGTTTCCTCATGGTTTCCAAGCATTGCCGGTGTTCCGCTACATGACAAGGCAGAATCCGATCTACAACAACACTGGAATTGCTGTGAAGTGGCCAGCTCAGAGCATCCAGATAGGTTTGAGTTTCGCAAACTCCTCCCCCAAGAACACAGGAGAAAAAATGGCAGCTTCTTTCAAGTTGATTTTTTGTAGATGCAAGAGAATAATCTAAAAGTAACCGGATGCAGATGGCGGTAAAAATCATAACTGAAATTTGAGCTCTCAAAAAATATATAATTATACAATATAATAAAAGTTCTCATCGCAATTCCTTCTCACTGTTTATCTACACATATATTATTATGAATTTGATAAAATTATTTTTATTAAAAAAATTATTTAGCGTATAGTAGGATGAGATTGTTTTTTTCATAAAATATATTTGATATTAAAAAAATATTAAAAATAAAATAGTTAATTCAAATTTTACTCAAATATAACAAGGTTGACAAGTCAAGGTAGCCTAGATGCCTGAGTTTGAGTCAGATACCTAAGTTTGAGTAA
The DNA here is from genome assembly GCA_026413675.1 of Populus pruinosa. Lineage (NCBI taxonomy): Eukaryota > Viridiplantae > Streptophyta > Magnoliopsida > Malpighiales > Salicaceae > Populus > Populus pruinosa. Next base: position 15,648,969 of record CM048606.1, read on the forward strand.
AGTAAAGCAACCAAATCCAAGATTTTAGAGTCTGATATTTGACTTTAGAGTCTGATATTTAGATCTATAATTCTTGGGTTAAGCATTCAGATCCAAGACTTTTGGGTTCAGTGTCTCACGAGCCTTGAAATATTTTTATTTTTATTATTAATATAATAATTAAAAAATATTAAAAAAATATTATTAATATTGAAAAAAAACCATGAATTTGATTTTAATAGTAAAATTAAAAATTATTATTATCATCATTAATAAAATTTTAAAAACTATTATTATTATGAAAGAAAAACTATAAATTTGATTTGAAGAGATTAAAAATTATAAGAACTTGGTTTGATAAGTTTATTATTATTATTATGATTATTATCATTAATAAATTTTAAAAAATATATTATTACTATCAAATAAAAATATAAATTTTATTTGAAGAGATTAAAAACTATAAAAACTTAAATAGGACAAGTTTATTATTATTACTATAAAAAAATATTGATTTGATTTAAAAAGTAAAATCAATTGTAGTAATTACTGTTGTTATTTTTGTTATTAACTTAGATCTGGCATCCCTCTCCAAACCCAAGTAACTTGGAGCCAGAAAGGAACACCAGACTCAAGTCATTTAGGTCTTGCAACCTTGTCAGGTTCAAGACTCTTGGATTTCAGCCCAAGGCTTTAGGGTCCGATATTATAGCTAGATTCAAAACTCTTGAACTTAATGTTTAGCTAAACCCAAAACTCTTAAACCTAGCATTGCAGCCAGGTCCAAAGCAGATAGCAATAAAAATCATAACTGAAATTTAATCTCTTCTAAAATGTAGAATTATATAATATATTAAAAGAATTGAGTGTCCCTCTTATTGTTTATTTAAACATAGATTACTATGGATTGAAACAGTATAATAATAGAGCTATCCTTACCAACAAAATTTGCTAAACATGCAGTAAGGGGTGGAATTGTATTTTTTATAGGATATATTTGATATTGAAAAAATAATTGAGGATAAAATAATCAATTTGAATTTTATTAAGACATGGTAAGGTTGTCAAGCCTCGGACGCTATGACATGGCGTGATTGTCAAACATTTAACCATGTGGACAAGCATGATTGTCATATTCTAAGTGCTTTGGTTAAGCAGAGTAGCTAGACCCAACGTTTGGGATCCGACATCCGAACTCATAGCTTTTAGGTTGATTATCTGAATTTAAGACTCTTGAATTTGGTGTCCTCAAAGCCTTGGACTATTATTATTTTTAATATAAATAATAATATTAAAAATATTATTATTTGTATTATAAATATTATAATTTTTATTATTAATATAATAGTTAAATTTTTTTAAAAAATATTAATATTAAAAAAACAACCATAAATTTGATTTGAAAGATAAAATTAAAATTTATTATTATTATTATTATCATCATTAATAATAATTTTTTAAAAAATATATTATTACTATTAAAAAACTATAAATTTAATTTGAAGGGATTAAAAACTATAAAAACTAAAGTCTAATGAGTTTATTATTATTATTATTATTATTATTTTAAAATTATTACCATTAAATAAAAACTATAAATTTTATTTAAAAAGATTAAGAACAATAAAAACTTGGATTACATAAGTTTAATATTATTATAAATATTATTATATTCATTAATAATATTAAATTAACAATATTCATTAATATTATTAAATTAACATTGATTTAATTTGAAGAGTAAAATAAATTATTGTTATTATTATTATTAACTTGAATCCAATATCTTCTTCCAAACCTAAGTAATGTAGAGTTTAAAAAGAACATCAAACCTAAATAACTTGGTTCATATAGCTTTAAATCACTTGGATTTTATAGTTTGTCAGATCCAAAATTATTCTTGAATCTTGCATTGCAATCATGCTTAAAGAGTTTTTGGATCTAATATTCAGCCAAATCTAATATTCAACCAAATCCAATGCTCTTGATGTTGCAAGCAGGTCCGAGAATATTAAATCCAGCTTTGTAGAGAGAGCAATGACTCTTGAATCGTAACTTCATTTGATATTTTTTATGGAAAATAAAATTTATCCGCAACATTGCGCGGGCACCTAACGGGAAACTCACTAAGCATCATACAACAGATCTTGCATGCAAATGATTCAGAAATTCAACCTATCACTGCGGTTTGTTTGAATTCGAGCACAAGCGCGGTGCAAGCACGAATGAAGAATGCATTCTTAAGCACAATTTAATCACTGTGACAGCATTTTACAAAATAAATTATTGCTGACATTCATCTACTGGGAAGCGGTATATTATTTATTTTTCTTCTTGCCTCTCTTTCTTGAACTAGTTTCAGCCTCTTCTGCTTCTTCAGCTTTCTGCTCCGCCTCCAATATAGCCAACTGAGCGCACACAAAAGACAAATACAACATCATGTAGGCCGTAAGTGTGAATGGATCTATATCTTTTGGCAGACTCCGATGTAAACCCTGGGATATAAAGGTGGAAGGATTACCTCATCAAGAATTGGTTTAAGTTCCCTGTATCGTGCATCAGCAAGATCAAAACCATCCTTGCGAAGCTCCTGCAACGCAAATTTCCACAAACTTAAGAACCTCCAGTTGTCACATATGTGCATGCAAGCGTGTACGAGCATGGAAGAGTCTAAAGAAGCATGGTTCGTGGTTTGCGGGAGAGGGATCCTCCTCTAATTTTGGTAGCAGGACTCGATCACTATTTGCCTATTTCCATCTTTGTTTTTCATTTCAATGAAACCATTTTCCCTCCAGCCACTTCATTCGAGATCTTAACAAGTTCCATTCTTCTAAAAGGAAAGGCCAGGTATTTGTTATGAGAAGACATGGAACCAGAGGCATACCTACGTGTTCACACTCCACAGTTCTCAGGAACTAGAAATAAATAAAAACTAATCGACATCTGCTTGAACAAGTGGATCAAAGTGTCTAATATGCTTCCCTGTTTCAATCCTAACCAACCAAAGACAACATAATATATTCTATCTATATTATTTACAAGTGAACAAGAGTATGGTTTGGTCACTGAAACTTGGTACTTGTCTTTAAAGAACCAAGCAAGCCAACTATGCATTATCGAATCACAGAACAAGTCATTGATGGGTAGAACAACCACCAAACCCAACATCAACAGATCAAACAAAAATCCACCTAAACTGGCTAGAAATTTATAAGATAAGGTAACAGACCTTTCCAGTGTGTTGGGTATGTTCATGTGCTGCCATTTGCCAGTAAAGGTTTGTACGTTTATAGAAATCCTTCAAAGATTCTCCAGGCTTCAAAACACAAATGACAGTTGTTAAATAAAGAAAAGAAGCGGCCAAAAAAAGAAAAAAAGAAAACAGCCAAGTACCGTTGGTGTTCTTTGTGCATCTGAAAGACCAAGATTGGCTCTGATCTGCTCTATCCTGGCCCGTTTCTCCTTCCTCCGTAGATTTTTCTTTTCACCTTTTATTATAGCAACAGCATCTCCCACTTGAAGTGATCCGGAACCATTATTTCTAGCCTAAATTGTCAAAAAAGTGAGGGAGAGTTGCACGAGTGAGCAACAACATAAAATTAAATTCAAAAGGATATTTTCATAGCAAATATCTTCAGCTCTCTTCTTCACTTGCACAACACACACACATGCATATGCACATATTTACATGTTATTGCATGAATGTCTCAAACAAAGGCAAACACCTGCATCCACATAAGCATGAAACGTAGAACCAAATTTTTTAATGAAAACAAATTAGATTGCAATAGATTTTGTATCTCTTTAGATATAGCTTACAGCATACAGGGGAAAAAAAGGGGGGAAGAGATTAACTTAAATTCGAAGATGAAGTATAATTTTAGGATAGTTTGCAGTTTATGTCAAATGTCAAATTCATCATTAAATCAGCGTCTTCTAATTTAAGTTGGACGGAAGCAAGAAAGGAACAGAGGAGAGGCAATAGGAGTGTAGAGACAAATAGGGCAAAAAATTGCACAGGTTGAACAAAGTTAGAATTCAATCCTCCTGTCATTCACAAAACAAGGTGAAGAAGGATGGAAGGAAGAGCAGTTGCTCATTTGATTTTGCTGCATGAGAAAGCTAAGAAGTACCTCTACATCATTATCATCGTCGTCATCCTCGCCATCATCAGTCTCATCATTGCTATCGCACCCACCCTCGCCATCACTTGCATCTTCATCTTCGTCATCATCTTCATCCTCTGATGCTTCAACCCATTCTGATTCAGATGCCTGTAAAAAGAAACAATAGCTTAGTAGAGCCAAATTCAACTAAGGTGAGGTGCTCACTACAAGGATCAATAACTAATCCAGCATGCAAATGGCATGAAACACTGAATTCCAGAAAGCAAAAGGATATCATCTGAAGTCTGAACAAATTGAACTAGGGGAAGAAATTTCACAAACCGGTATAATGCACTTCCACTCATCAAGTTTGCTGAGATTGAGAGAATACAAATCATCGAGTGTAATTTCCTGGTCTCTAATCTCCATCATGCCACCATACATGTACAACATATCTCTCCCCACAACCATACAAGAATTTATACGTCCACATGGCTTCACTGTCTGAAAGTTCAAACTAGATTAATAAATCAACAATTGGACATGAATATGCATAAGTGGACCAACTCTATCCACGACAAACCTCTGATAAAACAGAATTTTGCAGAACTTGTTTAGCTTCAGATGTTTCAGGTTTCCCATCTAATTTGGCAGCCGACAAATTGCCATCAATTACGTTAATTTTTCTGGTCAAATTGTGAGATATTTCATCAATGCTGCTTTCTATATTTTCTGCTTCTTCATGGTACTCTAGGTTCTCATCTGGATCATTTGGGGTAGGCTCCTCCCCTATATCATTTGAATATTTCTTATTATCAAAACTAGTAGTCCTTTGTTCGGAACTCTTTTTTAACTGCAAAGAAGAACCAATGCAAAGCAGATTACAACAGAAGTCATCTAAAATTAACAAATTATAAGTTATTAATTCACAGTTAACATAAAAACATGATTATAATAAGCAGAAATAAAGAGGATCACTTCAGCAAATAGGAAGTAGCAAAAATTGAATAGATGCATGGATTTTTGCAGTGTGATATTAGCTGACAAGTATTCTGGATTAGAGTTGAAGGATAGGGAACAACCAATACTTGAAGAGTTCCAACATTTTGGCAGTTCAGGATATACTTGTGGCGGATCAGAGTATTGTGAATTAGTTGGCGAGTACAATACCCAGAGCAATAGTTGTGATATTAGCTGACAAATATTTTGGAAATTAGAGTTGAAGGACAGGGAACAACCAATACTTGAAGAGTTCAAAAATTTTGGCAGTTGAGGATATTGCAAATCAGAGTATTGTGACTTGGTGAGTACAATGCCCAGAGCAATAGTGACTGCTAGCTAAGTGTATTATTGATGTTGTGGATGGCTTGAGAGTTCAGGGGGCTGTAAGAAAAGTATAGCGAGCAAGAGACTGCAATGAGCCAAAAGCTCATCAAAGAGAAGCAAGGGATTATTCATAGCAGAAAGGATTTAGCCATCAATAAGGAAGATTGGTGGTTGTCCAACAATTAAGTGACAAGTGGCATTGATTTGTGATTGCAGAGAAAAGGACAAGTGTCAAGATTTGAGCATCCTATGTAAATGTCAATAAAGGGATATTTATTCACTAAGCCTGATCCAAGCCACCAAACAAATTCCCTCTAAGATATCACATAAAGCTTTCATTAATTTCACGATCCTACTGCGAATCCTTGATTAATCTTATTCATTTATGACAACAAAAATAATATCACCAACAGTTATTTGAGAACAAGCATGAACATAATGATTTTTATATGCAGTTATGTTGTCAACAGCATCATTTGCAGTTATGAGTGTGACCGTACCCTATCTTTCGTAGACTTCTCCTTCCGCAGCTCCAATGGATACCTATATGCAAATGCAGCATCTGATTATAAGAAAATACACTGCACTACATGATGTATTTGTTTCCATATGCCACACAAGCTAATTTTGTTTCCTAATTTTATTTCAGAATAATCAAATATACATATATACAGAGTAGGGAGGACAGTCTCATGGCAAGAGGTGGGGGGATGGATCTTGCAACCCACCACGTTATTATGATATTATGCTGTGAGCACATAATTTGTTATTCTGATTAAGCCTGTGCATTGTGGTGACTGAGTTCTTAGCAAATATGCAAGATATATCCTGCAAAAAATTTCAAGTGCTATGTCCAAAAGGGCACTGCAAACAACTAATACAACCAATTGAAAATAACTTAAGATGGAGAGTACCAGCGACGGTTGTCTAATTGGAAGCCATAAAGTTCATTCAAGAATAAGCTCATCATCACATCACCTGCAAAGATTAAAAAAAAAAAAAATACAAGAAAGCAATGACTAACACGGGAAAAGTAAAAGTATGAAGAGGGGCTAGCGAGTATAGATTAAAATCTAAATGTTTTAAAACAGGATAACTGCAGATGCTGAACAAGCAGATTTCATTCATTTCATTGTAAGTGGTTGTTTCAATTAAGCAAGAAATATCGAATGACATTTACTTAAACAGCATATCAGTAGCTTGTATCTAGGTGGACTGCTAGATGGCCCCTTGCCTCTCTTCAAGCATAAATGGGGGGGAGGTCATCAGCCAACTTAGTTTAACTCAGCTTCACAAAAGTAAATGAGAATGGCAAAGAAAGAACATTCCAGAAAAAGGTGTCAAATCAATGACAGAAAAGATAGTATTTGTTTTCCAGGATACATGCATTTTTGCTACCCGAAAACTTTCACAACATGTTTGGAGGTTTGACTGTCTGTGACAAAATCATGTAAAAACATAAAAGTTTGGATTTAGTGTTTCTCAAATTGTAGACAAATGTTGCACGGATGATTCAAAGATGGTGAAGAATTTCAGAAAAATAAACAACGGAAAGTCAAGGAAGAAGGTAGACCAAACTGAGCTTGATAAAAAGGTAGAAGGAGTGTCAATTCAAATAGTAGCTTACTTACAAGCACATGCACAAAGAAAGAAATTTACCTTCCATTTCCATATCCACTACACCTCCGAATAACATTGCACGCTTTTTATGAACACACATGGAAAATCCAGCACGAGGACCAGGAGGCATCCCACTTTTCTTTACCTATCACCAGGGGAAAAAAAAGTATAAAAGGACAACAATATGTGTTCACCATAAAGGGAAACTTTGATCTATTGGAGAAAAGGAAAAGGAAAAAAAAAAAAGCAACCTTGTTCCATTCCCAGGTCCTAGGATCAAGGGACCACATATCTGAATGAACAATTCCTTTCTCTGAGATGCTCTTATCAGATGAAACTTCTTTGGAATAACCACCATATAAAAAAACCTGCAATGAAAAGGTATTCAGCAAAATGTATTCAGCTCTACCCCTCAGCCTTGTAACTGGGAAAGTAACAATAGCCCCAAATTCATTAAAGGACAAATATCAAGGAAAAAGCATCCAATATAACACATTGTGCATGATGTGTTAATAGAAAATCCATGATACAACATAACAAGGATATATGAAAGCAGTCAATAGATTCTTGTTTTCAAGGCTATCAGTCTTCAGTGCTACCAAAACACATTATAAGTATCAACAGATCAACAAAAAATAGTTAAACAAAGAAACTATATGAGAAATTTTTAATCATTTCCAGCAATTATAGATTTGGCAGGGGGTGGATGGGAAAAAATCTATACTAAAAGAACCTGGCATTGATCTTTATACTCATCTCAACTTGTATTTAAAATCCTACTCATGAAAATGAGGTAGCAAACATCCTTAATTTACTTTCTTAGGACTTACATGCATTAATTGTCTTTATTCTGCAATTTAAATCTTTTTCTTTCTGCATATTTTTTCAACATTAGTTTCAGAATTATGCACTGTACTTCATTTTTTTCTCAAATGCCAGTAGGTGCTACTCAATGCAACCAACTATTGCATCTTTATCCCACCACATTCACACAAATCATATTTTCTTCATTTTTTTCTGAAGTGGCAGTAGGTGCTACTCAATGCAACCAACTATTGCATCTTTATCCCACCACATTCACACAAATCATATTTTCTTCCAAATTTCTTCATTTATATAATAAATCAAGAAACTTTTTCAATATTTTCATTTTATGTAAAGCTCAAGACATTTCACATTAAGCTTGTCTTCTAAGATAAATACCACCTTGAAAGCAAATTAAATATGATGAAAAGCACGTCCCAGTAGCATTTGGAATTACCTCATCTTGATAAACAAAAAACTGGAAACCACTCCGTGCACTTGGCCACATGGCTCCAAGCTTTGGTTTTATTTCTTGCCACTACAATGCACCAATGCACATTACTTTTAGCATAAAAACGAAAGAATATAGATAAAAAAAATCAAAAGCATGATATGAACAATTTTTTTAATTATGTTTTAGATACAATTGGTGTCCAGCAAATGAGGAGCCAAATATATTCACCTTGAATTGATCCAAGTCAAAGATGTGTAGATCATTATAATACCTGCAGATATGGAAAGAAAAGCTCCATCAACCATCAAATTATGGATAAATTGACAGATTTGAAGACATTGTTATTACATTTCAGATGTATAAATAAACCCAACCAAAGAACATGAAACTGAATAGTATTCAATTTCATATTAATACATCATCAATAGCACACACTGCAAACAACAATCAGAACCACCATAATTTTATTATTAAAAAAAAAAAGACTGCGAATAGCCTGAGGATCTTGATCTGGCTACTTTCTGTCAAAATCTTGAGTTCAAGTGAAACATGCACGATCCTCTACAGTTGGAATTATGAAATTTTTGTGGGGAAAAAAGATGAGCAATTAAAAATGTGGCCCATAAGATAGATGATGGTAACAGGACTTTAAATGGGAGCCACCTATCATAGTGAGATCTATAAGTTACAAACAATCATGTTATCTTGTGAATTGTTTATGATTAGAGCATGTGCCATATCAAATTATGATAGATACATATAGAATCCTGTACAGTGAGTTGTTATATAGAATACTTCATTCTCATAAATGAAGAATCTGCAATATACGGCTTAATTGTGAATGGTATCAACAAGATGCCCCTTCAACTAAAGAAGATTTCTAGATAACTTCTGTTGAAACTTTTTCAACGACCATTGAAACTCCAAACACACCAACCTATTTCTCTTCAATCCAACTTAAGCAACATGTAGAACAAAAGCCACTTTTCTAACTTAATTCAGCTATCACGTGCTTGATTCTTTATAGATTCTGCAGTTACATTGACCCTGTCTGTGTGCATCCTTTAAAATAATCGCAATGGAGGCTAGCAGCATGATGGCAGATCATGCAATCTAAGTTGCTAAAATTTTATGAAGCTATTTTGCTTATTTCCCTTGCAAGGTAACCATGCAAAATAAGCATAAATAGACTAAACAATAAACAGGTTACAAGCACTTCGAGGAACAGAAATATGTCAAACGAAACCAAGCCTCTGCAGAGAATTCCTCACAATGATGTGCAGAAGAGTGTATTAATTCAAGCAGACAGATAGCACAGATAGCATGAGCTAATAATTAACTGACAAGAAAATTGTTCAATGAAGCAAAGACATATCACAACCTCACTTCTCTGAGAGTATCATAGAAGCCACCAAAAAGAATAATTTTGTGCTTGTATAAAACCTGCAGCAGAACCCCAAAGTGGGAAAACACCCATGAGATGCAGACTATGCTGAGATTTGTTTATTAAGATAATCCGGTAGCAACAAGATGAATATGAGATAACTCTTAAAAGAAGAGAGGGCTTTTGTATCAGCACAATGACGACCATATTTAGCACCTGATGTCATTTCAAGAGCTTTAGCTATCATAAATAATGCATGATCCAAAATCAAAACCTCATTAATATGTTCGATCAGCATTGCTCTAGATACAAATAACATTACATTAATAACAGACAAGGTAAATGTATGATAAGAAATTAAACAAAACTCAATTTCATACCCAGTTTCTGGGCAAGTCAAAATCCAAGGAGTGTCATACATCCTTGATTATAATGAAAATGAAAAGGAAATAAAAAAAGAGCTAACCTACAAATAAAAGTTAAAGATGATGCCCCTACTACTGAAATAAGTAGCGCGCAAATTTAAGTAGAGCTGAACCAACCATTCGATGACCTGAACGTGGACTTGGAGAGCCTTTGAAATTTAGCTGTTCCCATTGATTTGTTTTCAAGTCCAACATCCAGAAGTCCTACAGCAATAAATATAACCAAAAACAGAATTCCAGGTAAGCTATTAAAAAAAAAAAAGATTTGCCAGTATATATAATGGAAAACAGATGACCAAAGCTTCACCTTGTAGTGATGAAAGCGCTCCTGGTTCGGGGAAGTGAATTCACCACCTAACAACAAATAAATTCAGCTAAACACGCATAATGAACATAAAGCAATCAAGCTTAAATATTTTCATATAAATAAAATCAAGCTTTCAGACTTCATCACTTACCAAATATGTAAAGATAATTCTTCCAAGCAACCGCCTGGTGAGCACTCCGTGGAGGCGGACTATTAGGGCTCGATACCAACTTCCATTCTTGCTTCTCCACGTCATAACGATAAAGATCACCATACACAAATGTCTACATCAATCCACAATCACACCATGTTATCCTTACCGAAATTTAAAAAGAAAAAAAAAACAGTTAAGTTAAAAGATCTAACCTTGCTACCATTGTAGAATTCACCTCCATAAAGTATCAATTCCGTGTCTTTCAAGGGATTAATGTTTAACTACGCACACCAATCAATAAACACAAAATATAAACATTTCAACATTGAAAGGCAAGATTTGATTGCTGAAGAAAAGATTCACTACCGTGCAATTGGATCGAGGAGACGGTGCTGCTACATTCTCCTCCACATGGACTTCCTTCTTCTTAGCTTCTTCTTTTTGTATACTTAACTGTCAAAACACGAAAGAGATCATCTCTTCTAATAATAATTGAAGCTTGAGCTATAAATAAAATCATCAATATTTTTTTAGCGAAATAAGATAAATTTGATGATGATGGTTATTAAAATAAAATAATTGATGGAGAATGAATTACCAAAATGGCGTCGATGTCATCTTCAGGAGAGAGTTTTTTGGTTTCTCTGCGAGCTTTTTTTTCTTCGGCTTTTGCTGTTTTTTTCTCTGTTTTCTCCTTACCTTTGCCTGCTTTCTTCGTTTTCTTTCCCATTCGTTTCTTATTAAATCTTCGCTCCTCTTTGCTGTAGCCTTGAAGGCTTTGCTTCGGTGGCTGCTGCGGCTGCTTCTTTTCGGTGCTCACTGATGTTCGTGTGCTGAAGCGGGCATGGGTTATAAACTGTTGAGAGAGAGGAGATTATTTGTTTCAACTTTTAAATAAACTATAACGGTGTCGTTTTACATGGAACATACAAAACAAGTGAGAGACATCACAAGAAAGTTTACCTTCCCAACGACTTGTCGTTTACTTCGTGCCTGCGAAAATGCAGTGCAGGCTGCATAATGCGAGGCAGCTTTCGTGGTTTTTGGACGACATGTCTTAATGGATTTGCGACTTGTCATTTGAAACTCGGGAGCAGAATGAATGAACTAGGGAACATGTCGGTACAAATTCAATGTCAAATGGTCCTCCCCTCCCTTTTTTCTCCGGCAAACCCCCTTTCTTCTCCGGCGATGAATTTGCTATGGGTTTGCATAAATCAATTGGACATATTAAAAGTTATGGGTTTGCATACGGGCACTCTGAAAGAACACACCAGTCGTCATTCTGCCACGTCATACAAATAATAAACGACACCCAATCTATTTTGCCAAACGTCTCTGCATGAATGAATTTTTAATTTTCCTCGAAAACAACATTGAATACTGGATGAGCAGCATGTGTTCTCTTTAGTGCAAGAGATGAGCACGTGTGAAGAGAGAAAAAATAAAAAATAACATACACAAATGACCCAACAGTAGCAATAAATTACAGGGCATATAGAAGGAATAACCTAACAAGGGAGGAAAAAGAACCCTCAACAATACACAATATTTACTATAGATGCCCCAGACAAATAGGAACCAAAAAAAAGGGCTAAAATAGAACCAGGGGAACAAATTCACCCTTTTAGCCATCGAAATTGAATTAGAATTGTTGTTGCTTGAGAGTGAAAACCACAGAACCGGGTGAACAAATTTGCCTACCAGGAGCCAGAATATTTACATTTGTCATGAACTTTATTTAAAAAAATATTTTTTTAATAATATTTTTAGTGTATGCATCTGACATGATATTTTTTTATTTTATTTTATTCAATTTTAATTCTATTTCTATTTTTATTATTATTTGATTAAATAAAAAGTAAATTTTATTAATTAAATTTAATAATATCATCAGGTAAATATCTTATATTACGAAATTAAATATCCTAATTTGCATTTATCTCTCAATTTTTTTAATTTTTTAGTTATTATTAATGATTTTTTTATTTATATACTTTATGATTATTGATTTATGAAATTAGATTCTTGCATAAATTTTTCAATTTATACCTATAATATTTATGTAAAATAACACGTTGAAAAATTATATATACATATGTATATAACCCGTAATCAAATAGTTAGTAGAGCTTAACTAATTAAAAACAATGTGATTTTAAATAATGTGAACAATATTGTTCACTTCTACAATACTTTTTTTTAGCTATTCAACTTCTTTTTTTTTTACTATTTCATCATTTGAAATTATATTAATATTATTTTATAGGTTGGTATTTTTTGTTCATCGAATATGTGAAGTATCAAATGATATTTCAATATTAAATTAAAGTCTAATGTTGCATGATCAACCTTTTGGATGTAATTAAAAAAACAACCTCTTTTCATTTTCATTGTAAAAAAAAAAGTTGTAGAATTTTAGTCCTTGAGTTTTCATTTTATATATACTTTTTCTTTGTTATTTTGGATTTTTATATTTCGATCATAAACTTTATTTTTTTATGTTTAAGTGCATTGATGTTGAGAAAGAAAAGAAAACGTCATAGAAAATATATTTAGAAGATAAAAGGTATTTAACCATTGACATTTCAACAATAAAAAGATCAACGTTAATGTCAATAAGTTCTTTTAAAACAGAAAAGTTCAAAGGAGTTAGTTATTCCCTTCAAACATGCTAGGGAAAATATATCAAAATTCATGAATTTTAATTTGAATTATGACTTTTGTAAGGTTCGATTCACTCCCCCTTGCAAAATATTATTCGTTTTGAGCCTTCTGCCCTCACAGTTTTATTTTTAGTAGTTTATAGCTCCAAAACACCTTTTATAAAGTTAGGTATCCATTGTCTTAATAAGCCCTGACTCTAGACACTCTTCTCTTGATGTGGGATATTATAATCCCTTCATCTTAAGAACGAGTCGTCCTCATTTCTAATATCACATGTAAGCTTCAATCCATTTCCTCTTGTAGAATATTGCCCGCTCTAAACCTTCACCCCTCATGGTTTGGTTTCTAGCACCCCAAAGCACGTTCTACAAGGTTAGGTATTTATTTTGATGAAATGTAAGTGTATAAAAAATCAAAAAAATATACATTGTTGGATAACCAGTAGGTTTCGAAGCAAAGAAGATCAGAAAGGGAACAAGCTCCCTTATTGACCAAATAGCAAACCATAAAAATAAAACCAAAGTAAAACTCGACAAATAATTAAGAGGGGAACTTAAAAATAAAGAGCCCTTCTTAACAGAATACAAAGCAAAGCAATGAAAGCATTGCAAAGCAACAAACTGAAAAGACGAACACCAATGAAAACAAGCATTAAGCCGACGAAGGAGAATCAGTCACAACAGCCACACGAGAGAAGGAATAGAAAGCTGAATGCAGGAGAACCTGAGGCCAAGAAGCCAATAGCGGAGGCCAAGAGCAAGGAAGCCTTAGAGGAAGCCATGCAAGCCATTCAAACCATGTAATAAAGCAAGTGAACCAAATAAAGGCGTTTAGGGAAACATCAAAGCCCACGTGAAAGCACAACAACCCGGCCAATCAAGAGGGCACACAATAGTACTGAGGGTCTTGGCCTAACGATGGAAGGGGCTTGTCTCCTTCCATTGCACCTGGGTTCGAGTTTTCATGTGTACGTCTGTCACCCCCGCGGTGCCTTACATGTCTACTAGGTCTGCAGGTGTTCAATGGGTCGTGAGATTAGTCGTAGTGTGCACAAGCTGCCCCGGACACCCACGTAAATAAATAAAAAAAGGGCACACAACAACTAAAGATAACGAGAAGCATTGAACAAGGATCCCGTTTGAACAAGAAGAAAACAAGACAAAAGAGATGCCAGCAACGCTACAAACAAAAGAGGAAGCTTCTAGCCGAGAGGAAAGCATATGAGATACAACAGGAGCCAATCAAAAAGGGACAGAAGTCTAGAGAGCAGCTGGAGATGGAAACTCGAAGTCAATAGTAGAGGCCAACTGAAGAGCATCAAGCAATTAAAGCTCATGCAGGAGAAAACAGATGCCATATTGCAATACGTCTGGATAAGAAAGATGAGTCAATCAAAAGCATTTTCACCCCATGCAAGCTGAAGGTGGTAGACAAGAAAGCTGAAGGTTAGGTATTTATTGTCTTAGAGTGTGTTTGGTATTACGGTAGTTGTTGTAGTTGTGGTTTGAAAAAAAATATATAAAAAAATATTTTTAGTTGATGTTGGTTTGAAAAAATATATGTTTGGTTAAAATTATGGTTGAAATTGAGATTGAATAAAAAGTAGTTTAATATGTTTGGTTAAGAAAATATTTTTCAAATTAAGATTATATAATAATATATATATATATATATATATATTGATGGTTTTTAATTTAAATACTATAAATTTAACTATTGTTATTATATTATGAAATAAATATTATTGATATCAAATATTTTTTATTATTTCATTCAACTATGTGCAATTTTATCACGTACAAAATTTATCCAACAATGACTATGTTTTTTATGGTTTCTTAAGCGCGCAACAACAAAAACTAAATTTTTTGTTACGTCATCAGACAATTTTCTTCTAATTTTTTGAATGAAACACAACTACAAATAAAAATAAAAACTAATTTTTTTTAATTAGATTGGACTCGGCAAGAACATAATTAGGCTTGCGATCAAATTTTATAAATATTACATCATTAATTGATTTCCTTCTAATTTATATAGTGTTACTAAATAATATTAAATACTAGTTTTTTAAGTAAAATATATATTAAAAAATATTTTATTAATATAAGTAGTTATTCACCTAGCACTGTTCACGTGAACAGTGTCAAGGTGAATTATATTTAGCTGGGCACTCTTCACTCTAAGTGAATAGTGCTCAAATAAATTATTTCACCTGACACTATTTACTTGAAGTGAACAATATGCACGTGAATTATATTCATCTGGTTATAGACATGAGTTGTTTCATCAAAAATATACATGGATCCCATATGAAAAACAATTAAGTTTTTATGTTACTAAACTTGATATTTATGTAGTGAGTTTTAAAAGTAGAAAATATTATGTAAACAAACATTCTTTTAATAAATATTCCTTCTAGATATTTTTTTCTTGACGTGAGATATTCTAAATTTTAAATGAAATAAATAGTGTTTTGATTTTGAAAATAGTTTTATAGATATTTTTATGGTATTTTAGATTAGAATAAATTAAGATTTAATTTTTTTAAATATAAAAATTCAAACTCCAACTTCTAATACACTAGAAGTGTCACATCATCCTTTTTATAAAAACATTACTCGGGATAATGTATCTTCTACATATAAAAAAAATAAAGTGTGTGAATCCAAACTCTTTTTTTTATGTCAGGCGTGCAGACTAGCCATTCTAGGCCCAAGTGTGATTGCCTTATTTGCTAGATAACCTTTACCCTTATTTTTTTTCAATTCTAGAATAAAATTAGATTTGTGAGGCCTTATTAGGTTGAAGATAAAAATATTTTTTATTATTGAAAATAAAAAGGTTCAAGCAACTTAAGGATTATTAAAAAAAAAAGAATCATAAAAACTTATTAAAAAAAAGGTTAAAACAACAAGAAAAACTACAAAACTAAGATTCCAGTCAATTAAATATGAAAAGAATAAAAATAAAAAATAAAAAAAACTTAAGATAATCCAAATTATTTTAAAAATAAATGAAAAAACCAATATAAAAAAGTAATGGAGCTAGGTCCTCAACTAAATAAATTTTGAATGGTGATAAGTTAAACATGAGCTAAAAAAAAGAAAGAAAATCAAATAAGCTCGAATGAATATTTTAAACCTAGTTTAATTTTCAAAATCTACAACTTGTAAAATCTAAGACTTCAATTAAAAAACTCAATTTCAAATTAATCTAATGTTAAAAGATATAATAAAAAATAAAATTAATATAAAAAATTTTTCAAAGTAAAGAAAACACCAATAAAAAAATAAAAATCAAATCTAACATAAAAAATTCAAGTTAAAATTGTAAAAAAAATTATATGCAACAAAAAATAGCAATAAAAATAATAGGGATTAAATTTGAAAAAATAAAAAAATTACAAGGAGTAAAATTGAAAAGAAATTCTAATTTTATAAATTGTAAAAAACATCTCTAAAGGTTGGAATCGGGGAAAAATTAATAATTTAATCAAAGAAAACTCAACATAGAATAAAAAATAAAAAGATCTATGATATCCAAGGTTATTTAAAAAATTATATATAAAGCAAGTAAATAAAAATAAAATAAACTCGAGTAAATCTTTTAAATGTAGGTTAACCTCTAAAACCTATAACTCATGAAATTCTAGATCCAAGTGCAACCAAGTAGATCAATTCCTAATCAATTTCATTTTAAATGATGAAACCAAAAATTAATAGAATGTAAAAAAATAATAATAAATAGAACGAGGATAAAATCTGAAAAAAAATAGTGAAATCATAAAAATATTAATTTAAAAAATAATCTCAAACAAAACAAATAATAATAAAAAAATAAAAATCAATCCCGGAAAATAAAAAATAAAAGGATATAAAATTAAAAAAATAATTTTAATTTTATAAACTACTCAAAATAAAAAAAAATTATAATAAAAAAATTAACCAAATACAAATGATTAACAAATTAAAGGGTTATCTTATGATTTTTAAGGGATTGATATAAAAATTTAGGAAAATAAAAGTTTTTAACATTAAACCTATTATCCAAAGATATATTGCCTCATTACAATGAGGGCATTAAGAATATTTAAATACTAACATGAAAAATAAATTTTTATGATCGATAATATATTTGAAAATATAATTTGTTAAAGATGATTTTATCAAAATAAAAAAAATACATTATCCTAATATGTCCAAAGATTTTATGATTTAATGATAATTTTCACATTACACTACAATAATGAATAGTTTTTAGTGTTTCATGTTTTATTGTTTGCTTGGTAATTTCTCTTTTCTTTTTATGTTTTTGTTAATTATTTTTAAATAATTTTTTTTATTATGCCATAGTTTTTTATGATAATATTATCAATTATTTTATAATTAATTTGATTTTTTATTTTCTCGTAAACATGTTGCAAGTTGTCACGGGCCTGATAATTCAGCTCAAATTTTGTTTCTGAAAAAATAAAGAAATAAAGCGAGGCATTTTATCCATGTCAAGATTTACAAAGCAGCGACATGTCATTCAGAACCTCAGCCCAAGCCTGCCTCCGACACTTGAAAAAACGAGAGGAGAGAAGCAAGAGGCCAGGGTTTAAGCAGCGACATGTCATCCAAAATCTAAGCCCGAGCCTGCTTCCAACACTTCGAAAAACGAGAGGAGAGAAGCAAGCAAGGGTTTGTTTGCCTATCCCTCCATCCAGGCAACATTTTTTTTCCAGTAGCTTCGATTCCTAAATTGATTCATCCAGCAGAACTAAATCGAAATAGCAGAAGCATTAATCTGAAAGCAACAGGGAAAGGAGAAGAGCAGTAATTTAATCAGGTTTTTAAAGAAAAGACAGGTGAAGAAGATGAAGACGACAAAAGGAGGCAAAGTTATGAACCCCACGGATGCTTACCGTAAGGAGCTTCGCAAGAAGGAATTAAAACGGGTAATTTATTATTTTCACTTCAAATTCTATTATTATTATTATTTAAATTTAGGCTTCTATTTGTTTTCTATCGGTACGGTTATTTGTAAAATTTTCAAAAATCCACAGTTTTTGAAATTTTTTACTCTATGAGAGTGTAGGTTGATTTTTTCCTGTTTGATGTAATAATTTTTCTGTTAATGGATTTGATATATTATTTTACTTGCTTATTATGTTATGGAAATTTAATAAAAAAATGTTTTACAGAATTGCTGCCATTTTAGGTTGTGATTTAGTGATTTTTAAAATTTTCTGCCTTGTGTTTGATTAACAGAACAAGAAGGAAAGAAAGAAGGTGAGAGAGGTGGGGATTTTGAAGAAGGATCCTGATGTGATCAAGGAGCAAATAGAGAAGTTGGATTTGATGAGTAAGTTTTTGTCTACTAATTATTTGAAAATCTATCTCATTTGATTACCTGCTGTAGCACAATTTATTAGCCGTCTTGAATGAAACTTTGTTTCCTTTGTTTTTTTTTTTGGGTGAAATTGACTATAGTAGAGTGTATACATGTTATGTTGTATTTAGCTAATATGAATGTTTAAATATAGGTCTTATTTCTAAATTGTATAGGCCATAAAATATGAAGATACTACAGCATAGAGAGAAGATGCTACCTTCAGTTTGATCTTGAATGCTAGATTCCTCCAAAGCTATGCTACCTTCAGTTTTATCTTATGCTAAATGCACATCATTGCTGCGTAGCCAATTTAATATTTCCCTTTCCTGCTGTTCTCTCTGACATTCCATAAACTCAAGTGCTGTTTTGGGCTGTTTAGCATCAGCTGCATGACCCTTGCAAAGCATTGTGTAGTTTATGAGAGTTTTGAGTTAATAACTGTACAGCTCAGCTTATGGCCGTGAATTCCAATATAATGACCCAAATAGAGGATGCAAGAAAAGGGGGGGTTGGGTTGGATTGGGGTGTACAATCATTTCTGCCTGTGTGTTCTTCTGTGTATAATCAAATGCACTGAACATAGAGCAGCTATCTGTTATGGTGTATAATCAAATGCACTGAACGGAGAACATCTATCTGTTATGGTGTATAATCAAATGCACTGAATGTAGAACATCTATCTGTTATGGTGTATAATTGACTCCAAATGTAGAACATTGATCTGTTATGGATTCTCTTTTTTCATGAAAGAAAATTTTTGGTTATTATGAAACATTGAAGCTTCTAGTTTGTCATTTTCTAAAAGTGAGCATGAAAGAAGATTTTCTTACAGTATATATAGTTCTGAGCCTCTCTGGTTGTTGTGGTAGCTTCCCTTTGTTATGCATCAGTTTCAACTAGTGCTCTTCTTTTTTCTGCCTAGATGGTGTGCTCTAGACTATGCCTTTTCTACATCTAATTTGAAAATAAAGTTTGGTTTGGCAGCCTTTTCAATCTAAACTTGTTTGTATGCTGTTGATTGTTGCAGAGGCTGATGGTGCTTTGGACAAAGCAAGAAAACACAAAAAGAGACAACTTGAGGATACTCTTAGCCTTGTTATAAAGAAGAGAAGGGTAATGGTTATAATGCCATTTTTTCTGCTCCTCCTCCATTCATTTTTAGCTGTTCAAAAAATTAGAAGAGTAGTCAAGTAATTCAAGTTTGAAATGTTCAAGAATCTGGGAAATAACCTACATTTGATGCATGGTATGCATATGCAATCATTGCACCTTTCATAATAGGTCAATGAATAGCTGAGAGCTTTAACATTTCTGTATATATGTGCATTTTTTAAATAACATCAGTTGTACTGCTGTGATAACCAGTTTTCTGTACTCTCTTGGACAGGAATATGAAGATAAAATGAAGGAGAAGGGTGAAACCCCTGTGATGTTCAGGTGAAGTAGCTTCTCTTATATTATCCATTTCTGTTCTTGTCCATTAATCATTAGGGTTTACACGTCTTCCACCCATTGACAAACTGCATTTTTGTCCTCTGCTGCAGTCATTTGGGCCCTCTTCGAAGAAGGACATCTGCAGAAGAAGAAGAAAGAGCCAGGCATCCAAAGCCTGAAGTATGTCCGGCTGCCTTTAGTTTTACTTTTGTGAATTAGTTCTATTTGGTCTTATAATCACTCACCAAAAATTTATTATTGCAGGACTCCGTGTACTATCACCCAACTATGAATCCTACTGGAGCCCCACCACCTGGAAAGCCTCCCATGTATAAATCATCCATAGGTCCACCCCCTCTAATTTTTCAGCTTTATGATGTGTTGTTGGAATTATGTGGAATTTGCCTTTTCTAACTTGACTGTTGACTTTGGCCTGCAGGACCCCGGATTCCTTTATCTGGTGCTTCATCCTCCACAGCTGAATCAGAGGATGCTGCTTTAGCGGTACCTCCTCCCTTGCCAGAGAGCGGGGAATTAGGCCCCAGTGATGGCTCTGCTATACCTGCTTTGTTGCCCCTACCTCCTCCACCTCCATTGCCACCAATGCCTGCAGCTCCAAGCTTGGGCATGTCATTACCCCCACCCCCTTTACCTCCACCTCCTCCAGGTCCTCCTCCAAAGGATCAGGTTTCAAGTCACATCTCTGTTCCCCCACCTCCACCCCTCCAACAGTCTGCTCAACCGCCACCACCACCTGGCACAAATGAAAGTGGGAGTGAGACCACTATATCTGCAGTGTTAGATGAATCATCCTCCAAGGATAATGCTCAGGTGAGCTCTCTTACTTTCTTTATGCATGCTGTTAAAAGCGGCATAAACCTGTTAGAAACTTTACACTGCATGGATCTCCTGAAGCACAAGTTTTAGAGGTTAATGGACAAAAAAGAAATGATTTGTACTTGGTGGACGGAAAAAACATATGCATGTACTTGGTTGGCTAGCACCAACAAAAGGTGTATCTACCCAGTTCAAATCTCAAACCAATCTAAGGATATGAAATGGATGTTCTTGTACTAATTTTAGTGTGGAATCAACTGTTTGTTTAATTGTAAACTAGTTACAATCAGAGAACTTATAAAATTCCTTCACTGTTCAGAACTGACCAGTGCTCTGATTTCTCAAATGCTTTTCTGGAAGCCTTTTTTTTAATTCTTTTGCATAGGAAAAATTGTTCTAGGATTTTATTAGGAAAGATCATTCTGACTAATAGGACATCTTATTTCTCTCATATAGGTACCTGCTTCACTCCCTCCACCTCCTCCAATTGCAATGCAGCTGAAGTCTGCTAATAGTCTTTCTGAAGGCACTTCAACCGAAGCTGATGCCAATACTGCAGCAACTATGGATAACCTTAAAATGGTTCCGCCCCCACCTCCTCCTAGGCAACAACCTCTAGCACCCGGACAAGCCTTAACTCCAACTTTACAGCCTGATGTTTTACCCCCAGGCATATCACGTTTCCCCCCACCTCCACCTCCACCAAATGTGCGGCCACCATTATCTTCTTCTGGAATTCCTGGACAAGTGGCTCCTCCAGGGGTGATGCTCCCATTAATTCCCAGACCTCCATATGGTCCTCCACCTGGACCTCCTCCAATGATGAGACCACCTCTACCACCTGGTCCTCCTCCATTCTTTCAAGAAGATGCTGCAAATAGGACACATGTTCCTCAGAAACCATCTTATGTAAAATCTGCTGCATCCACTGTTGTTAAAAGGCCTCTAGCACAGCACACTCCAGAACTTACAGCTATGGTGAGTTTGATTTTTCCTTGTCAGTTCTCTTTTCCTTGTTCAAATTAAAAACTATGCTGCTCTGCCTGATCAATGTACACTATAGAAGGAAAACATTTGTGTAGTTGCAATTTCTTTTCCTGCAAAAGTGCAACCACAATGCAGCACACTCCAGAATATATGGTTATAGTGAGTTTGATTCTCCCATCAGTTGTCTACTGTTAGAGTATCAATTGTTATTAATTTTCAATCCTTGGACAGCTTCCTGATGTGACTGCTGACTAGTAACTATGATACGTGGATGTGAACACCCTGTCCTAGATTACACAAGGACAATTTTCATACTCCTTGTCCATATAATCTTATAGCACCAAGTTAGAATTAGCTAGAATATTGCCACATCCCTCACTTATCTTCTGCTTTGAAACAACTTTATATTTCTCTGGAAGGGTAAACCTTGTTGTCCGTTCTAATCTAATTTCACCAGATTTCTTAGAAACTCAAGCCTAACTTTTGGTCTGCATTCAGGTTCCTGCTTCAGTTCGAGTGAGGAGAGAGGCTGCTATCCCTAAACCAAAACCAAAGGCTGTAACCTCGACAACAGCAGTAGCCACCAGGTCAGCAGCTCCAACCACTGTGAAGCCAGATTCAACTAACTCATCATCAGCTCCAAAGTCTAAGAGCATTGATGACTCATACACGGCCTTTTTAGAGGACATGAAAGCACTAGGTGCACTTGATAGTTAAGATCATTATATCCGGTGAGAGCATCAAAGGCAGGGGGGCAGGGAACAAACGTGTACAGGCTACTGTGGTTGATCCGGGGCTTGAGCAGAAATATTTGGTGCTGCCATGGCCTTGGTGCCGACACAACTGTTCTGTTCCGGAACATCTCATTGTATCATCAATGCTTTAGTTAACTATTTCTGAAAATATTAAAACATCTTGATTACTGAGGTGGGTAACTCGGGCCAATTTTTCTTGAGCGACAATGGATATGTTAACTTGGAGGATGGTGGAAGCTGTACTAGATTTAAGATTAGTATTCGCTTAATCATTTCATTTGCTGTTCCTTTTCTAGTTTGGTTTCCGTTTACTCTTCATTTTCAACATTTGACAGAGATGTGTTTAAATTGTATGATGCCTCATTGATAAATCAGTTGCAGCAAGGACCTTGGTAACTGCCTGTTCTGCTCCTTTGTTGTTCTTTTCTCCCATGTCGCAAAGAAATCGCATATATTTTGACTTCCTAGTTTTGTCTCTCTTTTTTTATTAAAATAATATTTATTTTATTTTATTTTGAACATTAATATATTAAAAAAATAAAAATAAAACATTAAAAAAATTATTTTTTAAAAAAATCTAAAAATTTCATGAAACTCTGGTTACCCCCAGACCAAGCATAAAGGGTGAATAATTTTGGTCAAGAATAGAGGTTAATTTTCATGTCGGCATATCTATCTGCATATTTTGAGTCGATTATCAATTATCTTTTAAAGAAAGCCCAGTTCCTTATAGGTTCATCTTTCTTAGACATCATCTATATATATATATATATATATATATATATATATATATATATATATATATATATATATATATATTTGTATGCACTCGGCATAATCACTGCCTGGGCCTTGATTACGTATTGGTTTCAGAAGAGAGGTCCTTTGCATGGGCTGGGCCTGTAAAACAAACACACCACTATCTACTATGGGTGCTAGGATAGTTCCAATCACAAGCTGTGGCATGCTTCCTCCACTAGCCAAACAGACTGGGCAGAAATTTTTTGCAGGGATTGCCTTTTCTGCGTATAGAAAAGAGGGGAAAAAAAAGGAATTAGAGAGAGATGGGGAAAGCTACAAGAATTACTCAGATTCTTTTCTTGATTACATTTTTATCTAAGCAAATACTATCCCAGGTATTACTAATCCTTAATTAATCTCACAGTACTTGTGTCTCTTCTGTGTCGTTTTGGCTGTGGAAAGAGTGATTTGATGACTTATAGAGATGCGATTGTTTCTGTATATTTGACAGCAGAGTTGTAGTAGATATGATTTTGTAATGGGTTTTTGCTTCTTTTGATTTTAACCAGGTTTAGTCTTGAATTATGGTAGAGTCAATTTTTTTCAGGCATTGTTTTTTACACTTATTTGATGGGAAGCTGAAATTTTCGAGTTATGGATAGGCCCATTTGGATTATGAAATGATTGAGTTAAGTTAATTTTTGTTTGATTCTGTGTATGATCAGTGGAGATCGTTTGTGTTAGTTGGTACTGTTTTTTAATGCTTTGATTAAAAGTTGTGTTAATGATTTTAAAAAATTGTTTGCTCGTGTTGGGGTTTTTCTTCTTTTTTTTCTTATCTCTGGCAGGATGTTGGAGAACATGTGCCTGCGAGGTTAGTGGATTGTTATTATTTATATAGAGATATTGCTGTGATTTTGTTTTGAAGTTTCACGTCTAATGTTTGTTATTATGCTTGTGTTTAGAACTGTTAACCAAGAAGAAGGGCATGCACACAAAGTACATTGCTCTAGAGAAAGAAGCAGGGCTGCCTGGCAAGCTATAGATGAGGTAACAGGGATTGTTTTCGTCTTGTGCTTTTTGAGATCAACACCTTGTGGAGATATCATTTGCGTAGCATTTGAGTTGTTTGTCCCTCCTTGTGGTGTAGTATTTGATGCCATTTGTGGAACGCGAGCAGTATCAGATTTCGAGTAAGTGTAGGCTTCATCCGAGCAATGATCTATTTAGAGACCAAGAGGAACACAAAATTCATGTGGACATAAATGAATGGAAGTGTGGATACTGTAAAAAACATTTCCGTGCTGAGAAGTATCTCGATCAACATTTTGACAACAGGCATTACAATCTCCTTAATATTGTATGTGGATTCTGGTCCCTTGTCTTCTTAAGTGACTTTGATGCTTATTCTGCATGATGCTTCTTGTCTTCCTCTTTTATTGTAAAGAATATTATATTGTGGATGATATTTGTTGGGGTGGGGGGTTGTAGAGGAAGGGGCATGGTGAAAGAAACACTACAGATCTTAACATAACTTCTAATGAACTCAGAGTGATGGCAAGTGCTTGGCTGATTTATGTGGAGCTTTGCATTGTGATTTCATGATGGATTCCAAGTCAACTAAGACCAAGTGCAATCCTGCTGCTGTTGCAAAGAATCACCATCTTTGTGAGGTTGCTTCTGACTGCTGTCATTTTCATCATGGACTCTGATTCTTTCCACTAATGTCCATTGTACTTTGTACAGAGTCTTGCAGATAGCTGCTTTCCTCTCAATCAGGGCCCTTCTGCAAGTCGCCTGCATGGTATGAAGATGTTATATAGTCTTTGTGCTTAAGTTTTGTGACATCTTATGTTATTGCGGACTGAATTCTTTTATTTGTTCTAGAACCATGTCTGATGTCTAATACATGCACTGATTTCTCTTACTTTACAATGTTGTTCTCACTTGCAGAATTGTTTTTGCACCAATTTTGTGATGCTCACACTTGCTCAGGGAAAAGAAAACTTTTTCCTAAGGGTGGCAAGGTAATGCTTTTTTCTGAACAATAAGTTTAAACCAGACGGGCCACCTCAAAACTTTAAAAAAAAAACTTTTGAAATGCATCCATGTTTCTAGCTATTTTGTTCTTTCAGACTGTATAAAAATTCTGAACCTACAAGTGAATAAACCTAACCATAATTTGTGAGTCCTCTTTTGGATGCCTGCAAATTATAAACTATTGTGCAATTGGTTTATGTTGTATATCCACCAGAAAATTAACGTATCCTACATCCATGCTAGCCTTTCTTGTATTTTCTCCAAAAAAATAACCTGTAAATTATCTTTTGGATGTCAGAGGTAGAAGATTTTTATGCTGAGCCATTTACTTACTTTCCTCCTCTTCTTATTTGTGCAGAAGAAAACAAGCGTATTCTACCTGGCTATTTCAATTCTGACTATGATGATGATCCCCCTATTTTATCTCATTGTTTATTTGCATCAATGGTACCATTCTTAATTTGAGGGTTTTTTTTCCACTATTTTCTGACTTTATAAAACAATTTCATACACCTTTTATCCCTCTGCAGTGAAATGAGGAAAGGAACCCAAGAGCTAAGGAGAATCTCAAAAGTTGGAAGGAAGACGAAGCCGTCATAGTTAGTGGTAATGTATTTTTTCTCATTTAGAGCTTTGCTGAGTAGAATTTAAGGTTTATTCTTAAATAATGATTAAGGTAATGACATTATTGATTGTCAATCAGTGGATCAAGCAGCTACTAGAGTTTTCTTATTCATAAGCTATATTTGAAAACTCCCTACAGTTGACTACATAGTTACATTTGTGCTGATGTTTTGCCTTTTTGTTTTGGTCATGACACGAGTCATTGTTTTTGTTACATTGCTGCCATTAAGTTTAGAAGCCTGTTTTAACAACAGGTGGTGACTGTATTGCCTAACCTCTCTCCTCTTTGACTCCCAATAGCAGGTTAGGCTCCTCGAATCACCATCTGATGAAGAAATGGAGGATGAGGATACGAAGATGAATGATTGTAAACAATTGTTGACTCTCCCCTTGAAGGGCCCTGTGTAAATTTACAAGTCCTCTGAAGGTCTAAACCAATGGAGAAATGAATTGCATAAGAATATCTGCAGAGAGCTAAAACTCGGATGAATTTCCATCAAAATTATTGGTGGCACCCATTACTCACGATAGGGGCATCAGTTGACAAAAACATGAATTGTATACAACTTGCTATTCAAATTGATCAACCATACATTCAGTACTTGCGAATTGCATCCAATATAGAATGCCAGAAATTTGGACATGCTTGTATCATAACCCCCACCAAAAAAAAAAATTATGTTTCTACGGTTTAAACAGAATGGGGAAAAATAATCGATGGATGGGGGTTCAGATTTATAATTTTGCATATCAACTAAAAGTTAGAAAAGGTAGCTTGATGCAAGCACAAAACTCGATTGCAAAACTCTCTAAGCTCCTTTGTAAACACTTGTTCGGCTGCTTTTGTGCAACTACTAGCAGCAAGTGGCATATTAGAGTTTTAGCTTATCTCGGGCAGTTTTCTTCTAAAGCTTCTATCCCTAACAACCTGCATGTTTCTTTCTTGCTTTTTCTGGCGTGGCAAGGAAATGTCAAATCATGAATATCCTTGATGGTCTAATTGCCCCTTTCTCCCATATAACTTGAAACAGTATTCTCTTCTTCTATTTCACCACCGTGTTTTACCTAGTTCTGCCATATACAGAAGTTGAAATGTCATTCTCGATGCCATGTGTGCCCGAGACTCAAAGCAACATGGCATATCCCACAAGGGTTTTGCACCTCATTTACCTTTTGCCCACTACACAAGATTGCCACAGAGAATGATGAACTGTTTTTGGTATAAAAAAATGCCATCCAGCCTCTGAGATCATCTGCAATGGATTCACTGGCAACAAGTTCGATGTTCTGCAAAGGACTGCAGTTCTGGGGATCTATGACCCTAAATGCAAGTGATATCAATTCATTTTATAAAAGAATACCGTCTGGATCCCTGAGCTGGATACAAGCTAACCCCTTTGCAATCTCATCTTCATTCAGAACCAAGGTGTTGAATTCATATGCAGTCGTGGCTCTTCGCTCCTCATCCAACACGCTCTATGTAAGGTTGATAGACCTTGCAGAGAGAGTAAACAAGGAAGCCACCAAATGCTTCTGCAAAAGACCTCAAATCGAGGCCTCTTGCAGTTCTAGGTGGGAGCATCACAGTATCCACAGCGAAGTCCTTAGCATGAACGTGTTTATTCCCGCAGCAATCTAGCATTCCATTCTCCAAATTCTCCACGTACTCTTTCATCTTCCTTGGCCTCGAAAATCTCATTTCACTGAGATAACTGCAGAACCAAGGACAAAACCATAGAAAGATCTGTGCTTCCAGCATGTATTGCTCTTGCATTCATACCCATCTTCATAATAGCTACTAACTTCCTAATGTCTGTAACCTGTACCAGTAAGAATCCTCGAAGTCATTCTATAATTCATACCCATCTTCATAATAGCTACTAACTTCCTAATGTCTGTAACCGGTACCAGTAAGAATCCTCGAAGTCATTCTATAAAACTTAGCAGACACTGCGTTTCGCGTAGCAAAGGAAACTCCCCTGGTGTGTACCTACAAAAACTCACAAGAATGATCTGAAAACCGAATACAAAACCAAAGGGAAATACTACACTATTTCCCAACATGAATTCTGTTACCTACAATTTTCCAAATTTTGTGCCTTGTTCAACCTGCAAATCATAAACAGACACGTGCCTAGGTCTATAGGGAACCTCAAACTCTCCTCCCACATTTGTGGAGTCTGGTGAGGGAGTGAAGAGATAAGATCAACGCTCCAATTCTCAAATCCACATGATCCCAAAATCTCAATTCCATCATAAACCTCCTTAATCCCATGCGCTTTCCCACAAGCTTTTAGCTACTCACAAGCCTGAACTCCTAAAGACACTCTATTCACACCCAGTGGCGGAGCCAGGGAGGGGCTGGCAGGGGCCGGGGCCCCTGCAAGGAATTTTTTTTCCAACCCCTCCCTTAATAATATTAATATATTTAATCTAAATAATAAAACAACTAATATTTTGGCCCCTTTTAATTCTATTTTCTGGTTCCGCCCCTGTTCACACCCAACCCCATCAAATCCTCAACTTTCCTATCATCAAAAGTCCCAGGATCCATTTCCATAGATATCTCAGCACCCTCACAAACCCCAAACTTCACTCTTAACATATCCAAAATCGATGAAACCATCCTTGGAGACACCAGAGGAGTCCCGCCACCAAAAAAACACGATTCAAGAGGCGGGCCGGTATCAAAACTCGACCTTGTCGAGCCTATTTCACGTTGAGGTAATTCAATATAGTTAGAGATTTGCAGGTCGGTTTCAGTTGGGTTTGTGGAGCCAAGAGCACCAATTGGGAAGTCAGAGTAGTGGCAGCGTTTGCGGCAGAAAGGGAGGTGAAAGCATGCTGAAGTTGGAGGAGGGTAATGTTGGTGAAGTGTTGGTGGTGTGGTCAATGAGGCATTTTGGTAAACAGGTTGTTGGGCTTGTCTGTACGTGTCGGTGGTGATTGTCAGCCATGGAAGTTTTTTGCGCATGTTGGGAGAATTGGAGTGAAGGTTGACTTTAGGATGGTTTGACTGGGTTTCGATCAGTGGTGCTTGCAGACCAGTGCAAGAAAATCAGACTAGAAATAGATTTTATATATATATATATATAGAAGCGACGGTTATTTATGTTGCTATGGTATGAATTCATTAGAGCTCGTTTCTGGCCGTTATAACTTCGATCATATTTTAGTTTTCAAAATCCGAATAAAATTGGATAACCATTGAAAATTTGGGATTGACAGTTATACCTTTAATATCATATTAATACTCGTAAATTCAATTTCGACTCTAATTATATATATATATATATATATATATATATATATATATATATATATATTGGTAAACCTATTAAAAAGCAAATTATTAATCCTTAAAAAATTATTTAAAAATCAAACATGTTTGTTAGGGAATCCAATTTAATCTTTTGGGTTAAAAACCAAAGGGCAAAGACTTGGGAACTATCATAATTTTGGTCGAGCATTTACTATAACTTCAGATTGAATACAATAGCTGCATTTCAAAACTCAAAAGTAGTGTCAATATATCCGATTCAAACCACCAGGTTTGTTTTATAATCCGAGTTGATTCCAAAAACTGAAAAGACAAGGATCCCACTCAGATTTTGAAACAACCAACAAGCACGCACTTCTTTCCTGCAACTTTTGAAAACCATTTTCTTCCGTTAAAAGAATTTGGGCTTTTCTGAGGATATGTAACAAACTCAAACTTACGATCAAGGGAAGCAAGGAATTCTACGCCAATACCTAGAATAACGTTACAAAATTTTAATGCATCACACGTTTAGGTTAAGAAAGGGATTTCACCATGTATGGCCCTTCCAGCTCGTAGCCCAATTTTCTATAGTAATGGCGGGTTCCTACTCCTGAAATAACAGCTATTTTGGTCGATCTATGCTCCATGCGAGCAATCTGTTCTGCCTCTTCCATCAAAAGTGTACCATAACCCTGCCAGAGATACAAATCAAAGTAGAAAATAATCCTGTAAGCAACTATTTTCCATGCTGAAGCATTTACACTGCAGATTTAAGTGGTAACCCAGCAAATTGTTCCAAGAATCCTTGTTTCACCGATTGTTAATATAACGGCAATATCGTGTTACCTGGTGTTGCAGCTTCTCTGCATCACGCCCATGAACAGGAACTGCAGTTCCATAAACATGAAGTTCACGAACAATAGAGCACTTCCCCGTAAGCTCAGGGCAAGTAACGTTGCGGCCACATTTTCGTAAGCGCAGTAACCCAACAAGAATATCCTGTGAGCAAAGGAGTTTAGTTAATACCAAGCAAACCTTCACCAATAAATTAAGTTAACAATTAATCAGAACAAAATCCCTCCATTATTATCAACAAAAACTCCTTCAAGACATTCCAATAGATACTGCAAACCTATAAAGACTTCACTTCCCTCTCAATTACAGACAACAAAAACCCCTTTTAACATGCCAAACAATATTGCAGTCTTCAAGGGATTAAAGACCAATGATATATATAATAAAAAAGAAAGGGACCATTTTGGCAACAAACCATCCAATTTTCATCCACAAATAGATATTAGGATTTACAGATAATAAAATATGCGGAGCGCTACACACACAAGCCAGCCAACCGACCTGAACAGGCATGCACTCAGTGACTCATGTATGCATAACATGTCCCAAAATACCTGGCGTGTATCCTCGTAGGAGAGAAATGTTTCCCAGCCTTCATTGGCTGTATAATCACGGCGAACGAGTTGAACTTCTTCTGGCTTAATCTTGTGATGAATATCCTATGGGCATAAAGAGGCGCTTGTTAGAAACTCAAAGTATTACAGCCAGTAGTAAAAAACCTGACTTGATGGTAAATAACCTCTTCATTTACCTGGATTCCAGCCTCACGTGTACGGACATCACGGCATTTCAGGCCCAAGTCATCCATCCGAGCTAAGGCTAACTCCCTAAGATTTCCTTTCTCAACTCCAGATGTAACCAAAGGCATAGGAATATCCCGTTGAACTCTATAAACTCGTGTCCAAGGGGGTACCATGGCTAGGATCCTTGCTACAATATCCACAAGTTGCTCAGGTGGATAATTTCTGTACCTGCAAAATTGAATCAATTATAATCAGTCATTCTGCTTGAATCCCATGTGTGCGCACACAAAGAACAACAATGCTCTACCTGCCAGTTTTCCATAGCTCATAAAGCCCAGTTCCACGAATTACAAGTGTAGGATAAATTTTGAGCCCGTCAGCTCTAAAAGAAGGACTCTCGAAGAACTCTCGAAAACTTTCCAAGTCCCTCTCAACCCCTACATTTGGAAGATCAGGCATCATATGAGCAACAACCTACAGTGGAGAAATATAGTGGAGACAAATAAGCAGAGGAAAAACATAGCTAGATCACTAAGCAAAATGCATAAAAGACACAAACATTTGTTGCATTGAGCATAAGCTTAACATGGTATAAAAACAAATCCATGTTACAGTTAAAAAATGGCAGGTTTTTGAGTGAGAGCATGATGCATTTTCAAAACTGTTCACTGTTATCCAACTCAAAGAGAAACTAATCATACATCATGTTACATGCCGTCTCAAATTCATTAAGATTACTTGCATTAAATTACAGGGCACTGCACAGTCCACACCTTAAAACCAGCATCCTTTGCCAAGCAAAAACAATCAGCCACAGCAGCTACCGTGTGTCCTCTATTAGTGTCTCGAGCAACATCCTCATATGTGCTTTGAACTCCAATCTCCAATCGTGTGCACCCATATGAAAGCATTTGGCGTAGATGAGGACCAAGACAATAATCTGGCCTCCTGATATATTAACAAGATAAACAACTTTTTCTAGGAAAAACAAAATATAATGCTATTTGTGCACATTAAACCATCAGTACCAAGTAAAGTTTCCAACCACATTCTGACAATTGCTACTTGGAACCAGTTAGATTAAAGTGTTGGTTCAATTGTAAAACATCTCAATTAATCACCTAAAACCATCACCCTTTTAATGTTCTCACATGTTCTGTACAACAGAGTAATGAAGACACCAAATGATATCTTCCAAACCAAGCAATACCCTAAACCCTCGCACACTTCAAGAATCAGCATGTAGTTATTGAAACATTCTAGCTTCAGAACTTGAAGAAACAAGAAAACAAGTTGGACAGTCATAATCATCTTGAATTTTTTTTTGGGGATTTAGTATATCAGTAAGAAAACTTATGCAAAGTCCAATTCACATCCAACAATGTTCATATGGGAATGAAATTTTCCATTTTTAAAAAAATTCAGATTATGACTCACGTTTCAATCGTCATGCCAATGCACTTGGTTGCACCATGCTCAGAGTAGGCAACTGCCTCTTCAACATTGGCAGAAGTGTGCCCTGATAAAGCATCGTGAAGGTTCCTTATAAAGTAATCACGGTAATCCGCTGGCAATGACATGAAAGTACCACCCATTAATATGAACTCAACCTGAAAACATATAAGACATTAATCAGAAGTTGACTGTGGGTGCTTTTGAACAAATCCGACCACTTAAAACAACAAAACCAAACACTTAATATAAAAGCAGAGAGCACTCAAACCTTATCTACGCTATGACCCAGTCTCTTAAGCTGATCAATCCTGCTTCTAGCCTGGACATATGGGTTATATCTGAAACCAAAAATAAAGCACGTAAATAAATGCTTTAATTATCATAAGAAAAGTTAAGTATCAGATATCATGAAAAACATTAACCCCTTTATGATTGGCGAAAACAGAAATCAGTGAGTTGATGGCCCAGGCAATCTGAGAAGTTAATACTTCTAACTAGTCAACCTCACATGTATAACACAGAAAGATACAACTACTCGTGTTTAAGTATCCAAATTTAAAAATCAAAATGGTCATATAGTAATTTCATGATTTTGAAACTCAACGAAGACTGTATAAGAAATGACAAGGAAACATTTCCTTTTGCCTTTCATATTCACAGTTTTGGATAGATTGAAAAACATGATGGTTGAAACCAGGCCGTTGAACCTAGAGCGAGGCATCAGACAGCGACATGTTACCCATCAAATCCAATTTCAGTGCACTCTACCAAGCTACCTTCGTTCTTTATCACCAAACACAGATAATTAAGCTATAATCTAGTTGCTTTGTGCAAAAACTGCACTAATGTGGAAAACAAAATAAAAAGGCACCATTTTAATCAACATGGTCGACTAAAACCCCAGAGATGCTTCGAAGAACAAGCACATAAAATATGATACTTGTGCGAAAATCTCAATTCGAATCAAGCTCAGTGCAGTCTATTTATTGCACTATCTCGTATCAAGTTCTAAAATCAACAGAGAGACATTTACTGCACACGGCAAAAATGAAAGGCATTAAAAATTTAACCATACAGAAACTAATAAAAGATTAACTTCCTTATACTATATTTGCACCAGCTAATCAAAATAAGCTACAGAATAAATAAACTATCTTCTTCGACTGATCTACTATTATGACACTAAAAGTAATACAGCTTTTCGAAAAGTCCACGCATAGATAATTTACAATTCTGCTGCTGAAACCCTACCTAGCTCGAATCGCACGCATACTGGTAGGTTCATAACCAGTATACGACTGCGTACTGTACTCAAAATCTGAGTCCGGTCCACCAGGACAGTACACACAAATATTCCCCGTCGTCGCTATATGCGGGCACCGGTGAGGCTTCGACATGACAGCAACAACTGCAATTCCTGATGCCGTGCGTACCGGTTTGGCTCGGAGTTTCGGTAGCAGTGACTCGCGGTCAGAATCCGGCAACGCTGCGATCATCTCGACGAGTTTTGGAGCACGTGCGAGGCCGTATTTGCGACACGCGGCAGATTTTAGCGCGTTAAGATCGACGGTTTGGTTTTTTCGTGAAAGGTCTACCATGGAATTGACGATTTCGGCTATGGCTCGCACTCTAGCTTCTTCTTCGGTTAGTCCGTGAGGTTGGTAACCGCCGCGACCAGGTCGCGGGAGTTTTTTAGTTTCGGTAATTACTGCAGTTGCCATTGGAGAGAAGGGGAGGAAGGGGAGAGGTGGGATGCGCGCTGAGAAGAAAGGGAAAAGAATCACTCGGTTCTATGAAGAACCCGTTTGGCTGTGAGGAATAAGCTCCCCGTGTTTGGTAACCAGTAATTAAAATGGGAATGAGTTTTTCTTTAAAAAAAATAAGGATAGGTTAGTCTCTGGTGTTGTTTCAGGGGGTGGTGGCATTGCTAGGATTTTTAAAAAATTATGATGATTTTCAAAACCTTGTTATGGAAGGCGGCCAAACCACAGACTAGGCAACATGGAGCCGGGTGTTTTATTGTGCACCCAAAAGTCCTAGACTCATTTGACCGTTCACAGCCCTCCTTTTCCTTCCAGATTCAAGCAGTTGTGTTTTTTTTGTTAGAGTCATGTTTTAATCTGTGTTTTAAAAATCTTTTATTTTTTATTTATTTAAAATTAATATATTTTTAATTTTTTCAAATTATTTTAAATAGTTAATATTAAAAATGATTTAAAAAAATAAAAAATTATTATTAACATGTATTTTAACATAAAAAATTATTTAAAAAACAATCGAATTTACATTGTTAAATAAATTTTTAAAATTAAAATTATTTTATATATTAATTTTTATATTTTTTTATTATGGAGCCTGTCATAAAAATATTAAAAATATTATGATAATAATTAAAAATCAGAATTTGAGGTTACCATTCGAAAATTGAAAGATGAATGATGAAGATCGACGTAAAAATTAATATATTTTCATTTAAAGCATGGAAACTTCAATGTCGTTCCTCGAGTATTTTTTTGTATTTTATCCCTGTTTTCTAGTTTTTTACATTTTGGTTATATAGATTTTATTTTTTGTTATGTTTTGTCCCTGAAAGTTTAGAAATACAGGAGAAAGTTACTGGAGAGTAAAGAGAAGATATAAAACATTCAATCAGCCACATCCTAGACACAGAGAAGACTTCAACGAGGGTTATGTTGAGAAAAGTAAATCAGGACTTGTAAAGTTTTTTTTAATTCAATTTAATTTTTGTTTTTTAGAATGTTTAAATGATATTTTAAGGTCAAAAGTAGATTTATTAGACGCCCTGCAGTTTTTTTATAAGAAAAAACAAATTAAATTTAAGTTTTTAGATGTTTAAAAACTTAAATTCTGATTTTCTTGGATATGATTATAAATTGAAACAATAAATAAAAAAAGTTTATCCATACAAACAACATACCATTTACTTTTTTACATGTATAAAAAATTTATTTGTTTTGAATTTTTAAATTTAATTTTGAATTAATATCTTTCCGCTTAACAGCATTTACTTATACAGACTACATGCTGTTTGCTTTTATATATATAAAAAAAATTATATGTTTTAGGTTTTTTAATTTAATTCTGAATTAGTATCTTTCCTCTTATTTTTTGACCTATCTCGTTTAACTATTGTTTTCGTAGTAATTAGTCTTCCAGAGGTTTCTAGAATTTCACAATACCTTGAAAAGGTTACTGAGATTTACCTTGAAGTTTTTTTTTCAAAAAAAAAATAAATAGATCAATGGTGTTTGTATAATGCATTTATAAGATCGAGAATTACATATAATTAGCAGCCAGACTAAACCTCAGCGATAAATACACGATATAAAAAATGAAAAGGACAGTGTATTTTTATATGTTTTTTATTCTTTTACGAAGATGAACTTCCTGCCATGATTTTTATTTAACTTCTAAAGCTTTTTCTAATTATTATTTAATGTATTTTAATTAATTGTATTAGAAGCGTACATTATTTTTTAATTAGTAAATTTTATAATGCTAGAAAAAGGATTCACAAAACCAACACTTTATTCTCTTACATTATAGATTAGCTCGAATATCACCCCCAACGTAGCACGTATACACCGCTTAAGTTTTTTGGTCATGTAGATTAAAAGGTTTCTTCGCCTGACAATGAGACGGTAAACATTTCTAGTCACCTTCTGATGGAGCCCACTACTTTATAACCATTACGCTCGTCTTTGGAGAATGACCCGGAAAAGAATTTGATTTATAAAATTGCTGGCTCAACTCATAGATTATTACATTAATTTTGAACAGTTATTTTATTTTATTAAAATAATATCATTTTATTTTAAAAAACTCCTGGTGTTGACCAAACCTTATTTAATTTTGATTTTATTAATTCAATTCAGTCCTAAATCAACATATCATAACTTTTTTTTAAAAACAATTAGTTGAAACCATACTTAAATTATACTCTATATCACAAATTAAATCAACTTATTAGATTAGAAACTTTGTTAATATTGTAATGAAAGTTGTTCTTTAAATATTTTTTATTTTAAAATATATTAAAATTATTTTTATTTATTTTTAACATTAATACATCAAAACAATCTAAAAATATAAACAAAATAATTTAAAATAAAAAAATAAACAAATTTAAAGGGTCATGACTATACTTTATCTGTATCAGACATTACATGGAAGGTAAAATATTGTGTAAACGACACCGTTTGAAGATGACACTTTTATATATAAATAAATATAAATGTTAATGATACATCATTATAATTCACAGGTGAAAAAGTATTAAAAAATATGATAATGATAATAATTATTTTTAAAAAAATTTATTTTTAAAAATTTATTTTTGATATTAATAAGTTAAAAAATATAAAAATATTAATTTAAAACAAATAAAAAATATAAATTTCATTTTAAAATATTTTTAAAAACTACAAAAACAAATAATAATTTTAAATATGTCTAGTAAAGGTAAGGCCATGGCCAAATAATAGATATGTCGGGTCTTGCAAAAATTGTGGGAGTTAATAACAATTCTCTCATGGCTTCTCTTGTCTTGATGAGTTGATGTTAACATGGATTTTTTTAAAAATAAAATTAATGTGGGTGTTCGGGTCAGTTTTCGCGCACCACAACTAATTCTATGGATCCTGAAGTTAATGATCATGTAAGTCTTCAGTAGCCATTATATGAGCAATCAAGAATTTAAACCTAAGATCACACAGGGAAAAAATCTCTTAATCTCAAGTTTTTACTATTCAACTATCACCTAGATTCTTAAGTTAACAGTAATTTTTTTTTTTTATTTACGTGGGGTATCCGGGCCAACTTACACGCAGCACGATTAATCCACGCGGCTCACTAAAGATCCTGCAAGTTCAGTGAACAAGCAAGGCATTACGGGGATAACAGACGTGCATAGTAAAACTCGAACTCAGATATAAAAAAAAAAAATAAGTTCCTTTCATCGCTAGACTAAACCTTACTTTCGAGAGTAATTCTTTTGACTGCCTTGGTTGGAAGTTGGAAGTTGAAAGTCGATAAAACACATGAATTGGAGTCGGTGAAGACCATGAATGCTAATCACATATAGCAAGCTTTTTTGAAGCAAAATAAAAAATAAATACATGCACGCCTTTTCTTTTACATGCATTTTGTGCATATATTTAACTAATCTATTTTAATTAATATAAACTTAAATCGAAAGAGTAAAAAATGATAAATAAAAAAAAGAGTTAGATACCTAGGTCTTGGTGGCCAAGTAAACCCGACCTAAAAAAGAAATTGCCACGCTAATGGACCTAAAGGTTAGGTTCTTGCACCTGATTTTGTAATTTTGTTTCTTACTCCAACAACGAGTGGACAATAAATAAATAAATAAATCAACAAAGTGTCGCCTACTTGCCCAACCTTTTATCATCGAGAAGGGGTTAGAAAT
This sequence comes from Populus pruinosa, assembly GCA_026413675.1. Lineage (NCBI taxonomy): Eukaryota > Viridiplantae > Streptophyta > Magnoliopsida > Malpighiales > Salicaceae > Populus > Populus pruinosa. The sequence goes on from CM048606.1 coordinate 15,686,756, forward strand.
TGAGCATGTGTTTATTTTATTTATTTATTTATTTAGTTTTATCTATAAATATATAATAAATATTCTTATAATATTAAATAAACTAATATATTATTTTAAAATACTTATAAACCTGCCAAAAAACAAAACATTAAGACAATAAAAAATCTTCACTTAAGCTTAATTTATTTTCTCCAGTAAGATAAAGAAAAAAAAATATTTTGATAAATTTTTTTTCATCAAATACTATATATTAAAATAAAAAATGATAGTCTTTATAGCTGGAATGTGACTAATAACTTTCTTAGTTATTTTTTAATAACTTTCTCTCTCTTTTATTATTTACTAAAAAATTAAAATAATAAATAAAATAAAATTTCAGACCAAAACAATATAGAAAATAACCCCCCTCAAAATTTACTTTTTTTTTTTATAATTAAGAACTTTTTTTAACACCGCAATAGTTAGGTAAAAAAGTTCATTAGGCTCAATTTTGAAATAATGAACTGCCCAAAAATAAAATATAAAAAAAGATTTAAAAACTAAAATAAAAAACATAAAGTTTTATAAAAAAATACTTTGTTATAATCCTCAATGTCATGTTAAGGTATACACAATTAAAATACTATTATAGTGTAATGATCCTTTTGTAATTCAAAAAAAATATTTGTCTTTGAGTTTGAGATATTTTTATCTTTTTCATACAGTAAATTAGTTATTATTAATGTATTTGGGTTATTACTGACTTTTACATGCATTGATAAATAGTTAAATAATAAATAAAAAAACCCCAACCCAACAAAACTAACACTGTCTGTCGGGCACGGGTATTTTTGCCTTCTCCTTCTGCCAATGCTAGCTATTGAAAAAACAGAGAGGGGGGTATTCTGGTCACTAGAAGTAATAAAAAGAAGATCGATAGATCTGATCTCACCTACACGAATATAAAACCCGAGAGCGCCAAGACTTGGCGGCCGCTTAAAAAATTCAAAATTTCACTGAGGCCTCCCTCCATTCAAAGACGCCGAAAAACTCAAAATTCCTCAAACCCCTCTTTCCCACTCCCATCCGCTCTCTCCTCTCCCTCTGTCTCTCCCATCCTCTCCCTCCCCCCCTGTGTGTTTGCGTGTCTAGATCTGGGGATGTTAGGATCGAACCAGTGAAGAGGAGGGTTTCTCTCTTTCGTCAGGTAAGACTGTACTTAATTGAAAATCACCCTCTCATTTTCCAGGTATTTCCAGAACAAATCTCGTCCCTTTCTGTTTTCTTCCACTTGCTTGATGCATTGAAATTGCTGACTAAGTATTTTTTTCCCCTTTTAACCTGATGCCCAATTCGAAGTATTTAATCTCAAATCTGTGTCTACCCAATTTACCTAAAAATCATGAACTATTATTGCTTCTGGGATTTTTAATTTCAAATCTTCATTAGACCTGGAATAATAATAATAATTATGGTTAGAGAGCAAAGGGTAGAGTCCTTTTACAGCCGCCTCCGCGAATCTGTGTCAACTTCATCCCTTTCTCCTCTACTTATATTTCCCTCAACTTCTGATGCAGACTCCCTCTGTGCTCTTAAAATTATTTTCCACATTCTTGAATCTGATTCTGTCCGTTACGCATGCTATCCTGTTTCTTCCTTCCAAGAAATCCACAAATATGCTGATTTGACTTCACTTTCTAATGAACCCATTTCAATCCTGTTAGTAAATTGGGGTTGTCAGCGTGATTTAAGGCTGTTGCTCAATTTAGGCCCTGCTGCACGTGTTTTCGTGGTTGATAGTCACCGCCCCATCCATTTGCATAACTTGAATGACCAGAATGAGAGTGTGGTTATTCTTTACACGGGCGATGACGAGCAACAAGCTGATTTGGCTTATGATTTTAAAGTTTCGGAGTTGGCTAATGCGAGTGAGTTGAATAGTGATGACGAGGGGGAAGAAAACTCTGACAGTGAAGACGAGGAAGATAGTGAAAGTGAGGGAGATGAGGATGATGGGTCATCAAGGAAAAGGAGGAAGGTTTCTAATGAGGATGAAGCTGACCCAGTTCAGCTTTTTAGGAAATTGAAGAGGGAGTATTATCGCCGGGGTACTTTTCATGGAAAGCCCTCAGGGTGTTTGATGTATGATTTATCGCATTTGCTGAGGAAGAACACGAATGAGCTGCTTTGGTTGGCTTGTGTTTCGCTGACTGATCAATTTGTTCATGAGAGGTTGACGGATGAGAGGTACCTAGCTGGGGTCATGGAGCTGGAGCAACATATTAACAGTTCAGGGAATTTGGAGGCAGTTACTGTGGTGACCCTCAAAGATGGAACAAAGATTCGAGCACCTGAGTCTTCAAGGATTGCCTATGAAGATGAACCTAGACTTATGCTGTTGAGGGAGTGGAATTTGTTCGATTCAATGCTGTGTTCTTCATATATTGCTACAAAACTGAAGACATGGAATGACAATGGAATGAAGAAGCTTAAGCTTCTTCTTGCTAGAATGGGATTTGCCCTAGTGGATTGCCAACAAAAGTTTCAGTACATGAATCTTGAAGTGAAGAGAAAGATGAAAGACGAGTTTGAACGATTTTTACCCGAATATGGGCTTTCTGATTTTTACTACAGGAGCTTTCTGAGGCTACATGGGTACAGCTCGAGGGTGTCTGCAGCAGATGTTGTGTATGGTGTCACTGCTTTGCTCGAGTCATTTGTGAGTTCTGATGGGTCTTGTGCTTCTAAGCAGTTTGGGGTAGCTTATGATGCTCTGTCCTTGAACAATCTTGACAAGTTGAAAGCTGGAATGCAACAAGCGATCAAGGTCCAGAGGGCAATTCTTAGACAAGGAAGTGCAGCAATAACCAAAAGTGGTTCTATCAGAAGTGGAAGAAAGTTCAGGTGGGTGAAGCTTGAGGATTCAGTGGATACAAAACTGTTGGGATACCCCCAGGCTTTGACTAAATTCTGCTATTTTCTGATGGATGCTTTGAGAGAGAAAGGTGCCAGGGCAAAGCCTTTGATTTGTGCCTGCTTGTCGCAAGAGCTAAACAAGATGTTGATTGTTGGAGTTTGTGGGAAGCCTCGTCTTGGGGCAGTTCAAGGAAATGCATTTGGGATTGCTTTCAGAAATGCAGCTGAAGAGATTGGAGCTGAGTTCTTTCATGAGTTGTTTGAATCTTCATGGATTGTTTTAGACAAAGGTGTAGTTAATAACTTTATGATCAGATTAACTGAGAAACTGTGATATAAAACTGTCAAAGAAAAACTCTTGTTGTATTGTTCTCAGGAGAGGACCTATGTTTCTCTTAGTCCCCCCCCCCCCCCCCCCCCCCAATGTGTTTCAAATTAGTAAATGAGAAAAGAAAATTTATTTTATTCTGCCAATAATAGTTTCTTTCTTCTTTAAAAGCTGTTGTATTGTCATTTAAGTATTGCATTGACTATAGTAATTGCTGAAAGTAAAAATCTGTTGGCGAAATATATTTTGCATTAGGTAAATGCACTGACGTAGCAAATTATCCTTGTACCATCATAGCTGTTAATCGTAAAGATTTGGAGATGTTCAAGTTAATGTTCATCGTTCAAGCACTATGCTTTCGCTTTGACTTCCTTCTATAAGTTGCTTTTGAAGTAATGGGAGTATGATATAATGATAATGTTCATATATTGTGGAATGTTATTCAGTATATTATATTATGCGTGTTGCTAGTACAATGTACTCAACAGGGTACACTGGTTCTAGTGCAAGATCCATTGGTAGTGGTGGGTGGAGGGTGTTCTAGTAAGAGCTTCTGAGGTAGACCGGACAATAAGGCCTTATCACAGGTGATGATCTTAAATTCTTAGCTGTTCTTTCATGAGGTAGGCAATATGGACCACATGATGGCCTTGCCCTTTTGCACCTTGCTTTGGTTACTAGCCTGTCAAACCAAGTACTCAGCATCCTTTCTCTGATTTTGTTTGCGGCCACTTATCTGACTCTTTGAATATTGGAAGTACTCTTTTACCTGATGATTAACATGAGCACAGTGTAGCAACATTTTGATGTTTTCTTCAATTATCTCATTGACAATTAATCTTTTGATTAGTATAAGGTTTTTGGATCCTTGAGATATCAGAATGGCATATTAGTGTATTTATCCCAGATGTAGAAACTGTGGAGGTGATCCAACTTGAATTAAATGTGCATATTTTTAACAAGAGCTTGAAGAAATCTACCACTTATTACTGTGAGAAGTGCTCTTCGAGTGGTGACCAGTATTTTTCTCACTGAGAAGTACAAAAGCACAGTTTGCACAATTTTTTTTCTTAAGCTTAATGCCGCATGGAAACCTTAATGACTTTAGAAAAATAAGGAGATGTTGCTGCTTACTTTAGATCTAGAGGATGAAGAGAGGAAAATCAGCTTAATCAAATTCTCACCGGATTCCCACACTCAGTGCGACCTTTTCTTTTGCATTTATATATATATTTCACTCGTTCTTCTAGCTTTTCTACGTGATCTTTGATTGTTCATCATCATCATCAAATTGCATCTATACATTGATTGCTAGGTTCTCTTAAAGAGTCTCTTCATAAGAGCTTAGTTGTAAGCATAGAATGAGTCCTGGAATGAAGCCGTAGCAGCGTCCCTATGGTAATACCTGCAACATGTGCCTTCTTAGCTGCTCTTATAGTTCCCAGTTCCCATTCCTTTTATGTATCTTGTCATGCTGGCAATAAATGACTTGAGCTTCATTAAAGTTATTGCTAGTAAGATGAAATTTTGCGAACTCAAAGTCCTTTTCAAATAATTTTAAGTACCCTGTGATTACTTGCAATGTCTGCATGAATGGAATAAGTTCATTTTTTAAATGAATCATCAATGAGTTATTTCATATTTTTGTTAGACCAATAAGTTTAACTTTCAAGTTTTTCTTCCAAATAAGTTTATGTCTTATTATATTTTCCTATAAAATCAGTATATTTAAAATCTTTATTATCGTTTTTTTTTATTAGAAAGACCTTTACAACAATTTTTAGGGTTAATATTGGCTTGATCTATCTTATATAATAGGGCAATTCCTAATCTATACCCATATGCCTAATTAAATCAATTTTATCCTTGAATATACTTTAAGTTTTTAATCTATCTTTATAGCATGGTTTTTAGACTAAACCAACAGAATTTATCACATGGTTTGCACAAAAAGTACTTCTATTTGTCTAACTTGCAAGGGTATTTTGGAATTGAAAAATAATTATGTGCAAAACACATAAGTAATTCTAAGTTTTGGGGCTGAGAATTTTACCAGGATGATAAGTTAGAAACATATATATATATATATTGCATTTTTTGCCTAATTCTGTTTTATATTTTTTATATGAAATATTTATTATAGAAAAATTTTATGTTTATTGTTTCTATAATTATTAGAAAAGGTTTGGAGCACCTTATTATGCTAATGATCATTAAAATTTTCATTTTTAAAAACATAAAAACAAGATTTATAAATATAAAGAATTATACTTTCTACTTTTATAATTTATAATAATGATAAGATAAGAAAAAAATAGTTTCAAATCATAAATTATCTTACAAACAAGAAAAAATGGACTTTAAAATAAATTATTATGATTTTTTTTAAAAGAAACAAAAAATAAAAATCAATTACATATATACTTTCTTCAAAAAAAAATTATAAAGGTAATTTTTCTCTTACGAGTGAACCAATATGTACCTTCCCACACCCCCCCCCCCCCCCCCAAAAAAAAAGAAAAAAAAAATCAACTAGAATGTTGGATCATAATATGTTAGCAATGGTTATTGATAAATTATTTTTATTTGTCAAATATTTTTTTTAAAATTTTAAAATAAAAAAAATATTTTTAACACCAAATCAACTTGTATTAAACTTTTTTAAATTATTCAAAAATTCATGATAATATGAGAGTTGATTTGTATAATATTTAATAACAACTTATTTTAATATTAACAACTTATTTTAATATTAAACAATCAAATATTATAATTGCTGGAAGATTCTTGCAAAGTTTTAAAGTAAATGATTGATTATATAATAGTAAAAATTGGCTTAGGATATGCACCTTTATTTAATTTTTAATTAAATAATTTCTCAATAGCTAATAATTTAAACTAAAAATGTATAAAAATGTAAAACATATTATTTGCCTTTTGAAATCTTTTTATTATTTTTAATTTTAAAAAAATGAAAAATACTTTGAAACTAGCTATCACTGATATGTTATAATAAGCGTGAATTAAATTGATATTTCCACTTCCACGGCGAGAAAGCATCGAGGGAGAGAGAGCTTGCAAAATTGCAGAAGTGAAGATGGAAGCGGAGGGAGATGCAAACAGAAGGAGAGGAGTGGAGAGCGTGATTCTCGAGAAAGTTGGACAAATTATTTCAGAAATAAAATCTGCCAAACACGTAGACCAACTCATTTGCTCTCTCCACTCCCTCGCTCTCCTTCTCTTCCCTCTAGATTCATCCCTCATTTTACCTACTATTGATAAAAGTTTCAGAGAACAGGTTACTGTCCATTGATTTTCTCTTTTGTTTTTAACTTTATTTTATCAATAAATAGTTTTTTTTTTCAGATTCTTAGTGCTAAAATTCCTTCAGCAAACGAGAGGAGCGAGTGGTGGCAAGCATTTTACAAAGGCAGAGGAGCTGCGTTTCCGACATTTGCTAGGGTTTTATTACTTGGTAATTAATAATAAACAGTATTAATCTGGAACTTTCAATCAATTATTTGCGATTGCTGATGATGTATGTATACTGCCGCTTGCACTTCGATGTAGATGTTGTGTCCGACTGGTTAGCTTGTTTTCCGGTTTCGGCGAAAAAGCATGTTTATGATGTTTTCTTTGTCAATGGATTCGCCACGGAGGTTGTTCAGACTTTAGTTCCTTACCTACAGTACAAGGAAGATGGAAGTGTTGTTGATGTTAACGCTGTTCAATCCAATACTGAAAGGTATAAATTTAGTTTATGTGGAAGAATAATTGTTGATTTTATCCATTCAGGGATGATGATGATGCTTTGTGTTATTTTAAAAGCAATGCTGTGATGAATGCATTTAACTGATGATAATTGTGGTTTCATCTTCGTGGTTTTGTTTGTGTTATTGTACATTTGATTAGGTTTATGAAATATTGTTGAAAGATTTAAATCTACTTGTTGACATCTTTTTAACAATTCTGTCAGGTTACTTGTATTGTGCTTGCTTGAAAATTATGGCGTGCTACAAATTGCTAGAGAGTTCGGCAGTTCTCAGCTTTATGAGGGTTTTACAATTGTACAGCTCCAGCCATTGGCGTCTAGGGTGGCTCAAATTGTTGCATCTATTCCTGACAAAGCACAACCAAGAGCCCCGACTTCGCTTTCATCACAGTATCCTTGCTTTCTTATATGGTAGTTATTTTGTGGATTTGAGTATTTGTGCATATGTACGTGTATTGGTTCCCAAATCTTGGTGAGGATGACTAAGACATTAAGCCCCAGTTCCAATGCCCTTGTTCTCTGATGTGATATTCGACATCATGCATGCTCATGTGTTCTATGAATCGCTGTTTTAACTTTGCTGTTGTATACTTGTTTTATCACTCTCTCCTTTTTATTCTCTCATGGTTAGCAAATGTAGTATCAATACTTCATCAGACAGCAGCTTCTTCCCCAAAACTCCAGTATATTGTTTTGCTTTACAAGAGTTATATAGTTTGTTCTTCAGGCAGATCACCTTTCAGCTTCTCCATGGAGCACAAGAGAGGGATAAGAATCTATCTGATGAAGAAGCTACCCCACATAATTTTGAACTGGATGGTATACTGCTATTTATCGGGGAAACATTTTCTCGTATTTGTCGACGTGGGGCTTCAGGTAATTGAAATATTTCTAGCACTACAGTTCCAAATTCATGTTTTTGCTAGATGTGAATAGTTAGCGTATAACTTACCTGTAGAAGGAATCTTGTATTAAGTTATATTTGGCTTGCATTTAGTGAAATAGAAGCTATCAACTATAAATCACAGAAAAAAAATTCTGAATGGAAATTTCTTATTTAACCGCAACTAATTCAAACATAAGTTCATATTTTACAAGGCTTAAAATGTGATCTACTTTCATTACCCGGTATCAGGCCCCTGACAATAGCTACGAAGAATGTAATAGAGTCTGGCCCTGTGGTTGTTACATTCAATTTTCAAGCAGGCTCTACATTTAATTTTGTTTGCACTTGATTAGGAGTCTTTGATGAACACATTGCCTACAAGATTCCCATTCAAGCTTGCTTCAACTTTATTACGAGTTTCCTGTAGAAGTGGTTTATCACTAAGGCACATTGAGATGTTTCATTGATAGGATTTTGCACTAGAATTGATGCAACTGGAATTTATTGTCTTGTTTGCAGATGTGCTACTAGTAGAATTAGTCTCTCATGTTCTTGGACACATCCGGAGCTTCTTATCATCAAGTATTGATTCAGTTATGGCAGATCTGCTTGAGTCAGATGCTGGATCTCAATTTTGGTTAAAGATAATGGGAGCAATTAAAGACCCCAATGCTGTTGAAAGAATCTCTGAGCAGCTCCTGCGTCAGCTGTCAATTGAACACGCAACCGATACTGAAGCTTACTGGATTCTTTGGATATTGTTTAATCGGATCTTTAATAACCAGCCAGCTGTCAGGTCAGCAAACATGATTTATTTTCCCCAATAAAAATGGAGATGATACTGTTAGGGCTTTAGCCTCCACCCGCTCCACCTCCCCCCCCAAAAAATTCTCTCTTTGGTTGCACAGATGACAATTAAGCTCTGATGATGATATTTTCCTACTGCTGAGCTCATTGTGAACGATCGATCATGTTCTGCACAGGAATTTAAAAAAACAAACAAGAATGTTCTGGCATACAAGGGCATTGAGACAAATTTAGAATGCCATGTTTATTGTTCTTACGGAACGGCTTTACTGTAATACTGGTTGTCATTTTTTGTTTATTATTTTTGCAGGTCTATGTTTTTGGACAAATTTTTACTATGGAAAATATTTCCCTTCTGTTGCCTACGATGGATCATTCAATTTGCTGTTTTTGAATGTCCACCTGTCTCTAATTCACTTACTAAAGGGTGTGAAACCCGTGGTTTCTTAGACACAATGCAGCATCTGATGGCAGTATGGTCTAGACGGGAGTTCGTGCAATCAACCCCAATGGAGCAGCAAGCTTGTATCCTTTCTCACTTATTTTTAGAGTTATTCATAAAATTGATCCCTTTAACATAAAGTTGTGAAAGGTTACTTATTAATGAGAAGGATTCATTCATGAAGTCTTAAATTACATAATGGGGTTTGATGCATTAAAAGAAACTCTGGATTGTTCAAGTGTGCACATCCCAGAGATATTAGGACCATGCTATTAATCTTGTTAGTCTTTTTTGCAATTTTTGTGTTACCCTTCCATCTACAATACAGATGTAACCGCTGCTATAGGTCTTTGCATGGAGAGGATTTCTAAGGAGGAGCTAGACAATTCCAAGGATTTGATGCACTCAATTCTTCAAGGAGTTAGCTGTATATTTCTGTTCTACTTCAATTTCCTAAGAATTCTGCAATGAGCTCTGCTATACTTTTTCCCTAATATCTAATCTTTATTGCTGTCAGTTAGACTGGAGAGCCCTACTTATTTGGTTCGGAAAATGGCTAGCAATATTGCTTTGGTGTTCTCTCAAGTAATTGACCCCAAAAATCCTCTATACCTGGATGATAACTGCTTTGGGGAGACGATTGACTGGGAGTTTGGATTTATGAAACCTGAGAAAGATACTCCATCTAACCATAATCACACAGAGAAGCACACTGATGAAACAAAAAGATTATCCACCTCACAGACAGAAAAGGACCTGAACTATTCTACAAATCAAGGAAGGGGCAAGAGTGAGAGAGCTGAAAGTAAGAAATTGTCTCAATTTAAGCTGCTTGATCCTGATGAGATTATCGATCTAGCTACTCTGAATTATGGATCAGCCTCTGATGAAGATGAGGATGAAGCTGCAAGTGAGAATTCTGATTCCTCCAGTGATTCATCTTTACAGCCATATGATTTGACAGATGATGACACAGACTTGAAGAGAAAACTTACACAGTTGGTTGATGTAGTTGGAGCCCTACGTAAATCTGATGACGCTGATGGGGTAAGTCAATGGAGTTCATTGGTTGATTTTACGCCTTAAAGGTTCCACCAAGAGTGATCTCCAATTATTTACTCTTTATCCATAAGATTCACATGTCATGTGAGACGTGAGATCTCATTTGGTGAAATTTATCGATAAATGATCTGCTGTCATCTATTCTATGAAACTAGGATTTTGAACTGTAATGATTTACTCTTTATCTATAGTTTTCCAAGGAACTGTAATGACATCTGTAATTAGATTTTCTGTGAGTCCCTTAAATCATTTTATGAATAATTGATGGAAAATATTTTTTTCTTGTAGTTAGTGACCTTATTTTATGTTGCAGGTAGAGCGGGCTCTTGATGTTGCTGAAAAGCTTGTGCGAGCATCACCTGATGAACTTACACACATAGCAGGGGATCTTGTTAGAACTCTTGTACAGGTTCGTTGCTCTGATTTGGCTGCAGAAGGTGAGGAAGAAACAGCTGAAGAAAAAAGGCAGAGAGCCTTGGTAGCCTTGCTTGTCACTTGTCCTTTCCAGTCTCTTGAAAGTCTAAACAAACTTCTATATTCACCAAATGTAGACACAAGCCAACGCATAATGATTCTTGATGTAATGACTGAAGCAGCTCAGGAGCTTGCAGATTGTAAGATTATGAAACCAAAACATCAATCGAGGGCCCTCATATCAACTATATCAGAGAGCCAAGCCTGGTTCTTACCTAGCAGCATGGGGCCTCCTGGAGCTGGTTTTTGGAAAGAGGTCTCAGAAACAGGAACCCTGCTGAACTATTCTAATCGATATGAGAGAGAACTTCCACTCAAACCAGGTCAGATCAGAAAAGGGAAGATTCGTAGATGGAGTGTAAGATCAGGAAACGCACCAGAAAATCAGTCTGGATGGACCCAAAATAAATTCCCTGTTTATTCAGCAGCGTTTATGCTTCCAGCGATGCAGGGTTTTGATAAGAAAAGGCATGGTGTGGACTTACTTGGTAGAGATTTTATTGTCCTGGGGAAACTCATCTACATGCTTGGTGTTTGTATGAGATGTGTTTCCATGCATCCTGAAGCATCTGCATTGGCTCCTTCTCTTCTAGATATGTTAAGATCCAGGTAATGAATAAAAACTTGTAATTGTGTTATTAAGTGATGGAAATGGCATCTTGGGATCAATGTTCCATAACCTGGTCCAAATTAAGTTTCCGTGCATGTTTAGTGGATTGTAGTTCACCTTACATCAGTTTGTTATGTGCTTGCTTAGAGGGGGATAACATATGTTATTGGCAAGTTAATGATGCATACTTTATGCAGGGAGATATGCCATCACAAAGAAGCTTATGTCAGAAGAGCTGTCCTTTTTGCTGCTTCAAGCGTGTTGGTGTCACTTCATCCATCTTTTATTGCATCAACCCTAACCGAAGGAAATCTTGAAGTTTCCAAGGGGCTTGAGTGGGTTCGCACTTGGGCCCTTGATGTAGCTGAGTCGGATACAGATAGAGAGTGCTATACAGTAAGCAAGGAACTCTGGTGCTCCATATGGGAATTTCCGTGTTGCTTTATTATTTTGATTGTTTATTATTATTATTATTATTATTATTATTATTATTTTATGAACTCTATCTAGACATTCATATCTAGAAGTTTCACGACTCTACAGGCCATCAATATTCATAGAGTTCCTAGGTCGCACTTTTGTTTCTGAATGTTCTTCTATGTGAATCTAATTATTTTCTTCCTCTTCAAATAATAACCATGTCCTAAACATATTGAATTCTTGAAAATATTAGCTGTCAAAAAAGTGTCATAGGTAATAAGGAACATTCCTCCATATGGGTTGAACTTGACTGCACAGGATGATGCAAGAGCGAGCATAGTAATACTGAAAGAACTTTTGTCTAGTGTAGAGAAATGCATGCTGTGCATAGTCATGGTAGCATGTGAGCCATACTGAAAAAGGCATGCTGTCTTGTTTCTTAATGGCAGCGATGTCCGGATATCAACGCATGTAGTTTGTGCTTTTGTGGGTAATTGCATACACATACTGGACGGGATAATCTCTGGCCCATTTTTTCCATACCTGCTTCAGTAGCTGTAATGTGTACTAGTTGAAAATTGCTCGTGAATAAGCATACTATTGAAATACTTGTGAGTTCATGCCATATGAAAAATACCCTGGAATATGCGTTTTGGCCTATTATTTCAATTCATATTACAAGTGCTTGATTTCGTTTCAGATTTCATGCTCAGATTTCATGCTATCAGAATCATTTCTAAATCTAACACTGTTAAATTTTATCTTAGATGGCCGTGTCATGCCTCCAAATTCATGCTGAGATGGCCCTCCAAGCTTCCAGGGTACTAGAGTCCGCAGAAAGTACATTGAAGCCGAAGAGCATTGGTGCTTCTTCCAACCTGTCTATGCCAGCAATCAAAATCCCCTTCTCAAATGTAGAATACTAGATCTTTGATCTTTTTTAATTATACACCATTTTTGTACAGTTTCTAGGTTGATTATATGTTCTTTGTAAAGTCATCACTCGTTTTTCGGAGTAGAATTAGGACAGAGATCAATAACGAACACACGGTTTACTTGTCTAATGTCTCCGAGGCATTTTGTGAAATCCCATGCCAACCAGGCTGGTTTTTTGAAACCAGGCAGCACAAATTAGAGTAATACAATAAAAAACAATCATGTAGAGCTTGGTGTTCAATGCTGGAACCTTGTTTCCGTAGTATTCATTACTGCCTGGCGGGCAGGCCTGTTTGGGAGACGGGCTGTTTTTCTTTAATTTTTTTGTTTGTTGAAAATTATTTTTATTTGTGTTTCCAAATACTCTTGTGTGTTGATATAAATAAATTTAAAAAAATATTTTTTAATATTTTTTTAAATAAAAAATACTTTAAAATACTACTATAATTCTAAACGGAAATGGACAAACCGAGCTCCATGATCCATGGTCTTAATGGATTTACTATAGGTAGTGCAAAGCTTTTTTGCAAGTTATGTTTGGATCAATTTCGGCTTTTCTCTCAAAACTACGCGTTATTTTTCAGATGGCCTGGATGGGAAAATTAATTATGCGTGCGGGAACACCTTGATTGAATCAGAATTTTGAACCAGTTCTTGGTTTTTTGCTGCTTTGAAATTAGAATGGATAAGTGATGACTTTTGTATTTGTTGTTTTTTTTTTCACAGTAGAAAATATTAAATAAAAACCAAATTGATAACATAAAAACCTAAAGAATTGTCTAAAATATTCAAAACCAAATTGATAAAACTTGAAGGTTTGGGACTTAAATTGAGAATGTGCATATACTGATCAGGGGCTGCATTGAGGTTTCCCCCACAAAAATAGAGGAAAGGGGAGCAGGAAATCTCACAGCCTAAAAAGATAGCAGCGCTTGTCTTACCTTAACATTTCTTTTGTCTTTGCTTCGTGATCATGCCCATTGACACTTGTGTCAAGATGTAGAAGCTTGCAACTGTGGAATCTCTTATAATCTTGGCTTTCGGATTCTAGCCTTGTTTGGGTGTTAGACGAGTTATGCTGTTTGTGGACCTTCAGTGTAATGTGAGATCAAACAGTTAATTCATAGAATGAAAAGTTCGGTGTTTATAATACCTAACTAGACAAGGTTGCTTAAAAGGTTGGAAGGAAGAGAGTGACTGGGAACTAGCAGTCACAATCAGATTGCCAAAATGCCAGCAAGGTCGCTTGAAAGAAGGCAAACTACCATGCATCACACCTCAAAAATATTTACATCCCGTAAAAATTGATGAGATTACATTTCAATTGGTTCCAGTTTTTCAAAAAAGGCCTCCAAGCATCCAGGACTGAACCAGTTTTGTTTCATCTGCATTGCATCAAAGAAAGGGTATCCCAATCCATTAATGTGGTGTGCAGATTATGCTTCACCGAAACACGATGCAACGGCAAGAACTTACAAAGTAAGGGTAGCCATCCATGCAGAAATTCTCCGGAGCGCCCTGAACAAACAAATTTATATAGTACAGAACATAATTGCCACATTCTTCACCACCTCTTTGCTGTGGCACCTGGAAAGATTTCAGCAAGGAAGGTTTAATTTAAGGGAACATCCTCAGATTCTAGATGCAGAAAGTGATGGACGGATTATGGTCACCTTAGGCACCAACAATGGAATTTTAGAAATAAGCTCTTTATTTTCAGCCCTGCCTTCTGATTTATAAATATCCAATACAAACCTGGAAAAAAAAAAGCACCCGTGTTAAGTACCCCATTAGAAATATTTACTAGAAAAAAAAATCAATTGCAGAAGGATCTCACTTTCTTATATCTGGTTCGAGGCACCTGGGTCCTGCCTTTTCAAGTGAATCCAGCAACAGCATGCACGGTGTCCTGAGTTTTGACTGGAGACTCTCACCAAGGTGACAGAAGATCAAGAGGCTCCAATGACTCCTGGAAAGAAAGAAAAATCCAAAAGTTTGAACATTATACATTGACAATAGAATAGACATCAAGTGGCTTTGTTACGCAGAGCCTTACCAGTGGACGATGGGAACAAGAACATATTTCTTTGAAAAAATTTGCTTCTTCTTGATCCATGTCAGGACCTTTCCTTTAAAGGATGCTTTAGTGTACAGGTTAAACCATAAGCAGTCAAAGTAAGTAATGAAAGTCCTCTTATCTTCCGAGAAGTTCCTCCACATGTGTCTGCATTTATTCAGACATTTTCAGACACAATCCACATACTAAGCAATTTAAGGCTTGTGTAGTTATAGGGGTGACTGCTTACTCGAAGTAGCAGTCAAATGCTCCACTATCTAGCTTTATCTTTTCTCTTATCTCTTTTACAATTGCTTTCTTGCTCTTAATTTTCCTCTTTGATCGGGCACCGCAAGGGAATGTGCCCAAAAAGCACTGAGATGTTAACTTGAAGCTCCTTAATTCTTCAGCTTCTTGTTTAGTTATTTTCTTTCCACGAGCATACATGTGTGCTAGCATATGTATCCAACATGAACGATGTTTCGCCATCCACTCATAAGTCTCTGCCAAAAGCATGATAAGAGCTCAAATTCAACCAAACAATAGCTCAGTCTTGAATCAGCTGGGAACATTTATGTAAATCTCTTCCATAAAATTTCTCCATTCAGCGCCCAATATAGGCTGTTCCACTAGATGCTTTCAATTATTTAAACTACCAAACATTCTAATATTGTAGATGAACAACCATTGCCCTAGAGAAACTAGTCAAACAACAATCCAGACACACTATTAAGCTTCCTGACTAATTATTTATTTTTGACTATCACTCTTAAGTCTTAATCTTT
Source organism: Populus pruinosa (assembly GCA_026413675.1). Lineage (NCBI taxonomy): Eukaryota > Viridiplantae > Streptophyta > Magnoliopsida > Malpighiales > Salicaceae > Populus > Populus pruinosa. The sequence goes on from CM048606.1 coordinate 15,702,211, forward strand.
TCATTGGTAATTCTAACACTTGTACATTGTTACCAAAAAAAAATTCCCTCTATGAATATTTTGACAGGATTCAACAAGTATTATTTACCCAAGGGAAAAGAATGGCATGTTAATTAAGAGTCTTTTGGCATGACTTTTGAATTATAATTTTTGAATTTGTGTCATGATCCAAGAATTGTTTCCATAAACAACTTAAAGCAAAAATGAGTTAAAATGACTTTAAATTAGAAGTATGTTTGGTAAAAATGACTTCAAACAATTTTTTTGAAGAGGTAATATAGTATTAAAGTTAAAAATTTAAACTTTTGATTAAATCAAAATTTTGAATTATTACAAATTTTTTATTTAAGTTAAAAAAATATTTCTAACAAAACATACTTAAGACTATTATTTGAGTTAAAAGTTTTTTTTTAAAAAATAAATTAATTAATTACAAAAGTCGTACCAAACATAACCTAAATACATCATGAAGCAAGTTAACATGGATCAAAACACCACCAGTCAATAAGATTAGACAACAATTGGAATTTATCAGACCAAAGAGTCCAAGAAAGATCATAACGATAAGAAAGACGAAACTTATTCAAGTAAAACCATTCAAGATTATTCATCAAGAAATGAATAGAAACCTAGACAACAATCACTTTCTCTATGCTAGAACTCGACAAAGAAAGCGAAATGGAAATGGGTTTCAAGGTTTTAAGGGAAACATTGATCAATTGAATGACAATTGTACTTAGGTTTGGTTGCTACTGAGAAAAATCCCACTATTAAATGATTAAGCTCACAAACAACACCGGAACACGTCGACTTCTCTGATCTTTTTTCGAGTATCAAAGACAAAAATTAACAACATTGGTCATTGCCAATACATGAGAAGGGTTTTCAAAAGAGGAGATAGAATCGATTATGTTTTTACCTGAAATGGGAGATTTGGTGTCAGCAGAACTTATTTCATCTTCACGTTTTCTCTTTGCCATAGCTGTTCCCGGAAAAAGAAAATAAATGAAGTTTCTCTCTTTGGAGCTTGTCTTGTAGATTATGAAGAGGGCGCCAAGACCCGGGTCACGCAGTGATATCTATTCAAAAGGTCATGCAGCGTTGCTGTCCGCAGGTAAGTTCATTTTCTTTCTGACGCAGGAAAACGATAAATTAAAGAGGAGAGAGAGAATAGAAGAAGGAGGAGGAGGGAGAGGGGAAGAGAAAGGCACGTGTTTTGCAAAGATGCGATCTTTTTTTTTAATCCATCATCAAAATTGTCAATTTCATATTTAAATAGTCTAAAACAAACCCTAAATATTTTCAATACCCTTTGCCCTTGTACTTATATAGCGAAGGTCTAGAATCCTAATATCTCTAGTAACCATATATATACATATGTATGTAATCAAAAGTGTTAAAGGTTGAATCGCGTGATCCTAAATAAATGAATCTTGCAAAACTAATTCATCTAAAATAACATTACTAATAATAGGATTAATATATAGTTATCTTTTGTTTTAAAATAGAATTAATAGCAAAGTTAAGTGGTTAATACCATTGGCATTTGATCCATTTTTTTTTATATAATTTAAGATGTTTGGCCAGTTTATATATATTATAACTAATTCTCGGGTTCACTGAATATTTTATAAGTCCAGCAAATAAATAAGACACTGTAAAAATGACAGATATGCTAAAAAAAAATTGAACCCATATGTAAAAAAATGATAGAAATTCTTTTCTTCGCTAGACTACGATCTCAAGTACACTTAATTTTATTTTTAATATTTTAAATGATCGAGTATTATATATATATATATATATAATTTTTTATTGATTTTAGGTTACCGTTCAAGTCTTTAATATTAAATACACTATAATATTTATATAAATCAATCTAAAATTGTATTAGTATCATTTACTTAAATTTATTTTATAATCTCAACTTGTAAAACATGAATTCAATATGCAAAATACTTAGATAACTCATGTATTTTTGCTAGTTTTTACTATTGTTTTTTACAGGAGAAAGAGAGAATAATGTTTAACTATTGATGATTAAATTTAGATGGATCTGGAGAATTAAGGTTTATAATTTGTTTTAATTTATTTTTTATAGAGTTATAATAGTTATATAATTCATGTTTGATAAGTAAATACGGACTAACTTTATTTATTTTTTTAATTAAATTTATTTTTAATTTAATCATTTACTGTTAGATTGATTGAGAACTGACTTTAATATTTGTTTAGTTTATTTTTTATAGGGTTATTAAGATATTATAACTTGAGCATTGAATTTGATTGGTTAACTCGAGTTCATATAATATATTTTTATTTAGATATTTTAAAAAGTAATTGTCATTGAATCAAATTATATTTTTATTGTTTATTCTAGTTATTTTTGGACCTGCAAACTTAATCAGGTCATACTAGATCAATTTCTACATAATTAAAAATAAAAAATAAACTTTCATATTATAAAATATATTAATATTTGAATATTTTTTATGTTTAAAATAAAATTTGATTTAAATTGTAATCTAGCAGTACAAATAATAATCTAACAGAGATAATCTATGATGAACATGCATAAGATGATTATTGCTGAAATTCTTCTCGTCATTAGGTTACTTTATTTGAAAAACATCTACAGACTCAATTATATTAAAAATATTGGTTATAAACTTTCATGGGTAATGGATACTTTTGAATAGTTCCAAAAGCGTCATTTAAGGTTGAGTACACAGTAGATATAAATCCAAAACTAGATGTTTTTATAATTTTTCTGAGGTTGTTATTTATTTTTGAATATGTTATTTTTTAGGTTGTTATTTACTTTTTTTTATTGTTATTTTTTGTAATATTTTACTATTGTTTTTTCAGGAGAGAGACAATAATGTTTGATTGTTCATAAAGATTAATTTTTGATGGATTTAAAGTATTAATAAATTAACTTTTATAATTTATTTTAATTTATATTTTTTAGAGTTGTTCTAATTATATAATCTAAGTTTAATAATTTAATATAAGTTTATTTAATTTATTTTTTAATTAAATTAAATTTTTAATTTTATTGTTAAATATTGAATTGATTACGGACTGGATTTAATATTTTTTTTGTTTTTTTTTTATAAAGTGATCAGAATCTCGTAACCTAAACATCAAATTTAAGAAGTTAATATAAATTAATTTAATATATTTTTAGTTAAATATTTTTTAAAAAGTAATTATTATTAAATTAAATTAAATTTTTATTGTTTACTTAAATTATTTCTAGACCAGTAAAATTAATCAGGTCATACTAAATCTCTATATAATTTTAAAAAAAACTTTTATGTTATAAAATTTATTAATAATATTTAAATATTTTTTATTTTCAAAATAAAATTTAATTTTACCAAGAACATATCACAGACAATGATCTAACATGGACAATCCATTATTACAAGTGCAGGTTCGTGATCATTGAGGTTGTGCAATGAAGCTTGCTGATGAGACTGACAAAAATCAAACCATATAAGGTGGTTTAGAATCAACTAGATTATTCGTTCATGTTATGGTTTAGGTTAGTTTAATTTTTCTCCTTAATAAAATATATTTAGATATTAATAATGTTTTTTTTTCAGTATGGAATTTTATTAAACTACATATAGATTAACATGATGTAATCTTGTCAATATGACAAGTTAAAAATAATTTAGATAATTATTAAAAAATATAATTTAATTTAAAATATATATTTAATATGAGATTTTTTTATTAATATTAAAATAATAACATATTGAATAGACTAGAGTTAATTTGAGTTAACTAATCACTTTCCAATAAAATTATGATAATCTTATAAAAATAAAATCTAAATATATTATAAATCATAAATTACAATAGACCCAGTACTAGAAGGTTAAATAAAAAAAAATAATTAAAAATAATTCAAGTTAATTTAGGTTAACTTATTAAACTTATAATCCGAGTTACGAGATTAGAATAAACTAATAAAAAATATATTGAAACAACTTATTAAATTAAAATTTCTATTAACTCAGTGCTAAAATATAAAATTAAAAAAATTAATTAAAAAATATAAAAATTAACTCAAGTATGCCTAGTTAACCTCCTAAATTGAGGATAATCTCATAACAATATTTAAACAAATTAAAAATTTTAATTATTAATTAATCTAATATTTAAAAAAATTCAAGATAATTGAGATACACATTAAACTTGCAATACATATAATAAAACTAGAATATCTTCTTAAAAAATAAATTAAAAAAACAATGAAACCCGATGAGACTTAAATGATATAACTAAAAAAATTAAAATAAATAAAATAATATTATTTTATGAGAAAATGCACACGAAATTCCACTGAGCATAATTATTAATTACTGGATTTTTAAGTCCACCTGAAGACATCCCTGTTTTTTCAATATATTAGTTTTATTTTAACTGGGACATTAAAATTTTACATTTAATAAAAAAAATTATTTTTCACATGCTATCATCTCAAATTCCAACCCTAAATAGTAATTAATTATCTATGCTTTGATTGATCATTTGTTTTTGTTGAAAGTAACAAAAATATTGAGTTTGTAAAAAATTATCTGATTTTATTATTAAATCCAACTTAATAAACTATTTTTGAAATTTTTGAAATTAATTTTTCATGTAACATAAATTTAAAATTAAATTATAAAAAAAATTATTTTAACATGAACTAATTAATTTAACCAACACATAAGTAAATCAACACATTTATAAATAATACTTTTTTCTATATTTTTATTATTATTTCAAATCTTCTATCTTGGTATCTGAAAAACACTTAAATAATACAATGGAATGCAATAGAAATAAAAGATTTATTGTATGCTTTATATCAAAATTTTGATTAGAATTGGATAAGCAAACGATTTTTAATTAGGTCGGCATTTGACCATAGAATTAGACTAATTAATAACACTTCTGAACGCATCCATTCCTATCTTCCTTTTTTTTCAAAAAATAATCTGCAATTGTAACCTCTTAATTATTTTTGTTTGAAGTGTTAATCTAGTGAATGTCCGGAACAGTTTTTATTGGGAGTTTTTAAAATTTTATTTTTTTTCTTAAATTATTATTATTATTTTATTTTTTAATTCATTAATATTAACAATAAATTTTAAAAAATAAAAAATATATTATTTTAATATATTTTTAAATAAAAAAACACTTTAATTAATAACCACTTTTCCTCGTAGCAGCGTGACGAATTTCATGTTTCTCTTTTATTCAACAAAAATAAAAATAAAATATAACGAGCCATGGTCCCACGTATCTCCATCAGGACCATTGTTACAATATGCTCCGAGAATCACCCAACCACACCCCTTTATTTTACAAATGGAAAATTCTCAATTTTATCTCCTGTTTCTCGCTTTCTCCTTTCTCAAACAAACCCTTCCTTTCGTGTAAAATCTCTAGAAACCCAACTCACCGATTCACAACCGATCCAACTCACAATGGAAAATGAAGGGGGAACTCAGCAACCGCATCTCGTCCTCTCTCACAAGCTATTCCTCTTGACTCACCCCGACGTCCAAGACATTGAGAAGGTCCGCTTGAAGGAGGAGGTTTTGACCACTATCAAATCCGACGGTAATTACTCTCCGAGTGTCAGATCAGTGATTAATTACGGTGCTGAATCTAACCTAAATCGTTTTAATTTTTTTTTTGTTTTGTAGATATGGTTCCGTTGTATGAAACCCTAGTGGCGGAGTCATTGCTGGAGAAAGATCAGAGTCTTTTGGATTCGATGCGAGCTAAGAATGAAGACGAGCTTAAGAAGCTCGATGAGAAGTGAGTTTTAAGGTTTTTTTTTTTTGGACCTGTTTCTAGCTTTATATAGGTTCATTATATTTTAATTTTGAATCCTAGTAGTGTAGTGTGCTCTTTTTTAATTATTTGGATTAAGGTTAAATCAGTGGAGCCCATTATTAAATAGAAAAAATCTGGGAACCAATTTAACAAGCTTAACTGTTTTTTTGTGGTGCTAAACTATTATTATTTTTATTCATTAGTATCAGTTATTTAAAATTTGTTCTCTTATTGAACTGTTGTTGATGTGGAGATCGAAGTGAGGTATATTTTTGCGTGTTTCTTTTGAATACGAGTAAAAATTAGTATAGGGAAACATGAATTTGCATTGTAACATGGATGTTCTATAATTATGTCCTGTTTTGATATCATGTTTCTTTCTTTTTTGTTGAATCATTTTTGGAGCTTATCAAACTACTGATATCACTAGCTAGTATTGTTCTTGGGTTTAGGAAACATCCACAATCGAGGAGTACGTGATGTTGCTGGAAGTTGCTAGCTTAAGAAAAAGTAATTGGTTTTAGATTCATGGCTGTGTTTGTGAGGTAATAATGTTGTTTAAAAGTTTGGGTGGGGTGGATTGGCTGGCTTGTTGTGAAAGGGTTAATGAAAGAGGCGTGTGAAAATGGCGGAGCATATATGTGGGAGTTTTGGTGAGTGTGGGTTGAAAATTCAAGAGGTTAGATAAACTCTTGCAGATATTGGGAACTTGTTGCTGTGATGGGATTTGTTGGTTCAAAGCCTTCTGATTGTTTTATGTTAATACTTGCACTGTACATCTCAGCTTGTGATTAAATGATGTATGCCCATCCAAGGGGAAAATAAACTTGATTTTGAGATTTAGGAGATACTTTAAAGCGAGCCATATCAATGATTATGTGAGACCCTTTAACCATAAGAAGGTATGCGTTTTATTGTAAGAGGTTGATGTAGGCTTAGACATGCATAGGATGTAGCTCTCAGCCTGATTGTGCATAGCAAGGGATGCCAGATGAAAAAAAATAAAAGAATGAATGAAATGAATAAGCAAATAAACAAATAAAATATTTATAAATGTTTTTGGTTTGGGATTTAGAAAATCTTTTTGAGGTAAGCATGTCACCTGTTGTGTGTTGTGAGTTCATTAAATACATGTTTCTCCTGGAAGATTTTTTTATTCAAACAATGCGAAATCAGATTTATGCTTATTTTGCAAGAGTTTCTTTTTAACTCCTATTCCACTCTTGGTGTGGGGTTTCTAAATAAATGCACGAATGTTATGCTTTCTTAATTGCTTAAACCAGAAGCAAGTTTATAAACACAAAAGCGCTTCCTTTTGTCTACTACTAGTTTGGCAGCTGAATACAATCTTTGTATATGCGAGGAATAAACATGACATGGTTTAAATACTAGCTTGGGGATGACAAATTTAAATATAATTCTGACTATTTTAGACTGGCTCAAAATTGATGGATTTTTTTTATTAAATCAAAACACAGTGAATTGAATGGAGATGAATAGTTGTTTTTTGGCTCAACTATTTAACCTTTTGTTTTCCAAGTAATTAGATTTTGGTCCCTAATTTGACTGTTGATGGATGTGGAGATTAAAGTAAACTATATTTTTCTCTGAAATGATGAATTTTAGCAGAAATGGATATGGGAAAACTTGAAATTGAATTCTAATATGTTTCTCTTAATTTTCCTAGTTATATTATGCATGTATAATTTATGTTTATTACAACATCTATCACCTGTTACAGTTTGTTCTTAATTTAGCACGTGGTTCGCGGTTGAGGAGAATATAAATGTAACTTTAATTTGGTGAGCTGAAGAAGATTTAATTACTCTTGATTTGGTGGGTGCATTTGGGATGTAAACATGCTCAAAGCTTGGTCTGAATGAATTAGGTTGCTTATCATGGATGGGCTTATGAAATAGGTATGCAAATTGGAGTTTTGAAAGGATTTGGCATCTTTAGCATGCAATTTTGCCAAGGGATAAAAATCCAAGAGGTGAAACTAAAGATAGGATTGCAACTTGATGATGTGGTGGGATTAGTTGGTTGTTTTTGTATTTTATATGTTTGTTGTGCAATTCAATTAGGTTTGAAGTTGGTTAGGATGTAATCACTTGATTTAGTGTGCATAATTTGCTTATCTGTCTGCTCAAGTAAATCATGTCTAGAAACTTGAAAGGGGAAAATAGAATTGAGTATTAGATTTTGAAGTTGCTCAAGGGAATCATGATTGTGACAGATCCTGCAGCCAATGGAGGCATGCTTTATGAGGTTTAGTTTGATTTAGACTTGATTAAGATGTAAGTTCCCAGCTTTATTTTTATTATTTATTTATTTTTATCTTGAGCTGACTCAACTTGACTGTGCGTGCATATTTCTGTTTATCACAAATGAAATGATGAGAAAAAATATATGGAATACTACATGTGTTTGAAAAGTAATGGAGTTTGATTATTTGAACATAGTCTAGAGATGAAGGCAAAAATGATTGTAAGGTGGCTACAACCTTGGGCTCCTCCACTACCTGTAAGCTTACGGCTCCTCCACTACTTGTAAGCTTATGGTTTCATGTTCTATTATGACGGGTAGTGGGGTCTTGAGCTAAGCCTTGGAAATCTGAATGCTATAATGTCTTTCAAATCTTCCTAGCCATTAGCTTACTTGACGTGGCGTATAGTGTGGATAAAAACTAGGGTTCTTTAGTTCTAAGGTTACAATCCTAACATGATAGAGGAATAAAGAAAATCTCTTATATTTTATAAAAAGTATGAATAATCTGAATCTGTATATTCTCAAAATAAACTAGACATCCCTATTTATATTAGTTTAAGACTGAAAATCTTTTATAAGAAAAGGATTTCTTATTAAAACTTACTTAAATTCAATAATCCATCAAGCATTATGATTCCTAACTAGAAATATACTAATTAAATTAGAAGTCTTAGTTTAAATAAGGCTTGGAAGTCACTTGCGGGATTGTCTTTATTTATTGCCTTCCTGATCTGTGATCATCATGAAATTTTATCCCAGTAGAAAACAGGGCTTTCAGAATCTTCTGCTTGATTCAATGGCTGAATTAAAAATTATGCTTAATTTACCAAACTGCATCTTAGACTTTTCTTAAACTCTAAATCTAAAAACCTTTTGATGAAATAATGCAATAAACATTATTAGGCCAAGAATATTGAAGAATGTCCCCACATCACTACTAAAGTGTTGGTTAGGATTTAGAAGATACCTGTGAAGAGGTCATTGTTGTCTTCTGACTGTTAATTAGATACGGTAAAGCTTCAAAATATTTATTTAGTCAAATGATCAATTGCTTTAGTGCTGGTGATGGATCTTATTACAGAAGGATTTGGGACCTTTTCTGTAGAATCTAAGCCATAGAGTCTCAAAGATGGGACACCCTCATGGTTCAGTTGGTCAGGTTGTACTACAAGTACTGTCTTCTACTTTGTGTAGGTTATTCAGATTTGAAATGCATAGAGTGCTTGGTTACTGGTTCTCTTCTAATATGGTCAGTTCTGGTTGTTTTATAGGATTGCTGATGCTGAAGAAAATTTAGGTGAAAGTGAAGTTCGAGAAGCTCATTTAGCTAAATCCTTGTTCTACATTCGGATTGGTGACAAGGTGATTAATGGTTACTTATGTTATTGTAATGGTTGTTTGCTTCATATATTTCCTTTTTGGTGATATCTTACTCACACACTATCCTGCTTTGAACCAGGAGAAAGCATTGGAACAACTCAAGGTGACAGAAGGCAAAACAGTTGCCGTTGGGCAAAGGATGGACTTGGTGTTCTATACTTTACAGCTTGCATTTTTCTACATGGATTTTGATCTCATTTCCAAGAGCATTGACAAAGCAAAGAAGTAAGTAAAGACATAAATTCTTTAATTGCATTTTGCTTTGATTCTGCTTTCTCAAAATCATTGAAGATGTGTTTTTCATTTACAAGTGCTTGTGTTTTAATGGCAGCTTGTTTGAAGAGGGAGGTGACTGGGAAAGGAAGAACCGCTTAAAGGTTTATGAAGGCTTGTATTGCATGTCCTCTCGAAATTTCAAGAAGGCAGCCGACTTATTTTTAGATTCCATCTCAACCTTCACTACATATGAACTTTTCCCATATGATACCTTCATATTTTATACTGTCCTTACAGGCATCATATCACTGGATAGAGTTTCTTTGAAGCAAAAGGTATCTATGGTTACGATTTGGTCTTCTGTCATTATAATTTCCTATCTGATTATGCCTCTGCGTTTCTAATTCTATTTGAATTTTGGCAGGTGGTAGATGCTCCTGAGATCTTGACAGTGATTGGGAAAATCCCATATCTTTCAGAGTTTTTGAACTCTTTGTATGATTGTCAATATAAATCATTTTTTTCAGCATTTGGTAAGTAGATATCCGCCTGCATCACAACTTGTATGAATATATTTTACACATATCTTGTTTCTGTCACTGTCACTCCTGCAAATAAGTATGTCTATCATGCAGCCCCCCCTGGTGATGGAAACAGTTTTATTCCTTTTTCTTCAATTTTATTTGCAGCTGGCCTGACCGAGCAAATTAAACTGGACCGTTATTTGCATCTACACTTCCGATATTACATGAGGGAGGTCAGAACTGTTGTCTATTCCCAGTTCTTGGAATCCTACAAGAGTGTTACCATTGAAGCAATGGCTAAGGCTTTCGGGGTGACAGTGGATTTTATTGATCTGTGAGTGGCTGAATTTCATGCTCCTTCACTAGAGTTTTCCAGTTGTGTTACATGGAAGTTTGTATTGAATTAAACTTTTCTGTGCCTGCAGGGAACTATCGCGTTTCATTGCAGCAGGGAAGCTTCACTGCAAGATTGATAAGGTTGCAGGTGTTCTTGAAACCAACCGCCCTGATGCAAAGAACGCACTCTACCAAGCAACTATCAAGCAAGGAGACTTCTTATTAAACCGGATCCAGAAGCTGTCTCGTGTGATTGATCTTTGAAGTAGGTAGACATTTTGTTGTGATTCAGAAATGATTCTAAAACTTGAGAAGCCCAGAGAAAGATGGAACATGTTGATTTTTTTTTTCATCATTTGATCAATGCGATACTAGTTAAAATGCTCTTTATTTGTTTATTTGCTCAGGTACTGTTAAGAATCTGAGCATACTGATCACGGGTATCAGTTTTATTTTCTGAATTGAATTCCTTTTCAGATGCTTATTTTGACCGTCAGAGTTATCAATCCAAGCGGCCTGAGCTGCCGCCTCCTCTAGTAATGAATACCAGCGAATCTTTTTCCAAAGTGGGCCTGTAAGTAGCTTGGCATGGAAGTCGATGGTCATTGTCAATGGAACATGATTCCATCGATGAAGACTTGAATTAACTAGGGTGCTACTGTTTTTGTGTTCATCAACTAAGCAGTTTTCTTTGGCGTGTGAACCTAAACTTGAGGGTAAATCAAGCTTCTTGTTGCTTGCAAAAGGATGAGTGTCGGGAGATATGTTTTTTTAAGAACACTCATCACTCAACCTCACCAGCATGCATCGGTTTTGAAAGGGTTAGATGGTAATTGTCAATCCTCTGTCGGTGCGTCAAAGAAAGTAGTTCGAGCACGTTCAAACATGAAGCTTCATGTTTTACGATGTTCCGACTGGTCGCCATTTCTCCATTATGGATCTAAGCTTATGGCTTTCGATCTTTTGGAATGGAATGAGATCAGGACACCATTTCTAACCAAATCAATTGATAGCCACAAATACTAGGGAGGAGTTCATGGTCCATTTAGGACGAGCATGTCGTCTGCTGTATATTCGGATAGCTGCCCAAAGGACACTGGTCCCCGAGCATGCATATATATATATATATATCACCAAGGCTTGATGTGCTGTAGGAGGAACTATCCTTTTAATTTATAACCAAAATTTCACCGTCTTTTTATTTTAGATATCACGGATGTGATTATATTTTTTAAAGAGTTAATTAAAATGATTTTTTAAAACTATTTTAACTAAAAAATAAGAAGCTTGGTTGTGTATGCTATTAGCAGTTTAGTGGTTAAAAACATTTATTTTAATTTTTAATTTTATAAATTTAAATTTATAATATATTATATCATATTTAGAACTAAATGATAAATAGTTTGAATCAATGGAAGAGATTGAATTGAACTCATTTTGTTTTTTATATTTAACCTTTTCATCTTCATTTTATTTTCTTGAAAACTGAGGTAAGGAGATTAATATTTTGAAATTTTAAGTATTAATTTTTTATTTATAATTCATCTCTTATTTATTTTATACTATTTTTAAAAATCAAATCTTTTTTAAGATTTAACTATCAATTGCAAACAAAAATATTATCCAGAGTCGCCAAGAATAACACGAAATACAACACCATTGACAAGCGTAGTCGTAGAACGTTCTTTCCGTTAAATCACCTCCGTCTCTCTGTCTCTCTGCACCATCACTCTTTGGTTCCTCAGCTACAACCTTAAATACATGTCACATTCTCTAATAGCTTAGCATCAAATCCATTCTTGTATCCACTTCACCTGGGAAAACTCAGACTCAGGAATCTGTCTTTTTTTCCACTGACAGTAAAATTGAAAGACATTGTTGTTGCTTCATGCCACTATGCCTCCTCTTATCGATTTTAAAGACATTCACGATAAGCTCTCAACTCAGTTCAGACCATTGCAACGCTCTTTTCAGTTCTGGGTTCGTGCTGCTGATATCTACACTGGCTATAAGGTTTCTCTCTCGTCTTTATCTTGATATTATTGCATGCATGTGGATTTAAGTGGGTTAATCTGAACGTTTAATTGGATTTGGTCGATGGGCTTTGTGTAGGTGTTTCAACTGAGAGTGAGTTTGGTGAAGGATGTGGAAAAGCAGGAGGCAATGTGGGAAAGACAGCATGAGTTTGCTGCTGACAAGATTTATGCTATGTGTTCTGATCTTGGTGGGTTCTTTCTCAAGGTAATTTTGCTTCTTGTAACTCTACTGTGTAGGGCCCTTTTACTTTTGAGAACCTTCTGAACTTGAATCATGTACTGGAATTAGTCTAATTCCAATTAATTTTTGACCTTTTTGCTTCCTTTCTATACAATTATCTTATCACCTGTCTACTCTTTATGTTTTGTCTTGCTTTTTTATTAGTTATGTTATTTTTGGATCAGGGGTTTGATAGGTGTTCGTTTTTCTGCTCTAGAAATTGTTTTAGGAACTGTTTGACTCAATCCGTTATGTTCTTCTTTATCTTTTCCTTGTTAGTAAGCCTCTTTCTTTTTGGTTTATTTTTGTAGTCCATTTTGATTATTCGGTGTTAATGATGTTTTATGCTGTTTTGGTTTGAGACAACGCTGCTTTTTACTATAAGCCTTTTCAAATTAATTTACTGGACTTGAATTAGGTTGCCCAAATCATTGGGAAGCCTGACTTGGCTCCAGCAGCATGGGTGAGAAGGCTTGTAACTTTGTGTGATAGAGCTCCGGCTACTCCATTCGATACTGTTAAACTTGTGCTGGAGGAAGAGTTAGGTCGAAGCATCGAGGACATTTTTGAAAGATTTGATGTGGAACCTCTTGGTTCTGCTTCAATTGCACAGGTAATGCATTTCATATAAAATCTCTGCCTGGCTAGAAGTGTAGATGTTTCATGCTACTCATTGTTGTATTCATCAAGGCATTACCTGGAATCTTGAAGTTGCTGTTAATAAACATTGGGATATAAGTTGCTTTTGAGCATCAACTGTGGTTTCGAAGTTGAAGAGTTGGTTACTTCAGAACGGATGACAGCTTACTGTATCATGTGTATCTGACATGTTTTCCCTGCCAAATTAGGTTCACCGGGCAAGATTGAAAGGTGACAAGAGTGATATTGTTGTCAAGGTATGGATTCTTGGATGCTATCTTCTAATCTCTGTAATCTCTGCAAGATTATAACTTCAAGTGTATTATAGGTCCAACATCCTGGAGTTCAGGATCTGATGATGACAGACATCTATAACCTTCAAGCGTTTGCTTTATACATGCAAAAGACAGATATCAAATTTGATTTGTACTCTGTGACAAAGGAAATGGAGAAACAGGTGCCCATTATTTTTGTATTACAGTTCTTGTAGATTATGGTATTACTCTTTCCTTTCTGTTTTTTATGGTTTGATATTGTTTCAATAGGTAAAGTTGAAGGTTTTGGATTCCAAGTTAAGATTCTGGATTAGTACTGGTAGCACCAGAAAAATGCCCATCACTGTCAATGAAACATGTTGTATAGCAGATTAAGTGTCTAGCAAATTAGAGTGAAATGTTTATTCTTCAACCGCTAAGCATTAGTTATCTTAATCAACATTCTGTGAACAATTAATATCAGACTATTAAGCCCAACGAGATGGAGTTTCTCAAATTCATATTTTGTGTGTTTTATCTAATTCTTCCAAAACAAAGAATCACCCAAGTTGATCAAGTCCATATCAAAATCTGCTCATTTTACAGCTATCTTAATCTTTTGACTCAGTCAACTAATCATCTTCACTGTTCGTCATAGCTTGCTGAAATGGTATTTAAAGGGTGTAATGCCAATAAAATCTTTCATTTTTAAAGAGTCATCTGATTTTTCCTGTTTTGGTTGGGCCTTTGCAATTTTTTTTTTAGTCTTTCTTTGAAGAGTTGGTAACAATATAATTATTTTACCTTTAAAAACAAGCAGATTACTTTCAAATTTTGAAATGAATTATGTTTCATTTTTATTTTGTGAATTGTGGGCTTGTATTTTAACCAATAGACTGTTGGTTTTTGTTGCTTCTTAACATTTTTAAGTTAAATGTTGTTTCTTGATTTGTTTGTTTGACTTTCATAAACCAAGGTTTGTGGCTGCCTCTGCAGTTACACGATTTAAACCTTGTGCTGATGGAATTTACTCCAGAAACTGTGAAGTGCTTAAATATTTAGATTCTTTCTCCATGGCTACAATTCTAATAAAATACTTCCAGTAATATTTCTTTATTCATCTATCCCATTCAAGATTGGATATGAATTTGATTTCAAGAGGGAGGCCAATGCTATGGAAAGAATCCGGCAATTTCTGTATGAGAATAATAAAGCAAGTCCGGTTATAGTGCCACGAGTGCTGAAGGATATGGTCAGCAGGTATGTCTGCCCTTGAAAAGTTATTAGGTGCTTTGCTTCGTTGGTTACCCATGTCAAGTTGCTTAAAAAGAATTAAAGCAGTGAGATGCATTCTTTCCATTTCATTTATATTGGCTACATTGTAAATAGTTTTATTTTGGACACGAACTATTTAAATGTGCTCTTCTTGTAGCAGTTGCAGGATTCCACCCTACTTATTTTTTCATTTAAGGGATGGAATTGGTGGTTTAGTCAAAGGTCCCAAACTGAGAGAAGATCCTGGTGGGTCAGAGATACTAGGAACATAGATAAATTGTCATGCTGCAGTCGGAGTAGAGAAAATGAGATTGAACACTATGAACAAGGAGAATAGACTTATGGTGTCAAAGTTAGATACCACATAAGTTGTGGGGCAGCTTCATGTGATGAGAAGAAATTACAATGATCACATTTTTACTGATTGCATGACAATCTCTCTGTAAACAGACCCAATTAGCAACGACACTAATCTAATGATCTTTAGGTTCATGTTTGGGCCATTCAAATAGTTACTCCACTTTACTCGATCATATGCTGTATCTTTTGTTAAAGAACTATCTCAACCCAATAGTTTAAGCTGTTAGATGAGGTCGCAGGATATGATTTATATTATTCTCTGACACATCCCTTCAAGTGAAAGCCCTTTGGGCTTGAAACTTGTACAAATCCATATTACATTGTGCTTAATTTTTATCAAATAAATGGGGATGATGAGATTCGAATTCGTGACTGCTTAGTCATCAAGGCTCTGATACCAAGTCAAAGAACTATCTCAACCCAATAGCTTAACCTATTAGGTGAGGTCTCAAGATATAATTTATATTATTCTCTAACACCTTTCATATGCTATACCTCCCCTTTTTACCCTATACACTGAAAATTGTCAAGCTGCTTGTTTTGTGGTGTTTGTTTGTTACTTTTTTGCTCTAATTCATTGCTCAGATAACATCATGCAGGAACCTTTTGGTGATAAATTTCTTTCTATTTATGTAGGAGGGCTTTAATGATGGAATACATTGATGGGATCCCAATTTTGAATCTTGGTGATGAAATAGCCAAAAGAGGAATTAATCCTGGTGGTAAGATTGCAGCGGCAGCAAAGCAGTAAGCCCCTAGATCATCCCAGAGAGTATGGAGTCCTTCTGCACAAATTTTTTGTTTCTGGTTTTTCTTTTAAAGGGGCTTCTCGCCTGAAATTATGACTTAAGCTTTCTTGAAATCATTTTGTTGGTGCACCATTTGTCTTTGTACTTCCTAACAAATCAATGTGTATTTTTTTTTTTGTTGCTTTACAATTTCATAAATTGCGGTCTTCCCCTGACAAATAAGAAAAGCATGACACACCTTTTAAAATTTTTCGAAGTGCAGGAACATACTTAAAAGTTTGACACTAGCATATGGACAAATGATACTGAAGAGTGGTTTCTTCCACGCAGATCCCCATCCAGGAAATATATTGATTTGTAAAGGTTCCAAGGCAAG
Source organism: Populus pruinosa (assembly GCA_026413675.1). Taxonomy (NCBI): domain Eukaryota; kingdom Viridiplantae; phylum Streptophyta; class Magnoliopsida; order Malpighiales; family Salicaceae; genus Populus; species Populus pruinosa. Next base: position 15,718,688 of record CM048606.1, read on the forward strand.
TAGGCAACTAGCTTTTGTTTCTTTGTGTTCTGCTTTATATTCCTTGAATTTTGGTGTGCAATCTTTTATGTTATTTGCTATTGATTGGTATGCTATTAATTGGTTGTAATGGTGCTTATAGCTCTCTTTCCAGTAGTTATCTAAAGTTGATCATGAAATGATCTAAACAAGACGTAGACTATCTGTAAAATAATTGATTTCTGTGAATTTAATGTTCAACTCTGAACCTTATTGGTATGCCACTTTCACCTCAAGTTAGGTTGCCTTGCTAGACTACGGGCAGGTGAAGGATCTCCCGGATAATTTGAGGCTTGGATATGCAAATTTGGTACTTGCTATTGCTGATTGTGACCCAATCAGAGCAGCAGAAAGCTACAGGTATGCTTCTAATTACCATCTATTTGAAAATTATCAATTATTTTCCAAGATAAGAGGAGAAACTAGGGTCAGAAGTGATGTACTACTGGGTGCATATTAGTATATGGATTAGTAATGGGTTCTAAAGGACTGATGATGAGCAGGGGATATTATTTGATGATTCTAATACTTGCGTCGTTGTTTTCTATATTTCATTCGTCCATTGATGGTAGCATTTTAGAAGTTCATTTTGCGATCAATTCAGTTCACACGATTTAGGATACAATTAAAAAGTTTAGCAAATACCTTCGGATTGATTTTATGTTTCAACCATAGTAAATTCTTGTACTGCTATGTATATTGTGTTCATATTTTGTTGTTCATCCTGTTCTAGGGACCTCGGCATAGATACCTCAAGCAAATGCAAGAATGAACTGCAGGAATTGTTTAGGTTGGCAGAAACAATGTTTGACACAAAACTACCACCTGGAGTGGCAATGTTGCAACCTTTCTCAGAGGATTCTTCCATCAAAAAGGTCTCTGTCGAGGTAAGCGGTAGTTATAATAGAAGATGAATTAATCTTATGCAGTGCCGTGCTGGTAGTTGGATGGTATCCAAATTTTTCACCAAAGAACAGAAGAAAAAACTACTGCCAGTTTCATTTCCTTGTTGTTTCTTGAGGTTTTTTTTTTGTTCCATTTGATTGTCAGTTGTTTCTTATCTATATGGTGTCTGGTGCTGTTGTTCCAGTAATGAACAGCATAAAGTGTTAATTAGCATCATGAAATTGAAGAGTGCGATTGAACCTGGAACTGTAGTTATCATTCGGTTTCCAGGGTGGTCTGGACCAATGAACCAGTCTCATGGCCCCTTTGGTCATTCAGTATTTTATCGAACCACCTGAGAAAAGGAATTAGGCTGTAAACAAGCTGAATTTAATTTGAACCCGTGAAATTGGTGATTCTGCTTCATTGCTGGATGTGTTCTCTGTGTCTTATAACCAATCTTGGGAAATTAGAAAAAGATAAGGATTGAGTTTGATAACCTTACTTGGGAACTTGAGAAAGAAAATGAACAAGGACAATCATGCTACTGCAATTTTTATTCATCATAAGATTCTGTGTTTTGGATATGTAGGCTTTCCCAGAGGAACTATTTTCTGTTCTTCGCACAGTGCATCTTTTGAGAGGTCTTAGTGTGGGTCTTGGTATCAACTACTCGTGTGCAGAACAATGGAGACCCATTGCAGAAGAAGCATTGTATCTTGCTGGAAGATTAAAAGGTGACTTTCTAAATCGTAGCTGAATTCGTAAACACCATATAACAGAAGTTATTCATCCTTCATTTTATCATTTCAGATACAGATCTCAAGACTAAGCATCGCAAACGATGTTTTTTCAGGAGATTACTTCGAAGTGAGCAACTTGGCTATTGATGAATTAAGCATTTGCATCCATACGAGTTCATTGACAATGAATGGCTAGGTTTTCTGATTGCATATCACACGCCATTGTTCTTTTGTAGTTGTTATTCACAAGTCCTTATATGGCACTTGTTTCCACCATGTACAATGTATAGAGATTTTATAATGATTTCTTGTCAGACGTGTTCTTTAATGAATAGAAGTGCACAACAGTTCTCTTCCGCGCTTCATTGATCCCTAGAGTTGTTTGGGTTTGGCATAAGTTGAACTTGCGACCCCCATGACAGTTTGTATCTCATTTTGTTTTTTTCTGAAGTTATCTTTCATCCTTTCAGTCAAGTGTTTTCCAAAATATACTCAATGATCCCGAATTACAAATGCTGGGATTGGTACCAAATGTATGAACATCTCTTTCAAGAGGAAACCACATGAGAAGTCTCTTCTGCTTTCATCCTAAACTGCTCTTAACTGGAGAGTAAAATCTACGGTTCATATGCACTGGCTCAGGGATACATGAAAGAATTGATGTTACCAAACTACGGTAGGGGAGAGTTCAGAGCATTAAAGAATTGAGGAGGAAATTATATGTGGATTACTGGCTTGGGAATTAACCAGTAAACCATTCTATTTATTCTTGGGTTAAGGGAATTATATATGTATTACTGGCTTGGGAATTAACAAGTAAACTATTCTATTTATTCTTGGGTTTGATCTAGTGATAATTATTTAGATTACCTGGATCTTGTGTCCATAGATAATTCTGGACTAGTCCCGAGTATTTCAATTGACTGTCGGAAAAAGTCCCGAAGAGCACATGTTTTAGTGGCTAATCATCAGATATAAGCAAGTTGCATGCATATCTGAGAAGGCCAGCAGCCAGCAAGATTTTATGCCTATTACTGTTAATGGCGTTGTTGTTTATTTATCAGTCTGGGAAGCCATGGTTAGTCTCCCTCTCCTATTGCTAAACTCTTGGTAAGGTATGTTTTGGTAGCCCTCTTGATTACATTAATTTGACAGTTTTTTATTGTTCTGTATATTTTCATATAAATGATGAAACATTGGTTTTGAGAGCATAAAAATAATTTTTGTGGGTTATGCATTTGGAGTGGCTTTGGTGTCTTGATCCTAAAGAACCAAGGATGGTTATTAGCAAATACTTTTAATGAGGCAAAAATACTAAACTGAAAGAAGGTATCTATTGTCTATAGTTGCTATTTGACACTTGGAGTTAGAAAAACTTGATGTTAAGATTGCATTCTACATGTTTAGGTGTGTTTAGCATTGTATTTTAAAAATATTTTTGAAAAAATTTAAAATATTTTTGTTTTAAATTAATATATTTTTTTTGTTTTAAAATTATTTTGAGGTACTGATTTTAAAAATAAAAAAATTATTCATATATTTTTTTAAGTAAAAAACACTTTAAAAAAAATTATAATTACATTCCCAAGTATGCTCTGAAGTAAATGAAGAGATATGTTCAAGCTATTATGAAAGATGATAAAAAAATCACATATAAAACTTATATGAATTTAAATAATTAGATAGTAATACAGGAAGTTTGATATTATTATGATAGTTACAATGATAGTTGCTTTTGTATATTTATTATTATATATAAATGAATGATATATTTTTTTGATATAAAATACTTTTTTAAAAACTCAAAAGTTGAAAATAAAATTTAGTAATAAGTTTGAAATGAAAGATTTAGAAGCAACTACTATAATTACTACTATAATTACGAGGAAGATAGATAAAAAAAAAAAAGAAGATGAATCTAGATGATGTCTGTACTTAACTAATTAAAAAACACTAAAAGGGCATATGAACATTTTAGCATGTAGAATGCTAAACCTGCTGGTACTCTCTTTGCTGCTCATTTCAAGTTGTCAATTGCTATATGTAATCAGATCAGGATATGCAATGCATGTCTTATATGTTCTATATTCTAATATACTGGATGTCTACCATTGAGGCAAAATACTTAGCAGTGATTGAAGCAATCAAATGAACTATTTGGCTAGGGATCATATGTTTCATGAAAGGATGAAGAACATTGATATCAAGCATCATTTTATTCATGATAGTGGTAATTTGGGTGATGTTATTGTGAAGAGAATCGGTACTGGAACAATCCATCTAATACATTGACAAAGTCAGTTCCAATACACAAGCTCAAACGTTGTTTGGACTTGATGTCTCTAACCATCAACAACATGACTTCGTTGTAAAGGGCTTGATATAATTATTATTTGGCTTAGGACTAGTTCTGGGTAGCAATGGAGACCTTGTAGGATGAGGATCTTGACAAACCCTTACCCATTAAGGATATAAGACATATTCCCTATGTACATGTGATTTTCTTTACTGTTTCAAATTGTATCCTCTTGTAAGTTATTGTGTGCTGTGAGGATTTGAGTGTACTTGGAATTCAGGTTTGAGAGTTCTCCAAGTTTATACTCATTTCAATCGTATTTAAATATATTCTCTTTATATGTGAATGTTAACTGAACTGATCATTTCTTTCTATTTAATGTGATATTGTGTGTACGTGTGTGGTCCCAACGACATTATTATAGAATTCATATCCAACAAATCTTGATTTATTATTCTATAGTTTTTAAACACAACTTGATATTAATTTAAGATAAATTAAAGATTATAGACAAAGTAAGTTGACCGGAATTAACATAATTAACCTACTTTCTTTTTATTTTGTAAATAGTAAAAATGACATCAATAATTTTTTTTATAGTCTACGGTTCTTAAGTTTTCAAGTAAGATAATTATATTACACTTCATATTATTATTTTTATATCTTATATCTACATGTTACATGGATTGTTTTTAAATTGACTGTGAAATAATTATATTGTATACCTCATATTTATTTTATTTTTTTATAATTCATAGTCTCATGTATTGTTTTAAAAACTATATATATAATTTTTAAATTGATCCATATGACTAGGATCCAACTCGTCCATTCTGGGTTTTAATGGGTTTTTGTTAGTAATAGAAGGGAAGGGAAGATATGGGCCGGCCTATCTAAACAATAATGTTATTTATTTCAGAATATCAATTTCTCTGGTTAAACAAACTAAGCTAGTTGGGTTAATAATGAGGAACAAAAATCTCTCCGAAGGGCGCTGGACAGGCCCAGCCCAGCCCAAGAGTATATTCAATAATCAGAAGAGCGTCAAGTACGGTTCCCGCCCTTATGGAATGAATTAAGGCGCCAAATGTCAAAGAAGGGGTCCACCAACCCAAGAAGCCACTTATCTTTCATTTCGTCTTTTCTCAAAACCAGATCTTATCTTTATTTTCACTCTCTGGAAGAGATTGTGGTTTTGAGAAAGTGTGTGCGTGTGTTAAAGCAAAGGAGGATGTTTGGGAGAGTAAGGGCTTCTTCTTCTTCACCAGACTGCTTGGAGAGACCGTCTTCCAAGATCCTCAAAGACGACTCTCTCTCTATCTACGGTACTCTCTCTCTTGGATAAAATCATGTGCTCTTTTATTTTGTTTTAATTGGGTTTAAGCCTTGAACTTGAGAAGCAAATTATGGGTTTTGCCGATTATGATAAATGAGGATGTGGGTCAAATGAATTTCTTAAGAATTTTTTCCATAATTAACAGTGCGGTGCCCAAAACCTTCAGTCTTTAATTAAGTGTTTGATAATCAGCCTTTATACAAGTAGCCTTGTAAACGAGTAAGGCGGCCCTTCCCTTTTCGATCCAATAACTGGCTTGACCTGGCACGGTTATTCCCAAATGGTGAAGATATCCCACTGCTTTTAGAAATATGAAATGGAGTAGCCCTGCAAGTTGTAATTGTGGGAACCGCTTCTCGTAATTTTTCCAAATAAGTGATTGTGAGATGATTATTTTTTAGTCATTTATAGGAGGAAATTTGGGTCTTTATTTTTTGTTTAAGATTTAACTTTCATGCTAGTACCATGGGCGAGGGAGGATCGTTTTTGTTCTTTGCAGACAATAATAGGCAAACTTTGTGAATTTTGTTGTGTAATAAGGTTCTTTGATTGGGCTGTTTGTTGCCTTCATAGGAGGTAATAGAATTCTTTGTGGCAACTGCTTTGCGGTAATTCTCCTTTTGTTGAAAAATGAATTTTAGGATTATGCATGCATGCATGCATGCATGCATCCAAGATCCTTTCTTCTCTGGCGTCTTTGAGTTTGCAAGATGACATGATGTTTGAATAAAATGCCAAGGTTGCTGAATCATCTGTTCTTTGATGCAGAGGCTACATTAATGAAGCTTAAACTAGCTCAGCGTGATCAAAGTTCACCCTTTGAGGAGACTGTGGAAATGGAAAGTGAGAGTAGTACTACAAGTGCTTCAAGTTTCGTGGAGTCCAATAATACCTCAACAATTGCCTTGAAAAGCTTACAGCATGTTATAACCTCATCCGATGAGGAGGTGATGACAATAGATTCAGATAGTTCTTCAGCCAGTGATCAGTTAAGTTTTAGTGCTATGCAATCTACGGGTGACTCAAAAGATCAGCGGAGCAGGAATGTTTCAGTGCTTTATCTTTTTTCCAAATATAATTATTCTCGACAAGCATTAACCCCTTCTGGAGGGGCAATGCTGATAGCAAGCAATTGTTCTGCGAGTACTTATGCTAGTTCTAGCAACTCTCAATCTCTGGGCATCTCAAAGGAGCAATCTGAACATGAATGTCTTAGTTCCTCTTCTGTTTGTCAGATGTAGGATTTGTATTCACATCTATGCCTTTCTTTCCTTATTTTATCTTTCATTGGGAGATCCCTAGACGGGTATAAACAAGGGGTTGCAACCTGATTGAGCACTCAACTGGATCTTGATTTGATTCTTTTTTATTTCATCGAGTTTTTTCAGTGTTTATGGAATTAGTGTATCATTCTTGGAAGACAGTGGTAGCTTGTCAAGTTTTTCTTCATTTAAATGTAATAAAAATTTCCATAGAAGTAGTTTGCTGCAGGGGTAGGATTCACTTCCTTACAACAATTTACATTTTGTGGCAGCTTTCAAATGGATGGACATTATGCTACACTCAAGATTCTCTACCTGGAAACATTAGGATGACCTTGTTATTGGTGGATGTAAAAAAAATGGAGAATTTTCAATCATAAATCTACGTTGATTATACAAAGAGCAGATATCAGAATTCCATTATCAATATTACTTGCACTGAAAGTGTATAAATTGGAACATAAAAAACTTGATGATATTGGAGAGTGAAGCGCTGCATGCTTAACCTGAGGCCAATACTTGTGCAGGTAGATTGGTAATTTTGGTGTCTGTGTAGGTGCACATGTGATTTAGTTTATAGAGAGGTTCATGAATTTTGGTTGGTGTCTTTGTTAAATAATCAAAAGGGTACATGGGAGTTGCAGGCGGGGTTTTTTTTTTTTTGGAACCTCGAGGCCAATACTTGTGCAAATGGATTGGTAATTTTGGCTTAGAAGTAACAAAGAAAGAAACACAAGAGAGGAAAAGCACTCCACGCGGATTATACACACTAGATGGTAAACAATTAATAAACCGATCAATGAAATTATTATAAATAGAAATCCCTCATTGGATCATGGACTATGAGGTTAGAAAACCTACTATGATGAGATGACTTTCAAAAGGCTCAATTGAGGTGGTTGGTGGAGGAGAACGCGCGGTGGTCGGGTTTACTAGAAAAATTGCAGAAAAAAGTCTCTTTGATGGAATGAGAGATCATTCAATAATTAAGTCAATAAATGGGGAATATGAGTCTGAAAAGGCCGATGGTGGTGTAGGCTCGAGTACATGTGAAAATGAAGACGAAGAGGGAGTTTTCTATAGAAGATTGTACAGAGACGGGGATAGAATTGTCAAAAATGGATTGACTCTAATATTCTTTTCCTGAAGACATTAAGATGACCTTGTCATTGTTGGATGTAAGAAATTGGAGAAATCTCAACCATACATCCAAGTTGATTATACAAAGAGCATATAAACTCATTATTCTATTCAGTATAACTTGCACTAAAGTAATCTAAATTGGAATAAAAGAAACTAAATGATATTTGAGATGTTAGCTAAGATTATACTTCATTGAAACATTCAACTTTCAAGTTGTGAAGCCATCGCCAAAATTGCATCAATGATCGGACTTTATGCTTCGCCAATATGCTCATCATCATCACAAAGCAGCCACTCGTCTAGAGATTGGCAGAGAGACTTTGTTGTGATGGTTAGCTATGTAAGTACATGTTTGGATCTGGGAGTAATCTAAGAATTGGATTGCCATATCAATTTATGGTGTTCTAATGCTTTCAGGAGGTGAAGATAATTACAATTTTGTTTATTTTAGGCCATTGTTGCCATTCATTTTGATAATAAAGAAAGAACTTAAAATTATTCTAAAAATAAGTTGGAGCAAGAAGAGCAAGAATATAGGAGAAAAGGAAAAGAAAAAAAATGGTTTTTCTCAAATGGGCCATGTGTGGCGAGGTTGGAAAACCTAACATGATGAGATGACTTTTTACGAGACTGGATTGAGGTTTTGATGGTGGAGAGCGGCGGCCGAGATCATTGAAAAACCTGCAAACAAGACTCTCTAGTGAGATTGAAGACCCTTCGATGACCAATAACCTTAGAAACTAATTAAGGGATAAATGTCTTTTATGTTGATAAGTCACCATTAGTAGTTTCTGCATAATTACCATTTATGCGAGGTTTCTTAGATGAAAGGGGTAGGCATCTCCTCTCGGGCTTGTGAGGGGGAGCTAATGGTTGAAGACGGCAGGGTTAAAAGGGTGATAAGGAAGGTCATCATAATAGTTTATTAGGATATTTTTTGCTCTTTTCTTTTTCTTTTTTGCACTTGGTGATGTATGAGTACTTGTTGCTAAACAAAAGCTTCTCTTTTTTTTTAATGATATATGATATATCTCATAAATGTTGGGCTTTGATTCATTATATATTTAACTTTTCGAGATTCCATGTTCTTAGTAGGCCCCATATAGAATCACCAGGAGAATTATGCATCCCTGAAGCAGCTAGATTTTCTACCGTACAAATATCAGAATTAAAGAATCAAGGACTATTGATATGTACAAATTTAATACAACAGATATGCACACCAAACCAACAATACAATTTCTTTATTTCATCTGTGCAGTCACCTGAACAGTTTCAAATTCAAACTGAAAATCATCTGTACTTATTTTCAGTGCAAAGTCTGTGCTTGCACATTACTGATGATAGACATTACTACGTACATGGACATGTCGTAGGAGATCAAACACTCTATGCGATTACACAGCAACCAATTATGGCCTCATTAAATCTCGACCAATTTATTCAAGAACTGTAAATTTATTGGCTGCAATTTATTTAGCATTTCCAGCAAGAAGCTGCAATTATAGGCTTCGATTTCCAGCCAAGAACCAAGCACCCTTTCTCTTCAACAACTGTGTATCCATCACAAACCTTATTCTTCACCAGCCATTGCTTTGCCTGAGCCATCATCTTAATGGGGGCAGCCTGAAATCCTGCACGGCTCATCCTCCTGCGCCATTGATACACCCTCTCATGCCGCTCTACCCTTGCTGGCCCCTCACAGCTTACAATGTTCTTTATCTCCTCTGCGAAATAAAACTGCTCCATCTTGGCTCTCCTGGTGTCGTATTTGGGCAGCATGGCGTCCAAGGAGTCAAAAATCGCGGAATAGTAATGCAGTGCCTCCATGAATCTTCCTAGAAAAAATGGACCGTTGTGGCTTGAATCTTGTTCAACTAGAACAAGAACCTTTGGTGAGAGCTCATGAACAATCTGCAGGACAGAATTCAGAGCTCCCCTACTTTCTTTAACCACGCAATGGAGTTGAAGAATGCTATTGACTACTAGAACTTCACCTTCTTTGATTTTGATGTCTTCAGGCCTTAAGTTTTCCAAGTTGCTTTCCACAGCTGAGAACTCTAAATTGATTCCCATGTCTTTTGCATATTCCGTGAGTCCATCACCGATGATCCGGAATCTATCAACGCAAAGGCCAACACCAGTTATTCGAAGGCGGCTGGGTGCTTTTCCAGCTCGTTCGGCGAGGCTTTCAATAAGCCGGCGCCATTGGTGACCGTGTGATAATCCAAGTGTCATTCCCAGGTCCACCACATGAACAGAACTCTCTCCCTCAAAGGCTTCCAAAATAGCATTATTGGCAACAAAGTGACCGAACCGAATATGTGGGCAAATTTCATAAACAAGGCGTAAAGCTTCTTCCTTCTTATCCGAGGCAATGTCCATTATGTTCATCGTGGGAACAAAACCAACCGCCCCTAGTGGTTGAACCAGAGAGAGCCTGTCGGTAAGGCCTTGGACGAAGCAAGAAGCCACACGTTGGAAAGAAGAGCCAAATACCAAAGCATTAGATCGGAGCTCAGATAACAAAGCTGAGGCATGTGACTTGTCACGACATGCCACAGCTTCAGCACAAGCAATTAGAAGCTGAACAAGTCTCATTCCATCAGCATTCCCTTCTTCATTTCCACCTTCATCAGCGTTGATCATCGCTTCTGATGCTGCCTCCTCGACAGCCTCAGCTGCAAGATATCTTTGTGTATAAGTCCATATGTGATCTCTGAAATGAAGCTTAGGGATGCTATTCAAGATATTAGTGCTAATGCTGCGGCAAATGCTGCTTCCACCAGTACTACAAAGGCTGCTATTATTACTCCTTATGGATTCAACCAGACTCGAGGATCGTCTCATCCTCTTAGCATCTCTGGTGTCATCCGAAAAAGGAAGGATCCATGAAACGCCATTGCTATCAAATGTTGGCAAATAAGGGGGGCGCGGGTAGCAAGCCATAGCTGAAAGACTGAGATCAAGGCCACTCGTTTCACTTATGTTTTCATCATTGAACTCCCCTGACAAGAAACTATGAGCCATCTCTCTCTCTCTCCCCCTTCACACACACACACACACACGGGCGCGGGCGCACAAGGTTCTTCTCTTTTTCTACAGATATATCACTAATGCCCTCAAAGAACCTTCACCAAGCGAAGGCATGATATAAAGCAGAGCTAGCGGCTACGCTATAGATATCCTTGTCGAGAATCACTAGGCCAATGCATACTTTCACATGAAACCAAGCAAGTAAAAACAAATTTATTAATCTGTCCGCATTGATGTCTGCCTCATCTGTGGCATAGATAAATGCAAACGCATAGAGCAATCGGAGTGTTGCCCATTACTTTCTCCAGGATTTTTGGACCAGCTCAGGTGGCCGCTTTATTTATTCCTAATTCTAACTATTGAAAAATATGAAAACGGCCATGTACGTTTTCGGATTCAAGCCGAAAATTAATTCCAATAAAAATATTTTGAAAAAAAAAAAATATATAACCATCTTGAATGAACAATAATTTCCTCAATTCCGGATCGGAGAAAACTTCCTTATGTACCCACTGGTATCATGCCCTTCTTCGATCTTGATAAATCTTCCCTTTTTTTCCCCTAATACTTTGCTTTCGGTATGCATGTGACCATAGCTATAAAATATAGGTCACCCGTTAAGCGAGTAAATTTAAAATTACTTTATTTTAAGTTTTTTTTTAAATAATTAAAATAATATTATTTTAAATTTTTAAGATAAAATATCAAATTAAGTTTTATATGAGTTTTAATCAAGTTGTAGTTTACCAATCAACTCTCAATTAATTTAACACAAATCTAATCCAGGCAAGAACTTTACCAACTCTCAATTAGTTTACATACTGATCGAATAAATTTTACCAATCAACTCTCAATTAATTTAACACAAATCTAATCCAGGCAAGAACTTTAAATTAACAAATTAATAGATTGACAGAGCAAACAACGTCTAATGAGACTATAACCTATATTGTATGACAGGAGAGAATTTTCTTGGGAGGAAATTATTGTTAATTCTATATTATAACCTATATATAACTTTGATGTCATCAATTTTTTTTTGTATTATCTAGGGTCTACAGGGAAGTTTATGTGTATCTCAACTAATCTTATAAACTCTAAAATTAATGATTATTTAAACTTTTAATAATTTTAAAGTTTGTAAAACTTGAATTGATAATCTTTAGGGAGTAAATTTAGAACCTGATCAGTTGAGCTATATATTTCGATGTTTGATATCATTCATATTATTTGATACTCTATACTTGAAAAAAAACACTTATACAAAAAACATATGAAAAATAATATCATTTTTCGGACCATGCATTTCGATCAAGCTAAAAATTGATGCATAAACTACTAGCTAGTAACCTGAATAGAGAAATTAAAGTCAATTTGTTTAGTTTAAATATAATAAAATGCATATATATAAAACTAAGTTTTCATAAATATTATAAAAAACATAATATCCCTTAATTGTTGTTGAAGCATGTAAAATTAAATTAAGTTAAAGATTGATTGTTATAAAAAATTAATCACTAGTCCTTAAAACTTTACTGTTAGTTTTTTAATATAAAAAAAATAATTATAATTAGTTTCCAGAATTATAATAACATCATATTATTTAAACACACTCTTAAATAAAATCCATAAATTCAATGAAATATGACTCAAAATTTTTATACAATATAACAAATCATTTGCTTTATAGTAGAAGGAAAGACAAAGAAAAACCAGAACTTAAACCTAAAAAACATAATCTGAAAAATTGAGTTTAAGAAGAGTTTAAAAATCTGTCTAAAACATTTTTCTTTAGCTTTTCTTTTATAGTGAATTTTAAAACTAATATTATTTTGATATTAGAATTAATTTCAGTCATTGATCAACCTTAATTACATGCCATAAAACATGACTACTAATAAGTTAATTTTTAATTCTTCAACGTGGGATGAATGGTTCGTAAGTTTATAAAACATGCCCACTTAAAAAAAATTAAAATCAATTCTTTTATTAATAATTTATTTTAATCAAATAAATATTTTATTTTCAAGTATTTTTGTTAGATAATAATTTCTAACAAGGTTTCAATCTAAAAATGATTGGATCTCATTTTTAAACCAATTAACCATAACTTTAAAAATAATTTTAAAAAAACTTTAAATTCAATGAGGAATGATTCGCCGGCTCATATGATCGAGAACACCATAAAGTGAAGCACGGATTAATGCGAACACACATCCAGATGGTTCCGGTAGAGGATTAAGAATACAAACACCATTAACAAATAAAATAGGTATATGCCATCCTAACTCTAGTGCATGGACCTTTCAAAGTTACAAGACTCATGATATTCTGAAATTCAACAATATCATAGTAACAAGAAATTAACGTTAATAAACAAATAGATAGAGACATCCATGCCACTATCATACAGAACAAGAAATTAATGGAAAATTATATTTTTTTAAAAAATTATTTTTATTAAAAATTAATTTTTTATATGTTTTAGATTATTTTAATACACTAATTTTAAAAATAATTTTTTATAAATAATAAAAATATTATTTTAATATAAAAAATACTTAATTACAACTATAATGTTTTGCCTGGTGCACTGACTTTGTCAACGTCACTGTCTATGTCATGATCCTGCATTGGACGTCGGGGATGCTCCCCGGAATATAATTTGTCTGTCCGATTTTCATTCTAGAAATTAAGAAGTTCCTTTTTGGAGCCGCATATGCTAGTTAACTAGTTAAATGTAACAATAAAGAAGTGAGGAACCTCCTTCTGCCTTGGACAGGGACGGGGCTGTGAAAGCGATTGCTAGAGCGGCGCGGTCACATTTCGAGTTCGACATTACCTATAAACTAGATGCTGTGGGAAACATTGAAGTTTTTCTTATAAAAATAGGGTGAATTGTTATAGTATATTTTTATATTGTTAAATACATGTTTTATTTTTTATTATAATTTTTTATAATTATATTTATAATTATATTTTTTAATATTAGATAGTAAAAAAAATTATAATTTTTTTTATAAGGTTATTATAATTTGTGAGTTTATTAATATAACTTAAATTATCCTGATTGTTTTAATTTATGAATTTGGTGGGATTTTTTAATATTAAAATTAATTTTTTTATAATTTATTTTTTATATATTGTTAAAAAATAATTTAAAAAAATTATGTTATTAAACTTTATAAAATAATAAAAATCTATAATTTTTTATTTTTTTAATTATTTTATGATTTTTTAATTAATTTTATTTTTTTAATATTGAGATAGTTGAGAGTTTATTTTTATAATTTATTTATTTTATTTTATTTTATTATAAAATTATGATAGTTTGCAAGTTTATTAAGGTAAATTAGATTGATTTGATTTTATGAGTTTGATAAAATATTTTTATAATTGAATTTAATTTTTTATATAATTAAAAAATAATTATGTTATTAAAATTTATAAAGTTTAATAAAAAATTAAAGTTGATAAACAAATATATATATATATATATATATATATAGAGAGAGAGAGAGAGAGAGAGAGAGAGAGATTCATGCCAGTGTCTCTCACAGCACACGCGGCTCCAAAAAGGAGCCTTCTTAGTTTCTAGAATGAAAGTCGGACAGACAAATTATATTCCGAGGAGCATCCCCGCTGTCCAATGCAGGATCATTACGTAGACAGTGACGTTGACAAAGTCAAAGAAGCGAGCAACTTCCTTCGGCCCTGGACAAGAACGGGGGAACACAGCTGTAAAAGCAATTGCCAGAGAGTAGCGTGGTCACATTTGGAGTTCGACATTACCTAGGATTGGGGATTGTTACGATATCTTTATTTTATTTTATTTTGTTAGATATATATTTTTTTATTATAATTTTTAAAATATTTTTATTAATTTTATTTTTTAATTTTAAAATAATTAAAATTAAAATTTTATAATTTTTTACTTCTTATTTTATTTTTCTACAAGATTCACGGAATTTATAGTTTTGTTAAAGTAACATAGGTGGTTCCAATTTATAGATTTAGTAAATTTTTTAATTAAATTTGGTTTTTTTATAGTTTATTTTTTTCTTATATAGTTAAAAAAATCATTTTAAAAAAAAATCATGCTATCAAATTTTATAAAATAATAAAAATTAAAGAATATAAAAAATCATTATTCACCCAACATCCATTACACTATGAATTACAATAGTAATTCATAGTTTTTTACTTTTTTATATTTTTTTATAATTTTTTTTTAAATTTGATTTTGTTGATTTCATCTTTTAATATTGAGATAATTAAGAATTTAGTTTAATAATTTATTTTTTATTTTATCTTTTTGCAAGGTTACCATGGTATACAAGTTTACCAAAGTAACCCAAGTCATTCTAGTTTACAAGTTTGGTGAGGTATTTTTTTCTAATTTAATTTGATTTTTTTAACTTCTATTTTTTTTATCATATATTTAAGAAAATATTTTCAAAGAACAGTTATGTTATTAAACTTTATAAAGTTTGTTGTAACCCATTTTTGGATCCCCGCGTAAAATATATATATATATATATATATAGAAAAATAAGAAAATGAAAAATAAGTAAAAATAATAATAATAATAATAATAACAGTAATAAGAAAAAAAAAAGAATGTCAGAATGCTCAGAAAATGGTCAAAAATTAGTTGAGAAGGTTTACAATTACAAAGATTAAAATTTGACAGTATTTTGTTAACTAATGAGAACCCTGTTGAAAAAAAAATCAATTTTAAGAGGAAAAATCCAAAATAAGATGTTTATGGATTCAATTAAATTTTAATAAAGGTTTAATTGAATTTATGAAGGTTTTGATTGTAAGAAAATTTAATTTTTAGTTAATTTGGGCTTTTATTAGAAGAAATTAAAGTTCTGGGGTCAAAATATAATTTTTGAGAGTTACTTTGGTCAAATCAGGGACTTAATTGCATAAATATTGAAGTTTGATGGCCAATTAGGGACTTAATTGAAGAAATCCAAAACCAAAGATCAAATTGTAAAACACACCCAAATGGAAGGCCTGATTTTGAATTTAATGCATTTTGGCGCCAAATCTCATCTAAATGAGACGATGTGTTTTGGGAAAAACGACGTCGTTTTATGCACTGTTCATATGCACTGTTCATATGCACTATTCATTTAAAAAAAACAGAAAACTCAAAACGGTGCTGTTTTGAACAGCACCATCATCTTCTTCCCCTAGACACGCAGAGAATAGGGGAAGAAAATGTGTTTTTCTCCTCTGTTTTCACCGATCTTTTTACCGACAATTCAACTTCAAAAAGACGCTGACACAACCTACTTTCCATGTGCTCAAAGAACGGTGGAGGAGCAGCTGCACAGTGGCCGCCCCAGCCACGTCCCATCCCCTGTTTTTTGCCTATAAAAGCAGGGGAGGCAGCAAGTGAAAATGGACAGACACGAAGAGAGGGAGAAAAAAAGAGAGAGAAGGAAACCAAACACGAGAGAGAGGAAAAGAGAAAAGAGAGAGCAAAAAAATAAAAAATAAAAAAGATAGAGAAGAAGAAGAAGAAAATTGTGAAAAACCGAGGCGAGAGAGAGAAGAAAAACACAGCAAAACATCGGCCACCGTGTCTCTGCCGCCAGCAGCACCGCCCCGACACCAATCCCAGGTAATCTCCGGTTGTCCTGTCTCTTTATTTTTTCGGTCTGTATTAGCATGCAGAACGTGAATTAATTCACGGTCTACAGCAAATGAAGGAGGAGGGGGGCTGGTCACTATTTGTACAGTACCAACCCATTTGGTTTTGGGCCGGGTCCGGCCCATTTAAAAAATAATTAATTTTTTAATATATTTTTTATATTTTTTTCTTTTTATTATTTATGCCTTTTTGCTTAGTATTGATCTATATTTTATGTCATAAAAAAAATACAAATATGGTATTAAAAATACCTGAGTTTTTTTATCAACTAAAAAAAAAATTAAAATCAACAAAAAGAAAAAAATGTTTTTGTGCATATGGCCAAGTGTTTTAAAGCTATAAAAAAAATCATATTGTATTTTTCATACATCAAAAATAATATTTTAGCATGTATTTTGGCTTTAATAACCAGTTTATTAAAGTCAAGAGAACATTGGCCAAAATATCAAAAACAACAAGAAATTTTTTTGTTTAGTATCGGGAATTATAATGTTATACGTAACATGTATTCTTGATATTAAAAGGTTATTTGGTTTTATTAACGAAATAGAACAACTAGGTTTTACCCGATAAGATAAAGATCTCCTTACAAAAGAGGACTTTTCTTAAACCTTAGATACACATATAATTAGATACCACAACATGATTTCATATTTTATCAGACAAAACAATGCAGCCTACCTTAGGTAGGGCGTAGTTGGGGTGCTAATACCTTCCCTTTACGCAATCAGTCTCCGTACCCGATCTCTAAAGACCAGTTAGGGTTCCTAGTTATCAGAATACTAGGTGGCAACTTCCATTCAATTTTTTCACTGATAAAAGACAAGAATTCCTTGTCTTTTTATATTTTGCTAGAAATACACCATATCTCATCGTTAGCATTTGGATGGTGGATGATCACCGCGACGCCGCACACGTGCGACAAAGTTCATAGACTTATTTAAAGGTTTGGTTGGTTGACTTGGTTCGCAGGTCTAACAAGTTTAATTTTTTTAATTAATTTTTTTATTTCATTATTAGATAATAGCGTAGTTTACAATGCAATTTCATATTTGGTTTTGTTTTGTATTTTATGTGGTTATTGCAATCTAAAAATAATATTTTGGTATTAGGTTGATTGACACGACTAAAAGGTTGATGTCTTCTCCCAAGTGCAGGAGTGTCGAAGTAATAAATAACCCGGCAAGACCGGGGTCGAACCACAGGGAGGTTAATTGTACAAATTATAAACAACAATTATAAAACAACAATAACAACAACAATAGTAGTAGTAGTAATAATAATAATAATAATAATAATAATAATAATAATAATAAAGAAAGAGAAGAAGAAGAAGATGATGATGATGAGAACTTAGAGATGAAATATTAAAGTAAGGATTAAACAATAATAATAACAAATGTCAAGGTTAGAGGTTCCACTAATGGTATATCAAACAAGTATAGTATAAACTCTTATTATTGAATTGGAAACCACACACAAAGGAGGTTCCAATCAGATTATATATTGTTAACATGATTACATTAGTCATCTTATTCAATTAATGCTAATACTTGTAAATCTCGTCAAGCATTCATGATTATAACTTATGTTAACAACAAATCAAGTTCCTTTCATAGCTCAGGTGTCGGTTATACCATACATTATGGGCTATGAAAGTGCCAAGCATTTGTTGTACCAAGTGTTATACAACATAAATCAAGATTAGTCATTTAACAAGCAAAGTATTAAAGAGTGAACAAGATAACAAATATAAAACATGTTAGTATCAAACATTAAAGTCCATATTAAGTTTACAGTATACTTATTCTCACACCATTAGTGTAACCTTTTCACCTTGACATAATTAACTTAGCTAGACATAATGAAAGAAAGAAAAATAGATAAACAAAATAAGAACATAAAAGCTAACTAAGTAAAGGAAAGGAAATGAAAAGCATAAACTTAATATTAATGAAAGCAAAGCATAAACATTACAAAAAATACAAAGAGAGAAAGGAAGAGCATGATCTTGATCTGAACACCAAGATGCCTAAATGCATGGCAAATGCCTCCTTTTATAGGCCAAAATTGGGAACTATTGATTTGATGACTAATTGATAAGTGGGTGGCCAACTTTTGACTTGGTGACAATCCTTATCTTCTCTTGTCTGCCCAAAACGTCATTGATAACGTCAAAACTGGAGCCAGGTGCAAACATGAAAGTTGTAGGCAATTGTCTCAGCTTTCTTGTGTAAAAAATTCAGCTCATTTGGACTTCTAGAACTCCAGATATGGCCAAAATACCGAACAGTGCTCGGGCTGGAAGACAGATTCGGGCTTCTTTGTTGTTGCTACAATTTGGACTTGATAATGGCCTTTTTAGATCTTGGGCTCCATATGAAAGTTGTAGGCCTATGTCTTACCTTTCCATCCATATAAATTGGACCTAAATCTGAGATCTGTAGCTCCAGATATGGCCCAATTACCGAATAGTGTTCCGGTTTGGATTGCACCGACATCTCTTCTCTAAGTTTGACCATCTCTTTATCCTTGCAATTTAAGTTCTTCAAGTCATCAATCAATCCTTTCATTTATTTGATAGGCCTGCATTAAAAATAGACATTTACCACAAATTATAGGTATCTTATATTATTAGATACATTATTATAAAACATATTTTAGTTAAGGAGTTATTGATACTTCAAGTGCAAAATGATGATATAAAACCATGATAAAAATGCACTTTTAAGTACTAATCACACCCCTCAACCAGCTTATTACTAGTCCCTAGTAATTAAAGCGTTAAAACAATTTGCAAATTTCACAAAGCAAGGTATTCATCATTTAACTTCCATTAATCTATCCAGATAAACAAACTCTCATTAAATTTATATATCTGCTCAATACCACTTAACAAGATATTAATAAACCTTTCTTTTGTGCTCAATGTATCAACACATAATTATGGGGCTTTTCTTGGAAGAAAACAAAATTTTTGTTCTAATGTTTAAGGTTAACTTCCTTGGGTTGGGATTACTATTTTTGTCTTTTTTTTTTTTTTAACTCTATATACATATACTTTAAAAACATCATGCATCTTTAACCCATGTAACGAGCTTTCAGCTAATGACTCCCAGACCAGTTGGTCTTAGGGCATTAGGTGTTAAGACACCCCTACGAGCTTAGTAACTCGGGTCGCAGATACTGATATGTAGATAGTGCAATGTTTGATTTCTTTAAGCTTTTCTCCTCAACCCATGTAACAAGCGTTGGGCCAATAGCTCCCAAGTCAGTTGACTTTAGGGTATTAGGTGTTAAAACACCCCTTCGGGCTTAATTGCTTAGGTTAGGGAGGCTACGAAATCAAACTTATCTACATTTTTATTATCATCATTTTTTTATTTTTTCTTTTTTCTTTTTTTTTCATGTTTTTTTTTTAATTATATACAATCCCTTTCCCTTAGTTGTTACCTTTAACAAAAGAACATAAATAATGTAATAATCCAATATGCAACCCACAATCATATGTTAAAGTGTGTGTGTGTAAATTAAGGTTTAAAAATACATGTTAAATAAGTATATGAGCAGAATTAAGTGGTAACAATACGAGAGTTTGTAAACCTGAATATTTCAGGAAGTATTATAATAGACCTTGTTAAGAATGGTTACTAAGATGCGTCTCAAGAGTCACTTTAACAAAAGAACTCATTTACTCTGCCATCCTAGTAACAACAATTATGCACATGCTTTATGAAATGAAAAACAATTTTTTTTTTAATCAACTACTACCCTCTCCCCCCAACCAAAACGAGACATTGTCCTCAATGTTCTAAGGTAGAAAGATAAAGTATAGAAGATATCACCTGAAATAACGAACACTGACAAAACCTGAAACACACTGAAACAAAAATAAGAAATAACAAAACATAATAAAACCAAAAGACACAAAAATTCACAAACGAAGGCTCAAATCCAATCTAAGCTTTTTACGGCTTTCCTTAGATGACCAATTTATGCGACTCATGGAAGGATCAATCACAGGAATGAAAGATTGTAGTTGGTCAATCAATTGTTCAGCAGTAGAAGCAGAGATTATGATTTGTCGTACAGAAGATATTAAAAATTCCTGTTCCACAGCATGATCAAGAAAAGACAACAACTTATCATAATAACCATTAACATTTAACAAACCTATGGGTTTATGGTGAATGTGCAATTGAGCCCAAGAGGAAATATGAAAGATCTCTTCCAATGTGCCTAGACCACCTGGTAAAGCAATAAAAGCATCAGCATGGTTAAACATTGCATTCATTCGAGCCGACATTGTGGAGACCTGAAGTTCCTCTCCAATTGTTTTTCCAATGATGTCCCCTTGTGCCAAAGCTTCAGGGATGACTCCTAAAACTTGACTACCTCCTAAAATTGCAGCTATTGACACACCTCCCATTAACCCAAGACTGCCTCCCCCATACACTAAATGAATCTTTCTCTCAGCTAGCACCTGACCAAGATGATTTGCTGATTCTAAAAACTCTTTTTCTTTCCCAGGACTAGATCCACCGAAAACACAAATATTTCTTATTTGATGACTTGAGGAACTTGCCATTTCTACACACTTCTGTATTTGTTGAATGTATGGGTTGAGTAGAAATGAAAGGAAGGAAAATAGGGTTTTATAGATGAGAAAGTAGAAAGGCAATCATAACATCTATATGTAGGCCAGCTAGAGTCTCACACACTCTCTCTCTCTTTTTATTTATTTATTTATTTACTTTTGAAAAAAACATGTGTATGTACAGGTAGTTGTGATTGTGGCTCACATCTTCCCTTGGTTTTACGTCCAAGAACGGCTTAAACGCCCTCTATGGGTCGGGGATAGGCTTCCCATCCAGTTTTCTTAAAAACTGGCAAACATGGTCTTTTTTAGTCAGATTCCCAAGACTAAGTCGATCATGTTCTTTATGAAATAGTGGCCATAAATCATGAATTGCACGATGCACATCTCCACTAGGATGCGTCTCAAGAGTCAATAGAAGATTATCTAAAGACTCCTTACTCAGGCCATCCTTAATGAATTGTATTTTATCTTCACGGTTTATAGATACCATTCCTAAAGAACGACATTGTGTATTACAAGTCCATCTAG
Organism: Populus pruinosa; assembly: GCA_026413675.1. Classification (NCBI taxonomy): domain Eukaryota; kingdom Viridiplantae; phylum Streptophyta; class Magnoliopsida; order Malpighiales; family Salicaceae; genus Populus; species Populus pruinosa. The sequence goes on from CM048606.1 coordinate 15,740,203, forward strand.
CACATCGATGATAGACTTCTAGTCGTTTTGCACGACGTTTCTTTGCAAAAGTGCTTTTACCTGTTCCAGGCATGTGTGAAATAAAGAAATTAGAGGACTCACCTGATAATCGGACCTTTGCTTCAATCAACCAGCGAATATCTTTAGGAATTCCATGATTCATTAATAATCTCAATCTTGCATATCTAGCACGGTAAATTTTTGTAATCGCATTCTGAGGCAGAGCGGGAAAATACTTTTTCAATTTTTCAAGATTAGTGTCCATTTTCAAATGAGAATTGGAAGAGAGATTCAAAGAATTGCACAGATATATACACAGATATCAGTAATTGTGGGAAACTGAAAGAACCGACTTAAGTCACGGAGTACCGTTATCCGCCATTTAACCGGGGTGAGAAAAACTAACAAAAATCACTCAAAAAGAAACACAAAAACAATGTGAGAAAAAAAAATTAACCTTTATCTACAAGATCAGTCCAACCAGTTGATTCATTTTCTCTAGGAAAATTATCAAAGTAAGCTTTCAAACGATGTCCATTTTCATTAAAATCATTGTCATTCATTGAATTCTCAATATCACAGGCCCCATAAGGATTGCTCCATCTTGGTCTTAGCTCTCTAGGGAATGCATAGAGTTGAGAATTATAAAACAAAACTTTTTGACCTGTATCAATCTTTTGACAATTTTCACAAGTTTTGCAGAATGCATGCGTGTCCTTGAACATGGTGGACCAATAAAATCCATTTTGAAAGATTTTTGTAGCTGTCTTTTTTGACGAGAAACAACTTCCACATGCTTCAGAATGACAAAGTTTAATGACACTACTTACCTCATTGTCGGGAATGAATCTTTGAAATATTTGATCAGGACAATATTTGAATAAGGTAGGGTCATCACAATAAAAGCTCTTCACTTCGTTCAAAAACTTTTCTTTGTCTTGGGTACTCCAATCAGCTGGAAAATCTCCTAAAGCAAGAAAATTGATATTTTTATTATACCAAGGCATTGGACTAAGAGAAAGTAAGGATTCGTTAGGAAAGTAATCATCCATTGGTGTGATGTCGGGTGGCGAATCTATCGAATCTATTATCACTGTTGATAAAAGATTCGCATCAATATTTTCGGTGCTTGTTTCATCCGTGATTTTTTCCTCAGAATAAACCATTTGCAAATCTTCAGTTTCATCCAATTCATTTTTACTTAAAGTAGATTCAAGTTGATCATAAACTAATTCGTCAATATGATCTACTTCTTGTAAATCATTATCATCTCCAGGTTGCTTGCAAATGTTGAAAATATTCATCTCCAATGTCATGTTTCCAAATGATAGCTTCATCAGTCCATTCCTACAATTAATCAATGCGTTAGACGTTGCAAGAAATGGACGTCCTAAAATAACAGGAAATGAATTACATGCTTCAACAGGTTCTGTGTCCAAGACAATAAAATCCACAGGATAAATGAATTTATCGACTTGTACTAACACATCTTCAATTATTCCTCTAGGCACTTTTACAGATCTATCGGCAAGTAAAAGAGATATAGAAGTTGGTTTTAACTCACCTAGATTGAGACTTTGAAAAACTGAATATGGAAGTAAATTCACACTAGCTCCAAGATCAAGTAAGGCTCTTTCAATTTTATGCTCTCCAATAAAGCAGGAAATTGTAGGACAACCAGGGTCTTTATATTTCAAAGCATTATTGTTTTGAAGAATAGCACTTACTTGTTCGGCTAGAAAGGCTTTCTTTTTCACATTCAGTTTCCTCTTCACAGTGCATAGATCTTTCAAAAATTTAGCATAGGAAGGAACCTGTTTAATTGCATCCAGCAAAGGTATATTGATCCTTACCTATTTGAAAATTTCATAAATTTCAGAATTGTGATTGACTTTCCTTTGTTTGGTCATGGCTTGAGGAAATGGAAGTGCTGGCGGTGAATCAGTCGTTTCTTTGTAATTTTCAGATTCATCCCCTTCCTTACCCTCAGAGATTGATTCATCATCTTTCTCATAAGGTTCAAGAGAGGGTTTTTCAATAACCTTACCACTGCGTAGAGTAGTGACTGATTTGACTTGATCCATGTGCTGGCTTCCGGAACTACTTGCATTTGCATTGTATTGCCCTTTGAGATTTTGTTGTGTTTGAGATGGAAACTTACCTTTCTCTTGGAAACTAAGAGCAGATGTTAATTTAGCAAGAGTATCTTTAAAATCTGTCATGTTTTGAACAAGTTGAGTATTAATTGTCTCTTGCTTTTCAATGAATGCATGCAATGTTTCCTCAAGATTTCTTCTAGAAGGTGGAGCATAAGAAGGTGCATATCCATGAGAATTTTGGAAATTATTGTGTGCTTGAAACGATGGTTGTGAAGTTTGTGCATTGTTGTTCTCACTCTTCCAATTGAAATTTGGGTGATTCCTCCAACCAGGGTTGTATGTTTGGGAGTATGGGTTGTGGTTGGGCCTTTGGAAACTGTTTAAAGCATGAGCTTGTTCATGGAGACATTCTTTAAAAGAAGGCAAGGTTGGACAATCGTTGGTTGAGTGTTCATTTGTTTCACAGATTTGACACACAATGTTTTCAACAGATTTTAATTGACCACTCTTTTTCAATTCTAGTGCCTCGACTTTTCTAGCTAAAGATGCAAATTTGGCTTGAAGGTCATGATCTTCCCTAAGGTTGTACATACCTCCACTAGATGTATGAGGTTGAGTTTTACTCGGTGCCTCATATGTACCCGCAGTGTCCCAATTTTGAGCATTTTCAGCTAACAAGTCTAAGTACTCCATTGCTTCATCAGGGTCTTTATCTTCAAAAGTTCCATTGCACATCAATTCAACCATTTGCCTATCTTTAGGTGTTAACCCTTCATAGAAATGTGAAACCAATCTCCATGTTTCAAAACCATGATGAGGGCAAGTACTAAGCAAGTCTCGATACCTATCCCAACATTTGTAAAATGTTTCTCCTGGTTTTTGAGTGAAAGTGGTGATTTGTCTCTTGAAAGAGTTTGTTCTATGAGATGGGAAAAACTTCTTTAAAAATTGTTGTTGCATTTCATCCCAAGCACGAATGGATCCTGGTCTCAAATTTTGTAGCCATGTTTTAGCTTTATCTTTTAATGAAAAAGGGAAAAGCTTTAATCTGATGGTGTTCATGCTACAATTTAAATTATTATATGTGTTGCAGACCTCTTCAAATTCCCTTAAATGCAAGTATGGATTTTCCAATTCTAAACCATGAAAAGAAGGTAAAAGTTGAATAATACCTGGTTTAAAATTAAAATGAGATGCATCGGGAGGAAAAACTGTGCATGATGGTGCACTTGTTCTTATGGGATTCATGTGGTCTCTAAGTGTTCTAGCACGGTTATTCTCATTATTTTCATTATGAAGTGATTGATTATCTTCTTCAGCTATATTTTCTGAAAATGATGAGGATATCCTACAAAGTCTACCACTTGATGTACGTAACCACACTCTCATGCATGTGTAGGAATAAAATAAAAAGAAGAAGAAAGCAAAAGAAGGAGGAAGAAAACAAAATAAAAAGAAACAAAAGAAAAGAAACAAAGTTATATACAAGAAAAGTGAAAAGAGAAAATAAAATAAATACTATAATTTATACAAGAACTTACCTCCCCGGCAACGGCGCCAAAAACTTGACACGACTAAAAGGTTGATGTCTTCTCCCAAGTGCAGGAGTGTCGAAGTAATAAATAACCCGGCAAGACCGGGGTCGAACCACAGGGAGGTTAATTGTACAAATTATAAACAACAATTATAAAACAACAATAACAACAACAATAGTAGTAGTAGTAATAATAATAATAATAATAATAATAATAATAATAATAATAATAATAATAAAGAAAGAGAAGAAGAAGAAGATGATGATGATGAGAACTTAGAGATGAAATATTAAAGTAAGGATTAAACAATAATAATAACAAATGTCAAGGTTAGAGGTTCCACTAATGGTATATCAAACAAGTATAGTATAAACTCTTATTATTGAATTGGAAACCACACACAAAGGAGGTTCCAATCAGATTATATATTGTTAACATGATTACATTAGTCATCTTATTCAATTAATGCTAATACTTGTAAATCTCGTCAAGCATTCATGATTATAACTTATGTTAACAACAAATCAAGTTCCTTTCATAGCTCAGGTGTCGGTTATACCATACATTATGGGCTATGAAAGTGCCAAGCATTTGTTGTACCAAGTGTTATACAACATAAATCAAGATTAGTCATTTAACAAGCAAAGTATTAAAGAGTGAACAAGATAACAAATATAAAACATGTTAGTATCAAACATTAAAGTCCATATTAAGTTTACAGTATACTTATTCTCACACCATTAGTGTAACCTTTTCACCTTGACATAATTAACTTAGCTAGACATAATGAAAGAAAGAAAAATAGATAAACAAAATAAGAACATAAAAGCTAACTAAGTAAAGGAAAGGAAATGAAAAGCATAAACTTAATATTAATGAAAGCAAAGCATAAACATTACAAAAAATACAAAGAGAGAAAGGAAGAGCATGATCTTGATCTGAACACCAAGATGCCTAAATGCATGGCAAATGCCTCCTTTTATAAGCCAAAATTGGGAACTATTGATTTGATGACTAATTGATAAGTGGGTGGCCAACTTTTGACTTGGTGACAATCCTTATCTTCTCTTGTCTGCCCAAAACGTCATTGATAACGTCAAAACTGGAGCCAGGTGCAAACATGAAAGTTGTAGGAAATTGTCTCAGCTTTCTTGTGTAAAAAATTCAGCTCATTTGGACTTCTAGAACTCCAGATATGGCCAAAATACCGAACAGTGCTCGGGCTGGAAGACAGATTCGGGCTTCTTTGTTGTTGCTACAATTTGGACTTGATAATGGCCTTTTTAGATCTTGGGCTCCATATGAAAGTTGTAGGCCTATGTCTTACCTTTCCATCCATATAAATTGGACCTAAATCTGAGATCTGTAGCTCCAGATATGGCCCAATTACCGAATAGTGTTCCGGTTTGGATTGCACCGACATCTCTTCTCTAAGTTTGACCATCTCTTTATCCTTGCAATTTAAGTTCTTCAAGTCATCAATCAATCCTTTCATTTATTTGATAGGCCTGCATTAAAAATAGACATTTACCACAAATTATAGGTATCTTATATTATTAGATACATTATTATAAAACATATTTTAGTTAAGGAGTTATTGATACTTCAAGTGCAAAATGATGATATAAAACCATGATAAAAATGCACTTTTAAGTACTAATCATTGATGTTTGATAAAAAAATTATAATCCTTTTGGAGTCTATTACCCAATTTATAGATTTATCATACTAGTCTAGCTTACCCGATTCATTGGTCTGATGAATTTACTCACCGATAAAATATGCTTTTCTTTTATTTATTTTTACGGTCTTTTTATTTTTTAAATTTATTTTTCTTACTTTCATCTTTTAATATTAAATTGGTTGGGAAATAAACTGCATTATGGATTTATCATTAAAGTTGTATTTGGACCTATGAAATCGATCGATTTAAATTAATTTAGCTCTCACACAGTTTAATTGAAAACTTGAGTTAAGTAAAGAGTTGATTCGAGAAGTTTCAAAATTAACATACTTGATCAAATTTAGTAATATAGTTAAAAAAAAAGTATTCATACTTTTAATATTGTTTTTATATTTTAAAAAAATTATTCTAATACTTGGTGGATTATAGATGAATATACTAGTTCATAGCTATAAGTTGTAAACAATTCCATATTTAAGTCATATTAATTTTGTTTAAATTTTTCTCTTACATAAGCAATGATGCTTTTTTTTAATCATTTTTTAATAAAAAAATAGAGAAAAAGAAAAGAAACTCTATTATTTGAAAATTAAAGTATAAAAAAAATAAGATGGAACTGGACAACTAACTGCACTTTCATGGATTGTTTATATGTCTAATTATTTGCTTAAATGTTTATAATAATAGAAAAAAAATTTATTATTAAATAGATAATATGCAATTAGAGTACCAAAATCCAAGATATTTTAAAATAAGATTAAAATATTAATAATTGGTTAATATCTTAGTTCAAATAATTTAATTTGTTTGTTCAATTAAGTTATCTGATGACTTGATATGAAAAAATTAGGTAATTGGTAATAGCAAATGTTGTCTGGTAAGCCAATGTGGCTAGTAATTGTAATAGTAGCAAGTGATGTATGGTAAATCAAAATGACTGGCAACTAATATCTATGAAAGGTTATTTTTTATGGACGTGAGGACTTTGATAATAAAATCAATAACATTGTAAAAAAAATACAATGATATTTTATAGGGATTCAACCTGAGAATATGTGTGTTGAAAATGTTAAAAATAAAAAGATTGTGAACATTGAATTTGAAGTATTCATGATATATCTATATCTCATGAGTCTTATTTTTTTTTATGAAAATAGAAGGTTAAAATGTGATTCCACCCCTTGTGATATTTTATGTTCTATTCTACTTAAAATAATATATATAGGATTAGTAAAAAATATTGAAGGACATGTTTGGTGTTCTCAAAAAAATCTTTGGTGAGTATCGGGTTTAGGTAAGGTATTGATGTGGAAGTGAAGCTAATGTCATGATGCTCGTCACTAAATTTGTGACGGTTCGGCGATAATGGAGTTTCTTGCTCTTTTTTTCTCTCTCTCTTTGGCTTTGGTATTCATATTGATCCTTTAAAAATTCAATTGTATCCTCCAAATTTTATTTATATTAAGTTTAGTTTTTATTTTTTTTATTTTGATGCTTTTTAAAAAAAAAATTCATCTATCAATATTTTATTTCATTTTACTTTTGTATTCAAGTTGGTCTTTATTATTTTGATTACTATTTGTTTTATCTTTTACTTGATTTTTTTTAATTTTATCCTTTAACATTTTATTTTATTTTTCTTTTTTTCCATTTTCAATCCTTTTTTTTTTTTGCTCTTTTTTATCCTTTTATTCATTTTTTTTAATTTTATCCCTAATTATTGTCGTTTAGCTTCTTCTTTTTTACAAGATTTAGTTCTTATTGTTTTGATTTTTATTTTTTTTATGATTGAAAATTTTACTTCATTATTCTTTCTTATCTATCATCTATAAGGTAATTCCTGTCTCATAACCCGTTCTATCAATTTTTAAGATTAACCTAATTTAAATTTAATATCTTTAAGTCTTTTTTTTTTAATAATTAATTTTATTATTCAATATTATTGAGCTATAAGCATCGTTATTTGTTCTCCTTTTCTTTTTGTGAAGGTTATTTTTATTTTATATCTGAAGTTACGGGTTAGTTAAGTTAACACATATTGACTCAGGGTTTTTTCATCCATTTTTTATTGATTTAACTTTGTTTATTTTTCATGTTTGCTTTTAAAAAGATAATTTTTTTTATCCCAATTTCATATCATATTTGGTAGGTTGGTAAAGTTAACTTACATTGACTCTTTTTTTTTCTTTGACATATCTTTTTTTGAAATTAATATTTATTTTATTTTTATCTTTTAACATTTATTTATTGAACCTGAGCTTTATGTTTTTTTTTTCTTTTTTTTTTTTGCAATGTTATACTGATTTTATATCTTGGATTACATATTGGTCAAGTTAATTTAAATCAATTTTATCATCATTTAAATATTTTTATTTATTTTAGGGAAAATTCAACTTAGCCTTTGCTATAACTTAAACCACAACTCTAGTTTATATTGTTAGAAGATGATAATTTAAGTATTTTTATCTAATGATTAGATTAAAAATTATACTTAATTTACCAAATTATATATTGAATTCGTTTTAAATTCATCAGAACCTTAATTAATGAAATAATTCAATAAACATTTCCATACCAATAATATAAACAAAACTTCCCCGCTTCAGAATATAAATATGTTTTTGTATATGTTTACACCTTTCACGGTTCTGATTGGTAATATAACTAAGGACACTTTGAGGGTTTTTGTTTTACATAATTTATGTGGTTTTTTAATTAATATATATTTTACAAAAAAAAACTAGAATCAACATACTACCTTTACAATTGTTTTAATGAATTTTATAAAATATGACTTCTTGGTCCTTTGGTTTCAAATCTCACAAGCACGTTAAACTCAAGTTTAATAGCTCTATAACATCCCATATTAATTTATAGTTTAGTAATAAAGGCAGAACCGAGATGAATTACTTCAGCAGTCTCCATGCATGCCAAGAATAAGATAAATATTTGAATGATTTATTCGTTTATCAAATTCCACCACCAAACGATAAAGGAGTTTTTTGGGTTCTGGCGGCATTCTTTTAACTTAAGGGAAGATGAAAGTTTTGATACCAGTTTGGACCTTTCAATGAACTAAATAAGATAAATATCTTTAATCTTAACGTGATTTTCAGACAGGACACATCATTCTTGATCATAGCTTATGTGATAATCTCATCTTAATATATGTCGCTTTCATGCCAAAAAAGAATATGAAATTGTGATGGTCTTTCACGAACAAGAACATGGTATAATTCTTCTGTGATAGAGATATTAAGCTGATCTTCTTATCTCTTTTGTCTAGGATAATGAAAGGGCTACAATTTTGTTTGATCCGAGGATAAATACCATACCGCCACCTTAAAGTATGCAAATTGCGAAGGGAGATTTGACACTATCATGAGCAACAAGCCATGAATATTGGCAATGGACACACACTCCAATAGCTCAAATTCAAAAGGGATACAAAATATAGAAGACATGCACAGATTATATTCTTTGATCATAACAAGGAAAGATAAGAAAATTGACCTCATCCATTCCCATTGTTAGATATAGTGGAAGGGGATTCACTTTGTTACGTGGGAATATGTCCTGGTTTTTTAAATGGATCAAGGAATAATCAAGTTTGATTTGAGACAACGACCACAACTTTTTCTGCGACCCAAGGGTATTACCTGTTTCTTTTCTTAAAAAGTATTGTTCATGTACCATGATTTATTATAGATTTTAACAGTGAAATTATAACCTTTTCCTTCATTAAAAAATCAAATGAACTGACCTTAAGAGATGAATGAATATTTTCACCTAAATAACAGTATCAAATTGAAATAATTTTCATCTAATGTTTTTAAATAAAAATATCAAGAACTTGTTTTAACAATTTCTTGTCAAATGATGCCATTTTATCAACATTCATACCAACTATATGTGTAACTGTTGTATTATCAATTTGATATTACGAAATTAGATTTTTCTTCATTTTATATGGTTATTTCAATAAAATATTATTAAAGTTGATGATTTTTTTAGTTTATTGTATATCATTAAAAATAAAAAGAAATAATGTGATATAGATAATTTATTCAATCTTGAGATATGAAAAAAAGAAATAATAGTTTATTGTATACCATTTTAAGAAACAGTGCCACTTAAAAAGCGTTTTCATGTCCCTTTTGAAGAAGAAACGAATGTTTTTATTTTTCATTTTCCAATGATTTTCAAGTGACTCTTATTTATAGAGTTTGCTGTTACATTATTTGTAGATAAGAACCATTCAACAACAGAAATATGCATAATCTATGAAATGCAGTTGCTGATGACAGATGATCTAACATCAACCTCAAGCTGTCGAGTGGCTAGGTAGTGTCATTAGCTTGTGTGTTCGACATTTATGTTGAGAAATGGACAACTCATCAGCATGTGTGCTGTTCATTTGATGAGATACGAATGAAGGGCAACCTTTTCGGCAAGAACTTGATCTCGAATAAAATGATAATACACCTTGACGTGTTTTGTACGAGCATGGAAGACTGGATTCGAAGCCAAGGAAATAGAGATTGAGGAGTAGCCATTGGAACTTTCATATTTGTGAGGAGTAACCTTCAGTTGCTACTTGGGCAAGTGCAAGGTACTCTGCCTATATGGAGCTATGAGCAACTATATCTTCTGTTTTTTTACACTTCAAATAACTGGAATAGAACCCATAAAAACACAATAACCACTTACAGGACTTTGATCAAGAGGATCAGTACCTGCCCAGTATGGATCACTGTAGGCATTGATGGTGAGTGGCCTGGGAAAAAATGCTAAACCGAGAGACATTATGCCTTTGATAAAATACATACGTTTGACATCCTGGAAGTGATAGGTACATGGGGCATGCATAAATTGACAAGCTCTGTTGATAAAGAAGGCATGGTCTGGACGTGTAACACTCAAGCACTAGAGTCCACCCATAATGTTGCGACAGAGAGTTGGATTTGCAAAGGTGGATCATCTTGGATAGTCCTTCTGTTTGGTTTGGTAGAGCTAGCAAGGTCGTGGAGTTGGATTGCAATCTTACATTTTTGCCCATACCAATAAATCATGAGCATATTTATACTGATGAAGAATGAGACCATCTCCATCTTTTTGCACCTGGATACGTACCCAAAATATAATTCAAAGAGCCAAGATCTTTAATGCAGAAATTTTATACAATAGTAGTGATAAGAGAAAAGGCATATCGGGAGTTAGTTCCAGTAATAATGATATCATCTACGTAAACCAGAATATAGAAGAATCTCTGTTGTGCTAATTTTGAATTGAAGATGATGGAGAAACTGTGAAAAACAAGAGTACCATGGCCTTGATATACTTGTTTGAGCCCATAAAGATATGTGAAGCTTGTAAACATAGTGAGATTTCGATGGAACATCATAGCCTGGTTGTTGAAACATGGGCACGGACAAAATCATTTGAGATATTTAATTTGGATTTATTAGATTTATTCATTCATTAAGAATAAGAATATATTTTATTAAATCTAAAAATTTTTCTAATATAAATAAATTGGTTTTTTTGTGTGATTAAATGATTCTTATATTAAAATCTTGATTGAACTTATAAATTTTTTAAAACATTAATTAACTTCATTATAATTTTATACTATTGGTCTACGTCTCTATTCTTCATATCTATAGAATGAGAGTAATCATCGCAATAATTTTGGTTTTTTAGAATAGGTTATTTAGTTAAGTTGTAAATCATTTAAATTTGATTTTAGCAGGACCAAAAATTAAAATTGTAAAAACTAAATGGACTATAAAGAAAGAAAAAAAAAAGTATGTGGACTAAAAACTATTTCACATGAATTTAAGATACGTCATGCAATTTCTCTTTTTTTTTACATATTAGTCCTCTTTTGTTGAATTTCTTCCTTCTCTAACAAATTAAAAAAATACATCTTTAAATTAAAAAAAATAATACAATTGAAAATAAAAAATTCAGGGATAAAAATAAAAAATATTTATAAGTACTGTAAATTTTTAAAGTAAAAGAACTAGGCATTTTATTATTTTTTGTAATTGTAATGTGATCTTGAGATTTTTGTGAATACACGAAATTGTGCAAATCAAATATTTCGAATAATATTTGTTTTTAGGTTCAACAATAATATTTATTTTCTAGAGCAAAAATTATCGTCTTTACTTTTTATTATTTTACTTTTGTTATCTTGCTAACAAGTGGAAGATATGCTTTCTTTTGCAGTTAAATCACCCTTTTACGCTTTCTTTGGTAGTAAGAAATTTGTTTCTTAGGAAACACTTTTCTCACTTTCCAATTGTTTGATAACTCCTTGAAAAGAAGTCAATGAAAAGAGGTTTTCAGTCAAAGAAAAATATAAGGATTAAGAGAGAAAAGTGTTCTTCTAAGCCCAATTTTAGGCCCAAATAGAGGTTTGTAAAATTAAAAATAAAATAAAATTATTTTATTTTATTTTAGTTTTGATGTAGTAATGTTAAAAATAAATTTCAGAAAATAAAAAATGTTATTATAATATATTTTTAACTAATAATTATTTAAAAATAATTATTATCATATTCTCAAGCACTCATTTAAACTTTAAGAAAAAAAATTATTTTACAATTTATGATGTTATTTTTATTATTATTTATATTTATATATTGCTATTATAAACTATTTTGAAGTTTCTTGTTCAGTAAAAAAATAAAATAAAATTATTCCATACTATTTCTCACTCTCATTTTTATTTTTTACTTCTCAACATATTTAACTTGCAATATAAATTATAAAACAAATTAACTACGATTATTTCATTTTAATTATGAATATTACATTTATATTTTTATTTCTTATTTCATTTGAGGTATGGAAACACTTTTCATTTTTCATGTCACATGTTAATTTTTGTAATTAATGTACATGAAATCAAGGTCTCAAAAAATATTTTTCAACTCAGTTTTATTGTACAACCAACTATAATAAAGTAATTCATCTTTTTCAAAGTTTATTTTCTAATGAATAAATGAGTCCTATGAATAAAGTTAATAACTTAGAAATTTTATTATATTACAAAATTTAATAACTTAAAAATATTATGTTCTAGCTTATTTACATTACACAACCAAACATCAAAATATAATTTTCATCTCATTTTCACTTATAATTAAACATCTTAAAAGAATTCATTTAAAAAACAATTCTTGAAATAAACCTTTCATTTTGGTGGGCAATATAAATCAATAAACTCTCCATAATTAGCCAGCCTTCGTTTTCTTTTCTCATGGATTTCTTTTTTCTTGTCCCAATTCTAAAACAAAATAAAATCTCAACTTACTCTAGAAACCGACAGATCATTTAAAAACAAAAAAAACTGTATTTGAAATGAAAATGGGCCTCGTTGTCTGAAAATATACGTAACTGATCCTGCTCCTGTGTTCTCTTTTTTATCCTTTGTTCTTGCTGTTGCTTTAGAGATCTCTGGGCGTTACTCTGTACCATTGCCTTAATTAATGGTCCATATGTTATGGAATATTTAACATAAACCTTTTTTTTTCTAGTTTACATCTTCGTACCAAAGAGGGAATGATGATGGCAACGAAGTCCAGTATGGAAGACAGAAATTAACAGAAAAAAAGCTTCATAAAATGCATGTTCCAGAAAACATTTAAATCCCAAGAAAATTAAGCAACAAGAAGAGTGGGGAGAGAAGGTGTGATTTTGAGACGAGAGGGTGAATAGAGATCTAGAGAGCTTCACCAGACTAGCTATCTATTACTATATATATATATATAGAGAGAGAGAGTAATGTATGTATGTATCTAGCTAGTTCTCTTTCGCAATCAATACGGGGGAGAGCAGGCAATGCAAGCAAGCAAGAGAATAGCTGAGGAAGCACCATCTTCTTGAAGACTGGAGCTGCTTCTTTTGAACTTGCTTGTTTTTCCTTTGTTGCATTGAATCTGCTTCTGCATATGCTGTTGGTGCTGATTGTATTGTTGATAGTTGTAATTCTCCCTCCCCATGTTCTGTTGTTCTTGTGGTTGCTGCTGCCTCTTCTTCATGACTCGACTTCTTTGTTTACGATCTTCTTCTTCTCGGAACTTGATAGAGGAAACTCAGCTGTCGCTACGACTAACAGGCTGTAGAAGAGATTGAGAGAGAAGTTTGTGCAAGGGGAACAGGCACGCATGCCCTCGTTTTATAGCCCCTAGCTATACCAATATGCCCTTGATTTCCATCCATAATCACCTTATAGGACTAATTGTGGGATCTTAGGAGCTGGGATCTCCAGGTCCCACGCCGAACCCCACGTGTTTAGAAAGAAAGAAATTTTACACTCCCTTAGCATGTGTTTTGTATATGCGGAGAGATGAATTGCATGGTGGGGTTATGGCCTATCGTGTTTTCTTTTTTCTTTTTCTTTTTCTTTTTTTTAGTTGCCACAAATGCTATCTAGCTAGAGTGCATGATATACCTGCATGTACATTTCCTACTCCCTTTATAATAAATCCAATGTTACAAAGGACGGTCCAACATCTAAATTAATGATCTTCCACTGTATCTAAGTCAACACCTTTAGTCCTATTATAGTTATCGATTAAAAATAATCAATTACTTGAAGAAAAATTAAATAGCAAGTCTTGCTTTGAATTACATGAAATCTCCCATTTAATAAAAATGACAAGGATGAAGATACTTAGTAATTAGCTAGTGATTCAGGTAGAAATGAAACAAGTAAAATGCTATAAAATTGGGATGATAAACTTAAATTTAATAAATTTAAAAAATACTGAAAATTTAAAAATTTTAATCTCTAGAAACATTCATAGACCTAATGTCATGGGCATGGTCAAGGAAAGAGCTCGGCTCCCTTGAGTATGATCAAGGAAAAAGCTTATTTCGTTTGAATTTAATTATATTTTGTATTCTTCTCTCCTTCCACTTCTAACTATATAAATAATCTTACCTATTATTTTTTTTATTGTATTAATGTAATTTAACCCTTTTTTTGAACCCTTTAACCTCTAAGTTTATAATCTTTTTATTTATAATATTTTTATCATATATATTTTTAAAGTCTATCTCTGTAAAATATCATTATACTTTTTTTAAAAAAAGATATTTACTTAAATATCTGACAATCCTTAAATCTATAAATAATGATTACCAGCCACTAGGCTCTAGGTACAAGCTACCAACCACCAATCACTTTTAGCTAAGAAAAATGGATCAGATTGTTAGAACCAAGAGATCCAATATATTAATCTTGCTTTTAAACTACTTGGATATTTTGGGATGTCATCAAATGTGCTGTTAATGAAAAATGGATCAAAAGGCCATTGATTTCTTCCTAAATTTTGTTTTTGGTATTCTCAGGTTATTGCATTGCACACAACTAAAACTCACCTAAACAAGAATGCATGACAAGTCTAATTGTTATTGTGGACATCCCTACCCAACTGGATCTTCAACAATTAACTAATGAGATGCAACTCTTTACTCGGTCATGTTGATAACCTGAAGGGCAAAATCAGACATAACACTTCAATTAGCCTTGACACCCTCAACAACACATAACGCTTTAGCGCCACAACCACCAGTCGCATTAAGTGACTGTGCACAATTACATTATCCAAAGGAGACTAGGTAAATGATATTTTATAAAAGTTCCTCAAGAGGCCACTCGTGTCATTACGATATCCATGTACAAAATTGATACTCCAAACATATTCTCTGTAGCTACCGTGGGATGGGTACTAATAACTATAATGGTCATTTCATGTCAAACTCTTTAAGCTCCTAAGAGCCTAGCAGATAAATGACCAAGATAATGTATGTATATGAACATACCTAAAAAAATGTTTACATCTCTCATCAGTGTAGGGGTTATTCCTTGTCAAAATAATTATTAACACTTAACTCTTTAAATACTATATTTTTATAAAAATAAATCTTAACAACTATAATGGCCTGATTGATTCGAGGAAGCATGTATAAAATAGACGCAACAGCTTAAGATTGGTCATCCAACACAGTGAATTAATGTGCAAGATACTACATCTTTATAGGGTTACGTGTGCCTAATATAAGAACTTGAAACCAGACTCTGATGAAGGATTCATGAATCTTTATGCTAAGTTAGTGGCGCGTTTTAGTACAAGTATACTTGTCAATAAAAACTCTATAAAGCTATTTGGTGTTACTAAAAAAAAATTTGAGTCTACATGAATATATTTAAAGAGGCTTGATGAAGAAATACTTGAGGTGGAAGAGTTACTTGAGCAAGTAGCTTTAGAGATCTTGATAAAAAAGGTAAATAAACATTTCTTTTAAAGAATATTTTATATCTTACTAAATAGAAATTTATTTAAGATGAAGCAAGTTATAAAAAATCATAAGGTGAAAAATGTTAATTTAAACTAAATTAATATAAATTAATATAAAGGACCTCCCAAACAAATTTTTAAACTAAATAATCCATTAGAAGAAATGAACCTATAAAATATGCGTTGAGCAGAATAAGATAGTCGTCTAAAAAGGTCAAGTTCTACAAGCGTTTTCATGATTCTTTTCCAAATTACCATAGTACTGATAATTAGTTTAGCATATATTATTGCCAATGTAAAACAAGCTCGTATTATGATCGTTCCAGCTGGAAGTGTTCGCAATTTGGCGCGTTGGATTCTCTTCGAATGCCCAACGATCATCATCTACTACATGATTGGTAGGGCAACGTTTTTTCTTAGCTGGTATGGAATTTAAAGAATTAGTTCACGGATTCGAAGTTGGCTCTTAATTAGAACATGCATCATATATATATATATATATATATATATATATATATATAGACATATATATATCCGAGTAACTAGCTAATCATAGATCACACAGAGACAATGATCTTAGAATTGGATTTGCACGCTAAATTAAAGAGAACAGCATTAATCAAATTATGCATACCCATGAAGATGAAAGCAGTGCTTGTAACTGTGTACGTGAGAGGTCAGAGTGTAGTATTAGCAAACTCTAAGCCCCAAGTCCCCAGCCATTGGAGCTGACCCATATTGCAGTTTGTCGTTACTATTGAGAGGAAGGAGTCTGCATGTGCAAAGCCATGTGATCATGTGTTAATGTTCTTGTCCTCTCTAGGCCCAGAGGTTTCTTTTTCCCTGCTCTTCCGCTCACTCATTGTTGTTCTATAATTACAGTTATAATACTAAAGTTTAAGTTTCAATCTTACTTGGCGTTTACGCTCGTTGGCTCTTAACTGAGTTACACAACCAATGCTAATTCTTGGTCGCAAACATCTAGGTTCAGACAATAGTTGACATGGTGCATGAACTATACTTGTGACTTGTCCACTGGCGAATGTACATGGAATGAAAATGGGATGGTGTAGCAGTCCCACGATTGCATGTCTCGGCATTAATTCAGTCCCTGCAGGCATAGAAAGAAAATGGCGATCTAGCAAAACACTTCTTTTTGTTGATTTGTTTTACTCAAAGCACGGAAATCAATTGATTTGTTAAGGTTGAATGTTCAGTTTTCCATATTGTCGACTGCCCCAAGTTTGGAAGTGTAACAATAGTATTTGAGAGTATAATAATAATTGCTTTTTAACAAAATGATTTAAAAATATATAAAAAAATAATTTAAAAAATCTTAAATTCTTAAAACGCAATTCTAACTGAGTTTAAGTCGTTTTTTCAGTTAAATTAATGGATTGGGGGAGGTTGAAGCAATGAACCCGTAATTCTAGACACGGCAGCGGCAAAATGGGATGTTGGCCATTCTGAGAACCAAGTCATTTTCGTTGGTTTGTGCACGGCGGCTCCTCTGGGAACTCCATTGATCTTATCATTTTTCTTGTCATTCAGATTCCATGTATATATATATATATATATATATATTTATTCGCTAGGTCCCTAATCTAATTTCTTGTAGGACACCCAGATACACTTGGCCACTTGGGCTGGCAATATATGCTGCAAACTGGATTTTTGTCGTCATCTGTGCATACCATGGACTAACGAGAAAATAAGTGGTATATGCATGTAGTGGTGGTGGTATTTAAGTGGTGTCTACGCAGTAGCTCGGATTTAATTATTTGATGGATTTTTTTTTTTAAAAAATTATTCTTTTGGTAGAGGATTTTATACAGTTGTCGGCAACCTTAATTTTTCCTTTTGCTGATTGTGTTTATGGATTGGGCTCGGGATAGATGTTGGGGCAGCCATTTTGAGCTTTTGATGGAGGATGCTCCTCCTCCCGCTAGTTTCCTTGGGCTGTTTTGCTGGTGTATATGATTAGTGAAAGGTTTGACTCATCTCAACGCCGCGCATTCCCGGCCATTCTCCTGACAATGTTCGGAAATTAAATGGAAAGAATAACGTAAATAAAATGACATCAAGATTATTTTTTTATTAATGAATCAGAAATTAAAAGTAATAATAAAAATAATTAGAATTAAAAGTAAATCTGAAAAAGAGTAAAGATTTAGAAGAAATTTAGGATTGTAGCATGTAGTGATGCTACTCATAAAGAAAAAACACTTCCTCTGCCCAAAAATAATTTTATATATAATATGCTTCATGCTCTAAGTACAATAATCCATTAGAATTTATGGATATAACAACAAAGTTTTGAACCTTTTAATCATTATTTTTGCTAACTTGAGATAATAAGTATATAAAAAAAATATAGTGAAACTTGAAAAATATATAAAAAAATCTTTAAATATATACAGATATTAGTAAACTAAAAAATAATTCTTAAAAATAAATTCTTAAAATAACAGAAAATATATTATTTGCAAATGACATGTCATGTATTAGGTACCACCAGCTATCATTTAAAGTTTGATTAGAAGTGTGATTGTGATAATTTTTAAAAAAATTTGAATACTAAAATATATATTAATAATTTTTTATTTTTTAAAATTATTTTTTATATTAACACATTAAAATAATTTAAAAATACTAAAATCATATTAATTTAAAATAAATAAATAAAATTAATTTCTTAAAAAAATATTTTTAAAACATAAAAACAAATAATCCGTTCATATTCCAAGCTTCGGATTTTATGTTAGGTAAGACTTTTAGTTTCTCTTTTACCTTGTTAATATAACCTTCCTTTTACCGATAATAATGCAATTGATATAGGCTTTTGAACTGTTAAAATGGGTTTTAATGAATTC
This sequence comes from Populus pruinosa, assembly GCA_026413675.1. NCBI lineage: Eukaryota > Viridiplantae > Streptophyta > Magnoliopsida > Malpighiales > Salicaceae > Populus > Populus pruinosa. The sequence goes on from CM048606.1 coordinate 15,758,710, forward strand.
AATATATTACCAAAATTATTAATAATCAATGTGCATTGTGTAATTTGTTGGTAGATACATCTTACCAAGTAGTTTTAAATTTTTTATAAAGTTGTATTTGGTATAGACTTTAAGATATAAAGGAATAATACTACATTAGATGAATTCTCTCTGCATAAATCAAATAAATAAAACATATCACTTAGATTTATACTATGTTTATTTTTTCATTTCAAAAACACAAAAACAAACGTGGTATAATTACATTATGATTTATAATTGTCAATGATGATTAATACATCTTGAAGTTGCGTTAAATATGGAATTACATTGACGGAATTGTATGCTTCAAGATTAGTCTTAGGTGATTGTTACATGGGACCAAAGTCTTTTTAGAGAATAATTTAACTTTGAAGCTAACTTCCTGTACCCAAAAGACAACCTTGAAAAGTTGACACCAAATCCCTAGAACACCTTGTGTTCACACCTAAAATGTTCGAAGACCTCTTAACATTAAGTGCCTATACTAGACAAATTTTGAAGATCTTGGTGAAGTAGATTACATGTGATCTAGTAGTCAACCAGACAGATATAATATTTCAAAGACACCCATGCTAGATATATTTTTTTCTTGAGAACTCAGTATATTGGGTGTTATTAGTATATTCTCACGTGAGTCATGTGCTTTGTTGCGGGTTAGAGTTTTTTAAAAAAATATATAAAAATAAGTTAAGATTATATATAGATTTTTTAACACTATTATTAAATTCAATCTAATGATTTTATTTTAAATTGTTTAGAAGCTGACCTGAAATGAATGAATCAATTTAAAAGGTTTAAAGATAATTTTAATAATTAGTAATTGGATTTATCTTGGCCATCTTATAACTTAGAACATGAATGTCAATAGATTTAATAACTTTTTTTTGTTATTTTTATTTAATTTTATGATAAAAATTGATCTTTACAAAATCGAGCAGCAACCCTAAAAAAAAAATTATTTAATATTGTGATAACCTTATAAAAAAATGGACAAAAATAAATTATGAATTTCATTTCTCAACCAATCCAATATTAAAGAAAAATAAAATTAAAAAAAAATCTAGGACCAAAAACTAAAAAAAATAGGTTTGATGAGTAAACTCGTCAAACTCGTGAATTAAACAACCCGGCTCAACATATCAAATTTGCAAACTGGGTAATGAACACCATTGGAATTAATAAATTTTTTAAAAAACTATTATTTATTTAATTATATAATAACAAATATAAACGATCATAAAATCGAGTGTCGAACTATATAAAGCGAAATAAAATAAATTATGAAAAGCAATTCTAAATCAACCCAATATCGAGTGATAAAATAAAAAAAAAATCAAATTCATCAAACTCACGAACAAGAACATGGACTTTTTAAAAATTAATAACATGTTTTTTCTGAAACTATTTTTTTAATTATATAATAAAAAAATAGATTATCACATAAACAAGTTCTATTAGAAAAAAAAAATGGTACTTTACTAAACCTGTAAACCAAGACAACTAAAATTACCTCGGCAGATTAATAAATTGAATCATTAACTCTAGAAAGTTTAATGTTTTTAAAAAAATTAAAAAAATTAAAATAAATTATCAATTCTAAATTCCAATAAACTTGTAATATAAAGATTAAATTAAAAAAAAAATAATAAAATAACTAGAAAAAAGGGTCAAAATGCAACAACAAAAAGATATTATAGGTTATTATTGTAATCTAAAGTGTTAATGGGTGTGGGAAAATAGTAATTTTCCCCGTCGTTTTTTAACATTATATTAATATATTTATTTGTGTTTTGTTACGGTTTAAATTATTTTTTAACTTAAAAAATATTAAAGGTAAATATTTTTTTGGTAGTATTATTAAATTAAATAATCTTGAATTTGTGAACTTCACTTCTTATTTAACTTAAATTTTAAATTAAATTATATAAAAATTTATTCGAAATAAATCATTCATCAGTAGTTTAATGAGTAAAAATATAACATATACACTTAATTAATTCGTAGCTACGTGGATAGCCTCTCTTTGACTTGGATGAAATTATTCCTTGTCTCTTGTGCACAAGTGAGTGCAGTTGGTGAGAGGTGTACCTAAAATTTGAATTACATTATTCGAACACCAATATTTGAGTTTGACATAATCTTATCACTTTTGTCAACTAGGATAAATAAGACAAGCATTTTAGATCTTTTACCATGCTGTCACTCTTGACTAGTAGATGAGATATTTTCTGCACTATTTGTCTTGAACTATGTGGTACGTAGACTTCTATCATTTGAAATTACTTTGCTTTTATCTATATTAATTCATCGTCAAACACGCATCCAATAAATGAATTCTTAAAATATAATTTATAAAATATTATAATTTTAATATTACTAAATACGTTTTAATAAAATATTGAAAAAGAAAAATGTGAAATAAAGAGAGGAAACTTGAATAGAAAAAGACACCAAAAAAATCTGTGTAGAATGACAGGCGTTTCCGTAAATAAATAAATAAAAAAAGAGGAATTTATACCTGGTTTGAAGAGATTTCTTTTAACCCAACTTCAATTTTCAAGGAGATTGGACTTAATTTTGCGATACTTATTGAATAATTAATTACCATAGAGTCTTGTTGTAGATTATAGAGATTGCTGCTTTGATTAATCAGATTGGATGTATATATTGGCTCTCATGAGGTAATAATATTGAGGAAACTGTAAATTAGCATATATAGAATGTTTAATTTAATTTATATAAATTTAATGAACTACATAAATAATTTTTTATTAATTTAAATTACAGTGAATTTAGATTTGTATTTTTAATTATTATATGATTTGCTGATTAAGCAGTGTTAAGATATTTCTATGAGTCTTGTTTTATATTTTTTTTATTATATTTGATCTTTATTGTATTTTTGGTGATTTTGATCTAAAATTTTAATTCAAATCTAATTTTTTTATGTATCTTACAATTAAAAGTGTGAAAAAAAATCAAGAAATTGAAAAATTATTTATGATTTAGGGAAAAAAATGAGATTTACAAAATATAAAAGCATTTCTGCTATCTTTTTTGATAAAGGTAGAAATATCTAAGTAAACGTCAAACAATAATTGATGGAGAACTTGGAAACAAATTGATAGAATTCATATGCTTCCAAAAGGATAAGATCAAATTAATCACGTTCTTTATTTAATAGTGAGACTACAACTTGATAAAAGTTGACAAATTTCGGATTGAACTCTTACAATGACTACAATTTAGTGAAAGGCACAACAAGTTCCACAAAAAATTTCTTTATGGAATAATGAAATTGATATTCATTAAATATGTGTTTTACAATGAAAATAAGATATTACAAACCAATGTAGGGAAAAACATAATATGGATTGATTTTTTTTGTTAATTTTTCCTAATATATATATCCTTTTAAATTTAATTTATTTAGTATTAGTATCGATAATTTATTTTGATTAATTTTTCAAGAATTTTTCACAATGTTGAAAGAATATTTTGATATTAAATCAGTGCTTGATTTAAAAAAATATAATTTAATTTTTTTATTAGATGTAATTAAGATTTTGAGAATTAAAATTGATGCTAAAACAAAATTTTGTAAACCAATTCTAATTGATTTTTTTTAATTATTATTTAATATTGAATTGATTAGAAATTGAACTTGATAATTTTTTTTAATTTACTTTACATGAAATTATTTCAATATCTTAACTTAGGTATTGAATTTGACTAATAAATTTAGGTTGGCTCAAGGTTTTTTTTTATTTTAATTGAACTGTTTTTTTTATTTTACTATTTAACATTATGCTAATCTGAGAATTTAATCAAATTATATTTTTATTTATTATTTGAGTTATTTTTTAACACATCAAGCTAATTGTATCAAATTAATCTCATTAAATCTAAATTTTTTCAATTAAAACATATATTAACATATCCTACAAATTTACATAAAAAAATAATTTGACCGACAATTATTAACATAAGACAATTATCTAATAACTAGCTAAAATGTAAAAATTCATTATGAATTTGACAAATCACGTAACAAATATACTCAATTTTATTTATTCCGAATATCAACTTGTGAATCAATTAAAATCAATTTAGTACCAATTTAATGGATACTAGGAGGAAACGTGAGAAGAGAATATCAGCTTGATAGCCAAAAAAATTAGTTATGCGAGTCTTATAGTAATATTGTTCCACTGTATTCTTAAATCAATTAATAAGGAAACCAAGCCATTCTCAAACAAGCACAAAATAAATGAGTTCTTAAAATGGATATTAATTTTTATTTATTTTCCTGAAATGGACTCCGGGGTCAAAAACATTTATGTGCGTGAAGGTCAATAACACAGAATGTGCATGTAACCAAAAGGAGAATTTGCTAAATAAACCAGGACAGACGATTTTGTGTCCTTTTAATGACGTCATAAAATCATATGATGACCATAATAATAACATTCAAATATAGAAATTCGGTTGTGGCCATTGGCTGTTCCACCCCCCACATGACCGTCCTGTTTCTCTAAAGGGACTGGTAGGTGCGATCCACGGAAAAGCATTCATCTTGGTGACCAAAACTTGTCGTTTTGCTGGTTGTGGTTGTGAAGTGTCGCCAGCACAACAACCAAAATCAAAACGGCTACGTAGACTGGTTTTTGTTGGTTGTGAGTTGGGATATATCTGTTTGTTCACATGTTTCGGTCGCTGTCCTTGTCTATAGGAGGACTTATCTGGCTTTAAATAACTTTTTTTTAAATAAAAAATGCAAATAAATGTTAGGTGGTGCACAATGCACCAAATTTATGTGACAATTAAAGTAGCTTTTAGTGATAAGGAAGCATAAATTGGAAACCATGAAGTAGTTGGGGAAAGGGGTGACATTAGTGCTTCCATAATCTTACATTGTCGAGGTTAACTGCCTGTTTAAAGACATAGTTGTATTTGTTTTTTTATGAAATTTTAATTTTTTAAATTAATATTTTATATTTTTAGATCGAATGTAAAAAATAATATTTTAAAATATCTACATCTATAAAAATATAATTAGATTATGGCACATGCATACAATTGAGACGTGGTGTCTCGTGTTGGGTTGGTTAGCATGTACTTCTATTTCACCATCCGACCCATTCAAATTTCAATGATATGTTCTTTTCTAAGGTAAAGATAAATACAAAATGTAAAGGAGTTTTTAGGACAAACGAAATAAGGAAGATATATATATATATGTTTTATGCACATGCGTGCAGATGGCCGGAGAGGAAAGAAACTTGGAATCAGGCTTCGTGGCGGTTTTTTTAAATTGTCAGGTAAATGAAGGATTTTTGCATATTTAAAATTTGTGATTTCTTTTTAAAAAAAAATGGTTGTGATTCCTAATTAAAATGTACAGCAGCCGAAATGTAAGATAGATTACTTTCCTTTCCTTTATTTTTGTCCTTCCATTTGTTGCTGGGTTAAACAATTCTATACGTTATTTTGGGATACTGTTTTTATTTCAAATAATATTGCTACTATTTTATAATTTAGTGTAAAACACTGGAGATAAAGGAATTTTTCTTACCCTCCTCCGAAAATACTATTAACTATATTTTTTTTAATTCAATTATATTTTTAATATCAAAGTTATAGGGATTAAATTTTATATTTTTTCTTAATTTATTTTTTATGAGGTGATTATAGTTTAATAACTTAAATCACAAATTTGACAGGTTGTTGTGGATTCCTTTTTTTTTCTTTAAATTTTTTGTTTTCAAATTCAATATTTAATATTAAATTAATTTAGAGTTAAACTTTATGATTTGTCATGTTTAGCTTTCTTTGAAGTTATTTTTGTTTCATAACTCGAGTTATAGGTTTGATCGATTTATCCAGATTGACTCGAGTTATTTTTTTTTAACTTAATATTTTAACACTGAGTTATTTAGGAGTCGGGTTTTATAATTTGTCTTGATTTATTTTTTATTAAGTTATCTTGCTCTCATGACTTTGATTGTGAATTTTATAACTTGGATTGATCATGATAATTTTTTTAATTGATTTTATTAAATTTATCATTTAACATTAAATATATTGGTAAATAAGTTTTATAATTTATTTTGATTTATTTTCTATAAAATCATTAGAACATTTTTAAGAAAAAAAAGTTATTTTGAAAAGCTAAATTAATAAAATAACATTTTAAATAATATAAATATAATTTTTTTTTATCATCATGTATACTTTAACAAGAAAAACAATTATTTAAAAAGCTAGAATTGAAGTGGGAGAAATAAGTCTTTATTTATTCTTAATGAGTTGGATGTTAATTTTTTTTATGTGGTTATATTTAATTGGTTTGTTTTTTTATTAGCTTATTTTATTGGTTTTGACTTTTTTGACACAAAGAGAAAATATAATTTTATATTTTATTTAACATTCCTGAGCATATAAAACAAGAATGACAAAGCAAAAATAATATTTTAAACTTTTTATTAACAAAACCTTTAGAGTTGCTCTCAGGTATTATGATTTAATATGTAGATTTATAGATTAATTTGAGTTAAACTAAGTTATAATTTTATTTTAAAATTTATAAAATAATTTTATTTTAATTTTTTTAAGTCATGTTATATTTTTATTATTCATTCAAGTTTTTTTTTTAATTCTAAAATTTACCAAATCATCCCAATACAGTTTTTTTAATTAAAAAAATAGCAACATGCAGGTATATTTTTTTTTCATTAAAAACTAGTAATCCAGAACCCTCAACGCATTGCAGGGAAAAAAATCTGGCCAAGGGCTGAACTCGATGATTACGGAATATTCTTCCCCTTGTTTTCTTGTTGATGGGGACAAGTACTCTTATGCTAATACCATTTAGCGTGGTAGATGACATAAGATGTTGCCATACCATTTTTAACTAATTTAGTTTTTAAAATTAGTACTCTTATGCTAATACCATTGGCCCATCAAAAGTGACGTGGCCACCTTTTCTTCACGGATATAAACAACCCTAGGAATACCACCTCTACCATACTACTTTACCTTTCACGATCGACAGTAGACCACGCTAAAGATCACGCTATCTTCACACAAATCAACGGCCATAAATATGCCGCAGCATCGCACTCTACCCCACCATCAAACCGTCTACTAAACAAGATCAGCATGACACATTAAATAAGACCGGCGTCTCACAAAAGTCGGACGAAAATCGTCCTTACATTTTAAGTTTGGTCAAATAAATCCATTCACTTCATTTAGTTCTTCAAATTGAATCCAGTTTCTCTAGAGAGACTCGAGTTCATGAAAAATTGTTGCCATGTGATCACACGTGTAATTATATAAGTGGATTAAAGACTCGGTGGATGGATCCGTTTCGTTTGGGAAAGTTGAGGCTGTGGTTTTTGATTACGGTGTGCTCTCAATTTTTTATTTATTTTTTAAAAGATACTTTAGGCATATTCTTAGATTATTTTAATATATTTATAAATAAAAATCATTTTAAACTATTATCGCGATCAAAATCCTAAGCACATTATCTTTTAAATATTATTAAATATTTATTTTGTAGTATTATAGAGTATGACATTTAAATTATTTTTTATTTAAAAATATATTAAAATAATATTATTTCATTTTTAAAAATTTATTTTTAACATCAACATATTAAAATTATAAAATTACTAAAAATATAATTTTAAATAAAAAATTAAAAAAATAATATTTTAACTATAATATCAAACACCGGGATAGCTTGAAATTTAAATGAAAAGTTACGAAAGCTAAATTAAAATTTAAAAGCTTGTGATTCCCAAACTGGCACTATAAAACTTGATAGTGCTATCCATTAAACATAAATCAAATTATAATACAAAATGTACCCAATTCTCTCTATCTATAATTGGACAAAATTTAAATCGAAACCTTTTTTTTTCCCGGAGTTGAAAAATAATTATAAAAAATTAAGTTTCTATACTTGAAGTTAATTTTTATTTTTTATTTTTTTAATATATTTTAATTAGTACTTCTGCTTGCTTCCTTTTAAATATCCACAGCACTAAATTCTCGCTACTATCCTCACTAATCTCTCCACTACTTCCTGCTTGTACTTCTACTGTTTCTCTTTGTGAATCATGGGTAAGGGTTACTGTGTTCTGTCAGTTCATCGTCGTCTTTCTAGACTTCTACTTTTTTTCTACGATGATCTTCAGATCTGATTTTTCTTTTTTTTTCTTTGTTTTTTTGTTGATGCTCAGCAAAGATCAAGATTGGAATCAACGGTAATAGATCTTATTTGGTTAGAATAAGTTATGTTTTGAATTTGAATCTGTTCTGATCTGATCTGACTAGATGGGAAAATTCAGGATTTGGAAGAATCGGAAGGCTGGTAGCTAGAGTAGCTCTACAGAGAGATGATGTTGAACTTGTTGCTGTTAATGATCCTTTCATTACCACTGAATACATGGTACAACCGATCATTTTTCTTAATATATTTGGTTTTTTTGTGTGTTTGTGTTTTTGGATCTGATGTTTGTTTTGTTGTTTGTAGACATATATGTTTAAGTATGATACAGTTCATGGCCCATGGAAACATCATGAGCTTAAGGTTAAGGATTCTAAGACACTTCTCTTTGGAGAGAAATCTGTCGCTGTTTTTGGTTCCAGGTATAATTTTCTTCTCTCTTTTTTCTGTTTATATACTGGTCGAAAATTTTGATTTTCGGGTTGTTTTTCTGCTGTTTAATTCCTAAAAGTTCAGTGTAGTGTTATAGTGATCGGAGAAGTTGATGTGTCGCCCCCTTTTGAAATCAATATGTAGGAACCCAGAGGAGATCCCATGGGGTGAGACCGGAGCTGAGTATATCGTGGAGTCAACTGGAGTTTTCACTGACAAGGACAAGGCTGCTGCTCACTTGAAGGTATATTTCCCTGGTTTTTTCTAGTATTTTTTTTTTGTTTATACTTGACGGGATGCCTTTTTATGTTCCTTTGCATTTGGTTTACTTTTAATTAATGTTCGTATCTTGGATTTGAGTAGGTTTTAGTGTATTAGTTTTGCGGGCTCTCGTATTTGATGCACCTGGATATCTTACTAAAATAAGCTTTGAAGTGACATTTTTGGTGGTCTGAATCATGATAGCTTAAGAAATGAATTTTTTCTGCGAGACAAGTATTTTTGTGCTATTTTTACTTTTCATGTATTGAGTCACCTTTATTACTGATTATATGCCTTTCGCATTTGAGTCTGCATTGGTTTGGATATGCCTCTGTGCTTGCTGGTCTTATTGAAGTCGGTTGATTTCGTGGTAATCATCTGTGTATTGCATTATTTATATTTGGAGTTTTCAGTGAGTAAGGAGAGTTCTGTCTATGGTGATTGGTGCAAACTGGATGTGCATTAAATTAAGCCTGCTAGAATGTGCTGTGTGCTTCTAAGTTTGCAGTGTTTTTTATTGTCTCATTTAAGAAGGTTGATTTTGGTTAACAGGGTGGAGCTAAGAAAGTCATCATCTCAGCCCCCAGCAAGGATGCTCCTATGTTTGTTATGGGAGTTAATGAGAAGAGTTACACTCCAGATCTTAACATTGTATCCAATGCTAGCTGCACCACCAACTGCCTCGCTCCCCTTGCTAAGGTATTGTTATTGTCTTCTCGGCCATGGCAGGTGTTATGGAAACTGTTGTTTCCCTGTTACTGACTTGTCAAAATTACAGGTCATTCATGACAGATTTGGCATTATTGAGGGACTTATGACCACTGTGCACTCTATCACTGGTATGGCTTTTTCAAAAAAAATAAAATCATCTGGTAGGTAATGGAAGTGGGTACATTGTGCTTACTATGCCTTTTATGATCTTGACCCAGCTACCCAGAAAACTGTCGATGGGCCCTCTTCAAAGGACTGGAGAGGTGGAAGAGCTGCTTCATTCAACATCATTCCTAGCAGCACTGGAGCTGCAAAGGTAAGAACCATTTGGATTTTTATGCAGATTTGTGGTGCAGTTTCTTTGAAAAGCTTTGCTTTCATTTGTCTTGACATGTATTATCCCTTTTCTTCTCGTTTCAGGCTGTTGGGAAGGTGCTACCTGCTCTGAATGGCAAGCTAACAGGAATGGCTTTCCGTGTTCCTACCGTTGATGTCTCTGTTGTGGACCTAACAGTAAGACTTGAGAAGGCAGCTAAATATGATGAAATTAAAGCCGCTATCAAGTGAGTGCAATTAGTTTGGTCTAGAATGTATAGGCTAAAAACTATTTTCTACTGTGTTTGGTTATTCTGTTGTGTACATGAATTGGAGATTAAGGTGTTAAATGAAATTGTTCAAACCGTACAGTGATTAATTCTCTCATACGGCTTTGGATGAATGTGTTTTCCCTGTCTTAATTTTTTTAACAGGGAAGAGTCTGAGGGAAAGATGAAGGGAATCTTAGGCTACACCGATGAAGATCTGGTGTCAACTGACTTCATTGGTGACAGTAGGTAAGAATTGATCTAAATCCTAGGACATTTCGACCTTGTCTTTCTTTGCTTTGATGAAGTGGATGTGTCAAATTTGGAATTTGACCAAATACTGTCGGTTTGATGTTGATGTTTAAAGGTCAAGTATCTTCGATGCCAAAGCTGGAATTGCTTTGAATGACAACTATGTGAAGCTCGTTTCATGGTATGACAATGAGTGGGGCTACAGGTAATTTCAATCTTGCCCTCTTTTATTTCCTAGCTTTTTGGTTGATATATGTTGCTTCCTTTGACTGGAGAGGTTCAAGGGATCACCTGCTCGAGTTGTGCATTTTGTTCTTTGCTCGAGAGAACCTATCTTTTATTCATTCATAATAGCCATGTAATCCATCTCTCCCTTGATAACTTGCAGCACGCGTGTGGTCGACTTGATATGCTACATTGCATCTGTTTCTTCCTAAAGTTGCATCATGATGGGGGAGTTGCTGTCTGCTTTCGACATGATGGCTTGGAGGTGTTGTTTGTGTGTCTGTTTGACTACGAGGCTGAATCAAAATAAAATGAAACTGAAATTATGAGCTTTGTAATATCATCAGGTTTACGATGGTCGTTTAGGCTTGGCCTTCTGTTGTGTTCTTGAGGAAGTTTTAACTCCCTTCCAACTGGATTTTAAATATTTTTGCGTTACTAGGTTTTGCTTCGAAGGTGTTTTCTGCCACCCTACCTGCCCGGAGTCTCTTTCTGGTTCCTTTTACGGTCAACATGTGTTACCTAGAAATAAAATTCAGCCTCTGGCATGCTTAAACGCAATTATTGTAACTGCTATCATGTCCGTGAGTTGTGGCAATGACAGGGTCCGGAGATTTTGAGAAGTTTCAGTTCTATCACAAAATGGGACTCTCACGGAGGCAAGCCCGTGGCGGTGAATTGTTGATACAATGCGACCTAGTCATTTGATAATAAAATCCTTTGCTGTCAGGTTTTTGGTGAACTTGAGGGCTCGGAAAATATTTTGGGATTTTTTTTTGAAGAAATAACAAATAAACAGAGGAAATGGGGTCGGAATATTGTTTATTTGCAACACGATTATTATTTTGTCGCTCGAACAAAAAACAATTGGGTACTTGCCTGCCCTCAAAGTCAAAACAACCCTTGCCTTTGGTCCAAGGTTAGATTTGTCTCCGAGTAGATTTTCATGTTAATGTGAGGAGGGTAACTGCCATGTTCAACTTTTATATTATATATACAGTCAGCGTATTTGACTAGCGTGTTGTAATTTTTTTTTTAAAGTTGGATATTCATTTTATTTTTTTAAAAATAAATTAAAAATATTAAAAAACTTATCTTAATTAAATAAATTGATAATTTCACAATAAATTTTGTTATTAAAATTAATAAAAAATAATAAAAATAAAAATAACTACAAAAACATGCAACGCATAATAAATATTATTTAAGAATAAATAATTTAAATAAATTATTCAAAAACTGAATACAAATAAAATTATTAAAAAACGACTATGAAAATTACAGCTTAAGTCATGAAAATATGATAAATTAATAGAAAATAAATTAAAAATAATAACAAAAAACACTAAAAGATGAAACTAGAGAAAAAACCACTCAAAAATTATGATTAAAAGAATAAGAGAAAAAATTAAAATAAAAAATAAATTGAAGGGTATAAGAAAATAAAATGGAGGGTTAGTTTTTTAAAAAATAAACTTTAACAAAAGTAAAATTATATTAAAAAAATAAAAAATAAATAAAAAATAATTTAATTAAAAAATGAAATTAAATACCACCTAAACAAGTGGTGCAGCCTAAGCCTTGTTGTTAGCAACGGCAATGATGACAGTCTCTCTTTTATTTTTTCTTCTTCCCCACTTCTTCATTCGTCCTTTTTGTTTGTCTTCTTTCTCTCTTTGCTTTTTTCTTTTTTTTTTTGGATTCGTCCCACCTACTCTCTCTTTTTTTTTCCCTCTGTTTTCTTCTATTCCTTTCTTTCTCTCCCTTATCCTCCTCGTCTTCTTTCTCCCCTATATTTATAAGGAGAAAAGGAGATCTCCACCCTACCCAATCAATGGTGTAGGGGTGTAGAGTGGCCGGGACGATCATTATTCAGTCGTTTTTTTACTAATTTAGAGACATCTCTCCTCCCATAACTCTAACAAGTATAAAGCTTTTGTGCAAATAGAGGGGTTCTTGGTCGGCATCCTTTTAGATCATCATGGGAAGACAAATAGGTAAACATAGGGAACAAAGCTTTTTTTTTTCCTGTTTTTTACGCGTTTAGAAGAAGAAAAAAGACTATAATGTCATTTAAAATGACATCATTTTAGACTTTTTTTTTAAATAGTGTATAAAACAATACTGTTTTACAGCACCAAACTTATATCAAAGTTCAAATTAGTCTTGAATTTATAATTTGTTCTATCAAGTTCTAAATTGTAATTTTAATTTAAAAATCAATGTAATTATATCCATGCCAAAAATCAAACAGCGACCCTGAAATTGGTTGCCTTTTTCAAATTGATCCATGACCTTTGATTTATACAATTTAACTCTTAAATGATCAATAAACTTTTAATTTTTTTAATTTGACCCCTAATTCAGTTTTAATTACAACCCCTCTATTTATGTGTATTTTCCAGTTTAATTTTTGGTTTTAGATTTCTTCAATTAAGTCCCTAATTGACTATTAAACTGCAATATTTATACAATTAAATCCAGGATTTGACCAATTAAGTCTTAAAAATTATAATTTAACCCTATAACTTTAATATCTTCTAATAAAAGCCTAAATTAACTTTAAAAATTAATTTTTTTTGCTTTCAAACCCTCCATAAATTCAATTAAACCTACAATAAAATTTAATTGAGTCTATAAATATCTAATCTTTGATCTTTTCTCTCAAATTAAATTTATTTATTAACAGGAATCTCATCAGTTAATAGAATACTGTCAAATTTCAATCCTTGTATTTTTAAACCTTTTCAATTAATTTTTAGTTATTTTCTGGGCACTTTGACATCTTTTTTCTTATTGTATTATTTTTTGAACATATATTTTTTATTTTTTTATTTCCTTCTTTTTTGTGTGGAGACCTAACAATAGGTTACAATATGGGTTACGAGTTTAGAGAGTTAACTCACGAAACTCAGATCAATCTAATTTATCATCATCTCAATATTTTGTTTTTAAAAAAAAAACATCTTGAAATGAGTGGGTCATGTAGTGGAAACTCCTATACAAGTTAATTCTAAATCCAGGTTAGGTAAGGAGTCAAATCAAGAGGTTTTAAGATTAACTTGCTGTGTCAGTTTTAGTAACAATGCTAAGTAGTTTTTTTATCTTTTTTTTTATCTTTCAATTAAATACATTTTGAATTTTTTGATTTATTTCATCCATCATCATTTAGTTGATTTTGAATTAAACTTGAAAATTTATTGTGGTTTGCTTTCTATAATGTTACTGTAATCTCAAATAAATATTGATATTTGGTTGGTACTCAATTTGTAAGTATTTTTTTTATCATATCATTAAGTAAAAATCAGTTTAAAAAACAAAGTTGTTAAACCCATTGAAGTCAATGATCTATGTTATGAGTTTGGTGGATTAAGTCCAAATTAATCTAATTTGTTGTCGCCTCCACAATTGAAATAAATTATGTCATCTTATTTTTTTTTCAAAGTCAAACTATATTTTTTACTGGTTGTTCAAGTTGTTTTGAGAACCACAAAGTCGACTGGGTCGCATCGGTGCAACTTTTATATAATTTAATTTTAAACCCGAATTAGACAAAGAGTTGAGTCAGGAGAATTCAAGGTTAACCCATTTGATTGGTTTTAATAACAATACCAAATAATTCCTTGCATTTTGAATATTTTCTTCACATCACAATTTTTTTTTTATATGACTTGCCATTTTGCGCTAGCAAAAAACTAGTGGAAAACTAAAAGAACAAATTTTTAAAAATAAAAAAAATATTTTTAAAATTTAAAAAATTGAAAAATAACTAAATAGATGCTTAACATTTAGTTAATATCTCGAGACATAAAAGATTAAGACAAAAAAAACAAAACATAGGACATGAAGATAAAATTATATTTGGTTATGGTATACGAGATATAATTATTATCTCTATATCCTGTTTGTTTGGTGGAGGAAGAGACAAAATAAAATATAAAAAAATATTTATATTTAATATGTATTATTTTCAAACTTATATATTTAAAACAAATAATTATATATTATTTTTATTTACTTTAATTAATATGCAATGTCGAATTAATAATTATATAATAACCTTAGTTATAAAACCCGATTTGATAAATTTACTTGAGATCCTAGACCTAAACTACTATTAAAAAACATAGAAGAAGAATTCACCTATTTTAATATGATTAAGACCTCGAATACAAAAACTGTTAATCTTTTTATTTTTCTAAAACAACATGTTTGAATTATTTTTGTATTTTAAAAAATGAGATTAATTTATACTTTTTTTCAAGTTGATTTTCTTATCATGTCTTAAAATTATTATAATAATAATTTTTTATATTTATATTACTGGACAAGTTTGAGATTAAAAGTTTTTACATGAATATTTTAAAAATAATAAACAAATCGTGATCCTCAAACACTCAACTTTAGAAGCTTTCAAAGTCCTCATTCAAATGTAATCTAGTTTTTCAAAAATAAAAATGATGTTGCTCATGTGAGATATTGTTTGGTTGGTTGGAGATCTGGTTAACCCCCGTGAAAAGTCTCCACGCTCTATCTCTTACCGACTCAGCTTTTTTTAAAAAAACATTTCAACTAATGAAACTTTTCTTTACTATTCATAGGAAACTTGGAAGCTTTTCTTTTTCGTATAAGAAAATGGTGAAGCGATCACGTGACCTTCTTGCCCAAATCGGGAAATAAAAAAAAATAAAAGAAAGAAAAAACTGTAGATGCCATTTATATTCAAAGCGCTATAAATTTCCTCATGAATTCTAAAAATAAAAAATAAAAAAAATCCCAATTTATAAATCTAGAATTCAAAATACCAAATTACCAGACTACCCATACTTAGCTTAATTACCAACACCTAACATTCTAGCATGTTTTGTTTTTAAAAAATCAAAAAAATTCGAATTTCCTCTATTTACGATCTCTCCGCCAATACTCTAAACCCCCCCTCTCTGTGTGTCTACAGTTCCTTTCTCTACCATCATCTCCTCCTCGTGAATTCTTTCACATTATTCTCTCCGAAATGTCTTGACACACTAAAGTAACTGCCTTTTTATTAATTAATCTCTCTGTTTACAAAGAATGGCAACCTCGGCGTTTAAATCCACGACAAAGAGGACACCTCTCGGCAACGACAAGTCGTCTTCCTCTGCTCACCGGCGTTCACGGAGTCTGAGCCGCTTCTCCCGACCGATTCCTCCCGACGACTTTTCCGATGATTCTACGGCTCCGTCGAGAGGGAGGTTCGTTAACATGGATAGAGGATCGGGAGTTCCAGATATAAGTCTCGACGATCTCGCTATTCAGTTGTTGAGTTTAGGTGATCGAGGGCGGTCGGGTTTTAGAAGTGGTGACGTCAGTTATGGGGAGAGAGTTGCGGGTGGGTCCCTGAGGAGAGGAAGGTCTGTGTCGAGGCAAGGCGGTGAAAGTAAAAATAACAGCAAGAGTTACAGTCGTGGTGGTGGTGGTGGGAAGGTGAATTCGGATGGTAGTAATTCGAGGAGGAGACGGTCTGTTTCTGTGGTTAGGTATGAAATTGGTGATTCCGAGGTAAACAAATTATTGCTTATTCTCAATAGTAATTTGCATTTTTTTAGTGGAAATTGATGATTTTGTTAAAAAAAAGAAAGTTAGCTTTTTGAATGTGGGGATGGATGTGTGATTTACCTTTTTTTTTTAATTATTATGTTAAGAAAGTAGTGAATGGTTAAGTGTGGGTATGGAGTGAGTAAATAGCAATCATGGACACTTTTCATTTTGTGTACTTTCTCACTTACAAAGTTAATGCAATGGAGCCCATGATGAGAGAGCTACTATCTTGGAATTTAAATGTTATTTTTTTATGGATGATTTTGGATATTTCAGCTATAAAGTTAATTTGAGAGGCTTGAAACATGCCAAGCTGCATGCTTTCAAATTGTTTTTGTTGCTGTAAGTGACTACATGAGTATTGGATTTCAATGTGAAGGCTTCTATATAATGGTAATTTGTTGAACTTGGTTGTCTTGAGAAACCAATTAAGAGTCGAATTAAATTTTGTTTATGTTTGTGCTTTTACTGTGTAAGGTTTTCTATTTTTTTTGTTTCAATTTGGTATATGGTTCGGGTGGCAGATATTTTTTGAGGTTGCTCTGATTCTGAATATGGTACACTTTTGTGCCTTTCTTAATAGATGGTTACAAACTTTTTTGATAACAAAAGCTGCTTAAAAAGTTCAGTGCTAAGATGTGTTTGCATTTACATAATGCACTAAATTGGAGAGTCATATGGCCAAAGCATGTGAAAATGTAATATTTCTGAGATTGATGTGCAAATTAGTGAGTATATATGTGCGTGTGCGTGCCCACTTGTGACCTTGTCTTGTATATTTATTCTTGTTATATCCTGGCCTGAATTTTTCATGTCAGCTTGAGTGCTTGAAATTGTTTAGGCACATTTTAGTCAATGATGCTCTTTTTTAATATTTGTATGCTGTTTTTCTTCGCAATATCAGAGTGACCTAGAGCATTCTCAGAATTCAAGAAATCATGCTAATTCAAGATGTCAGAGCAACGGAAACAGCCAGGTCCCTTCATCAAATAAGCCATTAGCATCGAATCATAGACCCGGGCTGCGAAGGTCTCTTAGCCAGAAAGATTTGAAGTATCATGACGGCTACTCTGTAAGACTTGTATCTATTCAAGCTATGTTAATTACATCTTCTGTATGTTGTTGAATCTTGTGTTGTATCTGACAGGTTGGCAATCAGGTGTAGTCTATTGCCTGGCTTGTCACACACGCATGCACATATACATATATTTTGTTATTTTAATATTCATTCAGATCCTTTTCATATTTTGTTGTCTCAAGACTGAATAAAATTTGGTCCTTTCAGAGCCATTCATCAAGCCTCACTGATGATGAAGGGAGGGATTCTTGTTCCAATAAAAATGGATTTGAGAGAACAATACGAACAGTTTATGCACAGAAGGTTGGATATGATTCTTAGAAAAAATTATGCAACGGGTGCTGTTTCAGTGCCCCTTCCTCTCTGTGTCTGTGTGTGTTTTTGTGTATGTGTAAATGTCCTCCTCTTCAGATCAGTCACTTATTGGCCAACCTTTTCACCCTTTAGGCAGAGCATCCCACTGGCGATGATATGAACAGCGGGCTGTATGAAGCAATGAGGAAAGAACTTAGGCATGCAGTAGAAGAGATCAGGATGGAACTTGAACAAGTCTGTAATTCTGTTTCTCATGAACTTGATTTGATTATCTGTATTATATATTGCCTGTGCATCCTTGATTTGGTTTGCTGATAACAGTGTTCCTTGAAATTGACGCAGTCTATGGAAAAAACAAATATAGACTCGAAATCTGGAAAATCTGATGGTTTTCAGGGTGGTTCTACTATCAGAAGGAATCATGCAACAAAATCAGATCAGGTAAGAAAAGTTTATTTATGATCTTTCTGTTGTGCCAGTTTATCTTGTTGCACATAATATTCTTAAATTGATGACTAGTATGCAAAAGAGAGTATCTTCTCACCTGTCCTCTGTTATTTGGTTTTCGTGGAACTGATTATCGATAGAGGAATATTTGATTCTGATAAATACTGGCAGCTTTTACTTATGGATCTCTCATTTTTATGTGTAATTGTTGATCTAGGAGGGAGCTTGTCACATGTTCTTTTATGTTGTGTAAAAATCATATTTTGTAGATTTCGTATTCTACACTGGTTTTGTGCTAGTATTGAGAGATTGATAGCTCTGAATATAAGCAGACATTGCAACTTGCAAGTTTTTTTTATCACAATGGTTTAATTAGGGATTTTACAGTTTATTGACACTGGTGGGATTATGACATGCTGCAATCTTAATGACCGTAAAACTGAAAACATGATTACTTCCCTTCTTGACACATTAGAAAGACTAGTTAGAGAACTAGTTAAGTTGCTTTTTCCACTGGAATTTCAAGATGACTTGTTAATATATGGATGTTGTATTAACAGTCTGAGAAGTGTAAACAAGATTTATTAGTAAAACTATTGTTGGAGAAGCAACATGGTAGAGATATCTCGAAGATTGTGAAAGAATTGCTTGCTGATCCGAAGAACACTGTTTCAGAAAAGCCATCAAGAGCCAGAAAGGTACTTAGTCCTCTCTTCTATGCTCTTTCACTGTTTGAGACTTGCATATTGTCTGTTCTTGTGTCAATTTGTTTAATAAGGTTTCCAATTTGTGGTGTTCAGAGGAGTAATGACAGAAGTAGGATGTCTGAACGATTGACAGAAGAAGCAGAGAAATACTTTGAGGACTTCATTTCAAATGTTGAAGATACAGATATTTCATCTTTGGATGGGGAAAGGAGTGATACAAGTTCAACTTTAGGGGGACTAGCAAAGACAGAAACTTTAAAGAGACCAGTGATATCCAAATCTCAACCTGTAGAAATGGACGGTGTTGTGCTGCCCTGGTTACAATGGGAAACTTCTAATGATTCTTCTCCTCTATTCTTAAAAGATAAGGAGCTAACTTCGACTCCAAAAAGTAATTTATGGGATGCAGCTCAGGTAATCTATGGTCCATTTTCTCTTTCAAGCAGATCTAAAACCTTGGAAGAAATAGCAGATTTACAGACAATGCTTGTTTCTTGTGCTTTTTTTATGCATTATATAAAGCTACCATGACTTTGTTTTATTACTCTTTCTGTGTGGGTAAATAAACTGCATGTCAATTCCCATTATAGGAAGCAACCCCTGCTCAAGAGTTGATCATGCACCCCATCAGTAGCCGTGGAAGCTGTAGCCCAGGACTTACAGATGGCCACTCAACAAATATTAGAGAACTTAAAGGGAGTAAATTTGGAGAACTTGAAAGCTACAGAAGACGAATTTCATTTAGAGGAACAAGGTCACAGTTTGACGCTGATGAATATCTTAAGCGACCAAGTGATGAAGATTTTCTTTTAGAAAGTTGGAAGCAACAACAGAGAATTCATTCAGGTGGTCTCCTGCTTTGCAACCGAATGTTTTTCTAGCTGTAATCCACAAATCTTCATGAGGTAGCTGTTGGCCTTCATCTTTTCCTCAGAAATCCTTCTCACAATGTCCTCTGCTTCTAGGTTGATACTTAATAGAAGCACTTGCCTTTTTATACAGTTAGTCGTAGGCCCTTGTTTTCTTTAGGGATCATAGCAGATGTCTATGAAGATTTACCAGCTTACAGTTCAACCCTTGTGAAAGATAGAGGACTTGTTATTTAAAAAAGATAGCAGTAATTTCGTGCAGGATTTCTCAGCTTACATGTGTGTTATTATTTCATTCTATGTACCATTTCTGTGACTATCTCATAACCCCTCGAGTGTTGAATTATTATAAAAAATCTTATGTTCTAGCAATTAGCTTACAAGGGCTCACACCCTGACTGAAACCCTTGATTCTTTTCCATTTGAAATTTCAAGTCAACTTTTCGTTATTGGTTCATATATCGATTAGTAATCTCTGTGTAATTTCCTAAACAGTACATAAAAACTAAAAACTTGTGTGTCCTGTTTTCTAGATTCTATGTCAGCAGTAATTTTATTTAATTTTTTTTAATTACAAAATATATTAACATAATATTTTTTATATTTTAATATTTATTTCAGACATTCTTATATCAAAATTCGTAAGAACAAATTTCAAAAATTTTCTACACAAACAAAAACACTTTCCTCGGTTACTGGGAGTTGTTTAATATATATATATATAAACTCAAGAACCCTAGCCTAGCTCGTTGAAAAACCGGACCGAGAGCCGATGGGTCTAAAGTCCATACCCCGACCCGTCTTTTAAAAGAAACCAACAGATAAATGCAGAGGCAAGACTGATTGGGCGGGCTTATGTTTTCTTTGTTGATCACAAAACAATTTATTTATTTATTGTTATTCATCCATCAGAACTTACTACAAAACTTAATTCGGTTAAAATGTATTTGAATATTTATTTTACAGGGTTATTTTAATCCAATGTTTATCTTTTTAGGCTAAAATAATATTTTCTTAGATATGTATCACTCCATTTTCAAATTTTGAAAAACCTAAACTTTTGCTATCGTAGATAGTTTTGATAGACATTTAAAATGTGAGATTAACTGCTCTTTCTCGTGCCATACAAGTTTTTATTTCAATTTCAATTTCTTGCTGTATTTTATTTTAATTGTTTCAAGAACTGAAATGTTCATGAAAATCCAAGAATGTTTTGTTTAGGGTTGTAATTAAAGATTAGTTTGTTTGATGATTTGAGTAAAACTTGTAGCAGAGTTTGAAATCCCTGTTTTAATTTCGAGGGAAATTACAAGAACAACTATAGTGCAAGTTGGAAGAGTGGGTATTAATCCTCGACATTTGGTGGATCAGTCCATTTCTTTGATTATGAGTAAATGTGATTACTAAGCATATTCTGGATATGTAAATGGAATTAACAGACAATTAATAGTAAAGTCATAAGAAATATAATCTAAATTATAATCTGAGTATTACTAGATTTTTGGCCAGCGGATCAGACTTTAAAATATTGGGATGTTTCCAATATATATCAAACTTTGTTAGAAACTCCGGTTTAGGAAGATTTACCCACTTAGAAAAGAAAAGAAATAACCCTATAATATCATAAATACATGTATATACATAGATAATTAAATATAGATAATTGAACTGGTATTGAACATCATTTATAATTTAAGTCTCGTTCGTAGATAGCTTACTTAAAGCAAATTTCAGTTTTAAAAGGAAACAAACTCTTATTTTTAGATATATGTATACACTTCAAATTATAGTATTTAACTAGCTGCTATCCATTCCTATAATCAACTCTTGAACAGTTATAATCTCATAGATAGTTTATTGTTGTTCAGATTAATTTTAATTTGACTGAACAACAATAATGGATCAAATGCAGCAAAAGAAAGATATGTCAAGCACTGACAACACATAATATTGATTAATAAAATTAAAAAATAATAATAAAAAATATATATTTAAAGGGTGAAAATAATAAAAAAACAAAATATAATTCAAGTAAATAGTGTTTTATGAGTGTTTTTACAATAATTTAGCCTCACCTTTTATTATGTTGTTAATAATTTCTAAGCTGATAGATTGTAGACAAGTCATTTATGCTTGTATATGTAATTAAAGTACTCGTGGGAAATTTTATTTAACCATAAAAGTAAGTGCCTTTATATTTGTAATGTGAAGTACAATTTATTTGTATATTTCATTAATAACATTTCTATTACTTCTAGTTAATTTTTCTACTGTTAAGCGTTTTAGAATAATTAATTCAATGTCATTTTGTTTTAGGAGACATTGAAGAAACCTTTGGATGACTAAATTCTCTATTAAGAGTCATAAATTAAGAAGCAAGTCCTCTTCATGAAAATTGTATTATCAAATAGTAGCAATTAACTTATCTTCTGTATGCCAATTATTATACAATATACTAAATGAAAATGGTAAATCAGTATAGAAATGGTAATTTTGTAAATTTTTCTCAAATTGTTTTACTGTAGCAAAAGCAAAATTACAATTTTTGATTTTTGATTTTTTTTAATTCTAGCATTATTGTAACAATGATAAAATTATAATTTTCTTACTTTTTTTTTACTAGCTACAATGTTACTCTAACAATGATTTTTTTTTTAATTTTAATTGTTTTTGTGAAAAATCAATATGTCCACTTGTCTAAGTTGGTCAAAAGTCATCTCTCCTAATATAAAAAAAAAAGATTAGGAATGTTTTTAAGTATCAAACTTCATTACAAAGTCCTGTTTAGGGAGATTTTATTGGCTTAGAAAAGAACGGAAATAACCCTATAATATCATTTCACAATGAGTGTATATATGTATATAAACAAATAATTGAAGTGCTATTAAATATTATCTATAATTTAAATCTCGTTAGTGAATGACTTAGTCAAATAAATTTTAGTTTCAAAAGGAAACACACTCTTGTTTTTAGCTGTATATATACACTTCATTTTATAATATTTTAATGTTTTATTGTAGCAGTCATAAAATTATAGATTTTTGATTTTTTCTTATTATAACATTACTCTGACAATGAAAAACATGTTTTTTTCTCATGGAAAACAATATGCTCACCTGGACAAGTTGGTTCAAAGTCATCTCTACCATAAAAAAAAAAGAAAAAAAGAAGATGAAAAATGATTCTAAATATCAAACTTTGTTACAAACTCTCACTTAGAGAGATTTTATCGGCTTAGAAAAGAAAAGAAAAGAAATGATCCTATAATATCGTATCGCAATGGATATATAAATGTATATAGACAGATAATTAAACTATTTTTGAATATCATCTATAATTTAAATCTTATTAGTAGATAATTTAATCAAAGTAAATTTCAGTTTCAAAAAGAAACGAACTTTTCTTTATATACGCATATTTACACTTCACATTATGTAAGAAACAATTACTTTAAGATATATAAAACAATTGTGTACTTCAAATGGGAAAGTTGAGTTTAAATATTATTCTTATCAATTTTTTACTTTTATGATAATAATAATTTCTTAATTTTAAAATTTTAACACCATTAATAGCTCTTTATCAGTTTATTGATTCATATATTTTTATTTTTATTGCTTAAATAACTTTTTTACATTTTTTGATTAAGAGAATCATGCCATTTATTTAGTTAATCCATGCATAATAATTTTTCAAATAAAAAAGTATAACAAAAAAATTATAAAAGAATAAAGATAATAAAAAAAAGAATAGTATAAATAGGTAAAGAATAAAAAATAAAAAAATATTTTTTTAAAAAATATGTTAAGAAAAAAAATAAAAAAATACATTAAAAAATAAAGACAAGAAAAAAAATGAGCCAAGTGTAATACACACATGTATATATAAACAGAAAATAAATCTAAAAAAATTTGTTTTCTACAAAAAAAAAAAGAAGAGGAAATATACAATTGTGCCACCGCTACAGTACACCACTTGTTACAATAGCTAAATTTCTGGACATAATTATAAAATCACCATTTTCCTTTTTTGTTTATTGTATAATTAACTTATCTTTTATATGCCAACGTACAAACTACAAAGACACAAGACTTAGTCCCAGTACGCCCAATGTTTCCAAGAGTAAACTCTGTTAGAAACTCACGGATATTTTATGGGCTTAGGAAAACAAATCCGGTAATATTATGTTTATAGATAGATAATTAAATAACTACTAAACATCATTCATATTTTAAATATTTTTAGTGGATAACTTAGTCAAAATAAATTTAAATTTGAGTTTAAAAAAAAACAAACTCTTGTTTTTAGATTCATAGATGCATTTCACAATATAATATTATATTTAGCTAGTTTGCTATCCAAATTTATAATTATTTATTAAATAATTATAACTTTTTGGATAGTTTATTATTGTTAGAACATAATATAAATTATATTCTAAAATCTTACCTAATAGTTTAAACTAATAGATTGTGATATTTTTTTGATATGATATCAAAATCTTAATAATCAAGTAATCATGAGTTTCAATCTTACTATTTCACTTATTTGATAAAAATTAAACGTAAAATAATATAAATATATATAAATTTCAAACTCAAAGAGCTTTTAGTTGAAGGAGTGTATTAGAGAATAATATAAATTATATTATGAGACCTCACTTAATAACTTAAAATATTAAGTTAAAATAATTTTTATACATATTCTTACAATAATTTAACCTTATCTTTTATTATTTTGATTATAAATAATTTGTTTGTATATATAATTAATAAAATAGCATGAGAAATTTTATTTTAAACATGAAAGTAAGTGCCTTTATATTTGTGATGTGATGTACAATTTATTTGTATATTTTATTGATAACATTTCTATTACTTCAGTCATTTTTCTACTCTTAAGCGTCTTAGAATAATTAATTCAAAGTCATCTTGATTTAGGGAGACGTGGAAGAAACCTTTGGAGTTTGGACACCTAAATTCTATATTAAGAGTCATAAATTCAGAAGCAAGTCCTCTTAATGAAAATTGTATTATCAAATAGTAGCAATTAACTTATCTTATGTATGCCAATTATTATACAATGCCCTCAATGAAAATGGTAAATCAGTATAGAAATGGTAATTTTGTATTTTTTTTCTCAATTTTTTTTACTGTAGCGGTAGCAAAATTACAATATTTGATACTTTTTTTAGTTTTTATTGTAGCAATGTTGTAGCAGGGTAAAATTATAATTTTATGATTTTTTTTACTACAACATTACTCTAACATGAAAATTTTGTAATTTTAATTTTTTTTTTTGTGAAAAAACAATATGCCTACCAACTCAAGTTGGTCCAAATTAGTCATCTCTATCATATAATAAAAAAAAAAATTAGGAATGTTTTCAAATATCAAACTTTATTAGAAACTTCTTCTTAGAGAGATTTTATCGACTTCAAAAAAACAAAACCTATAATACACACACACATACACAGATAATTGAAGTGCTACTAAACATCATTTATAATTTAAATCTTGTTAACAAATTTCATTAGGGAGATAAAGCACTTATTCAATTCTTATGGAATATCTGTCAATACACGGCATTTGTCTCTTATTGCTGATTATATAACCCATACCGGTGAGTTCCACCCGATAAACCGTATTGAGGGCATATCCGAGTCAATACCACCTTTAAGTAAATTAATGTCTTTTGAGACAGCGTCCAAATTCATAGTTGAAGCCACATTGCACAGGAATGTCGATAATTTGGAAGCTCCATCTGCTAGGGTTTGTCTTGGATTGCCAGTGAAAATGGGTACTGGATCTTTTGATTTGTTGCAGAAACTGGAAATTTGATCCCTTGTAATTTTTATTTTTTTGTTAAATCGTACTGAAGGGAGGCTCTAAGGTGCTTCCTGGTTACGTATTCTGATGAACGTTTCTATTCTGTCTTCTTTTTTTAACTCATCTTTTTCCTTGTAATATAGGGGTAAGAAACTCTTACTTTTGTTTAGATAAGAGAGGTTAAGAGATGCTTTTTTTTCGATGACAGGAGAGATTGTATCAATTATTATTGTTTTCAATTTATATTTTATAAAAAAAATATCAAATATAAATAGAAAATAAATTTCAAAAAAACTTGTTTTTTACAGTGAAAAAAGAAAGAGGAAATATACAAATGTACCACCATTACAGTACACCACTTGCTACAATAGCCAAAATTCTAAACATAATTATAAAATTACCGTTTTGCTTTTAGTTTATTGTATAATTAGCTTATCTTTTGTATGTGAATGTCTTAGTCCCATACCATATAAATAAAAAAAGAAAGAAAGAGAGTAGGAATGTTTCCAAGATGCCAAACTTTGTTAGAAACTCCCAGGGAGATTTTATTGGCTCAGAAGAAAAATAATCCTATAATATCGTATGACAATATATATATGTGTATGTGTGTGTGTGTGTGTGTGTATAATTATTATTAAATATTATCTATAATTTAAATCTTATTAGTGGATAACTTAGTTAAAACAAATTTGAGTTTCAAAAGAAAACAAATTCTTATTTTTAGGTGCATATTTACACTTCACAGTATGATATCTAAGTGAGCTGCTATTTAAATTTATAATCGAACCCTTACAATCTTTTAGATAGTTTATTGTTCTTCGTATTAACTTTAATTTTATAGAATAACAAAAATGAATCAAATACATCATATATATATATATATATAATTACTATTGAATATTATCTATAATTTAAATCTTGTTAGTGAATAACTTAGTCAAAACAAATTTGAGTTTCAAAAGGAAACAAATTCTTATTTTTAGTTATATATATACATTTCATAGTATAATATCTAGTTAGTCGCTATCTAAATCTATAATTGAATCCTTACAATCTTCTAGATAGTTCATTGTTCTTTGCTAAAAAATGGATCAAATACAGCAAGTGAAGAATATGTCAAGCACTGAAGACGCTAAGAAAGACCCGAATGACTGGCTTCCCATCACCAAGTCTAGGAATGCAAAGTGGTGGTATTCTGCCTTTCACAATGTTACAGCCATGGTTGGTGCTGGGGTCCTGGGCCTCCCTTATGCCATGTCTCAACTTGGATGGTAAGTAAGCATTCAGTAGCCAAAACAATGGCTAAAGGATCATTATTTTATGAAGTCAAATTGTCTAGGTCTAGAGGGTGGGATTTATAACCAGCCATGGCAACAGTAGTGTTGTTAATTACTTGATGTGATCTCAATGGCTAAATCATGTTTTTGATTTTGTTTTAGGGGTCCCGGTGCTGCTGTATTGATCCTGTCATGGGTTATCACTCTATATACACTGTGGCAGATGGTGGAGATGCATGAAATGGTGCCTGGAAAGAGATTTGATAGGTATCATGAGTTAGGGCAGCATGCATTTGGTGACAAACTCGGGCTTTGGGTGGTGGTTCCCCAGCAACTAATGGTGGAAGTGGGTTCGAGTATAGTGTATATGATTACTGGAGGGAAATCTCTGAAGAAGGCTCATGATACTATCTGGCCTAACTACAAAGAAATCAAACTTACCTATTTCATTATGATCTTTTCCTCGGTTCACTTTGTCATCTCTCATCTCCCCAGTTTCAACTCCATCACCGCTGTCTCTCTAGCCGCTGCCGTCATGTCCTTGAGGTAAGATAGATCTGCTGTCATTTCTATATGCTGTCACTCGCATTTCCAAGCTAATTTTGTGTCCGAACTCCTTGAATGCTGTTCCAAGATCAATCATGTGTTACTTGCAGTTACTCGACTATTGCGTGGGTGGTTTCATGGCATAAAGGGGTTCAACCAGATGTGCAGTATACCTCAAGGGCTTCAACAAATACTGGGCAGATGTTCGACAGCTTCAGTGCTCTAGGAGATATAGCTTTTGCCTTCGCAGGGCACAGTGTGGCGTTGGAGATCCAGGCAACAATCCCTTCCACACCAGGGAAGCCTTCCAAGAAACCAATGTGGAAAGGAGTGGTTGTTGCTTATATTGTCGTCGCTTTGTGTTACTTACCTGTTAGTTTCGTAGGTTACTGGGTGTTTGGAAACAAAGTTGAGGACAACATACTCTTATCACTAGAGAAGCCTCGTTGGCTTGTTGCCGTTGCTAATTTGTTTGTTGTCGTTCATGTCATTGGAAGCTATCAGGTATGCTTAAACAATCTTCCTCCTTTTCCTTTTCTTTTTTCGAGATAAATCAGCGAGGCTGCATGTTATAAATTCATTCCAAAGATAGATTATTATTCTTAAATTTTCATTGATCTTAAGCTTAGCTACATTAATAATGTGCCAATGTTTTGCGTGATATAGGTTTTTGCAATGCCAGTGTTTGATATGATGGAAGCATTCCTAGTCTTGAAAATGAAATTCCAACCGGGTCAGCCGCTTCGCTTCATAACACGAATTCTATATGTTGGTGAGGAGAAATGTTCATAAAAACTTCCATTGATTGCTGATTTTTGTTTAGTAAAAGGAGAGTTCTTTTAAGAAAGGGAGATGATTATGATTTTGGTTTGATTAACTTAATTTCGTGTTATTTTGATGCAGGATTGACCATGTTCATCGCAATGACATTCCCATTTTTTGGTGGGCTTCTAAGTTTCTTTGGAGGATTTGCCTTTGCTCCCACCTCATATTATGTAAGGCACCACGTTATACATATCTATGCTTATCTTTCTTGCTTCAATAAACAATATGCAAAGCTCAAAATGCCGCAATTGTTTGCAATCTCTTTGCAGCTCCCCTGCGTCATGTGGCTTGCTGTATATAAACCAAAGAAATTCAGCTTGTCATGGCTCGCAAATTGGGTGTGTTCCTGTTAATTTCCAGCCTTTTTTTCTAATTAGCAATGTAGTTGTCGTCCTAATTTCTTCTCGTTATCTACAGATATGCATTATCCTTGGCGTTGTACTGATGGTATTAGCCCCCATTGGAGCATTAAGGCAGATAATACTACAAGCCAGGAACTTCCAGTTTTACTCTTGACTTCACTGCTTACATAAGGGATGTTGAAGTGCAGCTGCATATATATATGCTCGTGGCCATGAACATTTCTTTTTTATTTATTTCCGTTCCAGTAGAATAATGGGACTTCTAACTCTGCTTCTTTATTAGGTAATTTTCTGTATATATTCTTCTAGGAGTACTAAAATGGGAGATGGATATGTAAAGGCTGCATGATCTATTAACATTCATGCTCTGCCTATGTGAATCTCCTTAATTTTCAGTCTTTGTATTCAAGAATTCTCGAAGTCCTTGTTAGCTTCAAACTTTCTTTGTAGTTTTGAATCAATTTCGTGCCACTTTTAAAGATTTGGACTTGGTTTCTACAATGGGATGGTACATCAAGACACTCAGTGAGTATTTATTTTTTAAGAATTATAGTAATGATTATTTTTTAAAGTATTTTTATTTAAAATATATTAAAATAATATATTTTTTATTTTTTAAAATTTATTTTTAACGTTATTCAATTAAAACAATATAAAAATACAAAAAAAACTAATTCAAAGAAATATTTTTATATTTTTTAAAAATATTTTTAAAATATATAAACAAACACGTTCTTTGTACTACAACCTGATTTTCAATTATATTTTATTAAAAAATATTTAATTAATATTTAATAGTATATCTACGTTCTTTATTCATGATTATAGTTATGTTTGAAAATATCCTAGGATTGGGTCATGATATAGATAGAGAGAGGATCTTTTCAAATAAAAGGATAGTTTGATGTGGATAAAAAAAAAATTAAAAATATAATTTTACAGCAAAAATAAACAGCAACAACAAAAAGGGCAGAAATCAAATCCAATTTCGTAAAAATAAAATAACAAAAACTCTCACTACAATTTTAAAAAGTGAAAACTAAAAGCTTTATCCACTACTCACTCACTCACTCTCCATTTTGCACGCAAAAATGCAAATCCTCCGAACTCCTTACCCTCTCTTCTCTTTACCCAAACCCCTAAACCCTTCCCTTAAACCCCACCATAAAAACCACCACCAGTTCCTCCTCCTCCCTGGGCACCCTCTCTCCACCACTCTAACACCTCCAAAATCTTACAGCTCAGATGAATTCCCAGTAGACGAAACATTCCTTGAAAAGTTCGCACCAAAAGACCAGGAAACCGAAGACGAAGCTCGAAGAAAGAACTGGATTGTCCGTGGCTGGGCACCATGGGAAGAAATCCTGACCCCAGAAGCCGATTTCGCGAAAAAGTCACTAAACGAAGGCGAAGAGGTCCCTCTTAAAACCCCAGAAGCAATTGAAGCATTCAACATGTTATCTCCAAGTTACCGTTCTCAGAAAATTAAAGAAATGGGGCTTACTGAAGATGAGTGGTATATGAAGCAATTTGAGATAAAAGGGGAGATACCGGATAAGTTGGAGACAGAATGGGCTGGTCCATTGGTTGTTAGACAGGTGGCACCGAGGGACTGGCCGCCAAGAGGGTGGGAAGTGGATCGGAAGGAATTGGAGTTCATTAGGGAAGGGCATAAATTGCAAGGAGTTAGAGTGAATTTGGAGGATTTGGAAAATGGGGTCGGTGTTGATAAGGAGAATATGTGTTTGGAGAGATATAAGGTGTTCTTGAAGCAATATGAAGAGTGGGTTGAGGCGAATAAGGATAGACTAGAAGAGGAGTCGTATAAGGTAGTGTTTCAAATGATGGAAGGGAGTGAATTTCTCATCTGGGCTTTTTTTTGTAGAGGAGCAGAGAAGGTTTTTAAAATACACTAATGTGTGATTTTTTATTTTTTTATTTTTTTATGTTGGCGATACAGGAAGACCAAGACTATTATCCGGGCCGAAGAAAAAGAGGGAAAGACTATAAAGAGGGCATGGTGGGACAGTGCTGCAATATCTTTCCTTGTTTATACCGTCGAGTTTCAAATTTTAGTTGTTGAAAGATAGTTATAATGGTTTTTTTTTTTCCTTGCAGTATGAGCTTCCATTTTATTACCCGGGGCAGGTGAGTTCCTGAGCTTGTTCTGTTCCTTGCTGATTTATTTTTTCTTTGGAGTGCGTAATGTGGCTCATGTATAGAGCCATAATAAAGTTTCAATTGCTTGCTAAAATCTGATGTCTAGGACAGGAAATGTGAACTTATTTCGGATGATACATCAAAGACATGCCTATACTCGTGTTAGCCTATTGAGAATTCTATACAGGATCATGACATGTAGATATATCTTCTTTGAGCTGCTAACAGGGACTTGCGTTGTTCTCTCTATAAATTGATGTTAATGTGCCGTTTGTGAAATGTCATTGCAGATCTGTGAAGGAAAAGTTACCACTATACATCTACATCAAGGAGCCTTTGTTGACGTTGGAGGTGTGCATGATGGGTAAGTATCGTCACCTTATACTTCCTAATATGGCTAGCGGGAAGCTAGATTTTGTCATCTCCAAAGTGCTTACTTCCCATCCATTTGCTTGAATGTCTGATTGGAGGTTCCTCATTCCAATCCACGTTCATGTCTATGAATTTCAGATGGATCCCAATTAAACGCAATGACTGGTTTTGGATTCGCCATCATATAAAAGTCGGTATGCATGTCATTGTTGAAATTCTGGTGAGCAGTGTTCTTGGCTTGCACAAATATTGGTATATATGTGAATGTTTCAAACCTGTGGATTTTGCATGTTGAGTGGCCTTGGCTATTTTGATTGGTTCAATTTTCTTGCAGGCAAAGCGAGATCCTTATCGTTTTCGATTTCCCCTTGAAATGCGTTTTGTCTATCCTAACATAGACCATCTTATGTACGTGATTCCTTTACACTTTTGCTGCTAGTCTTGTCCTCTTAAAATTTGCAATACTTGATTCTCATGTCGTACCCAAAGTGAGTAGCTTCACATACTGGGTTACCATGTGGCCTTGCACTGTGAGCCACAGGGGTTTCTCCTGTTAGAAAAGAGTCTGTGGTAATAAAGCACTTCTATCTATTTCTACCAGCTAATTAGTAGTTAATGCTGTTTTAGAATTTATTTATATTTATTTGCTTACCCTATGGCTTTTTGACATTTTTCATACTCTTCCAGCTTCAACAGATTTGAGTTTCCACCAGTATTTCATCGTGATGAGGATACAAACCTAGATGAATTGCGGGTCTGTAAGCTTTCTTATAAAAAACAAATGCTGTCCCCTTCTGTTTCTCCTATATTTTGCCCATGATAAGCCTTTTCCAATTTAGTTCTATTCATGGTTGCCTCCTTTGATGGCATGGGCAAAGTCTCCCAGGTTTACCATGGCATAGCTTGGCGCACGTGGAATATGGGTTCACATGATGAATTACATATCATTCACATGCTTGGATGGGCAACCCATCCGTGGCAGTTTATATGGCAATTGCATATTTCATATGCTATTGTTAGTTTTATTAGATAATGTGACTGTAGGATCTTTGAGTTGTTCTCTGAATTGCTTAATATTGGACTCAACGTTATGGTCACTGAAGGGTATTTGAATACGGTTGGATCTCCTGTCTTAACCAGCTGAGTCAGTTAAAACATGGGGAAATGTAGTTTTGGAAGGTGGTTTTTTGTTACAGTAGGAGCTGGACAATCTAGCCTCAACTTCTTATTTTGCTAGTAAATTCCTACATATATTGTATTTTTTGGAACTTAATGGCTCTCTATTTGTCCTTCACGTGCACTTGCATTTGCAGCGTGACTGTGGAAGACCTCCTGTTCCTAGGAGAGATCCTGAAGATAAACCAGAAGAGGAACCTCTATTGTCAAATCACCCTTATGTAGATAAGGTGCCTTTCTGTAGCATTTTTCTCATTATTGTTTTTGTAGCCAGTTAATGATGGTCAATTAAGGTCCAATGCCATTGGTAATCCTGTCTATTTGAAGAACTGTGTGCTGATCCTCTTTCTTATGATGGGTGAACTTGGGTATTTTATGCAGTTGTGGCAAATCCATGTTGCTGAGCAAACAATTTTGGATGATTGGGAGGCTAATCCTGAGAAATACAAGGGCAAAAAGATATCCGAGTTGACTGATAACGAAGATTTTGATGAAGAAAATAGCATTGAATATACTGAAGCTTATCATAAGAAAACAGTACTGCCTAAAGTGATTCTGGTGAGGAACATTCTTTGATAATGTGCACATCTTTAGTCTGTTGAACACAGCTGACATCTCGTGTACCCATTTACAGAAAACGAGTGTTAAAGAACTTGACTTGGAAGCTGCCTTAGCTGAGCGTGAGGTCAACGATTTTCTTGAGTTGTTTACTATCTATATTAAAAAATTTATTGACTGTTTTACTATAGTTGGCTTCTCAATTATGATTTAACCAACGTTTATATTTCATTTGTAGATAGAACTATCTTCTATGTTCATGTGTTCACTGTCCGTTTTGTCACCAACCAGGTCCCATATGGTTTGCCTCTGTTTTGAAGTTCAAATTTAAAGCCAGCCATGTAATGTTTTATTGTCTCAATCCTTGGCTTGGAGAACACGGAATGAGTCTCTTGCTCCTGGTGCTTTGCTTGCTATTTGCTAGTTAGATAATGCGCAGCCAAGTTTCCATTTTGTTCACGCATATGCCAGATTCATTCAGGATGACAAATCCTCAAAATAGTTTTAATGGCTTGGCTTTTCAGTCATAACTAGAAAGCTATTTTATATATTGCTGCAACTTGAACTTCCACTGCAACGTAATCAAAGCTCCTCATAAATATGTCAAGCTAGCTTTCTAATTATACTTGGTTTTTTCAATGTTTTCTGGATGCAGTTTCATAATAAACTGAGAATGGAAGCGAAGGAAAGGGGAGAGAAATATAAAATCACCAAGCTGAGACGAAATATAGAAATGGATGAGTATGACTTGTTGCACTGGCGTCGATCATTTGAGGAAAGAGAAGCTTTGATCAGAGACATCAGCTGGTGACTCATCTGTTCTATTCTCCCTCCCTCCCTCTCTCTCTTTGTGTGTGTGTGTGTGTGTGTTGTTGGAAATATTTTATCATATTAGATTTTACATATCTTTTACATATCTATGTTAGCACGAGCTCCTTCAGGCCCTTCCTGGTTAGGTTGTCTAATATAAAATCTTTAATTGAAGCATGATAATCATCATGCTGATGTTATAAAGGATAGGTATTAAAATCATGCTCTCTGCTTTGGATTTTCTTGCTTAGAGTTGCTTGGTTCAAACTCTACACTGTGATCAGGTTGCCTGTTCCAACCATTTTCAGGAATCAGTTCCTTGTTTTTGTATGGTTAATAATGATGCCCTTTGCCTTTGGAGCAGAACATGAGCAAAGAAAATTTATTATTAATATATTCCTGCAGGAGTTCCTTTAATTTGATTCATGGAATCAAAACATGGCTAATTGCTACCTTTTATATATATATCTAACACATATACCCTATCTTTGATTGGCTGCATCACTTCCTCTCGTTTTCTCTAATACAAGCTGGACTATTTGTCGCAGCCGTCAAGCTCTTGGTCTGCCACTGGAAGAACCAGGAAAGTATAAGCCAGCAAGTTTCTTTGGTAAGGACCAATATGATCCTGAAAATCCTTTATACCGGTATGACTACTGGGGAGAACCCAAGAACTCGGAAAAGAGCAAGCAAGAGAGGATGACAGAGCTTCATAACAAATCTATTGTGGGAAAGGGCAATGTTTGGTATGAAATGTCTTATGAGGATGCTATCGCACAACGAATGCAAAGGGAAGCCCGTGCAAAGGAAGAGAAGCAAGGAGTCGAAGAAGATTCAGACAGAGATTATGATGGTGAGGATGAGGATGATGACGACATTGATTTTAATCTCTTAGGTGACTTTGGTGTTGACTTGGCAAATCACCCTGTAGTTAATGGCACTGAATCTGCTGGACTATCAGATGAGGGTATGTTTGACAATTAAAACAGGGTGAATAACAGTCACCCTAAATGAATTTCATATATTTTATGGTTTTTTGGAAAAGAAAAGAAGGAAGAACACAAATTAACTCTACTTTTGCCATGCTTATTTAAAGTGACCAACCTTCTGGCGCAGCATATATGCATAACAACCAAGTGACTTTTCATAGAGGTAGTTCCTAAGTTGTGAATAAAGCTCTGATTAATATGGTTCTGCCGCTTCTGCTTATTTTCCCTTGAGAAACTCATTTGTAGGTCTCTGATATCGTTGCTCCATCTGGATAATGGAATCAAGTGTAATCAGTTTTTCAGACCACTAGATTTTGGTTTGGTTTGGCTGAAAAGAAGCTTTATTTCAAAATAAAGCTACAGAACCCTAATGTACTGGAATTGACCTGAATTTCAGCTGCTGAAGTTTAAAAATTTTAATGATTCTTCTACCATAAAAAAAAATACCTAAATAATTATGAACCTGGCTTATGAGTGAACATTCACAACTCGGATGGACTTTTTGGCATAGAAGTGGCAAAGGATTGGGCGATTTTACATGGACTTGATCTGGCTATGCAAGCTCTTGAAATTCATAAACAAGGGCAAAACGACCACTTTACTCCGTCATTATAATCCTTGTACTTAAATTGCTTTCATGGACAACCACCAAGCCAAAATTTCCAGGATCTAAATCTTTTTGCAAGATTTTCATCGTCGTTATTTGATAAGCAAAGATAACCATCACTTTTTGAACCACACCCTTTTTCCTAGTCTTCAGATTCCAAGGAATGGTTTATCCACTATTAACTGCACAATAAAATTTCCAAGCAAAAACCTTTCATTTGCCTTATGGTAGTCCAAGGCTATGGCCTGTTACAAAAGGGCCTCCAAATAGGTCTTCAGATTGAATTTTAACCTCAAAACCACTTATGATCGCTTTTTCAACACCACCAAACTGGAGGCCACTAAATTAGCTTTTTCTAGACTGGTAAGATTTGCTTTGATCGGATACCCAAGTCAAAAGCTATGGCGTGTAAAAAGAAGCAGTGCACGTTTGTCCTTCCAATTTGTCTTCTTGAGTTTCTGTTTGTCGATTCAGTCCATAAACTCATCGGTTAGGTATCCCACGTCAAAAACACCATAAATAGACATGAATTGTTGACTATCTAAGATGGTATAAAAGGCGCTCTTATCCTGCATATTTCATAAAAGCTAGGACCTTCAAGATCAACAACCCAGTGAAAGACGTGAGTTTAAACACCATACGACTCTCTCTCAAAGTGGCTAGATTGTCATCCGAGTAAAACAAGTCATTAGTTTCAATTCAAGAACATAAATGTAGCGCAAGCATCCCAACCAATTTTTTTCTTTTTCATAAATTCTGTTTTCACTCAACAAGGACTATTTTATCATCATCTATTGGCTTCTACACCATCACTAACTCTAGAACTTTTCTCCATAAACTATTAACAGTAGTGTTCATATACAAATTACTAGAAGAAACATTTGGATGGACAAGATAACCAACCTCGATGGTGCCTCCAGGATCAAAGTACACAAAAGAATCATGATGCCAACCACGTTGTTACAGAGTTATTGTCAACTTCTTATTCCACTTGCAGGTTCATCAAAGATTAGGAGTGAGTTTGTGTGTTGAAACCATTGAGCACTACTTCCCTTCAAACTCATCTAACCCAAAGCAATTTTCATACTCAATACAACCATTACTTTTCCTTGGATTCAATAGACTCACAACTTCTCTTACAGAATAGTGCAATCTCCTCTAACACTTCATTACTCTTTCAAATTATAGCAACACAACAATCGCATGTTCAATTATCACCAACAAGTATTTTGTTAGTAACTCAAATTTTTAAGCCCGCAACCATAAAATAGCCAAGCACCTAATGTTGCCCTTTGAGTTCACTAGTGTTTCCTGCTTTAATCATACCGAGACTATCCTTCTCAACCATAGTGGCCCATCAATGGCCAAAATCCCACCATAATTTTGCCTCACAAGCTCACTATTAAGTAAGCATTTATCCAACTGATTTGAGGAATAATAGTCCCCACCATCAGTATTTGTAGAACCACATTAATCCCTAATTTCATCACAATCTAGAACCACAAATCAAGTAATCCACACTCATAGGCAAGAGAAATTTTAATTTGCATATAAAACACCGAAGGATCCATTTCATACACACCCACACAAGACATTTACTAACACGGTCTAATTATCCCCACTAGAAACAAAACAATTTACACAAAGCACACCATTCACTAACATTAACAGTCTAATTATCTACACAAGAAACAAAACAATTTACATAGAACATCATTCACTAACATTAACAGTCATAACTAGGGCTCAAACTCGAACTGATCGGTGTCACGTAATAATGAACCTGGATGCATCATTGCACCAACTAGACAGCTCGTAATTATAGCAAGCATCAAGAAGTATAAGAGATAATTCTCACCTTTTTGAGGAGAGAGAAATCCTCAAGGATGCAATGAATACTTGAAGCTGAAACAAACTCCTCACTTCAAAGATTCTCGTCCACTGTATTTCAAATGCCCAATCGTCAAGCCTCTGAAGCTTCCTTGACACATGATGATTGCAGTTTAACGCTAGTCCATAAGATTCGAATCTCTTGAATAGACGAAACCAAAGTTGTTGATGATTTGCAACCACCCATGGAGTTCGAATTTCTTCTTATATTTTGAGGAGAGACTCTAAAAAGAACTGATTTATTTTAGAATTTGTTGTCTAGTCGTCGTGCTTGTTTACTCGACTCACAAATAGAAAAATTTAGATTTGTTTTTTTTCTAGTTTGGTGTGGTGAATTCATTTTCTTTTCCTCAGGTTTTGATTTTTGCCAATTCCCTCCCTGGAGTTTTTATTCATAACTAACAAAAACTTTCTCACATTTCAAATTTGATTTTTTATAACTTTAAAAAAAAATTAAGGGTGTTTAGAACAGAAATAGTGGTTTTTAAAAAATAAATTATTTAAAAATATATTAAAATAATATTATTTTTAGCTAAAATCACCAAATAAATAAATTTAAAATTTTATAAAATTGTTGTTAAAATGCGGGTCAAACACCCCCCAAACCTTTTAATTAAAAGGAGCAAACTAAGTTTGTTTCAATCAAGTTCCCCACCGATATGTATACATATATAGCCTGGCATAACCTGTTACGATGGCCATTTTTATGTAGGATTTTAAAATGAATAAAAATATTAGTTCCAGAAAACATAAGACATGAGTTGTTGAAGTCTAGACACATGAAAAAATAACTTTTTAAAAATATGGTTGAAATAATATTTCTTAAAATTAAAAAAAAACATTTTAATATGTTAATATTAAAAATATTTTTTAAAAATAAAAAAATATTTTAATATATTTTTAAATAATAACACTTTAAATTACTATAACTATCAAAATCTCAATCTTGAAAACCACAACAAGCCAATGACGACTTTCGATGATTTTTCACCGAAGTAAGTGGCACCATTTAGTAATCTCCCAAAATTATAGGCCCAAAGAACAAAGATCGCACACCGTATTTATACCGCTTTCGACTAAAGCCGCCCTAAAGATAAGAGAGACTCCTTCCCACGAGCTCTGACTAGACCCTTACTAGGATCAAACCAATGTGTTTCTCCACTCGTTTAATCGTCGTTGTAAGCCTCTACAGCCAAGTAATTACGCGTGCGCCTAGAGATTTGAATTTTGTTCTACAGAGATGGCCTCCATTGGGATGGATCAAGTTAAAACAGTTGGAGCTCAACCCCA
The DNA here is from genome assembly GCA_026413675.1 of Populus pruinosa. Taxonomy (NCBI): domain Eukaryota; kingdom Viridiplantae; phylum Streptophyta; class Magnoliopsida; order Malpighiales; family Salicaceae; genus Populus; species Populus pruinosa. The sequence continues at coordinate 15,797,118 of CM048606.1, forward strand.
GACCGGCCTGCATGACCACTTTCAGGGATGACTTCCAGGTTTCTCAGAGCAGATTAGCTTCGTTTGTAAGATGCTTCCAGGACGACTATCAGGAGGCGTGCCTGAAAGTCAAAGCTAGCACTGGCTTGGAGTTGCCGCCAGTTGACAGCTAACACGTTTTTACTAACAGGATACCAAAAACAAATCACAAGTAATAGGAAATGCAAGGAGCACAATACCCCAATCATTTCACAATTCTCCTCGAGGTAATGCAGGAACTGAAACATTCCGGTCTCAGGTATCAAAAGAACCACAATTGAGAAAAGAAGAAATGAAATGAATGCCATTAAAAGGTGCCTCAGCTTTGACTATATTACAATTCCTAGGTTAACTCACCTCCTGCCTAAGCTTCCGAGCTTGCTTTCCCCCACCCACGCATCACCCTAGAACCCACAGAACCTAATGCCATGTAACCCAAGGTTTCGCTAACTCGTACGAACTAGAGTTCTTTTTTTACAAAACTATAAAATTGAAAAAACAAAACCTCAAGCCCCGGCAACTCTTTCACTGGCAACCCACAAGTCGCCATATGCTAACACTGACAAAATGTTGTTCACCATGTTTTGAAACCGCACTCCAAACCAGTAATAAGAAGAAGGCCAAAAAAATACAAAACCCAATTAACAACTGCTTATCATGTTTCCCTTGAGAGTCTGCGGCTCATTCTTTCAAGTAGGTGAAGAGTAATCCTTGTCATAGGCGTGCCCATAGTTCTTTGGTTGAAGAAATAATCAAAGCAAAGACCTGATCAATCAATTTCTCCTTCCTCAACATCTCTTGCTCGCTCTGGTACAATAGGAGGTGGTGGTTCAACTACTTCCTCTTCCTCATCCTCGTCTTCCTTCATGTATAATCCTAGTTGCTCCAGTGGGTTACTACTTCCCTGAAACTTGAAACTATCCAAGCAATTTTGAGAAAGATCTGGGCTTGTTTCCTCTATGAAACTTGGAAGCTGTTCATCATGGACCGTCCTAAGCATTTCTAAGTCTTCCATGAAATGACTGTTCTCATTGATATCAACAGTCTTTTCCATCTGCAGAGAACAAGAAGATGTTTGGTTCCATTGTAGAGAAGCTCTGGGGCTAGCTTTACATAAAATGATGTAATTTTACCTCTAACAATGCTTGACGGGCAGCTTCTCTTTCCAGTTCCCTCTTCCTTCTCGCTTCAGCAGCAGCTTCAGCTTCAGCTTTCCTTCTAGCCTCTTCAGCAGCCTTGGCTTCTGCCTGCAACCGAGCCTTTTCTGATATCACGGATTAAGAGATAAATCATTGATATTGGAAAATAACATCACGACTCAAAAATTAAGGATATGATAGATTGTGATTCCAAACCTTCCTTTTGCCTTCTTTCAAATTCCTCCTTTTCCTTCCGCAATTTTTCAGGATCACACTTTTCACCCTGAATTCAACATATCACCGAGTGAATCATCCACCAAGAAAAAAAAAAACATGAAAGCATGTAAATTTTTTGCAATAGATAGCATGAATGTTGATGCCAAGACCAACCTTTTCAAGTGCTTTTTCTCGAGCTTTAAGTATGGTGTCGGCAAAACGGTTCCTCAACAAAGCTGCACGATAGAGCTTTTCGGGAGAGACTTGCCTCTTGGATGGAGCACTCTCCCCTATAATATTACACATGATGGGTGAGATGAAGTCTCACATGTGACAGCAATCTTCTTAATGAGCATGCTTACCCTCTTGGTGGCCATCTACCTCAGCTGCAACTGGCTTACCCTCAGTATCCAGCTCAACTTGGTCCAATCCATCTACAGATTCTGAACAAGGTATAGCAAGCAGAATAAAATTGTTCAAAACAAGCTGCAAGAACCCTAGAACATGAATAATATGTAACAAAACCTAAAAACTTACTATTTCCAACATCTGAATCATCAGGATCACTTCTCTTTTGGTCTACATTTTCTCCAGGTTCCATTTTGCACTGTTATAATCATAAATATAAGAGAAAAAACATTGTCATACCTAACAGAGAAGATCACAACATATAAATCCACACAATTTTCTGACTAAACCAGCAAAATTTGTAGAATACATACCTTAGGAACATTAATGGAACCAGACACTTTCACTGCGACAGATTCACTACCAGATTCACTGCCAGAATCTGAATCTGAAAAGAGAATCACACACGAGTAAAAAGAGATCATCATACTAACTATGAAGGCTTTCTCAGCTCAATTTACACACATAACCTTTTGCAGCTATAGAATTTATAAAGAAAAAAGAAAAAGGAATTAACCACCACCAAATTACCAACTACTTGAGGGCAAAAGTAAGCAAACCACACATTCTTATGATTATTACACCTGAGCCTTGTGAATAAATAACATCATGAGAGCAATGCACTGATACCAAAGCCATAACAGAGCGCAAACCAAACAGAAAATCCCAGTTTCCTAGACCAGTCATGGAGCAAAGCTCATGACCTGTGTTAAATAATCAGGAGATAGATACTATGTGGGACAGTCTCACTCTCATTTCTCATAACAGTCAGCTATTCAAAGCACAGGAAACAGATGCAAGATAAGTTTAAGTTTCTCACTTTTCACACCCAATAGAAATTGAATATGAAAAATATAAAATGTGAGAAACAAAGTTCCTTTGCTTGACTCCTGGTTTATTATCATGTCAAAAATCCATCATGTTAAAAATTCACATATCATAGACAAGCAGTAGCATCCTACCCATCCCAATACAACAATTGGGTGAAAAGATGTTTGTTCCAATCACTTGATGCATAAACCACAATAGTTCTATGCTAACCCGCACCCTTTGGATTCATCTTCACTTATCGACAACAAAAAACAACTGCAATGAACAGACCTTTCCTCAGAAATTCATCAGAATAACCGAGCACATGGACTCTAAACAATGTCCATTGAGCCCAGAGTTTTTTCTGCAAGCCAAATATCAAACTCTGCACTTTCTGCCCAGGAGGGTTTTGGATATGTACCAAATTTTGAATCTCGAAGGCTTGGTGGCACTTGGCCAGATATCAATAATATGAACCTTTACATCATTGGCATCGTTGAAAAGATCAAAATTTTTATTAGCCAATGTATCTTGATTGGCTTACCATTCCTGGGATGTTTCACCCAATCAAAAAGTTTGGTGACTTCTCCTAGCACCTAGGACTTCAAAACCATTAATCAAGCAGGAAAGTATCATCTATGATTGGAAAGAAAACAGGGACTAAGCTGCTCTGATCCTTAAGTTGTAAGGTTAAATTGAACCAAAGTAATTAAGCAAATATAAAATCATTTCCATCTTGTGAATTTGAGGGTGGAAAGAATCACGGAAGTGACATTTCCCAGTATTTTAGTGCAGGTGGATGAGGTGGAATTCAAAATTTCTCAAGAATCCATCTCTATCCAAGCAAAAACTGAGGGATAGACTTCTTTCCTTTCTTTAATTCCCTATTGTGTACATCTATGGTGCAAGTTTCAAAAAGATTGGAAGCATCTTTTGTTCTGATCTATCTCCGTAATTTCTCTCGTGGACGAGGTCTGATTCCCGTACATGTATATCCTTAATTTCTTTGATCAATAATCCTTCTTTTATATGTAAAACATTGGGCAGTAATTTACCTGCTAGAGACTAAAGCTCATGCCTAACCAACTGCATTGAACTGTTTGAAAAAATACTTCTTAACAGAGTAAATGTCCAACAACCTGTAACAGAAACATGAAGGGCAAATGCCTGCATGCATGCACATATATATAGCATCGATAAGAAAATAAACCAGTCCAACAAAATTGATCATGGATCAGCCCATAAAGTGCTTTTGTATGTTTTGATGCACCAGAGTACACGGCAACATGTTTACACTCTTGAATCACATTGAAACAAGATGAGGCTTGTTAGATTCAACAATCCCTGGTGTTCCATAAATATGCCCCCCTAAATCAGGGCGTAGCCTTGCCAAAGTGTGGTAACAGATCAGACGTACATCTAGTACTTTCAGATAACCATTGAACATGTAAACCTAACGCAAAAGCCAGACTGAACTAGAGTGTCAATGAGGGTCAAATAAAAGGGTATCCTCCGAGATGAAGTTCATGAGGGAAAAAAAAACCAACTCGATACCACCAATAAAAGCAAGCCTTATAGAAGACATTCACTCAAAGATAGCTGAAAGTAGCTCATGGAATAAAACAGGGACATAAGTTGTTCTCCCTCGCAGCATCAGTGCATCCACCAAAACAAGCATGTGGCAGTTACACCAGAGTTTTAGGTGGCAAGATTCTAACAAAGCTATTGACAGGGAACAAGGTGAAAGGAAATCTTGTAACTATATTTTAAATATTTCACCATCTTGCAATTTACAGAGGCATCCAGCATATAACTATATGAGTTACAAAATAGGCTAAACAGATCTTGAATGGTTTGGCTAACAGAAAGGAATCAGAATCAAATGACACAACATGAAAAAAATCAGAGTAAAATTTTAACTATCAAACAAGATGCAATGACAACATGATATTCAAACAGCACTCTATCAAAGTCTACAAAGATATGTGCTTAGAAATAACATCAGAAGTCCACATTCAGCATACCAAAAAACAACAAGTATTCCAAAGTTCTGAACAATCATGTTAAGAAACCGATGTCTATAATTTATTTCTTCAGAATCCAGGAATCAAGCATGAATTGCAATGTTGCTCATTTACACTCCATTATCGAAAAAATATTGTAAACAAATTCTCTAAGAAAAAGAAATGGTGACAGTGAAAAGGTTTATAAAACACTAACCACTTGAAGATGAGCCTGATTCACTATTGGAGGAACTAGGACTGCTACGTTTACTGTTCTTATTGGCTTCATCTTTTTCTATCTTTATTGGAGGGTAACTTGAAATGGGAGGATCATTTCCACCAACAATATCTATATCTTCTTCAACAGTATCATTTCCTAAAAAACATGATGAATGAGCATTCAACTGGAAAGAAAATTAACATGCATAATGTGCATGAGATGCCTGGTATCTAGAGATGCGCAAAAGTATAGTAAAAAAGTTTACCTTTGCATGGTAGCAATGATGAATTGCTAATCCCTGGCTCGTTAATAATCTGAATCAGAAAAACCACCGTGGATCAGACTTTTATTGAATGTTTCCAGAAAAAAGAGAACATCAAAACAAAGGCGGACAAACATATGACGGAAATATGGGTACCTCCATTTCACATGGTTCAGCTTTTGACTGGTTTTTCTGTTTCTCCAGTATATAATTATCCAAAATTTTCCGTAAGTTAAACAATGTATCATCACCAAGAGCATCAATATCAATCTCAATCTCATCCTCACCAGTCTGGCCAGCATTACCACTATGCTCTTTTAGGAATTCAATAATGCTTTCAGGCAATTCACCCAGCAATGCCTCCAACTCCATGCTCAACTTCTGCTTCTCCCCATTAGACATGACCCGCCTGACAGGTTCTGGCTTAACCTTATTGTCACTCGGTGTAATTTTCTTCTTTTTCAAAGGAGGAGCACCAGTAGTTGTTTCCCTTTCTATATGTACAGTTGTTTCCCTTTCTATATGCACATCAGTTCTTGATGGCATTGATTCCACGCCAGTGGTAACAGGAAGCTTCTTCTCTATAACTTTCCATCTAACTTCAAAGTATTTACTGAGGGTCTCAGCCATGGAATGGACATCATTTCCAGGAGGGTTATACTTCATTGCATTTGAGAAAGTAAGTCGCACATCTGCAGCAAATCCCAGCGGACTCAAATATTCACCAGAAACAATCTTGCTCTTCACCGTACCCAAATCCATTGGATGTTTAATGATAGTAAAATAGTCCGGTATGTTCAATTTCACCACATCAACAGGAGTGTTGAAAATCCAACCAAATTGATGTGCCATCAAACGATCTAGTAATGCCTCACACTGTTTCATCAACATAGCAGTCGAAATACCCAGTGGAGCAGCTGGCTTCACTGGCTCAGAACGTGCTGATGTACCCTTTTTTGTGTGGCCTCTATTTCGATCAGGAGGAGCCCGTTTCTTACTCTGTGGAGCTGATACTTCAAGTGAACTATGGAGACCTTCTAGTGGAGGCCTCTTTTGGCCATCACTGCAACTCCTGATATCACTAGAAGGCGATAAGAAAACTGTATTTGAGCTCAGAGAAGCCAATTTCCTCTGCAGGATTCTGACCTGTTCAAGTTCCTTTTTCAACCTCATTTCCAAATCCTTCCTCTCTGGCCTTGACATCTTTGACAGTGACAAGACTTGTGATGGTACACCCAAAGTATCATAACAATCTATATTCAAACTAATGCATTTTCTCTTGGGAGCACAGGAATCTTCCGATGCTGTCATCTCAGATGCTGTCATCTCAGTGTCAACACGTCCAGAGCTCCCAAACCCTTCTGATTCAGCCATGGTGTGAACAGCATGTCGAAAATCCGGAACAAAACCAGAGGAGTGCCCTTTAGAGAACTTCTTTGATTTCCCCATTGGTTGTGAAAGCCAACACTTTTTTGATTCCTTCCGTCCAATAAACTCTATAGGAACAGTCGGTGCCATAGGATTATCTTCCAATAACTGCACATATCATCAACTTCAGCTGTTTAACTTCTTATGTCTCCTCTGAATTCAATTTCAACAAATTCATACCAATGATCCGCTTCCAGTTCACAATTCCTCTACCATACACATATTTATTCAATTTATTTTAACTTCAAGGAATCAGGTTTAATAAATAAATAAATACTCTTGTTTTATGTCGTTTTTCTCGCAATTGTACTGAAAGTTTCAAGTTTTCCACTACAATTTACAGTAGTCCTCCTTTATTTAAGAGCAGCAATAACAGATCCTCATCAAATCACACACTAATTGCATGTGCCCCCAAACCTAAATTCATCTGAAGCAAATCTTCAACAAACGAGCTTCAAACCGACACTGATCTGATCGGATTCAACCCTCCAAAAACCCAAAAACAAAAATTAAAAAAAAAAAGCTACGAACCCAATTTTATTATCTTTCTCTCTCTCTCTCTCTCTAAAATTCAAACAAAAGGAGAATTTTAAGAAATTACAGAACTTTATTTGAGAAACAATACAAAATACTCACTTAAAAAAACCTAATAAGCTCCTTTGAGCAAAAATAAAAAAACCCATGAAATCTCAAACCCTAGATAGATCCAAATCGAAGCTAGAAATAAACGCATCGACACGAACACAATGTGACGGACATACACACAGACACCCTAGAGCGAGAGAGAAAAGTCAAGGCTTATTAATCAAACCAATTCAAAACCTGGATCTCCCGCTTTCGCCTTTGATTCCAACAAACCCTAGAGAGAGAACCCTTTCTCTTCGCGATTAAGAAAGAGAGAGAAACAAGAGAGAGCTTCCAGAAGCGTGTGGGATTTGATGGGCTAGTTTGGTCGTTTATTTAAAGGCCCACTCGGGCTTATATGCCCGCCCCTATTTAAACAATCCTCACCGTTTACTTATTCACTCGGTTAGATCTAATGGTTAATAATTAATAATTATTTATACCACCGTCAAGTTCAGCATCTAACGGCTCCGATTTACTTTAAGCCGTTTCGGCGTAGATCGTGTTAGATTTTTTATATCTATTAATACTCACAACAAAAACAAAAGCGCCCCGCGTATATTATTAAAGATAATCGCTGTACTATGTTAACAAGTGTACGTTTACCTACATAATTACACGTGTAACGTTTTTATTCGAGCGTGTGGATCATTGTGAGATAAGGAGCGTGGTTTATGTGGGAGAGAAAAAGTTTATCAGGAGTTGATGAACACGTGTTTTTATTGACATTTTCACCGCCATGTGACGCGGCATGTGGGAGCTTGTGTTTCGCAGCTCCCACGTGCTTGCTCTTTGAGCTTGCGTTGCTTCAGAAACTTTGACCTTGTCACTCACACTTATTTACTGACCGAGGGGAAGTTTATTTGGCAAGGGTGTATCGTCCTGTAAAAAATCGGTTAAATAAATCGGAAATAAATTTTCGACAACCGTAGAGAAGGCAGTAGAGAAGGAAGGAGTTGGGATCTTGAGATTCTAGCAGTTAAGTTTGCGGCTATATTTAAAATTAAAATTGTTGCTTTATCTTTTTATATTTCCGATGGCTGCCTGAGCTCATTTATGACCGGCTCCAGGTAAGTAATTGCATCCACTTTCCTATTAATCAAACTAACCCTTAGCTATAATAACGAGAGTAGAATAAAGTAAAGCATTGTTCGTTGCTGGCAGTGACTGTTGCTGCAGTTGGTAGCCTGTTTTTAAAAACTTTGGAATTTTTTATTTATTTAAAATTAATTTTTAAAAATTTTTCAATTAAAAAACAATTATTACTACTGTATCAAACACTGTACTAATTCGCTATAAATTCTTAAGATTTAATGACGCGAGAGAAGGTTGGACACAGTTTTGTTCACATGGGAAAAAGGAAGAAGTGGTAGGCTGCTCCGTACACATATTTGTGATTGTGGTTAGGTGAGATTTTTATTTTTTTTAATTTATGTGAGGTGTCTGGTTGGCTTACATATAACATGATTAATTTTTACAGTTAATTGAACATCCTACAAGTTCAGTGAATAAGTAAGGTACTGCGGAAGTGATATACCTATACGGTAAGACTCGAATCTAGGTGCGGAGGAAAGGGACAAATTCCTTCCACTACTAGACTAAAGCCCCGCGCGCAACAAGTTTATTTTCTTTTAACGGGTTTGTAATTTCTAGGCTTTTTTTCTTGTACTTATTTGATTATAGCGATTCAACATTATAGATTCAGTGATGAGTGGAATTCATTATCATTGTAGATTTTTTTATTTATTAATATGAATATTTGAATTTTTAGATATATTTTAATTAATTTTATAAATTCTAAAATTAATAATAATATAAATTTTTAATGATAAGATTCAAACTTAAAATTACATAAAAACAAACCAATTAATTCTAAATTCTAAACTTCCTCTTACATAGTTTTCAGTATAGGTTTCTTGATTCCAAGAAAAATATTATTAAAAGTTTCAATGATGTTTGTAGAATTGCATAAGAAGAGGAGTTTGAATTAGCCCTGGAGCATGTAGTTTCAGTTTTGGAATTTATCTCCAACATGCCCCCTTAGCCAAAAAGGTTGGTTTTGAACATAAAGGTTGTCCCGCCATAGCTGAAAATAAATGGTTGGCAATGGCTGGTTTAACAAATTTGCAAGTTGATCCTTGGTGGATAAAAAGGAGATGTGAAGGTTTTTTACTAAAAAACTTGATCCATAGTGAAAAATCATTTTTTCAATATATTTAGTTCTCATATCAAAAAATAAATTAAAAAATTAAAAAACAAGTAGCTCTAATATTCTAATTGAATTAATAAAGTTTTCCATGGGTGATTTATATTCTAATTCAATGCTATTACGAGCAATAATGTGCTATTGTTTTCAGCTTTAGCTACTTAGAGTGGTTTTGTGAGTGATACAGTATTTTTTAATATTATAGGTGTTTGAAAGTATGGTTATTATTATTTTTTAAAGTATTTTTTATTTTAAAATATATTTAAATAATATTTTTTATTTTGAAAAGGTTGTTTTCAACATTAAGGTATTAAAATAATATGAAAACATTTAAAAAATATTAGTTTAAAGTAAGGAAAATTAAAAAAATATAATTTTTTTAAAGTATTTTAAAAATATACATACATACATACATACATACATACATACATACATATAAATGTGTGTGTTAAAGAGATAGAGAGAGATCAATCCAGTGGACATCATTAGACCCTTGAAGAGAGTGATTTCATGTATTGCTGAAACGAAATCCACAAGTCACCATGGACTTGAGCTACTGGAGGATTTGTCTGACAGCTTACCAGTAAATGTACTTAGTTTGATGCATGAATTTGTTAGCGTAGGGGGAAATCAAAGTTGTCGGGCTAAGATAAAATACAGGGGGTGCTCATAAGAGTTATGAAACCCTCTTGAACGAATCAACCAATTCAATAAAATTGGGAAGTTGATTAATTGATTCCAGTTGATAAAAAATATTGTGATTTTACTATGTTAAACAAATATTATAATATTATAATAATACTATTTTTAATTATTTTTTTTATAAGCTATATTAAATAAATTCTTACTCAATTAAAATTAAAACTTAAACTCGAGCATGACAAGGATCCAAACTATAAAGTCTTCAAGTTAATCTACATATTAGATCAAGTTTAATGATATTATCAAGAGGTCATACATAATAACACACCACCAATGATTTGTTCTTAGATTTTTTAATGTATTCACATAAAAATTAGATGTTTTTCTCTAATAAAACAAATCTTACAGAATTAAATAAAAAATAACAATAAAGAAGCGTGTTGATGAGATAAAAGAGTTTCATTTCAAAAGATTCTTTTCTTGTCTTTCTTTCAAATCATCCAATATTTTTTATTTTTTCTGTTGGTTTTTATTTTTTATTGAATGAAGGACATATAACCAAAAAGTTATATTTTTCTCATAGAACAAGTTTCAAGAATTATACTAGAAAATCATTTATTTACCTTACTAAGTACCCTATTATTATTTTAAAAAATAAATTATTTTTTAAATTCACTTTTAATATATCTGTAGTAGATAAAAAATGGAATTTCTTTTATTGTAAATGAATGATAGTTTATGTAGAAATTAAATTTAAATATGATGGAAAATCAACAAAAAGACCAGGTTACAATCAGATATGAAAGTACCGGGATTCAACATTATTATTTTTTTCTTGAAAAAATGTAAAGGGATCAACTGACTATTTCATTGAAAAAATAGAGATTGAATGATAATTTACCTCTCTAAATTCAATTTCATTTAATAATTCCAAACAGAAGTCATTGCAATTGCATAGAAAATCTATTGAGTCAAGACTAAGCCAAAAATATGTTTGTTTTTTTATGGTTTTAAAAAATATTAAATTATGTTTATATTTTTTAATGATTTTAACATGTTGATATCAAAATAAAAATATATTTTTTAATACATTTTTAATTAAAAAATATTTTAAAAAACACAACACATATATATTGAATTCGATTATTTAACATTAGTTGGAAAAAAATAATAATTTTGATAGAGATCTTGTAGTCCAAAAAGATTGGTGTCATTCTTCTTTCTCTTTTTTTTTTGTTTTTTGTTTTTTTTTTAAGTATAAGATGGGTTATTGGACCGTCAAGGTGCGCAGGCCCGTGCCATATCAACCCAATTTTCTTCCTGCTGTGACATGCTCCACCTTGTCCTGATCTTTTATATCCTCAGCCAACATATAGCCGTGATCCAAGCCCATGGGCTCCTATTCTGTTGTATTAGCCCACGGATCACATCTTTCTCTTTTAGTAATGTTCTTACGGCATGCATAGGAAGTGCATTGATAAAATCTTTAAAAAAACGTTTACATTAATTCAAAGAAAATAAAAATAAATAAATTATTATTTAAAATTATAATTATAATAAAATAATCTACATATAACTCACATATATATAACGTGCAAACGTATATAAGTTTTTTTTCTCAAGGCTTCATTAAAATTTATCATGATTACATTGTCTAAATTTTTTTAATATTTTATATTAACATAGTTTGTCTAAAATATACGTGTCTTTTTTCTATAAAGGAGTTAAGGATAACATAAAAAAATAACCAAGAATTCCCTGTAAAAATAATAATAACCAAGGTCCAATGTAATAATTGTTTTTATTTTTTATGTAATTTAATTATTTTTGTAATAATATAAGCATTAACAAAAACATTGTGAATGTTTTGATAAATCTTGATGTAAATTTATTATTTTTTAGATTTTAATTATTGGTTTTCATGGATCTATTTTTATGTATTTTTAGAGTTTTTATAGTCAAAATAAAATATCAATAAGGTACCATATAGGTTGTGACTGATATAAAAAGATTATTTTATATTTTGTGTGATGTATGGATAGGCATGTAATAAAAAATTAAATTAAGTTATTTTTAAAACAAATATAATAGAGTTGAATTTATTGACACATGTTATGTACTATGATATAATTTATTTTTCCTTTTACACAAAGTAGAAAGCTTTAAAATTTTTAGATGTAGGATTTTATAAAATAAAATTGATATTTATTAATAAAATTATCGTAAAACATGTAATGATTTTCGAAATTAAAAGGTATTTTTTATCAAATCAAATATTTTGACGTAGAATTCTTGTTTTTATGGATAATTATGAATATTATGGATTTGAAAAAAGAAGAAGAAGAAGAAGAAATCAAGTCAAATGTGATTTAACAATTTACTATAAAAATGCAATACATTTACTTCTTTTTTTTAGCTCGAAATTAATATTTGTCAAATGCAATTCTACTTCGTGTGAACTTCAATCATGATTAATTAAGAATTATAAAAAGTTTCGCTAACATACTCGTAGCAGTGTATTTGCCCTTTATGGACATGCGAGTACAATAACATTATTACCAGAGCTACAACAACGAAACACTTATCGAACGAACCCAGCTGACTTTGAACGGGCCGAATCCTGGCCCATAAATAGTCTAAGCAGGCTGTTTCTCTTGGGACACTTTAGATTTCAAAAGGCTCTAGCTAGCACTAACACCACTTGAAACGTGTATTGAGTACGTGTCAAGCATGGACCGAGCCCACTGATATCTCTGTTTTGTTTTTGCCGTAAAAAAGGGTTTTTGAAAAGTTTTGGATTTTTTTATATTTTTAGATTATTTTAATATATTTTTATCAAAAATAAAATTTAAAAATTTAAAAAAATATTATTTTAATATATTTACAAGTAAATGATATTTTAAAAAATTATTATTATTATTTTTATTGATTTTATAAGGTGTTATTAGAATTATCTCGTCAGAATCTTTGTAATTATACTAAATATACGTGTTATTCGTAACTTATTTTTTTAATCATTAAATCATGATTTTTTTATCATTAAATTTTAAGTTAATTTTTTATACATATTAATTGAATTACGAGGGACATGATTTCTCTTACAATCGTCATGTTGTTAATAGACTGTTAAAGATGAGATCGATATTATTATTATTATTATTATTATAAATGTGTGAATTTACAACATTCATTACTACCTGGAGTACTTATTTTTTTGAAGGACCATAGGTACGGGGAAAAAACTCCATTATCACATCCTTATTAGATATTAGAGGGAATTACGGTACCTCCATTATTCCATGCACTTATTCCACCAACAAATATAATCAGTATATTAATTATACAACCAATTATCAAGTTCAATAAATCCACCATCATTTCCAAATTACACTGTATTCACAGTAATTGTAAAATTTACTCTTTTATAATTCTGTAAAAAAATCATCAAAACAAAAATTACATCTCGTGCTATTGAAAGTATAGAATTTCATGATTGAAAACTACTCTATTTTAAAAAACTCAAGCGCTATATATTTAAAAAAGACTAAATATTAGCCAACTTTTAAATTTTAAATTTTAGATCTTTTCAATTTTTAATTTTTAATTTTTAATTTTAGATCTCTTGTATGTAAAGGATTAGTTGTATCATTATTTTAGAAGAAAGATATGTAATCCTTATAGTATAAAGATTGGAGGTTTTTTCGTACAATCTTAGATTTTTATTTTGCTCTCGCCTCTACTTTGTATATATAAGATACATCTTTGCTTTGTATAATATAATATATATTATATAATAAAGCATGACATACTTGTGTTTTTAAAGCAGTTTTATTTCTAATTTGTTGATTATTTGTTGTTTTTTATAATATCAAAATAGATTTTGCTTAATACATGTTTTGTTTAGAGTTTTTTATGGAAGATTTTTTTAAATATGTTGATGTTAATGACATCAACAAATATCATAATACTTCAAAAGGAGAAGAAAATAATTCAAACCAATGTTTAGGCTTAGTATTGTTAAATAAGCTCAACTATATTCCTTGGTGAAGAAATGTTACAATAACTCTTGGTGGAAGGTCCAAACTTGACTATGTTAATGATCATATCAAAGCTCCGGAACCTTCCTCACATATTCATAAAATATGGTGATGCAAGAATCAATTTGTTATGTCTTGGTTACTCAATTCTATAAAAAATAATATTGTTGAAATATTATGCTATTCAGAATCTTCAATGGATTATTATGGATCACTAGGAAGCTATAAAGGAAATGTATGAAAATCAAGATAATGCGGCTCGAGTTTTTCAAATAAAAATAGATCTTGCTAATATGCATCAAGACAACAAAACTTATATGCAATTGCTTGAAATTCTAAAAGGTACGTGAAGTAAACTTATATTATATTATCTTTACACTATTGATGTTATAGTATTAGAAAAATGAGTTGAGGAAGACAAGATATTCCAATTGTTATCCAATCTTGATCTAGATTATAAAAATATTTGAAATCAAGTTCTTATAAATTTTTGTCTTCCATCCCTTGTGAATATATATGCTACAATACAACAAGAAAAAGCTCATGAAAAGATTATAAATTTAGAATCAAGAATAACCTTATCAGAAATTCGTGTTTATACCATTACTAATTGGATCGAAGAGTAACAAAACTTATAAGGAAAAATCAACAATCTTTATCCTATAAAAAATACATATCCTTCTTCTAAAATAGTGTATAATCAATCCTTTACGTATCAAAAAGAGTCATTAATATTTAGTCTTTTTTCAATAGTTCATTCTTAATCTCAATATCCACCAACATGAAGCTTTTGACAGGAAAAAATATAAAGTTATAAAAATAAATTATAATTATAAACTTCCAACCGGTTAAATATAGACTTAAATGTAAATTCAAAGCTTATAAAAAATCAAAAAACATTAAGGAAAATAAAAGGATGGATCGAGTCTAACCCGAGGTTTTCATATCTCCAAGTAAAATATTTTCTCATGTCGCGCGCTTTCAGAGGAAATGATCCTGCAAATTTTTATTTATTTACCCTCAACGATTTCATATTAACCGACATAAATAACATCGCCAGGATCCATGAGTCACAGATAGGATAGGGTTTACCAAAAAAATGAATTTTTTAATAATATTCTAAATTTTCTAATATAAAAATAAATTTTTAAAAAATAAAAAATATATTACTAGAGCTACATCTACAGTCTCGCGGTCAGGCATGACACGCATCTAGATAGGATCAAGAAGCTTGCATGCCCGTATATAATTCCAAAAGCCCAAAGCCACTGCTGGCAAGCACACACATATTGCTTAGCTACCTGCTGCAGCATACATCATTCAGAGAGAGAGCACACGCAACCGAGACAGTTGTAGCACGGACCCTGCTAGTGGACGTTAAAACGACCCCGTATATGTGTACGGCACCCTATCCGTAGCCACCTGTCCCAGCTCGTGCCCTCCCTCTCGTAACAAAGTACACCGCACCCACCCTGGCATGCAATGATGCAACCTCGACCATGATCGCTCTTCGGCTAACCTTTTTAAGCTTAAACTCTATCTCTTACACTATTATAAATTAAACGCATGGAGAACCCAGCCAGGAGCAGCGTTAGCCCCCGTTCACATAACACCGAACCAGCAAGAGATAAACCCCCCTGCTGCCATGACTCGAAGCTTATCATTGCAGTAACTTTTACGTTTCCATATGGAAAACAAAAACAACTCAAAAAATTAAAGAAAGAATACATGGCACATAAAAATAAACATAGCTCAGAATAGTGCCCCGCGAATAATTAAAGAGACGATATACTGAATAATATGATTACAAGAAGCTTTACTTTCCAAAATGTTTCCCATGAACGAATATCTGGACTTGAAGAGTGAACATAAAACACCCAAAGAAGACGAAGATAAAAAGATAAGGAGAGAATAGACCATCAGTGAGCAGTAAAAAAGTTATAAAGAGTAGACATCAGAGAGAAGCAGCTGGACCCCCCAAAAACTATGCACAATTTTAAGGTTATGATCATCACCAACATCATGTCCAGGCTTTACAGCTTAGGGTAATTAACAATACTAGTAATAGTACTACTACTTCGGTCATAAAATACTGATAATATCATATCACAAGGTAGCAGCTTGCTGGCCTGGTTTTCTTGTTTTTCCCTTTAGTTTACCGGCCCAGACAAAGAGCAGCCTTGACGTCTAATCTCCATGCAAAGCCACCAGTATCCATTCTCCACACATCACACGGCACCGTAATGATCGAACTCTTCTCCTTGCCACCAACCTCACTCGTGTTATACTTCTGGTATTGCACCCTAACCCTGCACGTGAAAGCCTGGTGACCTCCTAATGTTACCGTTACCGGTGCCTTCTCCTTTATCCCCAACCACACAAACACCTGATGATCTCCTCCCACCCCTTGGCCCACCATCTTCCTGTACGCCTCGTTTGTCCACGTAACTCTCCCATAACCGTCAGATATAAACCCCGGGCACGTGTCCTCCTCCAGATTAACCCTCTTCTCCTTATCAGTACGCCCTAGACCATCCACATCCACCCACGTGTCGGTCACGCATTCAAGTGTCACACATGACCCCACTATATTCATCACTCGTGGCTTCACAACTGTCCGATCTGCCGGCACACCAAAGCCCACCGACTGATTATGACCAACAGCGTGATCTTTCACATTGCCACCAAAACTAAGCCACGTAGGCGTACTCTCAACTTGCTTTGGGGTGAGGGAACACAAACCTACTTCAGACTTAGGTTCTTTCGCCGGGGAATCTTTCCGGCCAGGTGCTTCCGGCAAGAGAGGCAAAGTTACAAAAGAATCAACCACTACCTTATTCTCTTCCCCTGAAACCTTTTTCTTTCTATTACTACCGCCACCACCACTACACTTCTTGGTATTATTACCATTACTGGTATTGTTGTACTTTCTCTTTCCTCTTCCAGACCTAGGACTTGCATCGCTCATTTCTGGCGACGATCCACCACCTGAAACAAAAGCGGTGGATGACGGAGCCGTGGACGGTTTAGGCGCTATTGGCCTGAACCTTAACATTATCCGGTCCACCTTGGACATGTCGTACGCTTCTCCACCACCTGCATATCTTGCAATACAACACCCTCCTCTACCATCCATCTCTCTCTCTTGAACTCAAAACCCTCCTTATTTTCTCTCCCTCTCTTCCTCTATCTTTTAGTTTTTCCTAAACGAAGGCACTAAATCCAAGGTGGTGTAGTAGTGGCGTTTTATAGGGACTGTAGGGATGACACGCACTAAGGTGAGGACACGTGTGATTGCACTGTGTTTAACAGCGCAGGAAGGGGATTAGTTGGGGCTCACAACGTGGCATTTGCAGCGGTTTCCTGGGACCCACTAAAATGAAAAGATCTATGGCATTGGGCCTACCTGAACAGCCAATTAGATCGCGAGAAGTGTTGAGTTCTAAGCTAAAACAGCGGCACGTATGTTTTTTGGCTTTTGTGCATGTGCAAGCTTCAGTTTTGGGGGCTTTATTATTCTTAATTTTTTTATTTTTTATTTTTGGAAAAAGTATTTTCTTTTTCTGGTATTTCGAGAAGGGGGACACGTGAACCAATGGAATTTGGATAAAACAATAGAGACAGGTTTCTATAAATAGTAGAGAGGATCTTACCACGTGGACGGCGGATGTTGATCAGGATCTTTTGGAGTTAGAGATTGACGTGAGCTTTGGGCTGTGTTTAGAGTGGGGGGGCAGGGAGGCGATTCTTGTTCTTGTCCCTCTAATCGGTGAAATGGAAAATGACCGGTTCTTCTCTCTTCGGCCATCATGGTTTTTATTCTGTTTTTTTGTTTACATTATCCCTGGGAGTATACTTTTTGGTGTTTATTTTTGCAGTTAAATCGTGACGTTTTTTTATTTTTAAATTAATATTTTTTAATAATTTTAGATTGTTTTGATATATTGTTATAAAAAATAAATAAATAAAATATTATTTTAATATAATATCAAATAAAAAATAATTTTTATGTAATTTCAAATAGTACCTTGATGTTTATAAAAAAAGCCCCGTGGCGCTTGAAGAAAGTGGATTTTGCAAACTTGCTACAGAAAACACTAGTTCTGTTAAGGAAATCATCATTCCTTAAAACTTAAAACTATATTTATTATAGTCGTGTGATAATAAAATTATTATTAACTTATAAAACTTTTGAATTAGGAATTGATAATTTATTATCTTTTATGATATATTTTTTTTAAAAAATTAATACATATTAATCTTTTATTTTTTTCACCATGAAATTAGTCTTTTTAATTTTTTTAAAAACAATTTACAACTTAGTTTTCTAAGTCATTTTACCTTGTTTTTAATACGAGTATTTTTTATATTTGAATATTTATTAAATATTATTTAATATTTAAAAAAATAATAAATAATACATATAATACATGGGTCCATAGGTTGGTGCCCCCAACCCTTCGACCAACAACTTTTAAAGTGTCTACCCATCAAATATCAATTTTTATTATAGTATTTATTTTTTATATTTTATATTTTATTTTAAAAAAATTATAAAAATATATATTTTCTAAATCTCATCTTTTATAATTTATAATATTTTAAATTTGATTTTTATTTTTTTATTGATATTTGTTTTGTCTAATATTGTATTTAAAATTATTTTTTTATAATTTTATCAATTTTTATTTTTCTCTTGTTAAATTTGATATTCATTCCTTTGATTTTGTTTACTTTCATAAA
The DNA here is from genome assembly GCA_026413675.1 of Populus pruinosa. Lineage (NCBI taxonomy): Eukaryota > Viridiplantae > Streptophyta > Magnoliopsida > Malpighiales > Salicaceae > Populus > Populus pruinosa. Next base: position 15,815,874 of record CM048606.1, read on the forward strand.
AAAATAAATCAATTTCTCCCTGTTTTATTTTTTTAACTTTTAATTTTAATCATCAATCATTCATTTGATTGTTATTTTTTGTTTGGGATTGGTTTTTAAATTAGTTTTTTTCCTTTAATTTTATCCTTCTTAAAATTTTTTATTCCTATTAGATTTGATATCTAATCTTTTTATTGCTATTTGTTTTTTGTCTACAATAATTTTAATTTTTTCATGATTTCATTATTCATGACTTCACTTTTCCTATCAAATTTGATCCCATTCTCTTTATTCCTATCTTTTTACTTTTAAACTTTTTAAAATTTATATATTTTATCTTTTAATATTAAAATAATTGGGGATCAAGCTTTTTGATTAAGGTCAAATTTAATATTACATGAGGTGTAAACTTTGAAAATTATTATAAATTTAGAAGGTTTATCTAAATTTATTTGATTTTTTTTATTACTCAAGTTTTTCTAGTTTTATAATTTACTATTTATTCAATTGAAAAATAGATCCTATATTAATTTTTCTTTCTGTGAAATCTATCACTAATTTTTTAAATAACCTAAATTATTTCATGTCTTTTTATATGCGTGTTTTGTTGAATTTTTTAAATAAATATTTTTTCTCAATTCAACACATATTTAGAATATATTTTTAATAATTTATAAAATTATATATTTTTTTCCAATTTCACCCCCTCCAATTTTTTCAATCTTTAAAATTTAGTTCATCCATGTGCTGTTATCAAATGTACACACAATGAGGTGCTCAACTAATTTTTTTCATCCACGTGGTCCTATCAAATGTACCCACGTGCTACTATGGCACCGCCACAGGGACATTCAATCATTTCCGAATAAGTAAATAGAAGTAAAATTCTTTCATAGTTTTTTTTTCTCAAGTTACTACTGTTCACATTAAGTCGGCTCTGGCTTCCTGGACCTCACGACATCTTTTGTTATCTGACGGGTCAGGGAGACAGACTATTCTTATTCAATAATCTCGGCATTGCAAATTTCTCGTGGCCCCTGGAAATATTACTGGAAGAATTGTAGCCGTCCAGATCGCGATCCTACACTTGATCAACAGCGTCCACCTATCGAACGTACAGTAATTGACATCACCAAATCGTACGGTATAGATTTGTGAGAAGAAATGTAATGAGTGATTGCCACTTTGGGTGGCAGAGGCTGAACCAGTGTCTCTAAATCTGCCCCGGATTGTGTTTATTGATATGGTTGGCTGGTCTACGTTTGGAGCTATGAAAGCTTCACTCTCATGGAATGATTGGGCTGTGAAATATGGAGCAGTGCAGATCGCAGGTCAACATCAGTGCTCTCCCGACGGATGATCCATCCCCTCCTCCCCACTTCATGTTCTATGATCATTGGCTCAATATTGTCGTATTATATTTAGATGTTTGTGAATGTTGTAGCATAATTATTACATCTGATCTCGCAGATGATCTGGTCAAGTAGTGGGGTTTTAAGTTGTGGAGCTCAGCTTCATCTGGAGCACATCAATTTGAAATAACATTATAAAATTTTTAAATTTTTTTATAAAAAAATTAAAAATAATTCAAATAAATATAAATTATAGAATAATAAAATTTTAAAAAATTTATATTATATATTAAAAAATAAAAAATATTTTTATTTTATATTGAAAAAATATAATATTTTTTATGAATATTATATATACTTTCACATTAAAAAAATTACTTTTAATAACAGCAATTTATAAATATAAAAAAATTAATTTTTTTAAAAAATATACTTGAAAAAAAAACAGACATACCTATCCTTTTCATCGATTATTTTTGTGTTAATGTTCCTTGGTCACGGGTCTCCAATCAAGAAACATGCACACATGAAATTCATGAACATGCTTCCACTACGTCAAACACTGACATATGCACTTTGGAATGCCTTCTTTAAAACGACGTAGCAAGGTTGCGGAATGGTTTCGAAATTTCGATCATGATGTACAAATTCCATCGATAGGCGTAACTCTTCAAAGTGATAATAAATTCACTTGTCCAATCAATCCAATGCACTCATTAATAATTTTACATTAATTTATAAAAATCAATAAAAATTATACATTTATGATGTTTTCCCAGCTGCCACAACAATTACGAATGCTGGTGAGGGCATGTTCCGGAGACTGAATCATATTATTTTTTATAATAATTCTAGTTTATTAATATATTAAAATAATATTTTTTATTATATTAAAATAATAAAAAATATAATTGAAAACTAAAAAATAAAAATTTTCAGGAAAAACAATTAAACTCTGTTTTTTAAAATATTTATATTTAAAAATATATTAAAATAGTATTTTTTATTTTTAATACCATCATATAAAAAACAATTGAAAAATATAATATAAAACTAAAAGTAAAAAAATTATTAAAAAACGCAAGTAAATCACGGTACCAAATAATCTCGAGATTCATTGGAAAGTGTGTTTGGGTAAGACGTTTCGATAGATGCAAGGATCCAAGTCTGAAAATTTATAAAAACCGTTGACCAGACTAGTGGGTTTTCCTGAAAGATTGCTAGTACGACCGCCAATTTTTTCTCATATATAAACCCTTTTAATTTTGTGAGGTTTTTATTATTGTTTTTGTTGAGCTGGATTATTGTTTGTGCTCAGTTTAATATAAAATAATTAGGTAAAAATTAAATAAATAAGAGTTTGTATTGGATTTTAGAATTAATTAATATAATTAAATAACATTACAATGCTCTCTTGCAAGGTCTGTAAGATCATCAAAATCTTATTGACTTGAGAGAGAGGTGTACTTGTGAGAGGTTATTATCATTGTCTGTATCTTGTTGTTGAGGCCCGAGGGAACCATGCATCGCTGAATTCGTATCGCAAAATCACCATTAGAAATCAAAAATAACGTGGATGACTTTACAAGCATTAATTTTATTTCCGTGGTTATTTTGACATGAACGGTTCAGCTAATTTATTTATTTTTCAATAAAATCACCTTAATTTAAAATCTTAAACTAATTAAATGATTCATTTAGATAAATAATTGTAAATTAACAGAGAGAAATACGCCTTCTTTCCACTCATGGAGAGGCCCGTGTCGGATTTTTTCAATTTTCAACGAGAGCATGGTTCCATGATTACCTCATAGTCATTGAAAAATGGGATTTGATTGACTACTTCTCCTAGTGGCATCTTATTAAAGTGAAAGTGACTTCACAAGATTTCAGGCAGACAAGATCATCTCTATGTGTCTATTCTTTCAGAATTTCTGCCAATAGATTTAGGTTACCTTTTATAAAGGGCAAGCCATGGCCAAGGCTAGGAGAAATGCATGAGAGCCATTCACCTTTTCTTTTATTCGCAAAGCAAAGAATCAAAGGGTATTAATTCAGGCCGCTAGTCTCCATGATGCAAACATAGTGTTTTCCACCGTTTGCAATATCCTTTCACAGCCCTCACTGTAAGTTGTATAATATCTAGGTTTCTTTTCACTCCCCCCCCCCCCCCCCTCTTAAAAGAAACACTTTCTTTTTATATATATATATGCATGCAATTAAGTCAATGAAATAAAAATGAAGATATATTCCAACCAATATTAGGTCTATTGGTACAGGTATCACTTTAGCAATGTTGGCAACGAAAATATCTTGCATTGAGAATGATGGGGGCAAGTAGTTTTTTATCCATACATTAACTCGCTTGAAAACATGAGCAACCTTTGACGTAGAGCTGTCTCTACCATACACATGGCATGCTAAGAGCAAGATCGAACTATTCGATGAATTTGGTCATGCATCAACTTTAGAGCTGGCTTATTAAATTGATTTTTTCCTAGAGGATTGGACGAAGTCGGGATCAACATTCAAGTTATTCTGTATATGTGCAGATACAAATTAAAATTCTCCCTTTCATTTGCTGGCGAAGAATTTCAAAGCCCCATTCACTACACCACGCAATGACAATGAATTGTTGTTGTTTATTGTTTTCTTGCTTGATTGAAGAACAAAGCCAGGCCCATATACTGCGTGCATGACAAGCAATTCACAACGTATGGGAGCTTTCATTTTAGCCATGTTTTTCAAGATGGATATGTACATGTGGAGGATAATTGGTTCTTCTCTTCCTGTACTCGAAATATTGATTAAGAACCGTAAATCACGTAATAGCTTATTTGAACAAGGCATCGCATCATCGATGTGATTTGCATTTGAACCGTGACAAAAGCTTTGCATTGACATATTTGCCGAATGTGGCTGGTAACTTGATGCGGGAAGTGAAAGATTGCGGGTAATTAGCAAGTCAAGGTAGATGATCACCGTTGCTGCTGCTCGGTGATTGATAAGTTAAAGATGGTTAATAACTAATGCTGGATAAGTTAAAGTGGTTGGTATTTTAGAAGTCAGGGCAGTTAGTAGTTATTATTTGTAAGAAAAAAATTATAATAGATAAGAGATTTTTATATATTTAAATAATTATTTTCATAATGACAAAGGATGTAATATTATTTTAAAAAGATAAGCTGTAAAATATACATGTGATATAGAGTGTACATCCGGGACTTTAAATTTGATAGATTTATGGGATATAAATAGTTCATGAGTTTTGTTGTTTTAAAGAGGAGGAGTCGAAAAAATCATTTTATGTTTATAAATTAATGAGGTATTTTATATTATATGTCACTTAAAATAATATAATAATATATATTAAATCAATATAAAATATTAAAAAATCCACGTAAAAACCCTAAAAAAATCCCCATAAACTTGCGTGAAGACCTGAAAAAATCCTGAAGAACATGTAGGGCTTAGCCTGTAGAGCTTAGTCCATGTTAGAAACGGAAGATGATTATTTAGGTGAAACCATCAAGAGTAACAACAATCACCCCCTTCTTACAGTAGAAGTGATTAAGTGTTTAAAAAATATGGATTACATATTTAGGCAAAAGTTGCATTCTATCTATACGATAAAGACATCGATTATGTGACATGTCTGCCGATCCTTTATTAATTAAGAGAACAAAACACATAAAAACACTCTTTAGTTTATTATTTTAATTTTTCTTTCCTATTTTTAGCTTCAAGGTTGGACCTCCCTCCCTTACACGAGCATGTGCATCCAATGGAATTAGAACAAATCAAACACTCTTCGAATGTTTTCAACGCCAGGCCCCATTCTCATTGCTTTAAATAGTCTAATGTCAGCTTCGCTCGTAAACTAGTGGTGGCTTTGTGCCACGTGTTGATGCCGGCCATGACTACACAGTAAACCTGCTAACCCTAACAAGTCTTGATAGATTAGGTTCACGCAACTTTCCCAATCCAAAAAAGGATTACAGAGAACTAGAACAGCGCTTTTAGGGCAAAAAAAGAGGAATTTAACTACCTTTGGAGTATCTTCTTATCTGTATGCCATCATGAGTAAGACTTACGTTGGAATTGGACCCATCAATGCATCTCCCCTCAAGCAAACCCTAGCTAGCTTATAATAAATTTAAGGGAAAGAATCCAGTTCTGTATAGATGGGAAGGATGGGCGCTGTTTTTGCTTTCTTTTCTCTCGATAGTAGAAATTAGGGTGGCTATTAAAGAAGAAGAATGTGGAAGATTGGTATTTTTTATGTGCCAAAAAACAAGTCCTTCAGATATATGAGACCCCCGTAATTAAACTTGTAGCAGTCATTGCAATCAATGGTTACGCATAGAATAAGGCACTACAAGAACACATGTCATCAAATAATTGTTTGGCTTGTTTTATATTTTTTTTTCAAAATTACTATCTTCTATTTGACTTTAAGATTAGATTTAGTTACTTAAAAAAAAAAACAAAAACATTAGAAATAAAAAAATATTTTATCATGAATTTATCTATATAATAATTTTAAAATGAATTTTTATACTTTTAAAACATGAGGTATAATTATAACATGTCTAAATAAATAATATTTTATATTTTATATTTTTAAAATATCATTGTAAAAAACTTATAATTTCAAAATTATTTAACTAAAAGATATAAAGATAAAAATAGTTATTATTATAGTTTTAAAACCCAAATTGAGATCAATTTGAGGCAAAGCCCAGTTCAATAAATAGACTTGGGTCACTAGTCAAGTTAACCCGAGCCAACATAAGAATAAAAGTGGTTATTATCTTAATTTTAAAATCTAATTTTAGGATCGACCCTCGACAAGGCTCAGGTTATGAGTGAAGTTGACTATTGATTTAGGTTAATATAAAAATAAAAATGGTTATTATTATAGTTTTAAAATTTAAATCAGAAATCAACTTGGAGTAAGGCCCGGATTATATGTTAAAAAGGTAGACTCGAGTTGATCCAAGTTAACATAAAATTATTACCGTAGTTTTCAAACTCAACCTTTTAGTCAATCGAGACAAAGTTAGGGTCATGGGTCAAAAAGGTTATCATAGATTTGCCTGATTATATAGATGAAACTAATTACTATCATGTTTAAAATCCGACTTGAAAATCAACTCGAGACAAGATTTAAGTCATGGATCAAGACAGTCAATATAGCTGATAAAAAACATCAAAGTAATCTTGTTTTAACCAGGAATTTTTTCAAAAAAAAAAATCAATAACTTCTTGATTAGTGTTTTATCTCAACTTGACCTTGGTTTTTAGTCAAGTCAAGTCAAGTCAAGTTAGTCTTTTATTTGTTTTTTTAAAACTTATACTAGTTTAAACATTGAGTTAATCTGTCGAATTAATTTTAATTTTATAATTAAAATTATTATAATATTATTAATTAATATAACTAAAGTTTTATAATTAATATAACTCAAATTCTCCACTTCTTGGTAAAGATGAGACCAGCCGAAGCCACAATTGCTACAGCCAAGCCCTAATATTTTTCAACAAGATTTCTTGCTAAAAGGAGGGATCGAACCTACCTCTTGGGGTTATTCAGTTAGAGGTGGGGGGTTGATAATAAAAGTGATTTGAATAAATAGGCAAAATATGGGCCGAATAAAGCAACTATGGTGTGACGCCTGTTTAAATAATTCAAGCCCAAACTACTTGCTATCAAGGGCCATTTCCCTAATTATGTTTAAATAATATAAACCTTTTGCCTTTGAAATTTCTACTAATCTAAAAATTCAAAACTTTCCTTTATTCCTAGTTATGTTTTTTTTTTCTCTTATACTTTATACTAACAACTAAAAAAAGAGCTAAAAGGAGTTGGTTCAACTGTTCGTGTAAATAGTTAATCAAATTAATTTAATTTTTAATCATTTGATTATAAACTTCTAACTTAGTAGTTAATGTGTGGAAGTAATGTAGAATTGCGAGTTAAGATTTAGGGTTACTGTATTTTTATCTCAACTACATAAAAAGAAGAAGTTAATATATTATTTGATTATTTTAAACATTGTAAAACAAAGTGATGCCTTAATAGTTGGTTGAAACACATAGAATACCTATAAAATTGTGAGTTTGAGTCACCCCGGTAAGTATGTTATTTGATTTAAAACAAACATAGGTAACTTATTATTTATGTTTATTTTTTTAATTTGAAAAAAACGGGTGGAAAAAGAAAACAAAATGGCGAGGCATGCAGGTCTCTTTTAAACCCACAAGTCCATCTCTCTAAGTTAAGTTCAACCCAATGCAACCAGCTTTTTTTTCTTAGCCGTTTTGTTTTTTTGAAGTTTTTTTTTTTAAATTTTATTATTTAAATTAGTATTTTTAATTAATTTTATTGTTTAGTATTGAATCAATAATAAATAACTTTTGTATTTATTATCATAAAGTAAAATATAAAATAAACAGACTAAGTAAAGTCAATGACCCATATCTTTGATTTAAGGTTAACTAAATACTAATTGAAGAATTGAATTGAGATTTTTTTGGTTTTTTTTAATATTTTTCTTTTGCCTATCCCATTATTTATTGTGATGATTTTATTGAATTTGATTATTTAGTGTTAGATTGATACTAAATTAATTTTACTATTTTCTATGATATAATAAAATAAAAATTTAACATGATTCAGTGAAGTCCTTACTAAATATCAATTAAGAAGTTGGATATTTTTTAAAAAAATTTAAACAATTATACTGAAAGTAATAATAATGTCAGAAAGTTTTTAGGTATGTAAATATATTTCTTCACGTCTCACAAACTTTCGCGGGGATAAACTAGTAGAATTTCTATATTATTTTTCACGGAATTGAAGCTTTTTTCTAATCATCTTAGAAAATGCGAGCGTGCAAGAAGACAAAAAAAAAAGTGCAAGTAAAGGGTGGAACTTAAGTTCAAACAGATAGAAAGGATTTTATTCAAGTTGCAGTAGTAGGGTGGAACACGAGGGCAGACATCAATCCCAGGAAATTAAAAACAAACGATGAATCTCATGACTCAGAGGCGGGATGATGATCCCATAGGGTGATGGATGACGATATTATCATAAGCATTCAGGGTAAGAAATTCATCCAGTGTAGGTGCTGTGCACTGCCTTGCGAAAATCTTGCAGGCCTCCTTGTACATTCCCCTCTTGAATTTCTCTTTCCCAACTTCCCTTTCAATCCTAGCCATTTCCTCTTCCACCACTTTCCCGAACAGATCATTGTTAACTTTCACTCCAACGCCATCTCCGTCAAGTTCCACTCCATATTTAAGCCATTGCCAGTTCTGAACTCTGCTGATTTCTGCAGTGGCAGCATCTTCCATGAGGTTGTAAAGAGGGACGGAGCCAGTTCCAGTTAGCCATGCTGCTAAGTACTGGATTCCGACACGGGTGTTTAGGCGAAGACCTTCCAATGAACGGGACCCTCTTGGCCTCTGTAAGAGGTCTTCCTCTGTTATGGTCGATGCATCGTCGCGCTTCATGGATTGGATTTGGTTTGGCGTGTTTCCCATGTTGTTTGAGAAGACTTCCATGCAAGCTGGGATGAGTCCAGGGTGGGCTGCCCATGTTCCATCATGTCCTGCTCGAACCTCTCTTAGCTTGTCCTTTCGCACGAGTTCTAGTGCTTCATTATTCGCCTCTGGATCGTCTCTGATTGGAATCTGAGCTGCCTGTTTGATATTTAAGAGATGAAACATGGATGTAAAAATTACCAATTTTTTTAAAATAAGATCATGCATGCTGATGATGCACAGAATAAAGTGCAACGTACCATGCCGCCCATCGCATGTACACCACGCCTATGGCATGTCCAGATGAGGAGATCAGAGTAACTCTTCATGAAGTGCTGAGTCATGCCAACTTGAACCCTGTCTGGTAGCAGGCGATCTGGGTGAGCCTGGAATGTCTTGACATAGCTGAAGATGTAATCCCATCTTCCGCAGTTCAAGCCAACAGAGTGATCCCTTAGTTCGTAGAGGATTTCATTCATTTGGAAAACAGCTGGAAGTGTTTCGATTAGGACAGTGGCCCTGATGCTTCCCCTTTCAATTCCTGCCATCTTCTCTGCTTTCTCAAACACACAGTTCCATATCTTAGCCTCCCTGCCAATAATGCAGATCATGTAACAATGTTCAGCTCAATGTGAAATCATGTTGAAATCATGTCATGACCATTGGTAATACATATAGAATCGTCGATCGTTGTTCTAAAGGAACATTCCACAAGGGAACCTTCCAACGAGTGAAGACTATAATTGAGGTGGGAAATCGAACCCGAAACAATCTGCTGAATTAATTGGTGTCTTTCTGTGAACTACCAAAAATCTTTCAAATTATTCTCAAAATTAATTGCAGAAAAAACTTCAAAGTTAGGATTGCTTGACAATTTAGCTACTCTATTATCTCATATGAAAGATTACCTTGAATTCTCCATCTTAGGGAGATAGAAGAAAGGCCCAAATCCTGCACCCTGAATCCGACGGAATGCTGCATGGTTGTGGTAAAAGTAAAGGCCAAAGTCCACAAGGCAACCAGTTGCAGGCTCTCCATCAATGAGAATGTGCGCCTCAGGTAGATGCCAACCTCGTGGGCGGACAAACAACTTCGCTGTCTGGTTATTCAGCTTATAAACCCTGTTCCTGACCTTGTCGTGAAAGGTAATAGTCCCATCAACAGCATCCTTCAGGTTAACTTGTCCTCTCATAAGGTTCTCCCAACTTGGTGACAGTGCATCTTCAAAGTCAGCCTACCAAAATTTACTAGATTTCAGTTTCTACACCTTGAAGAATTTTAAATCGCACAAGTTTGAAGGACATTAATCATATATTTTCTTTATATTATTTTGCTTCTTGGTGTCCTGATTTATCGCTAGCAACAATTTGCAGTTTGCGACTTTTACTTCTGTCTAATGCATTCAAAATGGACATATCTGCAAATTGCAGAAGTGAGTTTTCATTTCTGGCTGAAAATTCATATATTTCGGAGCTTCCTGGATATTCAATCATTCATGGATATTACGTTTTGAAACTAGTGGCTTTGCACGAATAAAGTAGAAGTACTGCCAAACTGACCATGAAAACTTTAGCTCCAGAATTGAGTGCATTGATGATCATTTTCCTCTCCACTGGACCTGTAATCTCCACCTTCCTATCAGCAGCAGCTGGAGGGACAGGAGCACATGTCCACTCCCCCTCCCTTATGTACCTTGTAGCTGGATCAAACCCTGGTAAAGCCCCCTCACTGTACCTCCTTTTGGCTTCCTTGCGGCACTCCATTGCGTACTTGATGCGGTTCCTAAACTCTCTCTGCAAATCAGCAACAAATTGCAAAGCATCCTTGGTAAGGATCACTGCAAACTCTCCGTCATATCTGCCTCTAATTTCAACTCCTTCAGGAGCATCATAGCCAAACTTCTTCATATTGGGCGGTGCATAGTGATTCTCATAAGTTGCAAGTCCCATTACTGATCTGACTGTTTTTTAAGCAATGCCACTCTTCTTTATTGTATGGTTTTTAACGTGTATGAGGGTGTTTCAAGGGTAAGCTACCGAGTAGAAAATATATAGAGGGAGAGTAGAGGCAAGTGGATAGGTACATGGAGCATTATCGTTATGGCTTTTTGTGCGTAAGATTGATTAAACGTGATGCAGGTTTTTGATAGAATGAAGGGATATGGGGATTGATTTTGGTGTTTGTGCCTGCCTCGGGAGGTGCAATTTGAAAGATTGATATGGTGGTGGAATGTATGGGTAATTGACACGTAGTGTGCCGATCAACAAATTTGATGGATAGTTTTAAAGTTGAGTAATAATTATTTTTTAAAATATTTTTTATTTAAAAATTTATTAAAATAATATTTATTTATTTTCAAAAAATTATTTTTAACAAGATCTGAAAAAAATAATTTAAAATAAATAAATTAATTATTTTTAAAAAAAATTAAAATTAAAAAACAAATAAGTTCTCGATGCAAGCAAATTAGCAACTCGCTCCAAGCTTCTGTAGGGTATGTTTTTATATTTAAAAAAATATTTTTTAATTTTAAATTAATATATTTTTTATATTTTTAAAATATTTAATAATAAAAAACCCATATGATGAGTTTTCTTCGTTGCGTGGCCTTGAACTAAACATCCAATTGAAACAAGGAAAATTTAGTTGCAAAGTAATATTATCGATGACTTCTATATAAAGTATTGTTATTTTTTTTGTTTTTTTCCTTGTATACATGAATTCTGCGTACCCTTTATAGACTGTGTGTGATCATGTTATATAATTTTAAAACTCACTTTCATGATGTATTTATTTATAAGAATTTAATAAAGTTTCCTATATATTGAGATTAAGTTTTGAAACTAAAAGATTAAAAAATGATATAAACTTTCTTAATCACCAAACTAATTTCTTAGATGAAATTTTTATCAACACCATTAGTTTTAAATTGTAATTGTGTGTATGGTTAACTTGATTATTATATTAGGAAGTGTTTATGACTTTTTTTTTATAATTTATAATTGATCATCAAATTTAACCATTTAACCATGCAATCTTAATGATTCTAAAAGTTTTGGAATACTTATAATTATAAAATTATTGTTCGAACCACTAAATAAATGATTCACATAATCCGAGTGAGATGGTACTCAATCATGAATGGTACCTTTAATTGTCTTGTGAGATCCTAAAAAAAAATCTTTTTTTTTTAATTTTTTGGGACTTTGAACAAAAATTTAAGTTGATACACAAAATTATGTTTAACTTTTTTTTATATAACTTAAAGTTAAAGCTCATTCAGACCAGCTTATACGAACATGACTAATTCTCAGACCTACTAAATATCCTGCAAGCACAAAAGGCAAGTAAAATACTATGGAAATGATAGACATGCACAAAAAAAATCAACCCAAGTGCAGAGAAAGAGAACAAGTCTCTTCTCCCTCCAAGCTACGAAACTCCAGTGCAAATTATGTTTAACTTTTGTTTAAAGCAGATAAAGTAAAAAAATTAAATTAAACTATAAATTTTATTTTCTTCCTCAAGTTGTTCAAATTAATTGAATGACAAAAGTAGAGTATTAGAAACATAAATATATAAAAGATGCTGATGAAAATACACACACACATACACACGAGATGACATGCTCGCGCGCTGCTACGAGATTATAAAACGAATATAATTGATAGTGTTATAATTGTGAATCAACGCTGGATAAGTAATAAAAACTAAATGTATGATGGATCAAATATTTCATGATGGAAAAAAAGGTTGTGTTAGTGATAAAAAACTTAGAGACTAAACAAAATAATTTGTAGCAATCCACAGTGTTTTGTGAGAAAAGATATTGTGCTTTTGCCACATGATTTTTTTGTTAATGAAAAGCAAAAAAAAATACAAAGTTAAATTCTCTACCAACTTAATATTAAAAAAGAAACCAACAAAGATAATTTTGGAATGAAAAAACCCACAAGGAAAAACATTATAACAATTGACAATGTTTTGTGAGGAAAACTACAGTGTTTTCCCTAATAAAATAAAAAACCCTTTAACGAAATATTATAACAATCTATAGTGTTTTGCAAGAAAAACTATCATGCTTTCCTTATATGATTTAGCTTTATTATAATTATAATTCTTAACCAACTTTATATTAAAAAAATTGACAAAGATAATTTTGAAAAAAATCATATAAAGAAACATTGCAACAATTAACAGTGTTTTAAAGAGAAAATTACAAAGCTAAATTCTTAATCAACTCAATATTAAAAAAAATTAACAGAGATAATTTTAGAGAAAAACACAAAAAAAAATGATATTGGAAACACTATAGCAATTCACAGTGTTTTGTGATAAAAGCTACATTGCTTCCCCCATGATTTAGCCTTATTTGTAATAACTTATAATTTTAATTCTCAAATAGTTCAATATTAAAAAAATAAAATTGACAAAGATAATTTTAAAAAAAGTATATAAAAAAATTATATGAAAAGAAACTGTAGTAATCCATAATGTTTTGTAAGGAAAGCTATCGTGCTTTCCACACATAATTAAGCTTTATTGAAAATTCAAATTATAACCAACTTAATATTTTTTTTAAAAATAAAATTAATGAAGATAATTTAAAAAAAAATATTACAAAAAATAAAAACACAAAAGAAATAGGGAAAAAACCATTTCGGAGGAAAAACTTGTATTTACTTGTAATTGCAATTCTTAACCAGCTTAATATTTAAAAAAATAAAATTGACAAAGATAATTTTAGAAAAAAAAACATAACAAAATCGGAAAAAAATCCATATGGAAAAATACTGTAGCAATACACAATAATTTATAAGGAAAGTCACAATGCTTTCATCACATATTATAACTGTAATTTTTAACAAGTTTAATATAAAAAATAAAATAAAAAAAGATAATTTTGGAGAAAACATAAATAAATCATGTGGAGAAATATTGTAGTAGTCAACAATGTTTTATAGAACAAAATTACAAAACTAAAATATTAAAAAAATCGATAAATATAATTTTATAAAATAAAAAAATATAAAAACTATATGAGAAAACATCGTAAAAGTCCACAGTAACTTAAAGAAAAAAATTACAAAGCAAAATTTTTAACTAGCTCAATATTTAAAAAAAAAAATCAACAAAAATAATTTTAGAAAAAAAAACAAATGAAAGTTGAAAAAAAAAGGTGATTTTGGAAAAACAAAGAAGAGAAAAGTTGGGGAAAAATTGAAAAAAAAGGAAAGCATTATGGATTACTCTTGTAATTCACAATGATTTTGGTGAGAGAATAATGATTTTCCTACATCATTTAGAGTATTATATAGTAATAATCATCCACTAAAAATGCAGGAAAACAATAAAGTTGGAATTGACTCCATTGTTTATAAATAAAAAACTCAAGAGAAATTTATCAATCATCGTGCATTAAGACAATTGTTACTATAGAATAATATAGTAATGCCTAAATACATGACAATATCTTTTTTTATGGATTAAAATTGGAAACTATTGATTTAATGACTAATTGATGAGTGAGTGACCAACTCTTGACTTGGTGACAATTCTTATTTTCTGTTGTCTGCCCAAAACGTCATTGATAAGGTCAAAATTAAAACTACTTGAAAACATGAAAGTTGTAGGAAATTATCTCAGCTTTCTTGTATAAATAATTAATGTCATTTAAACTTCTAAAACTCCAGATATGAGCGAAATGTTGAACGGTACTCAGGCTGGAGGACAGATTCAAACTTCTTTGTTGTTGCTATAATTTGGACATGAAGATGATCTTTGAAATCCTAAGCTCTATATGAAAGTTGTAGGCACATGCTTTACCTTTCCATCCATATAAAATAAACCTAAATCTGAGATTTACAGCTCCAGATATGATCTAATTACTGAACAGTATTCCGGTTTGAACTGCACCGACATTTTTTTTTCTAAGTTTAGTCATCTCCTTTTCATTTCAGTTTCGGTTTTTAAATTCATCAATCAATCCTTTTATTTAATTTATGTGAATAACATGCATTTAAAATAAATATTTACCACAAATTAAAGATATCTTATATTATTATATATATTATTATAAAACATGTTTAGTTAAGGATTTATTGATATTTCAAGTGTAAAATAATGACATAAAACCTTGATAAAAATATACTTTTAAGTACTAATCAAGTAAAATAATCATTTTGTTCTTTTCAAACAAATTTATTTAACTATTTATTGGAACTAAATTTTTTTTATGATATATTTTTTATTATTATATTAATAAAATATAAGTTGGTTATTAACATTTTAGATGTATGGTAAAATAATTTAAATATTCTTTAAAAAGATAAAAATGGAATCTGAGGCTTTTTATTTTTTTAACATTTTCATTATAAAATGAAATGACTAAACTATTTTTGAGAAAAAATAACTTCAAATGTCTTTTTTTATATTTTAATTATGAATTTTTTTGTTATAATCATTTTGGATGAGTGGCAATTAAGTGTTTTCAATAAAATATAAATATTAATAAAAAAATAAAAATAAATAACACACTATGAAGTAAAAGATACTCATGCTTTTTAGATGGCATCTGTGGCATCTCCCGACAATCAAATACTACTTTTTGGAATGATGTTAGAATCATGTTATTTGTTTTCTCAATGGTGAGAAGTCAATGCAAAGTAAAGCAATAATCGAGCTTTTATTGATAATTATTTTTTCCTTTATTTTTTTTCCATGCATCTTGGATTTCATATTAACCCTTTCAAGAAATAAATGTGTTTTGTCATGTAGTATTTATATTAATCTTGATAATTATTTTTTTATTGCTATTTATTTTGTTTTTATATCTTTTTAAGTTGATTTTATCTCTATTTTATTTCTTAATATTTTATTTTATTTGATGTTTATATTCAATGTGATTCTCATTTTTTTATATTATATTTTTTTTTCAATTTCGCATCTCACATTTTATGTCATTTAATTTAATATTCAATTTGGTCCCTTCTTTTTTGATTGTTAATTTTTGTATCTTTTTTTTTCTTTATATTATTTTTCAATTTAGTCTCTCATTATTTTCTTTCATTTAGTTTTTATATCAGATTTGATCCTCATTGTTTTGATTGTTTTATTTTTTATTTTTTTGTGAATGATTAAGAATTTTATTTTATGATTTTTTTATTTTTGCTTTTGATAGAGTAATCTCTATCTCATGACTCAGGTAATGAGTTTCAATGATCAACTTTATCTAACTTTGGTTTTCTGAGGTCCTTTTAAAGTTTTGTTTTCAATTTCATAATTTAATATCAGGTTACTAGATTTCTAGTCTAATGGTTTTTTTTATATTTTTATAAGATTATTTTAATTTCATATCATGGGTTCAAGTTAGTCAAATTAACTAGGTTAAGCTAGTGTTTTTTCAATCTTGCTTTTTTAGAATTTAGTTTGCTTGAAAATTAATCTTTATTGTTTTATTTAACTATTTATGTGTGTAGTTATTTTGGTTTTACAATTAGACTACAAATTTATTGTACTGATTTGAGTTATTTTTTTTAATTGTTTTTCTTCTTTTTTTGTTTTTCAATATTTATTTTATTGATAATAAATTTTTTTTTATTTTTTTTTTATTTACAAGATTAACCCATTCTTATTTTATTTTAACTTTATTATCAAACATAATAGTTAAGAAATTGTAAACATATTTAGAGGATTTTTTTCTAATATTTATAAGAATTTATTTTTTATTAGTAATTAACATTTTTTGTGGTTTTTTATTTTTTTAAATATATAATTAAATTAATCAAAATTATTAAGACTATTCAAATAAATAAGTTGGATTTTAAAATTTTATTGTTTCTTTATTGTCGGACTTTATTTTTATGTTAATAAAAATTTGATATGGCTTGCGACTTTGTATGGGCTATTTATATGTTTTTTTATTATTTTTCTATATAATAAAATATTGAAATTATTTAAGTGGTGGTTAAATAATAAAAATTTAAATTTAAAATATTTATTTTTTTTATATAATTTCATGTTTGAATATTTAGTTATTTATATAATATAATAATCATAATAAATTTATATAGTTGTTACTTTTAAAACTCATAAAATTAATATTAAAACTCATAAAATTAATTATGATATTTACAATCAGACACTGCATTCCAAACCCGAGCGCAAACCAAAACCACCACCACCGCACAAAGACGCGGAAACGTGGTTTCCATCCTGTCCCCTCTTTTTTCATCTCTCTTCTTCGCTTCCGATCAAAGCGGCTTTTGCTTCTGTGTCTCTCTCTGGTAAGATCTTTGATTACCTGTGTTCTTTCAAGGAGAGACACCGTCAAAACCAAAAATAGAAAAGAAAAATGACGATCTAGAGTTTCGATTTGTGATTTTTCCAACGAAACTCGTTTTTTTCAATTATTTTGTTAATTTGCTTGCAAATTGTTCAAATACTTGTTTGTTTGCTTAATAGATTTTGTATACCCAGGGCTTTGTTAAAAAAAATAAATTGATTAGGGTTTGTGTTTGGATATCTGTGAAAGAAGTTGTTTTGTTTGTTTCCTTGTGATTTTTTATATTGAGAAGAGTTGTGTGTTGTGGTTGTTAATAATATGGCGGCAGGGCGGCTCGATGTGTCTTGGAGAAAGGGTGGTGGCGGTGGTTATTTTGATGAGTTGAGGCGGGGTGGTGATCGTGGTGTGGTACGGAAAAATAGGTATCATAGCTCAACAAGAGTGCGTAGTTTTGATTTTAAAAGAAGGGGGTTTAATTGTAGAGATGAAGAGCGACAGCGCGGGGAATTATGGCAATTTAATGCCTTTGGTGATTCCCCGAGGTATGAGGAAGGTGAGATATCAGGGAATGAAGATGGGGTTCAGTGGCCTCTAGAGAAGAAGAGGAGGTTTTCTCCTGTTGCATGGGACGCAGAGGAGAAAGAAGCGAGGATTTCTCTGAAGAATAGGGTTTCTGAAAGGAGCAGTACTCAGGGTTTAAATGTTATTTCAGATGAGGATGCCGTTAAAAGTTCTTTCAAAGGAGGATTGGAGCTTGTGGTAGATGAGGATCGTGTGGATGGAGGATCAGTTGATGGTATTGAATCTGAGTATCCAGCTCCTCAGTCTCCTTCATTGCCTCCAAAGAAAGATGGGGGTTATGGCCAAGAGCAAAACCAAGTGGAGGAGGAAGAGCTTCCTAATGCACGGAATATAGCCATGTCCCGGTGGGCATCTGGTGATGATTCTCCAAGGGATACCACTTTGGTTGATGATAATGGCATGCATGGAGAAATGGTGTGTAGAACAAATTCCATTGGGAGAGAGGGGTGCCAGAGAGAAGTCTCAGATAGAGATAGATCTAGTTCACCTCTATCGGATGAAAGAGGTTACAGCATCAGCTTTACTTCCGAGCACGAATTGCAAAATGATGCCATGGATGTTGATGATATAGGGGATGAAAATGCCAGTGTTAATGATACGGAGCAAACTGATGGTTGGATTGATGAGCCCACAACTAATACCCAAAGGGGATTTAATATGGTAGAGGGTTGTAGAAGTGTGTTCAAGTATGAAAGACTCAATGAAATCAACGAAGGAACCTATGGTAAAGTGTACAAAGCCAGGGACAAGAAGACTGGAGAATTTGTGGCGTTGAAGAAAGTGAAGATGGATGTTGGAAGAGACAGGTACTTGGAAGAATGTGGTTTTCCCCTGACATCATTGAGGGAGATGAACATTCTTATGTCTTTTGATCACCCTTCAATTGTAAAAGTTAAAGAAGTTGTGATGGGGGACCTTGATAGTGTTTTCATGGTGATGGAATATATGGAACATGATCTCAAGGGGGTGACACAGGCAATGAAGCAGCCTTTCAGTACAAGTGAAGTCAAATGCTTAATGCTACAGCTTTTGGAAGGTGTCAAGTATCTTCATGATAATTGGGTGCTTCATAGGGATTTGAAAACATCAAACCTTCTTCTCAACAACAAGGGAGAGTTGAAAGTATGCGACTTCGGGATGTCACGCCAGTATAGTTGCCCATTGAAGCCATATACCTCTCTGGTGGTTACTTTGTGGTACAGGTAAGCTATATTTTACATGCTTAATTTATTTTGTACTTTGAAATGATGTCTTTAATGTTCTGGATCATGGTAACTATATGTTTTAAACTTATCCAGTGTTACTTTTACATTGCAGGGCACCTGAACTTCTTCTTGGAGCAAAGCAATATTCAACAGCAGTTGACATGTGGTCAGTGGGTTGCATAATGGCTGAAATATTGACGAAGGAACCCATATTCACAGGGAAAGGTGAAATTGATCATCTGGACAAGGTATTTATCAACTTCTGCTTTGGTACTTTATCCATTTGATTTTTTAAGATCTATTTTTGTAGTTCTCCTCTTAATAAAAAAAGAAATGATTGCAGATATTCAAAACTGGTGAATTTGATCGGACAAAAAAGATTTATCATGAAACTGGTGAATTTAGTGTACTTTTTGAAACAATAGGGATTCATATCAATCCTTATTGAACAAATGGTGGTGCATATACTTCTAAGTGCCTCACTGATGTTTTAGTAGCTGTGTTGGTTGTTATATGTCTACAAGGTTTTTGTTTTTGACCAATGTCAACATCACAACATGTGGGTAAAATGTTTCTTTTATTCGTGTTTTGCTTGTCTACTCGTTTTATTGATTTGATCCTTGTAAACTTCTGAGTTACCAGCTACCTTTTAATGATGCCCGCTGTAGAATTTGCTATACAGCTACCATGTTTCTGAAGTTCTTTTCATTGGATATTCGGCTGGTATGTGCTTTGACTGTTACCCGGTTGCTCCTTTATTTTCATTCCATTAACATCTCCATCCTCTGCTTGTGAGCCTGTTCAATTTTAACTGGATGTATTTCTTGTTCCTAGATTCCTTTTCTTCTCAAAAGTGCATGCAGGTATGGTGGAATCTTTCTAATTCCCTTGATTCTTCCCCTCACCTGTGCTTTCGCAGTTGCCTAGGTGTGTCCTGCTTTCCACTCTCTACTTCATAAATTATTCGATTCTTGTTTTTCTCACAATTCTTCGGGCTTTGGATTTAAAGCAGTGTGTGAATTCAGGTCATGATACTATTCAAGTAGATAGAAGATATTTTCGTGAACAAAGGTGTTATTGCCTGCTGTTTGAGTAAGCAAGCAGCATGTTAGTGCCTTCCAAATTAAATAATTGTTTAGTTGGTGGTATGTTTCAGTTCAACTTGACCTCCCTCACTGCCAGGAATAATGTTCTGTCACGTCATATGGTAAAACAGCCCAAAAACACCAAAATTTGTTCGTACAGGTATTTTCCTCGGAAAATATGGTTATTTTACTTTCATTTAACACAACTTGGAACACGATTTTGCTATTAACCAAACCAACATCTTCTAAATGTGCAATGCCATTCATCAACTATTATGCGAACTCTTGGTTCTTTGCCTGCGTAGCCAGTAAGTAGAGGAGCAAGAACTCTCTGACCTGAATGTTAACTGATGATGACATGCCCATTGAGCTCTGTGGATAGACCAGAGGAGTCAAGTCCAAGTCCCATGTAAGTCAGGCATATGTATGGACAGAATATTTTAGTGGTATCTTGTTACGCACACATAAATATTGATGATCTTCCGTTAGCACATCATTGATGATGTCTGGAGATCTGATTTAAAATGGAGCAACAAATTGAAGAGTTTAAGCCTGTGATCACTGTTCAGTAGCGATCAGGTTGCTGCCCTGCTGCTCTAGAAATCTGGAATAAAAAAAAAAATCTAGCGATTTGAAAACCATTTAAAAATAAATTTGGAACCAATTAATTCTATGGAAACCGAAACATCTAAGTATAAATCAAAACGAAACATATAACAAAAATTAATTTAGAAGACTCATTTATAAGACCAAGTCAATTTAATTTTTAAAAATATGGATATGAAAAAAAGATTGATTGATTAAGGTTTGTAACTTAATCTAGTTAGTCAGCTTAGTTATGTATTTTATTGAGTTTAATAAAAAAATTTAATATTAATAACAAAAACAACTATGAGAAGAAGAGTCTGAAGAGGCAATCTGTATTTTAGCATGAGTATCACATGTGTTATATATTTTATTTGTTTGAAAATATAATTGTAATTATTCTTTAATATATTTTTTATTTAAAAATATATTAAAATAATAATTTTTTATTTTAAAAAAATTATTTTTAATATTGATATATTAAAATAGTTTTAAAATATTAAAAAAAATATTAATTTAAATAAAAAATATAAATATTTTTAAAACATAAAAATAAACTAGTCTTAGAGAGGGTGGGTTTGTTTTGTTTATAATTATAAAAATGCCACCCGTTTAGGTTTTTTACTAGAGTAGTTTTCGTAAATTACTCAATGGCAACAATTTCCTTAAACATTTTTATTTTTGTTCAATTCAAGATTAATAATATTCCTTCAGAACATCTTGCCCTTGATCATAATAAGATTTCCTGTGAATTTTCATTGTTTTCGGTTCAAAATTACATGGTTTCGTGCGGGGTTTGCACCACCAGCAGTTGATGTTTCTTGCCTGTAAATTTGGACACTCATCAACGAGGGGTTTGTTGCGATTGACACCGTCGATTTCTTTCAGCAATGCTTAAGAGGGAGGGCGGAACAAGAAGAAAAAAAATGAGATAAATAAATGAACATTGTGCCCCATTTGTCAAGTATAGTAAGCAACCTAATGTTAAAACAAGGCTGCCAACAGGGAGATGCGTTCCACAAACAACATATCAGAATCAAGAATGATAGAGAGTTACGGTCTTCCCCAGTACAAAAAGAACTAGTGAAATCTCCAAAAAGAAGATGGTGTTGATGAGTGTCCGATCAACTCTCCATCCAAAAACAGTAAACCCACCAGGATTGGACTGCAAATACATCACTGCAAAGGAAAAGCATGCGGAGGAAGAAATGATAAGAGCCATAAGAATTAAATAAATGATAGTTTTATTAGATTGATAGTCATTTATCTGCTTTCGATGTTCCAGATCTTGATTATATGAATGCAAGTCAGGAACAGAACTTGTTTTCTTTAGAAGTTGCCAGAAATGTCACTGTTAGAAAAATGAATCTGTGCAAGCTAAGTAAATATTAGCACAAGTACTACAATGACAATTAACTAGAAAAATTGTTGTCCCTTGCCAAAGCCACCCGCATCTGCACCTGATGTTTAACTGCAGAATTGGATGCGCTCCCTGCTATTCCTGTTTACTATCAGTTCAAGTATGTTTCATAAGTATCATCCATGGGAGCTTTTCTCTGTTGTGAGGATAATATGCGACAAATAATGACATGGTTTAGAGACTGCTGCGGGAAAAAAAACATGGTTGGACCAGGGAAAGTTCATGATGGCATTAGAGATTTGATAGGTAGTAGGAGAGCATGGCGTCAAAAAGGGATTTGCGAGCGTGATAAAATTAATTTCTATTAACTTTGATATGCCCAATTTGGCCTTGTTGGTGTTGAACCTATCTTACACTGTAAGAGATTCTTTGCTTGTAAATGCAATGAAGTCCTGTAGTTTGATGAGTCTACAAGTTGCATGCTGAAAGCTTAGGATGGGGGTGGATCTCCAAAAAATTGGGATTAGGACAGATTGATTAATCACTAATATGGAATGCATTTTCATTAGCAGCTACAATTACAAAGAGATGACAATTTTAGTGAGGAACACTGTTGGTGATTTAGATACATACCAAACGATTGTCTCTTGTGATATGAGGACATGTATGAAGCCAACTGGTTAGTGGTTGGCACTGGCACATAGTCAACTGCCTCCAAATCACTTTCTGAATAATTTATGTGCAACAAGTTGCTTGGATTGGCAGCCTCCGAGCTTCCTATTTCCACTTGAGAAGTGTTATCATAGGCACATGTAACAAAAGAATGCCATTTAGCAGCAACCGATCCAGTGCCTTGAGCTCTATGTGTGATTTTCGCAGCAGCTTGCAGGGAAATTATTAACCCAACAAGCTCAACTATGGACGAGATCTGCAAACATAGCAATATCACAATCTAAGAAAGAAACTCAAGTTTCTGCAGTAGGTGGAATGTAGAATTGAACAAGGTGTTCCTTACCAGATCTACTGTAAATCAAATAGGAAAAAGAAACAACAAATTGTTCTTCACTCACCACAAAATCACCACCGTTGACGAGATTGATAATTTCACTATGCCATGTAGTTTGAAATAAAGCCACGACCTGGCTAGCTGTCACAACCAGGAGCTCAAGAACGAAAAATATTCGGAACCTATGGCTTATCTTGGACAGATAATGTGTTAGACGAATGTGTTCCTCAATGTACTGTGCAACATCCAAATCCCTTTCCAAAAGCTTCCCATAATTCTCAAAGTGAATCACTTGAAAATTGCATACTAAATTGAATAAAGTACAGCCTGATAAATATATAGTAATCGAATAGGTCCACGAGACAACCAAAGCTATCAGAATACCAACAGATTGTCCCCAAGAATGGTGTGGAGCATATATTACACGAACAGCCTCACGGATAGTCTTCAGGACGAGGAACGGTAGCAGCCATACAGCCAACAAGCGGAAGAAACCCTGAATATATAGTTCTTTCAAATCAATAGCTTGACATCTGTATATCAAATATATGTTTTTAAAAAAAATATTATACATGCAAATTTCAAAACACAAGCATTTTTCAAACGAAGGAAGAATTGTCCACTCTTTCTCTCAAGTGCAAGATATAAATACAGATGATTAAAGAAAAAGCAGTTTCAAGCTCTGTTCATTAAACGGACAGCGTGATATTTTATTGCATGATTCTGATCAATCTGAAATTGTAGGAGAAAGGTTACCTCTGTAATGGACTCCAGTATCTTATTATTATTCCACACAGGTTACCTCTGTAATGGACTCCGGTATCTTATTATTATTCCACAGCACAATTCTTCAATACCGGTTATTGCTAATTTCTTGATTGGATTTCTTTTCAAAACAGTATCTCCATTTAATCAAACAATCCAAAAGGATATTAATAATAAATAAAACAATAAACAGAAGACGAGGGCAATACGAACAAAAGAACAAGCAGTTTTCAAATATTAATCTGAAATTATAGCAAAAGAGATCCCTCGGTTAATGGACTCCTGTATCTTATTGTCAATCTACAGCACGGTATATTGTACTTAACAACTCAATTATTGCTAATTTCTTATTTGGATTTCTCTTTCAGAACATCATCTCCAAGCAATGGGCAAGGAAACAACTTCAAAGAGATATGTTATGAATGAATGAATGATTACAGGTAGAATGATAAACATCACATACTGATTTCTTGAATGTCAAAACCTAACCCCATTAAAATCACTCCATTTTGTACTGCGTCTAATGAGTCATGCCATGACTAGTAATAGCAAACATCAAGAACGAATCTTAAAAATCCTATCAAGCCAATCACAGAAAAATTAACAGAAAAGATCTTAGCTTTGATCACTAAAACAACTACAGCAAATTTAGAAAGAGTTAAAATAAGGGGGGTTCCTTACATTGATCTTCTTGACATATTCATCACGATACTGTGCCATATGTCCATGAAACCGGTCCACAAATAGAAACTTCCTGATCCCATACTTCCTCAAGTTATGTGAAATACAAGCAAGAGAAATGGTAGCAACTAAAGACTGAAACACCAAGACCTGAATCTCAAAGCTACTAATTTGATACTTCTTACAGTCAGTACAGTAAGAAAAATACTTGATCATGACAGCAGGAAGAGCAATACCAAGAAGCAGAAAAGAAAGCCATGAGAGTATGAGGCTTAAAAAGGAATACTGACAAAAGCCAAAGACCCTTAAAAAGGTCTCTAAATGGTTTAAAGACTTGGAGAGATGGGCTTCATCTCCTTGGTCTTCATATATGAGAGGGATTTGTGTCGTAGAAGATGAGTTATCTGTTTGCGGGTAAGCAACTGCCATTTTTTAGCGAGTGAAAGTGAGGGTTCTCTTTTACGGGTTTTCAGTTTCGGACTCTAGACAGAGAGAACCTTAATAAATGTGTTAAAACTGTTAAAACTAAACTAGATTTCAGAGAGAGGGAGATGGGGGCCGTGGCTGTCTGAACCTGGACATGGGTGTTGTGCATCTCTACGTTGCTGGAGACTACTTTTACATGGTATGGTCAAGACTTTGAAAATTAAAAACGAGAGATTTTGGAGCCCTCTTTCGGTTGCTTTCGAAACAAGGACAATTTCCTTTTCTTTTATTCATTTAGAACCCAATTTATGTGTATTTTTTATTTCATTTTACAATAAATTAAATGTTGTATTTTAAAAATATTTTTTTAAAAATATATTTTATGCTCATTAACATTTCAAGACCAGCAGTAAATTATTCAAGTTTGTTCTTTAAAATAATCAAATTTTAAAATTATGATCAATCTTGGTTTCAACTAACAATATTCTATTAAATCCATCTCGAATCGAGCTTGAATAATTTGGTACTTGTGGTAGCAATTATGAGGTTATATAATTTAATGATCTAATCATGAACCCCTTTCTCTAGATTAAAAAAATAAATAAGAAACTTCATGTTTAACAATTTACAATAATAACTAATCTCATTTTAATGTTATAATGAACAACGAATTTTATTTTATTTTTAATTCAAAGGTCTTAGAGTACTTGGGAAAGTATCGGAAAATCTTAATAACTCCCCATGGTATGGGAAATTGTCAGTCAAAGTTTGCTACGACTGTTAGGTTGGTGCCTCCTTTCAATCAACTTCAAAGGAGAGCGAGCTCTTTCACATGGAATGGAAAGTGGGAACTCTGTGACCGTATGACCTTCGGCTAGCCATTATTTGATTGGACTAATACAAACAAAAGGTGGCAACAACATGCTTTTGTTCTTTAGATGTCTTGATTTATTCTTCAAACTGCCAAGTTTTTTTGTTAGGAAAGCCTTTAAAAAGAAACATTTTCATTATGGGGTCCCAAGAAAAAGAGCTACCACCATAGAAGAGTTATGATTGAAGCCCCTCTTCTCCTGCAATTCTGTAACGGCTTTTAATTCTCAATGTTGCTGTACCACTGGTTTGATATGGCTCGGAGGTGTGGTGGCTTTTTGTTAAAAGGTAGAATAACTTTTAAGCATAAATCATTCCTCTGAAAGCTATATAAACATGCCTTTTACTTAAAAAAGCACAAACTACCTCTCATCCAAACACCCACTTACAGTCAAATCCTTTTATGTTAACAACTGGGAAATCATGTATCTGAGCACTGAGCAGTATCCATGTCTGATACATGTGCCTCCAGTGTAGAAGATATTATTAATCAGTATGAAAAACAATATGTCCTCAAGGGAACAGAACAGTTATTTTACCCTCATGGGCCTGAGTTGGTGTTTGGACAACATGATATTCAACAAAGGATCAGTAGCCTCTGCAGAATCTCTCTCTAGGCTATCAGGTAGAATTCTGATTCAAACTAGCCAGTGACTATCGATCCATGCTTTGGGTGACGATAAGAACTTTGCCCTCAAGCGGTTTTTGTTTTAAGAAAATGGATCATAATTTAGACGAAGCACCAGAGAGAGCATGATTGACCAGCTCCCGCCTCAGGATCTTTCCTGCTGGAGATTTTGGAATGGCACTGATAAAAGCTACTCGTCTTATTTTCTTGTATGGTGCAACCTGCAAGAAGAAATTATTAGTTTAGAGCAAGACATATTACGGAAGACTGAGCTATTATTACTTTGACTGTGATTGTTGGCTACCTGTTATTTTCAGTGCAAAAAAGTCTCTCAAAGGTTATAATTTTGTTACATTTGCTGGAAAATCACTTCCATCAGGTAACCTGATTAGAGATGGGGAAGAAATCAGGCATATGATCTGAATTCTAGAAGCAGGGTGCCCTATCTATCTCCAAAGGATTACTATATTATAAAGGGTGGTTGTTCTTTCACATGGTAAATACAAAACGATGTGCAATAATAAGAAACATTCCCACATGGCACGTGAGACCACCTAACCTATTTGTCGTTTTATACAATTCAAAGTTTTGTTTTTTCCATTTTGATCTCCAACTTTAATTTTACACGAGTGCATCCTTTTTTGACACAATTAAAGAACAATTGAATTGGATTTATTAATTAAGGATAAAATTGAAAGATAGATAACCAAAATGATAAAAACACCATAAATGGATGATGCTTTCAAAGTTATCACAATAAAATTTACTTTAGTCCTCAAACTTTATAAAGTATGCATTTTCGATCCCTTATAGTTTTTCAATTCAATTTTTATATTTTTTTTATTTTTTAGTTCTTATTTTGAGAGAGAGAGAGGACATTGAATTCCGGTGATAGAAAAAAAAAAGAATCAATTTTTGCATACAAGTTTATTTTTTTTATTTTTTAGTTTCTAGTTTGAGAGAGAGACGTTGAATTCCAGTGATAAAGAAAAAGAATCAGCGTTGATACTGATTTTAACCACTAAAATATTTAATTTTGGTATTAAAATATTTCATTTGAAGAGGAGAGTTCAATTTAGATGTTTTTTTTTTTTTCACTTTGAGATTGCTTTAAAAACCATATCTAAACTTTAGAGGAGTTTTTGTTTCGGGTTGATTCTAGGTTTATATTTTTTTGGTTTTGTTTTTAAAAGTTTTTTATGGGTTTTTTTTAAGGTGTTTAGGCTTATTTCTAGGTATTTTGGATTAAAATTAGATTGAAAATAAATTTTTAAATAAAAAAAATATAAATACTGTTTTTTCAAACACAATAATGGTGAAAATTTAGAATTTTTTTTGTCAAAAAATATTCAAGTGGACAACATGTCCTCCCTAATTTAATTAAAAAAATTATACCCTCACGTGGGCTTGCCTTCATAGATTTATGTGCTGGTCATTTTAAATGTGTTCGGTGATGGCTTGATCTATTTTTTTTTAATTTTGTTTTTAATAAAAATAAGTTTTTTAAATATATTTTTTAAATAATTTTTTAATTTGTATTGAAATTAATTCCCCTTTTCTCTCATTTTTATTTTTTTATTTAGTTTTTTCTAAATAGTAGTTTTTTTAATACATTAAAACATTAGAAAAGTTAATTAACATAAAATATTTTTCAGTTAAAGAAAAATTTGACCTGGTTTTCAAGAAAATATTTTTCTTTTATTTTAAGTAAAAAACACATTCAATAAGTTAAGAAAAATTTAGAAATATCATGTTATTTGTTGATTATATTAAATTTAATCCTCAAACTATTGATTGCTATATATTTTTATTTTATTTTTTTAAATTTTATCCCTTAGAATTTAATATTTATATCAATTTGATCTTTATTTTTTTATTATTTATTTTTTTCTTATTTGTTTAATTAAAATTTTCTATCTATAGAATTGGTTTTTATTCTTTTGATTAGTATTTATTATATTTGAAATAATTATGAAATTATAATTATTTTTTAATTCATTATCTTTTAACTTCTTTTTCTATCAGATTTGGTTTATATTATTTATTTTATTTGAGATAATTTATTAAATTATTTTTTAATTTTCATTCTCATTCAACATTTTAATTTCTAAGTTTATTTCTCTAACTTAATAAAAAAATAAAACATAAATAAATTATTTTTCAGCTCATTTTTCATGACATAATTAAATACTAAAAAATATTTTTAATTTATTTTTTATAACTCTGTCAAATATAAAAAAAAAATTAAAAAAAAAAAACAAAAACCAACTTTAATTGTTTCTGTCATTTCATATGGTCATGATCCATTAGATTGCGGGGAGGTACCTGCATCTTAAATTAAGAGGTGCCAAATCATGGTTTCAATACATATCCGGAAGCTTACCTGTTTCGCAATTGAATCCATAATTTGATCCTCGGTAATATTGCTTCCTGGTTTCCTCACCACATAGGCCATGGGAATCTGCCCCGCCTCCTCATCAGGATAACTGCTCCAATGGCAGATAAAACTTTCTTATCGCCTCAAACTATCGTATGCTTTCTAACTGTATCTCTCAAAGACATGCAGAAATCTGATTGCCCTATTGGACACTCATGGCTAAAGTACCAGAAGACAAAATTCACAATTTCCATGTATTGAGGGAAGCTCGTCTGAACCAAAACAATCTCTTTTGCTTCCCAGTAAATGGGCTAAGAGAACCTTGTTAAACCAACAAAAGCAATTTGAAAGTAGTACAGTGTGAGAAATATACAAGGATAGGATCGAATTTTAAGGAATGTGATCCAACGTGTTTCAAGAATGAGCTAGTGAATCAAAGAAAACTTCAGAAAAATGACAGCGAAATGGCGAGAAGTTTTCTGTCAGCAACAGGCGCACAAGTCGATGAAACAAAAGCAACGTCTAGCATGCAAAAGTATAATTATACCATGGCATTGCAGCGTGAGTAGCAGGTGGAACAGCTAGACAACTTACGGAATCACAGCAGCATCAGCAATTTCAGGATCGGACTGAAGTAACTTTTCCAACTCAGCTGGTGGCACCTGGAAATAATCAAATGCATGGTAAGACAACAACATTCCTGATAGTTCAAATTAGATTTACAATCCATATGTCCATTGCAGTAAAGACTCTGCCAATATGATCCAATCACCTGATATGCCTTGTATTTTATCAATTCCTTTAGCCTATCAACAATGTATACAAACCCCTCTGAGTCAAAATAGCAAAGATCCCCAGTCTTCAACCATCCATCTGGAAGCAAGGTTTCAGCAGTTGCCTTCTCATCTCCTACATAGCCTACATAACGCCATTGTTCTGGTCATTGAAGAACAAGCTTGATTGATCTGAAACAGATAATATTCGAGTGGATTGGTTTGATTATCAACATATAACTCCCTGGGGAGAAGGTATCATGGAATTCGTGTGGCCAAAGAAAGTATCAAGGGAAAAAGGTGCCAAATTAATTTTTTTACAACACCGACTCTTAAATTCCTAGACATGGCATTTTATTTGTCTACTTTCAGCTAACCAGTATATTTAGTAAATACCATGGTGCAGATATGAACTTGTAAGTTTCCAGCTTAGTATATAAAAAGAAGGGGAATATTTATTATTATTATTATTATTATTATTATTATTATTATTATTATTATTATTATTATTATTATTATTAAGTATAAAACTAAAGGGTGTGGGTTTTCTGCGGTAGCTAGCACTGTTCACATAGTCGTAAAACACCGTGGACCTCCTATGTGTTTTTCGGTAATTCATTTTAGTTCTTAAAGTTTAATTTTAAGCGATTAAATCCTCATTAAAATCAATTAATTTAGATTTCTTAGTCAATGATATTATTGGAAGAAGATGAACTATAATAAAAAAAACACCAAACATAATAACATGCCATAGATTTAAGGAAAAAACACATGAGTCCTCAAACTTTTATAATAATACAAATTATACAATTTAGATCTTTTAAAATTTTTTATCTAAAAATCAATGTTGATATAAAAATTTATTTATATTATTTTTTAGTCCTTAGATAGAGAAAAGGTTGTTGCATTACGATAATGAAAAAGAAAAGTATTTTGAAGTCATTTCCCATCACCAAAATGAATTTTTTATGTTCATGACTTCTATGAAATAAGAGATGCTTGATAGTAGTTTTTTAGTGCCTAAATATTTCCTAAAAGGATAGATCTAAGCCGAGGAATATATAAATCGATTTAATTTCAGGTTTTGGACCTCTTTTGGAGTGTTATAAGTTGATGAATTAATTTGTAGGTGTTTTAAGGGTGTTAGTAAGGATTTTCAGGTTGACATGGCTTAAAATTGAGTTTTTTGACAAAACTAGAATTTTCAACAATCATAGTAATAACTCAAAACTAGATTTGTTGGTGATGTGTCACCTATATATTTTCTCTTTCTAAAAAAATATAAATAAGGATAAACAATAGGTTATCTAGTCTTTTAAAAAATAAAATAAAATAAATAAGCTAGGACACGGTCTAAGGCTTTAAAGCTACCTATAGTGTTGGGCTTTTTTAGATCTTTTTTAAATTATGTATGAGAGAGAAAAAAAATTATTTAACCTGTTTTGGTTCATAGCACCTAGATTATTATTATTATTATTATTATTGATATTTTTTAATGTTTTTTTAATTTATGTTTGAATTAATATAGCTCATCTATGATTATTTTTTTTTTGCTTATTTAATTTTGTTTAGATAGATATTTTTTATAAAATAATTTTGTATGTATTTAATTTTCAAAGTTATTTTTTTAATTCATCTATATATATATATATGGATTTTATTTTTGAAAATAAAAAATATTTATTACTGAATAATATTTTAATATATATAACCTTAAATAATATATATTTTTTATTTATTTAAGAAATTTAATATGTGTGTGTATTTTTATTATTGTTTGATTAACTAATAAAATTTAAGTATTTAGTTAAATAAAAAAATTAATTAATAAAATTTAACTAACACAACCAAATAAGTATCTTATTAAATATCTTGTTTTATTTTTATTTTTTGATTTTTTTAAGTTTATTTTAAATTATTATTATTTTTAATTTAATCTTGTAAAATAATTTTAATATATTTTTTAAAAAAATCATTTTAAGTCTATGATCACCTTTCATGACAGTTGGCCCTCGCAACCAAAGCTCCCCTCTCTGGCCAAGACCCAAGGCCTCTCCAGTTTCGGGATCTACAATCTTGGCTTCCATATTTTCAGACAGGCGACCAACAGAAGCAAGCTGTCTCCTCTCTTCAGGTCCTATAGTCCTTGTTGCCGCTCCTACAGTCTCCGTCAACCCATATCCCTAAAAAATCAACACACAGTCATGATTACTCAACAACGTCCTCCTCAACATCCAATCACTCCAATAAGCACGCAATCATTTTATGTAAAAAAACCCTTTTCGAGCATAGTAATTGTTACAGGACTGGCCAACTACTAATCCCACAAGGCATAAATTAAACTAATTCTATAGTCCTGCAGAGAAGCAGACATGCAATAACAGTGGCCAACACACCACCACCAACAACAGATCTTATCTATTGTGGTAGTACTTCGATAATTTTACTCAGAATTGATAAAAGTCTCGAAAAGGGATCACCTGTACTATTTCCACGTGTGGGAATTTCTCCTTCAATGCATCAGCAACCTCTTTCCCTAGCGGTGCGCCACCGCAACCAAGCGTTTTTAAGGAACTCAGATCATACTTTTTAGTCAAATCCGCTTTCACAAACGCCACGATAAGCGGTGGCGAAACCGGCATGTGAGTAATTCTATATTTTTCTACGCACTTCAGCATGTCTACGAAATCAAACCTCTCCATTAAAACCAAAGTCTCCCCTATCGAAAACGCATTTATCGACTTAAAGAACCCAAAAACATGAAATAAAGGTAATATAAGCAGCGAAACAGGAGGTGGACCGGGTTGGTTCGGGTCGGGCACTGCCTTGTTATGATGAAAACCGGAGATTAAAGTGATCAAGTTCCGGTGAGTCAATGCCACGCCTTTGACTCGCCCTGTCGTGCCCGAGGAGTAAAGAATCGCAGCCACGTCGGACTGGCTCACTTCAACTTGGGGGTGGGTGGTTTGGGGTTTGGGGTGAGTCAAGGAGGTGAACTCGGGGGAATCAATGAGGATGGTGCCTAGGGGGAGAGAAGGAAGCTTGTGGGCAGTTTGGGAGGTGGCAAAGGCGATCTTTGGCTTACAGAGTTGGATTTGGTGAGCCAACTCGGAGTCGGAATTGCGTGGGTTGGCTGGGGAGATGGTGACACCGAGGTAAAGAAGAGAGAAATAAAGAATGGGGACGTGGAGAGAAGGTGGGCAGAGGATAAAAGCAACGTCATTATTGTTTAAAGAGTAGTGGTTCCTGAGAGATGATGAAAGAGAGTAAATCTGGTCGATGGCTTGAGAGTAGGTCAGAGACTGGGCAGTGGAGGGGATAGTGAGGTAGGTGGTGGTGGTGGTGGTGGTGGTGGGAATAGTGGAGGAGTGGAGGAGGGAAAGGACGAATTGGGTGATAGAGAGCGGTTGATGTGGTGGTGGAAAAGGAGTGGGTGGTCTGAGACTGTGAAAGGTTTTGGTTTGTTGGCAGAAACCACTTCTTGGGTCAATTGCCATTTTTTTTTGGATACGGAAGAGCTGTTAAGGAAGATGGAGAGGAGGAGCTTCTCTGTGCTTGTGTTCCTGTCTGTATGGAGTCGGTCGGAAGGAAAGACAGGTGTTTGGAGATGGTCAAAATATTGTTACAGATGTATTGATCCTATGAAAAGCCATTAATTAATCAGTATTAATATTAATAATTAATTTGGTTTGAGACTTGAATCTTTGTGATTAAAGAATAAGTCTGTTAATCCTCTCATGAATGAGTGATTTTAAAAATTCAACAAAAAAAAAACTTGATCTGTTTATAAAAAATAAAAATGGATTGCAGAATATTTCATGAAATATTGAAACAAAAACACATAATAAATAAAACTTTCATTTTCAGCATGGACACCGAATAACGGTTAAAATAGGAAGTGCGTGCATCACTAGATTTTTTTATCATTTAATACACACACCTCGTTCCAAAGAGAGAAGTGCATGACTTAAATTTTTATTGCATGTTATTATGTTGTCGTATTAAGAGCTTATTTATTTATTATTATTTTTTCAAGTTTATTTAGTATTTTACAGATTATATGTTATGCTATGTTGGGTCGCTTGCATTAGAAAACAAATTGATGGAAAAAAGAATTGTCACCACTCTTATTTAAAATTACATTATATTGAGATTGTCGTAACATAATCTAGTAACATAATCTAATCAATTTGATAAATTTAAAAATAATTTAAATAATTAATAAAAAATATAATTTTATTTAAAAAATTAAGATAAATTTTCTTTAATATTAAGTTATTGATAACTTCATAAAAAAAAGAATCAAAATATTTTTAAAAATTAAATAAATAAATCAAATAAAAATTAAATAAAAAAGAGAATAAAAAAAATAATCTCATCCATTATTTATATAAACAATAAAGAAGGTGAGTTTATAACTTTTTTAGATATATTAGATAATATGTAAGTTGATATTTATTTGAAAACTACTTACCAAAAAAAAAAGATATTTATTGAAAACTACAATTGCTTACCATAATTTTTTTTATAAAAATAAAATATGTTAAAACCAATTAAATTTATGGGTTAATTAAGAGTAAATTTTTTTACCAATCTTAAAGATGATTTCTCGTATTAGTCTAGTGTATTTTAAGAAATTTAATATTTTTTTAAAAAAAAATAAGTCATAAGTTTTGAATTCATGATGTCAAAGAAAAAAAAAATCTCCTTAACCGTCCCCCCAGGTTCTTGGTATTGGCTATTCTTAAAAATTAACTTCCTTGATCTCCTTTTTACTGTGTTTAACATTATAATAATATTTTTTTAATAATATTTTTGAAAATATATTAAAATAATATATATTTTTTATTTTTTAAAATTTATTTTTTACATCCAGTAAAAAAAACAAGGAGGGTTTAATAACTAAAACAAATGAGTTGTGTGTTTTTTTTTATTATTATTATGTAAAAGTAATGAGGTGCTGAGTTTGCGTTATTGGTAACCTCATTTTTTTCTTTTTTCTTTTTTTTTTTCTTTTCTCACTTTTGCTTCGTTATTTTGCCGGCCCATTTGGTTTTCTTTCTTCTTTACCTTCTTCATTTGGTCCCTTAGTTTTTATATTTAGTTATCTTTAGTTTCATTGTTATGAAATTATATAAATTTTGCTTAAAAAATAATTGAATAGTGTTCTAATAAATAAATAAAATAGTTACTTTCTCGTAATTTAAATAAAAATAATCTTTTTTTACAAAAAAAAATGGATGGAACAATAATAATAATAATAACGGAATAAAAGTTAACTAAACATAAAAATTGAGGGACTAAATGCATTCTGAGTAGGAAAAAAAGAAAAAAAATGTTCAGATTATTAAAAAAAAAAAAAGAGTTGATGTGAGATACGCATGTGCTATCATGCGCATCTGTGTACCTCGTCACATTATGCTGGTTCGGGAACATTTTTCTTTGTTCGGAAGAAGGAACAAGATGGAGACAATGGAAGGTGGGGAGAAAATTCTATTCCCACCCAAAATATAAAAGCAAGGGTACCTAAAAGCATTTCAATCTCTTCTCTTTTTCTTTTTTAATATTTCTTAGGCTTTGTGTTTGTGCGGCCACCAGCAACCTTGGTAGTGCAAACAAACACACATTTAGCCATTTTTTCAGTAAGGAAAATTTGAGTTTCATTAATTTTATTTTATTTATTTATTATAGAATAAGATAGGACTCGTAATTATTTTTAAAAAAAAACTAAAAATCATCAGCCAGTCATTATAGCTCTAGACAATTTATCAGAGGTTGTGATATTAAAATTACTATTTTACCCTTGTTACAAAATCATTGAACTTGTTTTGGGGATTAATGTGGTCTTTCAACTAGTTTCATTTGTTATTACTGGATTAATCAAGGATAAATAATTCTTGTTTTTTTTTTTTACTTTTGATTAGAACGGTAAAATAATTTAATAACCTTTAATAGCAAAATTCATTGTTGATCGCTAATCTTTCTTTAGATAATTATGTATGTTGTGAAAAAACAACACACAATTCTTGTTTCTCGCACACAATTCAAGCTCTTGACCACAGTTTTTGTTCCTCGTAGTTTCATCAGCCATGCGTAAGGTGGACCTTAGCACACTAATAAATTATTTGTTTAAATTGTTAATTGTTAGTTGATTAAAATTTATAAACATAATAACTATAATGTATTTTTAAGTTATTTAAATTATATATAAATTTTTATTTGAATTTTTTATTTTAAGATATTTAAACTGTATATGAGTTTTTATTTAAATCTTGTATTTTAAAATACTTAAATTATATATAAAATAAAATTTTATTATGATCTTATAATTTTATAATCAGAGTTTATATTGTATTTTTTTATGTTGTCTCAAAAATAAATCGTTAATAAGGATATCACTTTTCTAACACTTTCACATTCCACCTAATCTATACTATCTAGATTTTGATATGTTTTTTTTAGACTAGATGCTTTCTGATGTCAACAACCAAGTTCTTAATATTACATATAATTAATATCACATATTAAATTATAAGTCAAAAAAATTTATATTTGGTCAATCTAGCTTGGTCTAACATGTATATTTTATATTTATATTTAATAGGTTATTAATTAAATATTTTTATTTTAAAAAAATTGATGGCTTATTATTAGATTTCTTTAACATAAAAAAAATTAAATTGTCTTTTTATTGAAAAAACAAGAGATATAACAAAATTTTAATGATAGTACAATATATGAAAATTAGATTTTTGTGTTATGACACCTAAAGTACATACTGTACTGGTAATATTAATAAAAAAATCAGCCCAACCTATATACCAAACCCACTCAAGTCTAAAAAAATTAAATAGATCATGTTTTTCACTTGTAAAATATTAAAAGTTTAATTGAACAGAATTATTAACTTGATTCAACTATATCTATAAATATTTATAGTTCTAACTCAACAAATTATAAGATATACTAAAATGACAAGAACAATCACTGTAACACTTTTTTTTCATCTTTTATTTTTTTTTAATTGTGTCCTTTTATGCCTAAAATGAGGTATAATTTGTTAGGTTTGGCCAAACTAAAAACTAATGATCAAAGTATTAAATACAAAGAAATTTCATTACCAATATGTTGTTTTATTCAAAATTCATTTTTATACTTCTAATTTCTCTTTTAACCCCTATTATCCATATAATTTTAAAAAAATTAATTTTATTCTAAAACTTTATTTTTTAAATTTCAAGCTTGATAGAGAAATGAGAAAATCATCATGTTTTGACAATGAGGGAGAAAATCATAAGGTGTCATTTATTATAGGTACTAGAAAAATTATTTTTTATATCAATATATTTTATTTGATAAGAAGAATTTGATAATAATTGTTTTAAATCTTAATATTTCTTAAAAAAACAGAATGGAGTTTAGAAAATTTTTTTTACATGATTTGATTTTGAGTTGCTGGGCCTTTGTGGTTTTTTAATTTCATAAATTAGTTTTTTTTGTGTTGTGAGAGTATTATTTGCGTATTAAAAAAAATAAATAAAAAAAATAAAAAATTGACCCAACAAAACAAACTCAATAATTTTCAACTATCACTAGTTATCAAAATTTAGACAATAATAAATGAAATATTGATTATTTTATTTTATTTTTTAATTAAAAATGAATAATAAATCATTCACATTATATATATATATATATATATTCAATTATTTTTAGAAAAAATGCTTTATTTTTTTATATATTTAGCTAAAAATATTTTTTTTATTAAATTCAATAAAATTCATGATCAAGATAAATATTGAATGCATTAAGTCACAAAACTAGAGTCAATCCTATATATATATATTAATTTAATTTTTTTTCTTGATTTTCATAAATTAATTCATTCCAATTTGGTTTTTAAAGAGTTTTCCTTCATGGTTAAGTTTCCATTGAATTAATTGGTTCGATTTTACTTTTAAAAGGTTTTCAAATCACTAATTTAACATTTAACATGTTAATCAAGGGATTTTTTTAATCCATGTTTTCAGTGCGGGGTAGTAACTCGGCTGCTACAAAACAGTGAGAATTTT
Organism: Populus pruinosa; assembly: GCA_026413675.1. Taxonomy (NCBI): domain Eukaryota; kingdom Viridiplantae; phylum Streptophyta; class Magnoliopsida; order Malpighiales; family Salicaceae; genus Populus; species Populus pruinosa. Next base: position 15,853,449 of record CM048606.1, read on the forward strand.
TGATATTTTTTTGATATTCTAAATTGCTATTACAGTCTCAAACCGCCTTTCAACTCTTCAATTTGTCGCTCCATTTTAAAACAGATCATCAAACATCACGGCTGATGTGCTAACAATGGAAGATCATCACAATTTAAGCGTGCGTAACAAGACACCACTAAAATATTCGGTCCATACATATGCCTTATTTACATGGTACTTGGATCTGACTCCTCCCGTCCATCCATGGAGCTCAATGGGCGTTTGTCATCGTCATCGAACACTCAATTTGACTCATTCAACGAGAACAGAGCGGATGATGATCATGGGTATTCTTGATCGGAACCGGTACACATAAAACCCGTTCCGACGGGATCCATTGCCACTCCTGCTAACAAGCAATTAACAAGAAATCCGTTAGCAAATGGATGTAATGGTTTGAAGACAATTATAGAAAACTAAGGGACTGGTTTGAAAGGTAAGGAAAGTAAAGGGGTGCTAAAGTCTAAAGCACAAAGTCAGGAATCCAAAATACAAAGACAAAATAAGAATTAGGGGCTTAGGGTTTTGTATCCCCTCTCTCTCCCCCTCTCCCTCTCTCCCCCTCGCTCTTTCCCTCTCCCTGTTTGTATTGGCAAAGCGAAACTGAATACCGTAAAACAATGCCGCGAACTACGACATTAGAGTGTCCTGGTTGCCCTCCACTTCGAGCTCTAACTTTTGACTCACTTGGTCTCATCAAAGGTAATACACAATCAATTTCTCTTTAAATAACTCATTGAAGTAAATAACTGGTTTCGATTCTTATTGTTTTGATATTTGATATCTGATTATAGTGATTGAGTCTCGTGGTGAAAGAGGAATACCTAAGGTTGTTGAAAGATGGGGTGATCCTGATTCCTCCAAATGCGTGCTTGCTGCTTCCATTGATGACCGTAAAAAAGACCCTGTATGTGTTGCTCTTTTTCTTCATATTTTGAGCTGAAACTTGTAAATATATGCCATTTCCTATGTTTTGATTCCTGGTTTTTTCTTTTTAGTTTAGTTAATGTGTCACAACCATGCTAGCAATACATGGCGGTGGACGTACTGATGCTTTATGCACTTATTAAATGTAGTGGTTATTGTCTTACCAGGGTGTAATTTTTTTCCTTGCAGTTATTGGCTGTTGCAAGGAAAAATGGAGAGGTGAGTTAAATTTATTAGTTCTGAATGTAGAAGAAGGAATGCAGTTTTGTTATGGGTTCTTAATAGTAGTTCTAGTGTCACTTGAGCTTTGCTTAGTTATTGTTGTGGATAATGTACAGGTTGAAGTACTCAACCCTCTTAATGGGGAAATGCGTGTTGTGTTTTCTAATGTTGTCGAGGATGGTGTTCAACCTGAAGATGATGCTATTGCTGGTTTGCATCTATTCAAGAGAGAGAGATCAACTGGGTACTCTCCACTGTTTCTTTTTCAGAGTCTAACTATTTGAAGTTTATGGGTACTGGTATTTACAACTACTAGTAGTCACTGATATTGGTTGTGTTGATTCTGTGTAGATCATGTGCTTTGCTTACATGTACTACAAAGGGAAATGCAAGCATGAGGTCCATTGGAGTTGATAAATCGATGGCCGATGTGGCCAATATCAGTGTAACAAAGACATGGAAAGTTTGTGGTTCTGGCAATGTCTTATGTTCTAAAGTGGATGCAAGTGAAAATTATGCTGTGTTTGGAGGGTGAGTATCTCCATCTGTGACTGCACAAGATTCAGACTTGAAGTTTATGTTCATTAGTGGCATGATGGCTTTTTTGTTTTCTGATTCAGGAAAGGTGTTGAAGTTAATCTATGGGACCTTGAGAGTTCTACTAAGACTTGGACTGCAAAACCCGTGAGCCATTTTTCTAGTTAAATAATCTAATCAAGAGAGAAAAAACTTATTCATTTACAAGCATTTTTGTAACTGCCCTCATGTCAATTTCAAAATTATTGCTTTGTGCAGCCTCCTAAAAATAGCCTTGGAATATTCACCCCAACTTGGTTTACATGCACAACATTCCTGAGCAATGATGATCACCGGAAATTTGCAGCTGGCACCAATATTCATCAGGTAATCTTTCCATAGCAAATACTCCCTTGGAAGAATATTAGAGTAAGGGTGCCATCCACAAAGTCACAATGCAAACTAAGTAGATTCTCCCTGACAACGTGTCTACTGAAACATTCCTACCCATTCTCTCCTGTTTTTGCAACTTTGCATGGTTATGGGGAGCCAGTGGCAGTTTTTTTTGTATTGGTTTATATATATATATATGTATATATAACTGCAAAAAATGGTGATATAGTTAGCAATGTAGGGATTTAGAGATAACTTGTTGTGAATTTGACAGTTTATATTTTTGCTAGAATCATATCATGTTTGGAATTGTTATTGTGAATAATTAGAGTCATTCACTAACAGCTGAAGAGTTTTCCAGACAACCTCAATCTTATATAACTTGATATTTGTGGTTTACTTAACAGGTCCGTTTATATGATATCTCTGCTCAGCGCAGACCTGTCCTGTCATTTGATTTCAGAGAGACTGCTATTAAGGCAGTCACTGAAGATCAAGATGGCCATACGATCTATATAGGAAATGGGTCTGGTGACCTTGCTTCCTTCGACATGCGAACAGGTACATGCATCTATTTTTACTAAAACAAGCAATCGTATTTTCCAAACTTTAATGCATATCTATTTTGTTCTGCATTCGCACTTTTGATTGTAACATCAAAAAATCACAGTAGATACTGCCTCATTTGTGATTATCCAATAGTTTCTTGAGAATGAATGCCTTTACAATGGTTGTTACCATGGAAACATAAGGACAGATGCTCATGCTTAAATCTATGGTGGATGATTTTATATACATTTGTTTTTTCGAAAAAATGAGGAACCTGTGATTGATTCAAGTTTGTGTTTTTGTTAGTATGGTTCTTTTATGTACATTATTCTTTGTATAATTTGAAAGTATCCATGGAATTCTTTCTTAGACAAGCTGGTCAACACCATCAAATGGCTCCCAGTTTTGAATTATAATCAAAGCAAGCATAGGCTCAAACCATTTCATGAGTTTTATGCCACACTATTTCGGGCTTACAACTCTTCAAGAGCCCAGCTAATCTCAAGGAAGATGCAGGCCCTCCATCCTGCATGCAGCGATGAACTAATTAGGCAGTTTCAATTCATTATTTTAATATGCTTGGTTGTCTTGTCATGACTGGAATCTGCTAATTAGATCCTCATCTTTTATGTTTTGATATATCTGTATACAGTTGTTTTGGTAACTATTTCATGGTTGTGGATTGGGCTATATTTTGTTGCTCCTGTCCTGGATTAAGTTTATGCTCTGAATGTTTCTTCTTCCCTATAATTCTGATAACATTGGATATATCATTTTCTTTCAGGGAAATTATTAGGATGCTTTATAGGGAAGTGTTCTGGAAGTATTAGATCCATGGCTAGGCATCCAGAGCTCCCTGTGATAGCATCATGTGGTGAGTATATTGAAAATTTTCTTTGTTTTATCCTTCTTACAGGCAATTTGACTCGGTGCCCTGTGCCTTTGGATGTGCAGCTTCCTTTTTTTGGTGCCAAAATTTTTCTCCACTTAATCATTTTCTTTTTCTTAGGTTTGGATAGCTATTTGAGGTTGTGGGATATAAAGACTCGTCAACTTCTTTCTGCGGTATTTTCTTGGGCTTAAAATTCTATCAAGTTTTATCTAATTTACCTGCTTTACACTTCTTTATTGTTTTTTACTCTTTTCCTTTTAGAATGATATTATATTAGACTTAATGTCTGGTTTGGATTTCTTTTTATCCCAGTTAGTTCCTTCGTAATGGTAAAACTATTTGAGTTAGAAATATTCCAATTTATTTAGGATAAGAACATCACGTATGGCTTAATTTGTTATGGGTACTTGATTTATATGGCTTGCTTTTACTTGACAATTTTTATATATTCCAATCATTTAATCAAACCATGTTAATATGATGCAGGTTTTCCTGAAGCAGCACCTCGCAAATGTTGTTTTTGATTCCAATTTTGTTGACAAAGGTTGGTGTTCCCTTTCTTCGCACGGGCTTGGATTTTACTAATCTGGACCTCCGTAAAGCTTGGGTGATTGTGCGTAAACAAGTTAGATGGACTGTTTACCCAATTGCATAACCATGATAATGAATAAATTATGGATGAGTGCAAAACTTCAAAGAAAAGAGCTATATTGCATGTTTGATTTGCTTCAATTTAATGATTTCCGATGATTGGTGTTGCTCAATGAAGGGAATATTTACCAAAGCTTTCTTGGGAATGCCGTTAAGATTGAACTTTTATTTATTATTAGAAAAATTAGTCAATTAGTTAATGAAAAATATTTTATAGTCAAAGAAAAATTTAATTTTTTTTCCAGGAAATTATTGTTTTTTTATTTGACATTCAATCTTTTAATTGATATATATTTTTATTTATTTATTTATTCATTATTATCCTTTAGAATTTTATTTTTATATTAAATTTAGTTCTTATTCTTTTAATTGTTATTTTTATAATTAAAATTTTTTATTTATCAGATTTGGTCGCTATTGTTTTATTTATATTTATTTTATTTGAAGTAATTTATGAAATTGATTTTTTTATTTCATCCTCTTTTAATTTTTTGATTTATTAAATCTTGTTATGATTTTTTTATTACTATTTGTTTATTTGAAATAACTTATGCATGAGAATGAGATTTTTTGTTTTACTTTCATCCTTGTTCAACTTTAGTTATTATTAGATTTGATTCATATTCTTTAGATTACTATTTGTTTGAAATAATTTATAAAATTAAATTTTTTTTTAATCTCATTATTCTTCTACTTTTTTATTTATCATATTTAGTTTTTATTTTTTTAATTGTTATTTATTTTATTTGAATTAATTTATGAATTTGGAATCTTTTTTCAATGTCATTCTTTAATTTTTGTTATGTATCAAATTTGATTCATATTTTTTTATTGCTATTTATTTTATTCAAAATAATTTATAAAATTGAAAAGTTTTTTTTAATTTCACCCTCATTTTTTTATATCAGTTTTAGGAAACTTGAAAAAATAAATAAATATTAATAATTTATTTTTCAGTTTATTTTTTATGGCATAACTAATAAAAGGATTTTCTAACTTATTTTTCTTGATATTATAAAACATTAAAAAATAATAACTTATTTTCATGAATTTATTTTCCATGGAATTCACATACAATTCCCTTTAAAAATTCTGGCAAACAAATAGCGTCTTGGTCTCGACATGAGCTTTGTCTATCTGATAGCACTGTGATGCATTTTCTTCATTGCTAACCGTAAGTGATACCTACTCTATCAGTGACCAATGATTTCTCTCAACAATGATTATTATTGCCCTTATTGTGCTAGCAGAAATTACGGCAACAACACAGAATGTGGATGGGATCCAAACCACTGAGATACAAACTGAAGGTGAGATTGGAACATTGCCTGTGAAAAGAAAGAAAGCATCCAAAGAAAAAAGGGAGAAAAAGAAGAAAAATGAAGAACATGAAGATAGCGCGGTGACGAAATCCAAGAGAAAAGGCCGGAAGCACAAAAGGGAGAATAGCGATGACGCCCGAGATTAGCACGGTAAAGAGATGGGATTACGCGTTGCCATTTAGAAGACAGCAGCATCATATGGCCGCTGCTGCATGGCATCTTGCGAGTTCCCCAAGTAGAGACGTTATTGTAATGAGATCATCTCCGAGACTGAGGCAAAACAAGGCCGCCATAGTTCTTTGCAAAAGACCTTTGTTTTTACAAGGAATTCTCAATGCGACGCCAAACGAAGCTCTTTATTGGCCTTGTAGAGAATTCATTATGATTAATCAATTTTGCCCCGTGATTTTACTTCGTAATGCTGCAGTTTTATATGTTCTAGTATGAGTACTTGTTTTGGCCTTCAAAAAAAAATACTTTTTAAATTTTAATTTTTTTGTTTCCAATTTTTTTTTTATAAATTCAGATTATTTTGATTTATTGACAAGACATCGAAACAATTTTAACATGTCTCGAGCAACCCAGAGTGCTTCATCAGCGGGAATCGATCAAGGCCAACAAAAATAGTTACGGGTTCAGGGATAAGCCACTATTTCCGCGGTACATAAACGATGAAACAAAGTAGGGGCAGAGGGGGAGACCTGACAGGCCTAGAAAATATAGCTCCGCTTCGAGCTATCCTTGTTTCAAAATCTCTCGAAATGATTTGCTGGAACTACAAAAGCTAACTGATGGTTTCGAACGAGTAAATGATTTATGAACCATAATTTTATTATCCCTCCAGACTAGTGCATCATAGACAAAATGGTCAAATCTGCACCGTGGCTTGTGGGGTGAAAACCAAGATAAACAAGCTGCTGCATGGTTATCCATGTGGTAACAACGTTGATCCAGGGGATTCGAAACATGAAATCACAACAAATTTCTTCAGAGATGATAAAATTAAGTGGAAAAAGGGCAGCAAAAGCAGTTGCATCACGTTACTGGGATCTGGTTTCCTCCTTTTTCTCCGATGGCAAGTACCTACAAGAAAAAATAAAGAAACAAATAGCGTTATACCTCGGAACATCTACATGTACCAGCTAAAGATGGAAAATGAAGATAAGAATAAACGCCTACTGGTGAGAAATCCAGTTCATACAATATAGCACTATAAAAGTGTTAAGCATAGGACATATTTCGAAAGGTATATCAGTTCAGTACAGAGAAATGAAAGTATCATCAAGTCTGAATTTAAACCATCCCTTCTTTGTCCCGTGAGGCTCCTCTCCTCCAACACAAGGTTGAGGTTGACTTGGCAGATCAAACTACCATTGGTAGTAGAATATGAAAGTCAATAGTATTGCATCATCTGGTCTCAGTTTAAGAAAATCTTTTATTTAAATAGAAAATCTGTCAATATCTTGAAAGGGTCATTGTTTGAACGGTAAATGTCTTTACTTATTAGACAAGGAAACATATTTTGACTCCACTTCTTGAAAAAAATGCTATAGCCAAAAAGGAAGAAAAAAAATGACTAAAATTTCCCCTCAAGGACCCTGCTCCTGCCAGACCATAAATGAGGGAATCGTTGTATTCGTTTTTTCTAATATGACTCCTGACTCTACACAATACTAGAACATGGGAAGATACATTGCTATTAAGAACAGTTAATGCAGTAGAAATCACAATCAAAGTTACTCACCCCTGGCCCTTTGCCCAACGGGACAATTGATAGAGCTGCACGGTCTCATTTGAAGCATGGCATGCTAGAAGTAGATAGTTTCGAGGCTGTACCATCCACGCAAACCTCATAAGCAATGCCGAGCAAACACACATAGCTGAAGCACCATTAACAAATATTAGAACCTCAAACATCCCCACTACAAGTCATAGAAATTCAACACCAGAATTCCTTTACCTCCTGTCATATTTCCTGAAATCTTTTCTGGGGGTTTTTTCATATCGACCAACCCCTGTTCAATAGATCAGATGCTATCATTATAATTTACAAAGCATTAAAATCTTGTATGAACATAAAACTTATATAAAAGGGATATCTGTATAATCAAAACTGGAAAAAAAAAAAAAAGTTAACATACAGCAGCAACAAATCCCCAGTTGGCAACAGGTCCCCAAAAGTGAGTTGTCTTCGGACCAACGGGGCTGTTCAAGAATGTTCTGAAGTGAGCAGCCATTGAAAACAACTGCTTCCCCTCAGAAACCTCTGCAATACTTGCAGATCAAAAAAAAAAATCAGATAATCCAACACAACAAATGCGGAGTAAAAGATAACTACACAGAGAACATCATATTATCAAACCCTATTTGGCCGCACATTTAAACTGAAAAAAATAATCAAAACTATACTGCCGTGGATAAAGTTACAAAGGGCACCAAAATGTTGTCCCTAAAATTATACAAATATTTTCTTACGAAAATTAAAAAAAATCCACCTTAACACAAACTTCACATCAAATGTACGTGATTAAATCAGGATCTGTTGTAATATTAAGATTAAAATAGAACTTTGGCATAAATCATGCAAAAATCCAATGATTAAGAAACATCACAAGACGACATAAATGGAGTAATCGGTAGAGCTAAAGGTGATTAATCAGTAGTTAATAAATCCGTACGTGCATTTTAAATTAAAAGAATGAGCATAAGAAAGCGTACCAGAAAGAAGATCGCCAAAGAAGCTGAAGATGATCGGAGAAGCAAATGGAGAAGCAAAATCAGAGAGAGAGAGACGTTGAATAGTAATTTTAATTTAAGGGTGTCTAGCGGTTGCTTAATTGCTTTTCAAATATTTTTTACTTATAAATATTTTTAAATAATATTATTTATTTATTTTTTTAAAAAATATATTCAACATTAATATATTAAAATAATCTACAAATATTAAAAAAATTAACTTTCTTAAAAACATTAAAAATTTAAAAAATATAATTTCAAATGTCGTTATTCATTGCAGCTGACGTGTTTTTTTTAGAAAATCATGTTATTTTGACTTTGAAAAGCCAATAAGAAACAGAGGAAGTCCGCTTTATTTTGAGTAAATTATATTTAGTCCATTTCTTATACGATTTTGTATGTTAGTCCATTTAGTTTTGAAAATCATAAATCAAGTCTTTGAATGACGTCCTTTATTTAACATAATAATGGATCAATTAAGGTTTATTTATAAGATTAATTCTTGATATTTTTGTTTCTCAAGCTCTTATTTTCAGTTTTTTTTTCTCTTTTTTGGGAGTGATAATATTTTTTTATATAATTCTTGCCATTGTATATATTTACTAAACTTATCTGGAAAAAAAACCATGCATTGCTAGCTTAGAGTTCACTTTCAATTTTTTTTTTTTGAAGTGATCAAATTTTCTTTCCTTTTCTTAAAAAAAAAAAGAAATTTAGATTTTATTTGTAGTGGGTGCTATTAGAAAAACTGACAAGGCAAGAAAAGAGAGGATATTTTAGGATAAAAACTAATTAAATGGACATGAAAAACTAAAAGAAGGACTAAGTTACAGACAAATATCAGAATATAGGTGAAAGTGGAGCTTGGTTTTCACGAAAATTTAGTATGTACAAAATGGTAAGACAACTATTTGGTGTACATGTGGAAACAAGTAAAAAGTACAAAGTTATTACAATGGCATACAACAACATCAGTCTACTTGTCGAGTAGCTCAAAAAATGGGTGTTCGGTGCTTGCACATACATTCAGGAACTGGATATGCAATCACATCTCGGTCTCTCTTGTTAGTCCTTGGCTCAGGTTGGCCCTGAGATTTCTTGTGCAGCGTCCTGATGATGCTTCCGAATTCGAAGGTGGAGTTTTCGAATACAGGAAGCATGGCTCGCTTGTTAGGCCTTATGTGTTTCTTATGACCAGCATAAGCACGGTGACCCTGTGAAGTTGAATACAGAAAAACAGATGTTAGCTACCCTCAAGTCTGCTTTAGGTGGCTAAAAATAGTAGCAGACAAATGATGTCAGCCGGGTTAAGTAAAATTCATTTTGGTATTTCTTTATGGAATTATTTGCATCAAGTTTTGCAGCCGCTTGCCTGCATGACTCGACCGAAGTTTCCTCCATGGGAAGGTATAAAGACGTTGCTGCTCAATGAGACGATGTAGTCTATAGCAGCCAGAGCTGAGGCCTTCTTGATAAATGGTGACAGTTCACCTCCTCTTGCCAATAACTCCTTTGTTATTACGTTTGGGAATTCTGAAATCAGTGGTTGCAGAGCCAGGCTGCCACCAAATGGCTCTCCTCCAGCAATGTATATTCGAGCAGTGCTTGGTGCTCCTAAAGCCTTTAAAAACCTGCAGTAACTCATCTGTCTCCGATTATAGTCTGAAAACGAAGTTCCCTTTAGACTTCAAACTTATGTTGGCAATTTTTACCTTGCAATTTCTAGTGCACTAAGGGGACATAGGCCAGCAAGTCTTCGCCGGATATGGTTCATGTTCAACCTTCCTGTAAGGTATTCAGGTTGAGACTCCCGTGATTTGGCGATGATTTTGTCATATTCCGGGCCTAGATTGCTGAGACATCCACTTCTGACCCAGATATCCTTCTCTAACCTGAGATGGAGGGCAATATATGGACCTTCTATCCACATTCTCTTTGCAAGCCTGTTCCCGAGATCCTGTATTGGTGCTGCAAATCTCAATGCATGGAATGCTACCTGCAATTCACAAGACATTTCCCTTAAAGAAAATTATGGCAGTTTCAGTGGTACTTATGGTTCAGAATTTTCTACCTGATGGGAATTCAATGGTGTGACCATTACCTTGCATCGCAGCTTCTGCAGATCGGGGGGGAGATTCTTGGAAAGTTTGGAGTCTAATGCTTTTAGTATAAGAAGGCCTTCTTCATTCAGCTACAGAAACCATTAAAAAAGCATGAGAAAAGAAAATTCTCTCTCTACTGAGAGTCTGAAGAAGTGTTTGTAAACAACCTCAAAGGTATATTACAGATTGTAATTCTGCTATCTTAACAATTTCAGTTATAGATACATATTCATTCTAAAGTAGAAAATGCACAAAATCTTGGCATCTATTCCAGCATAAGCTTCTGATTCAACCTCTTAAACCTATAGCTGTTTCAAATTTGAAACTAAGCTGTCAAGATTTAGTACAGTTACGAAAGGCTAGGCAATTTTCTTTTTTTGTTAACAAAAAGAATAGCACACCATGAGCTATACATACTCTGCCCTTACCAGTCTGGAGAACCTGGCACGAATCCAATACGGTGAAACATCATAAGGAATTTGGTTTTCAATGGACTGCCTTGACATCAAATGTGTGGAGGGAAGGGACGATACAATTCGTACATCAGCTCGCAAAACTCTCTTGAAATGCTCAACATTGAAAATCTCCGAGAATTCACTGAAATTTTGGAAAACAGACAGAATCATAGGACAACCCGTACATTTTGAAAATGTGTGATCAAATATTAGAGAAACTAATGCCCAATATTAACAGTTGCAGATACATCATTATCACTGAAATACATTCTCGAGGATATAAAGAATCTTTTGAAGAGAAGAAAACACAACCCTGATGCTTGGTATTTGAGAGAAATCCATAAACAAGAATGCTTAAGTGAAAAAAATCAAGAAATGACAGTCACATAATCGAAAGAGAGAGCAAATAATCCTCGATTTAACATTAAAATCAGCAATGTCCTAAGGAAATATACAACACAGAGAAATCCTGAACATTCTGCAAGTTACCTCTCGTCGCCCCAAATTGGATTAACCTGCAAAACAGGAACAACCAAAGCTGCTTCAATAATTCTTGCAATGACAACAGCATCAACAATCTGATTCCTCTGCTGGTTCAATCCCCCGGAGGCTACCACCACCAAGAACCTCCTTCTCTCCTTTGAAATTCTCGCAGATGCCTTACGATACTTGAGACTAAAATCCAAGCATGGCTTGTACCCTTCTCCATCCGGTTGCTCCCAAAACTCTTTCTCCTCTTTTGACACATTGCCAGTAACTGGCTGCAGTGGTAATGGCGCCATTAAACTCTTTGCCATTCTTGGCTCATCCTCCACATTCTTGGGAACAACAGAAGAAAGGGAGGTCAAAAGCATTGACGAAATGGACATAGAAGGAAATGAAAGAGAAGATGGAGAGTTTAGAGAGCATGGAAGTGAATCTTGAGAACTGGATGTGAAGCCAAGAATGGAAAATCCAAAGAGAGTCAAGGAAACAAGAAGTGAAATTAAGCATATAGTTGGTGGTGTTAAGAGTTTGTTGTAGTTTCTTGGGCTTTTCTTGGGAGAGAAAAGATGAGAAGTGAATGGAGAGGCAGGGAGTAAGTGATAAACTGGTGACGGGGTCAGTGTAAAGATTGGGTTCTTGATGTTTCTTGATTTCGCCATTGAAGCTCTGCTTGTGCTAATTTCCTGGCAACTTGGAATTTTTTGCGCCTTGTTTGATTTGGGTGACTTCTTGTGATTCTCGAATCAGTTACAGGAGTGGGAGACCTGTGGTTAAAAGACGAAGACGCCTCCTATTTATTGCGCGATTGAGGAGACTAGAAAAGGGGTCTTTTCGTCATTCTGTTAGAGGGTAGTTAGATTCTGTTAATTTTCGCGGGCAGAGAAGGCCTACAGTAGTCAATAAACAGAAACGAAGTCGGGAAACTACAGTGCCATTTTCACCTTTTCATCTTCTCACGATGGACTAGTATAATGATTTTTTTATAAATTTTTAATTTGATTCTTGAATAGTTTTTTAAACAATTGAGTCCTTTTAAATTTAAATTAGTATCCAATTGTATATTTTTTGAAATGAAAGGTTGAGCTGAAAAAATGAGAACTAAGATGCAAAGGGAAAGTAAAATAAGTGTCCTTCTAAATTTATAGTTTATTTTGCCCCTCTATCTATTTTAGCTATTGTATAACTCGTCCCTTTAATTGTTTTAAATTCAATTTTAATGTTAAACTTTACACCTCTTATTTTTCAATCATTTATTTGTAAGAGTAGAGAAAGGATTGCTGGATTTCAATATAAGGAAAAAAATACATTATTATTAATAATTTCAACAATAAAAATAATTAATTTTTATATCAATGAGTTTTATTTTTTGAAAAGAGTTTAATCTTGGTTATTTTCCTTTCCTTGCCCAAGAGGGTGGATTTAATCATGGGAATAATTTTAGCTTTGGATTGATTTCAGTATTATTATCTATTTTTTAGGAGCATTGATAGGTTTATCAGGGTATTTAGAATGTTTTGTAGGTATTTTTGATGAAAAATAAATTAAAAATAAGTTTTTAATTTGAAAACTGAATCCCTAATTTTTTAGTGACCTCTAATCATCGAAAAAAATAAAAATACAAATAACATGTTTATTGTCGCAGAAGATATATCATTTAGCTCTTATAAAAAAAAAAAATCAAGCATCCGAGTTAAGCTAAAAAACCCATGCATCCGAATTGAGCTAAAAAACCCACGCATCTAGGCTGTGTTTTTAATAGGCACACCACATAGTTAGGGTTTTTTTTGTTTTTTTTGTTTATTTTTTTTTGTTTTGCATTTGATATAAAAAATGATAAAATAAATAATCAAACTCTCAATTAAATTCATTAATTGAATTTATGTATAATATTCAGATTATAATTTATTTTTTTATTTGTTCAGTGTTTTTTTTCTCTTGATTAAAAAATAAATTACCACCTAGACAAAACAAACTTTAAATCCTCCAAGTATGTATACAATTATTGACGAGTTTGGATTACTTCTGAGTCTAATTTTTTTCCTTCCCCTTTGGTTATAAAAAATGACTAACTCTCCGCTGGGGTTATGAATAGTAATATTTATTATTATTGCTGACATAGTATCGTATTTTATATAGTTCTACAAATCATATATATTCACAAGAACAATTCATATTATTAAAAATAAAAAAAATAAATACAAATAGCTACAATAGATACATGTATAAAAAAGAATCACATCACATCACTCAACTCAATTCTCATTACTCTCGTACCCATTATTGTAAGGCAGCAAGGAGCTGTCCTTGACAGCCACCTTTTCTCTCTCATTCTCTCTTTTTTTATATTTTGCTCTTATGCCTTTATTTACAGGCTTCAATGGCACCTCCTCCTACTCTTTTATCAACAGTGTGGCCGCCTAACTCGTGACTTTCTAGCTGCTGCATTTTCTTTATCGATGAACGGTGCCGTTTGCTGCATATTAATGCAACAAACCTAACACCCTCCTCTCTATTCCACTCCGTGCAAGCATGTGTAAATAGATTATTAACTATTACAATTAAAAAAAGAAACTAATTAACTATATTTGGCATAGGGTAACTTTCATTGTTACTTTTGACCATAGGTCTTTATTGTAAAGCAAGTATAGTAATAAAACTTGGGATCATTAAACACTTAGATAATTTTGGGTAAAACTCAATATGATACTGCGATACAATAGAGAAGGAAAATGTAAAATGATGATTTTATTTATGGAATATACTATTTTTTTATGTGTTGATTGTTTGCAGAGAAATTATTTTCTCACAGTTTTCAACTGTTTGACAACTCTTTAAAAAATAAGTGAATAAAGAATGTTTTCTAATAATAATAGTAGTAAAAAAAACACAAGGCTTTATTTTTCTTTTGATTTTATTTTTTAAAAGTATTTTTAAAAAATATTATTTTTATTTTTTTACTTCAAATTAATTTGTTTTTAGTATTTTCAGATTATTTTAATACACCGATACTAAAAATATTTTAAAAAATAAAAAAAATATTATTTTTATGTATTAAGTATAAAAATACTTTGAAAAACAAATACAATCAAATTCTTAAATACCCCAATTTTAAAAAAAGTACTTTTCATTTTGTATGTTACATGTATCATTATAATTTAAGTCTATATGTCTATATATTGATGGTTTAAATTAAATTTGAATTTTATTGTTTATTAATATTTGAAGATTAAAAATTCTCTCTTCTTTTTTCATTTCATACTACTTCTTACTCTAATTTTTTGAGGTGAATAAAAAAATCAAAAAATAATTAAACCGAGAAAATCAGAAAAAAAACTAATTAAACTCATTAGATTATTTAAAAAAATTAACTAATTCAGTTTGATTTTAATTTTATAAGCTTGAAATGAAAAAAATTAACCGAGCCAAAATTAATAAAAAATCAAACTGAAAAAACCAAGCCAAACCAAAACCAAACTTATTAGAAATTACAAAACAAACCTAAAAAATATATTTTTGGTTTTTAATATAAAATAATTGTACCGAAGCAAACAAAAACTAGTGAATTGAGTTTCAGTTTTTGTTCTAAAATGATTGGACCAAATCGAAATTGGTTGATTTTTATTTTTTAAAAAAAACATAAATTCAATTTTATTATTTTTTAAATAAAAACTGAATTAAACTGGAAATAATTACCCTCAATTTATTTTATTTTAATAAAAAAAACATATAACAACCAAACTCAAGTTCCTGGACTCAGACTATAAACATAGAAATCACAAATCCAACCAAAAACTTTCACAACTTTATCCAGATTAATACAACAATACTCAAATATGCAAGATTCAATGAATTTTGGCATGAAAGATGAATAGATAACCCTCGGGATTAAAACCATTAAAAAAATAAAAAAAATCAACCTCAACAACATGGTGCACATAGGTGGGTTGGGTATACATTCCACTTCCACGAAGGCTGCATGTAAAAAGAGCATCATCATGTATGTGTATTGGGCCGCGGCCCATGATACATAATAAGTTATTCTAAAACTTCATCCCACAGCCCAACTAGCAATCTCTCGCCATATCCACAGACAAATTCATATATACCCACGCTCAACACAAAGTCAAGCATCGAATAGCAAACAGCAAAGCAGATTTTGATACTACGAAGAAGGAAGAAATGGCAAATGATAACAAGACGCAAGAATACTGCGTTGCCTCTGATCTCATCGACTTCTTAAACGCTTCTCCAACAGCTTTTCATGCCGTCGGTAACCCTCTCTCTCTCTCTCTCTCTATCAGATAGATTCTGTTTGTTTTAGATTTTTTTTTTTAAATGAATTTGTTTGACTGATTGATTTTGATAGAGGAGGCAAAGAGGAGATTGAAGAATGCAGGATACGAGCAAGTTTCAGAGAGACACGATTGGAAATTGGAAGCTGGAAAGCGTTATTTCTTCACCAGGAATCACTCTACCATCCTTGCTTTCGCTATTGGTAAAAAGTATGCCTCCTCCTCCTCCTCCTTCTTTATTTATTTATTAGTTTTAATCACAGCAAAATAATTATTTTGTAGCTGATAGGTTAAGCTCCTTTATTTGCTTGTTTACAAATTATATAAGACTAAAAAGTCAACTTTTTTTAATTTATATTTTTTATTTAAAAAAAGAGGTTTGTTTTTACTTTTGAGCAATAAAAAGTATGTCATCTTTTAGATTTTTCAGATTATCGATGGATAAAGCAAGGTCCTTTGTTTTGCTTCGTTTTAGTTGTTTATGTATTATTATTGTTGTTGTTGTTGTTATCATTATCGTGACAGGAAATGGATTGCATTTAATTTTTATTTATTTATTAGTTATTTATTGCTGATATTTTTTTCATTATTTTGATTTTTTAGATATGTAGCAGGCAATGGATTTTATATAGTTGGTGCTCACACTGATAGTCCTTGTCTCAAGTTGAAGCCTGTTTCCAAGGTGATATTCGAATTGACTTTGCTTTTCTTTTGTTTTTATTTAAATTGTGCACTTTGTTGGTTTTGTTGAAGCCTGTTTCCAAAGTGATACTTGTCCAAAGTATTGATCATTTGCTGGTTTTGTTTGAAAATTGTGCACTTTGTTTGGTAAGTTACTGAATTTGGTGTTTGGGGAATGGATTGACTGGTCAGGTAACGAAAGGTGGGTTTTTGGAGGTTGGAGTTCAAACATATGGAGGTGGTTTGTGGCATACATGGTTCGACCGTGACTTGACAGTGGCAGGGAGGGTGATTGTAAAAGAAGAAAAGGACGGTTCAGTTTCCTACTCACATCGGCTAGTTAGAATTGAGGAACCCATTATGCGTGTCCCTACAATTGCAATTCACTTAGAGAGGTTTGGTAGCTAGACAAATTACTTTCTTTACTTGTTTGATCTTGTTTTATATAATGCTATTAATGCCTGGGATTCTCACGGCTTTAGGATTGGGAAGTCTCATCTTTATTTTGCTTGGTGTCATGATATTTCATGTTGTTATGTTCTGAACAGGACTGTTAATACTGATGGATTTAAGGTGAACACACAGAGTCAACTTCTTCCTGTCTTGGCAACATCAATTAAGGTAACCTTTGAATCACACACATTTTTTTTTTCATATGTTTGTTGGTGTACTCGGATTTATGCTTTTATTCTAGTTTCCACAATTACAGTTCAAAATATGTTTCTTGCTGTAAAACAACATAATGATGAATCAAATTATTAGTGCTAAACATAATATTCCTATAAATGGGCATTAAGCATGATGCACACATTCCTTTATGATTTATGAAATTTTAAAATAGATTCGCTGCAACTTATCATAACAAATCTTAGCACAAACCTTGAGAACATTGTGTCCTACACTACGAAGGATTTTTTTTCTTTAGTTAGTTAGTTAGAATGAATTATCTTCATCCAACTTTTTCTTCAATATATGTGAAGAGCTATAGATTTCCTTGACACTCTAAAATATGTGTCTTCGTGTTTTCTTAATATGGACCATATCTATTTTTTACAGATTTAACTTGAACTTGGAGCCACCTAATGCATTTAAAGAATTGACACTAAGAAAGAGAGAACCTTTGTTTGCCTTTTGAGCTCAAAGATTACTGCTCAACAACTAATTACTGCTTTATGAACAGAAGTTAGTTATATGCTTTTTGAATTTCCTAGCATTAATGCTAAATCGCTAGTAAGCATGCAATATTTTGGTTACTTAATTGTGAGAGAGTGGATATTTCTTTAGGATACTAGTGTATGAGATGAAGTCTCTATATTGTTGCAATATTTTCTGTTCTCTATTAGCAAACTTCATTTTACAGGCAGAGCTCAATAAAGCCACTGCTGAAAATGGTCCAGTTAAGAGTGAAGAAGTTCAAGCTGATGGGAAGAAATCTGATAAAGGAGCGATTTCCTCAAAGCACCACTCACTTGTACTAGAGGTTAGTAAACTGAGCAAGAATATATTCTCTTCTTTTATCCTTTTTCTGTTTATTCTGACAATTTTGATTTAAGTTCTGATGGCTGTTCTGTTATTTTCTTTCTTGTCTTCTAGATGATTGCAAATCAGATTGGGTGCAAAGTAGATGATATATGTGACTTTGAATTACAAGCATGCGATACTCAACCAAGTGTAGTAGCTGGAGCTGCAAAGGAATTTATTTTCTCTGGAAGGCTCGATAACCTCTGCAGCTCATTCTGCTCTCTGAAGGTATTATTTTTTACATGGGCTGTTGTTAGGTTGCAAATCATGTTGGTTTGTATGCTATCAGGTCCTGTATGCTAGTCTCATCACTACTGCATTGCCTTCCTATTTTCTGACTACAAGATTTGCTGCTGTTCTATTGAACACAGAATGCCATCTCATGTCAGACTGAAGTTATCATGTCAATTTATGTGATATTACGCCCCATTGCCCCTGGCATTCCATCTCTCAACTACAAGTTTGTCTGATGCCTTTCGCTCTACTAAACACAGAACCTACAATGTTCTCTCTTGTGTAGTGAGTGAATCAAATTCAAAGTTTCTTTGCTTGTGCTCAGCATTAGGCATTGGTTTGTATTCATTTTTGGCCTAAGTGATTGTGGGGATTTCATTTTCCACTTGAAGTTTGAACGTTAGGTTTGTCCTATTTGAGTTTCAGCTACCTTTATATTGGTAGTATTGGTTTATGGTAGGATGAGTTTCACTATAGATAGTGGGATTAAGTTTGAATATGAGGTTTAGTGTTGTTTGAGTTTAAGCTATGTTATTATTTATATTGGTAGAATTATTTTTTTCCAGTGCTGTTTTCTTTCTTTGGGTGTGCGAGGCAATGGATTAAATTTTTGTTAATGATCAAAACTGGTAATCATCTGAACAAGTGTTTTAAGTTGCTTTGACAACCTACTTCAGTTACATGTTATTCAGCATCAAAATGGCTGCTATTATCCCATCCACATTTATTGTTACTTTTCACTTTTGCACAAGGGAAACACTGGTCTTTGCTTTTAGAGTGTTAACCCACAGAAGCTGATTCTTATTTGTGCCATGTCAATTTAATTTCAGGCACTGATAGATGCAACATCTTCTGAAAGTGAACTTGAGGATGAGAGTGGTGTTAGGATGGTGGCACTGTTTGACCATGAAGAGATAGGATCTGATTCAGCACAAGGAGCCGGGTCTCCTGTTATGTTAGATGCTCTGTCACGAATCACATGCTCTTTCAACTCAGATTCCAAGGTGCTCTTTTTTCTGACTGTGACTTCTGCTCTGAGTTCTATAGTATTGAAGGGATTAGTTTTGGTTTCTATTTTACTGGAAGTTAATTTATTCATTCATCTTGATTAGGAGTCTAAGTCACAAAGTTAACCATATTTACCAGCATAGTAGTGTTTATTTCATGTTTCGCATGTCTGATTAACTTGGATAGGTGTGCAATAGTGAACTGATTCTTGTAAATTTCACACCTAAGATTTGTGAGTTATGTTGATATCAGTCCCTCCACACAGAGGGCTATCACATCAACTGGGGCTTATGGGTTTCACCCGCATGGTCGTGTGGAGGAACAAAATTTGGGGATGCTTGGTCAAAAGGAGTGGGATATTAATCTTGAAATTAAATCTCGGTTTGATTCATATAATCATAGCTGTTTCTTTTCTTTGATTTCTTTTCAGCTGCTTCCAAAGGCAATCCAGAAGAGTTTCCTTGTATCTGCTGACATGGCTCATGCCCTCCATCCTAATTATATGGTACATTGCCTCATTGCTCATTTAGATGGGGTTGTTCTTTCAGACTGTTCTAACATGGGATATCTCGTTTCTAGGACAAGCATGAAGAAAATCATCAGCCCAGGTTGCATGGTGGGCTTGTAATCAAACACAACGCGAATCAGCGCTACGCAACAAACGCAATCACTAGCTTTTTATTTAGGGAGATAGCAACGAAGCATAACCTTCCCACCCAGGTCAGTTTTCTGCCAACTTAATTATCATGATTTTGAACAACGATAACAAACAGAATTTCTAACAACTAATGTTATCATTTGATTGAGATGAATTATTTTATTCTATATAAGAATTTGGACAAGCATGGTTCTGTCCAATTTGTTCCCCATCATTTCTTTCTAAACAATGTGATTCCAAGCATTGATGCCATTCGATAGTCAAAATGACGGGAAAAAATTGTCACCAGATGCATTCTCACACTGATTTTTGAGTCCTTAATTCTTTGTACTCGGGACGAAATATATCGATCTCAAATCAAAACACAACAAATGGCTGCTCTGACTTTGAATTTTCTAATTTTTTTCACCATTGGCACGGAAAATATAGCGAGTGGAATGGAGATTGTAGGCTGCAAGGCATGCAGCCTAGGTAGTAGCAATTCAGTAATTGGTAGATGAATTAATTATCATGAAATCACTGTAAATGCAGGATTTTGTGGTCCGAAATGACATGGGCTGTGGTTCAACTATCGGTCCAATCCTAGCTAGTGGTGTTGGGATTCGTACTGTTGATGTTGGTGCTCCGCAACTATCGATGCACAGTATAAGAGAAATGTGCGCTGTTGATGATGTCAAGTATTCCTATGAGCATTTCAAGGCATTTTTCCAGGATTTCTCTCATCTGGATGCTAAGATTACAGTTGATATGTAGGGCGCTGCACCTCATCCATGCAGCACGTCACCGACTTCAAGACTAATGAAACAACTGCTCAGTATCCTTTCTGCCCTAATGCTAATGTCGACTTGTTGTAAATGGTACATTGTTGGATCGAATTGAGTTTCTTAAGGGGTGTCGTGTTTTCAATTAGGATTAGACTATCTGCCGACATTTGAAAGAGTATGCATGCCTTGTGCATGCTGGCAGCTTTAGGAGGAAGGTGCTAGCTTCAGAAGCACTTTCAGAACCCATTTGACTTTAAACCTTTAACTTGGGTTCCTTTCACTTCCTAACCCTAATCACGCATCCGAACTTTGCCGCTAGCATCTTACCAGCTTTGAAGGCTGCCGCATGTATTTGAATAGAGCCTTTTCGAAGCAGGCTGGTGGCCTGTTGCAACGTTTCAAGGGAATGAGAGGCTACCAATTACCAAATAGGCGGCCAAAATGTTGCCGGTTTTTCTAAGCGTATCTGATTTTTTACCGCAATAAAAGAACAAAACAAACCCTGCTGCATAAGAGCATCTCCACTGATAAAACCACCAACAACGATAAAGAAAGAAAATATGGCAATCCTGTAGTATCTTTTATTTCAACGTGAACTCAGTTATTACCTCAATGACAGAAGGCAGCGCCGGCAATTTGCAAACAAAATACGAGGGGAGCTAAATGATCAGCTTGTGTGAAAACATGTCTAGTACATAAGAAAAGAAAATCCACTGAAATCAAGGGAAGGGCCTCCGTCTCAAGAGGAAAGCACTTTCTTAACCTCAGCTGTAACCTCCTTTGGAGGTTTCTCTGCATGAAGCTCTGCAACAGCACCTTTCTTCTTATAATAATCAATAACCTGCATTCCCAGCATCCAGAATACCATCAGATTTCAAGAGGACAGAACTAAGACATGTCGATCTGGCAAGACATGGGCAGGATTACAAATGGAGATGAAATCTAGATGCATAGGCACATCACATGGCTAAAACCAAAAGAGGTGATTCACGTGGCTCGATACTAGCCAAACACGTGGTAATCATCCATGAAAATAAATGTGATACCAAACATCCATGAAAATAGTTGTCCTATAAGTAGGGAGAAGTAAATACTACAAGAAGAGTTGGATCATCATCCCTTTTGTTGTGGGTGACTAGGTGATTGAATCCAACCCCGTCTCATGTCACCAAAGATAATGAAATAAAGCCAGAAATCTTACAGGTTCAGTTTGCTTGTGAAATGCCTCCAGCCTTGACTTAAGAACAGCAGCAGTATCATCTTTGCGTTGAATCAAAGGCTCTCCAGTTACCTTCAAGAAATCAAAAGAAAGAAGCAAGTTTGTGAGCATACTTTCATCTGCTGACTTGCAGAAACATTGATGCAGCTAGCACAGTGATCAATGTGGAAAACATGTATAAGAAACAGTCTCAACCATATTCAAATAAACTTGATTATTTAACAATTTCAAAAACCAACACACCCCAAATGTGGGTGCCGAATGGATTCCCTGTGAACAATTTTCTACTACCTCTCTTAAATTACCTAATTCGATGCCGCCGATGTCTTGATCAAGGGTTTTAGACAAGATAGATAATCCATGGCTATATTACCTTCCCTTGACATATGCAGCCCTTTGTCAAACAATAAACGGACAATACTCTCTTGTTTCAGTATTTTTCTTGAATAACCTGTCCATAGACATTCTACAGCTATATAAACAGGACACTGCCACTTAGACTAAATATTGACAAGTCAAATCCATTATTGGCCTAATAAACCTATAAGAATAATATCAAGAGTAGACAATCATAATTACCAAGAACAATTCATAATTGCTTTCACAGACTCCCATATTTTGAAAATATTGATATCTACAACAAATGTACACCCTTTAACCAGTTTCATTTCCCCTACGTTCTCCCATCATCTATATATACATCCGAAAATCCAATTAAATAAAACGAGATAACAAAAAAAATGTAAGAGAAGAATCGTTCATGTTCCCTTACATCATCAACACCAGGAGCCTTGGGAGGTGCAAATTTTGTATGGTAGGTTCTACCACTAGAAGGATGAATCCAGCGACCTGTGATCCTCTCCTCCAAAATTGCATCATCAATTGCAAAATTCAGCACCTTATCAATTTTACTTCCCTGCTTTTGAAGCATGTCATCAAGCTGTGCACATAAAAGGTAACAATTTATGGTTAGAAACATCTACAAAAAAATCAATTGAATATGTCCAATGCTAGAAACATATAAAAACACACGCTGAAATGTTTATATTTATTCAAACTCGCACATGTATTATGCAACTAGATAGCGATACCTTCTGTGCTTGGACCACAGTCCTTGGAAATCCATCTAGAATGAAACCTTTCTGACATGAAGGTTTCTTCATTGCTTCATCTATAATGCCAACAACCAAGTCATCAGAAACAAGTTCCCCCTGAGAAAACCATACGAAGCGCTCCATTAGCTAAATCCAGCAGAACTATGAAAAAATAAACAAAGATGAATCATGAAAGATAAGAATGGTTGCAAATTCAACCTTTTCCATTGCCTCCTTAGCCTTGATGCCAAGAGGGGTTTTGGCAGCAACAGCAGCTCTCAACATATCACCAGTAGCCAAGTGGCATAGACAGTACTCATCCTTAATGATTGGTGATTGAGTACCTTTTCCAGATCCAGGAGGGCCTGCCAAACACAAAACTAAAAGATTACAACCATGGAAGCTTCTGACCGAAGTGATTGGTTGCTAACAAACATACTGGAATCAATAAAAGCGGGTTTGTTTGACTGATTGGTAGCTAACAAACATACTGGAATCAATAAAAGTTTTCACCAAATAATATGAATACGAAAATATGCATTTGTCACTACATGAGTATGTACTGAGGTGGTCAATTGCCAGGGCATTATGCAGCACACATGATATTATCACAGGATACACATCGTGGATTTGAAAGTTTAACCAAAAAAGTAGTTCAATATTCACAAGTTCATTCAATTCATTTTGTCCTCCTAGTTGAATCAAATTCTAATTATTTAACCACGCTTATTTCAAAGTAGCCGTGTTAATTTCAAATATTAACTCCCAACTAGGCAGACAGTCTAAAATCTTTTCTTTTTTTTTGAACAAGCAAGATGCTAAAACAGGCAATCAGATAGAAACCAGAAAAGTCCCAATTGGGTCTGTTATGTGTCACTTAGAAAGTTAACAGATAAGAAAAGTCCCAGTCCCAATTAAACGTGCAAAAGATGATGAGTGACGATCGACGTGGTGAACTCTCTGAATTCAAAATAAGATTTTGCAATATATTTTTTAGAAATGCCCCCCTTTCAACAACAATGTCAAAATTCCATCTTGTGAGTCTCAGAACATTAACTATTCAAAACAAAACTGGCCATAAACACTGCAAATCTTCTTTCTACAACGCAGCATCATAAAATTTCAATTCAATTTTGAAAATATAGCCAGAGATTGACACGACTTGACTTGCGATACAAAGCGGGCACAAAGTATCTAAGAAAAGTAATTCTAGTTTTACATTCATTAAATACCGCATCTCAATGTAATCAAAAGCACAAAAGCAGGAAAAATCACTCGCGCATCTAAAATTGCCCCGTAAAGAAGGTTTCTTTAATATGTCCTCAAATTCCCAACTCTATGAACACGCAAAAACCGAAACCCCACTTCTCAACTAAAGCAACAGTTAAAAAAAAGCTCTAATCTTTTCCTTTCCTTTTCCTCAATTACCTCAGCAACTAAGCAAACAGTGCATAGTAAAAAACAAAAGAAAACATCTTAGCACAAAAACACCAGAGAGTTCCTGGATCTGAATGCACCATGGAATTAAAAACCAACAAAGATCAAAACTTTAGGAAATGCAAATCATGCAGCATAAACAAAACAAGGTGCGTAGTTTACTTGTAATGTGGAGAGAGAGAAAGTGGAAGAGTAAAAAATGAGACAAACCGATGAGTATGAGACGCTTGTCGGGTTTGTCAGCACACTTCATGCGACGGAGGAGCTCAGTCATGAGAATCAGTGACGGCACATCTTCCAAGTTTGCTGCTGTTGCTGCTGCACTGCCTGCCATTCTTGTCTAGCTGAGAAGGGGTCTTGTTTTGTTTAGGATTTTAATTGTAGTGAAACAGAAAAGGAGGGGGTGGAGGGTTTATAGGCAGAGGGGTATGGCTGTGAAACTGAGAAAGGTAGGTGTGTTCTTGAGTTAACCGTTCGGACCTTCCAAGGCTTCAACTTCAAGTAGTTCTGTTCTGGTCTCCTCTTAAGTCCTCCCACTTCTCTAAATTACTCTTCTGCCCTCCCTTTTTTTCTTTAGTTCTTTTCTTTCTTTCTTTCTTTTTTTTTAAAAAAAAAAGTTTATTACATAATGAATTTAAAAGAATTTAATACATTTATGATTTATGGACATGCTTCCCTAAAATTTTAAACCCGAAAAATGAAAAATAGTCAACTTTTTTAATAACTTACGTGCTTAATAAAAAGATTAATATAATTGAAGCTATAAAAACATAAAAGTAAAATTAAAAATATTAAGTTTACAGTCCCAAAAATTTTAGGAGAGGATTTAAAAAGATATTTGAAAGTGTGGTTTTTACGGTGTTTTGTTTGAAAATATATTAAAATAATATTTTTTAAATTTATTTTAACATTAACTCATTAAAATAATTTAAAAATTAAATTTTTATGAGACGTTATTTTTAGAATGGAAGAAGCAAAGTCCTGATTTTGTTTGACTCCTTGATTGACTTATGGCATGTTTGGTGTGGCATGAAGTTTAATCATGGTTTCAGTGTAACCTTGATTACTCCATTACATTAGTACATGACAAGTTCTAATGATTATTATATATTAAGCATATGTTAAAAAGTTATCAAAATATGATTGAAAACAAATAAATAATTATATTTACATACAAGTTCTCGAAATATTTTCCATGCATTAGGCATCACGGTTTGGTGGGGTTGAAACATTGAATCTCGAGCCCTGCAAGTTGTATTATTTTTATACAGAGGATGCCAATCGTGCAGATTGAGCCTTCAGTTCAGTTCTCTTTCGAGGCCACAGCCTCCGACAGCTCTCTTTAAAAAAGCCGGTTTCACAACGCAAGCAATGCAGCTGTGCAAGGCGGCGGTCCTAGAAAAAAGCGACCGCCTTAACGGCAAACTATTAAAAAACAGCAGTGGACAGCTTCAGGCTCGCAGCTCGCCTGCAAAATGGGGTACCGATGCCGCGAGCTCAAACAACAATCAGAAGTCAACACCATTGATTTCCACGCATTAATTTTTTATTCGTACCAAACTGAAGCAAAGAGTTGCTTTTAATAGCTGCAATGGAGACCCCCGCCAACCTCCAAATCAACCTTCTATGTTGAAAATGGAGGTTGACCCACCTACTCATGTAACAACCTCTTTATTTTTACATTTTGAAAATACCTTCAAAATTTTTATTATTTTTTCTTTGATTTAAAAATATTTTCAGATTATTTTTATATATTAATATCAAAAATAAATTTTAAAAAATAAAAAATATTAATTCAACATATATTTTTTAAATAATTAAAAAAAATTTATTATAACACCACCAAATAAATAAGACTCTAAACCTTCACTATATATACTACAAAAATAATTTAAAAAACAACTATTAATATCAAGAAATTGTTTTTTAAACCTGTCAAAATAATATAAAAATATATATAAAAAAAATAAAATCACAGTTGAAAAAAAAAACCACCCCTGAATCTCTAGAGTTGGTAAAGGCATTATAGCATAAACCATCTCAACTCAAAACCACAAAAATATATCTCCAGGACCGCAACATATTGGCTGGTCATGGATATTATCATAATCCTACTACAACAACACAGATCCAGAGGACAAAAAACCAAGATAATTCAGATTAATAAACACAAAACCAAAACTAGGGCTACAATTCATAATTTGTAGAGATCTAAAGGCATCTAATCTTAACATAATTTGTGGAGAGATCACAGTGAACAGAAGGCCAGTTCTACACAATTAACAGCAACCCGGATACATCAAACAGTTATCAAAACTCACTACTCTTCACCTTTAGACTTCTTCTTCCTTTTCTTTTTCATGTCACTGGCATCTTGCAGATCCTCTCCATCTTGATCCTTACTCTTCTTCTTTTTCTTCTTTGTGGAAATACCATCCTCCTCAGCTTCAACCCCGTTAGTACCATTTGAGTTCTTAACAGCCTGCTCCAGCTCCAATTTTCTCTTCTCCTTCTTCTTCTTCTTCTCCGATTTAGCATCCTCTGAAGCACCTCCATTTACTGTTGGTTTGTCTTCAGCCATAAGCTCACAATTCTCTGCAGCATCAGATTTTGATTTCTTTTTCTTGCTTTTCTTTGCGGAAGGAACAGTAGTTGCTTCCTCAGTTTCCATATCAGTATCTTGAGAATCCAACAATTAAAGACACAAAGTAAATAATCAATATCAAGAGCTGAAAACTGTGAAAGCACAAATGTCAACGAATTAAACAGGTCATTTTTAAAGAACAATCATGAAATGGATGTGGCAAGTAAAACTTACAGCCAGGAACACACAAAGATCGCTTATCAAATCATGTTTGCATGTTAACAATGCAACTGAAGATGCTATGGAAACACATCCAACAGAAAACCAAATATTTTGAAGGTGTATATATATATAAACAGCATCATTTTCACTCAGGTACACACCTTTATATATATATAAACAGCATCATTTTCACTCAGGTACACACCTTTATTTTCATTACTTTCAATTGCAGCTTTCATCACATCAATGTTTTTACGAGGTGCAACACCCTTATCATAGAAATCCAATCTCTCCTCGACTTGTTCTCTTAGTTTCTCCCCAAAAATGGTTGTCCCGTTCTCTGCAACACAAGATGCAAAAATAAGCTAATTCTAGAGTTGAAATAGTCACCCAATTTATGAAAATTTTTTAAATTTACCAGAAAAACAATCAATGCGAGATGCAATAGAACACTTGTTTGCAAGATAGCGAGCCATGCGTCCCTTGTTGCGAGCAGATGCGCGACCAATAAAAGATGAATGGAAAATCAAACCATATTTTGGTGTGTTTCCACGAGTTTTAAGTGCCCTAAGAACAAACCATAATAAAGGTGAATATTCGGAACTCAAAATCTACATGGAAGAATCTTTTAGGTGAAAAAAATTAACAGAACAGGTAAGAGTAAACAAGTTCCAAAGGGAGCAAAACTCTAAATACTATTTGGAGTTTAGTGAAGCAATAGAAAAGGAGAAGTGTTGTTCATAATTATATGATGCAGTTATGCCATATTCAGAGAATGCTAGCAATGGAAAAACACCTGAAGAGTGCCTTCTCAGCACCAAGGATCTGAAGGGTGGAAGAAGGGCACTTGGCCAGATTTGTGAGACTGCCAGCATGAGAAATCAAACGAGCCCCAACCATTTCACCAATCAAGGAAGCCAAATTGGGAGCAATATCATTCATTTTTGTAATTAGATATTCATGGAGCTTCTTCCTGTACTCAGAGAGGTCCATTACCCTTTGAGCAAATTGCTGGACATTAATCAAGTCAATGGGGGACAAGTCTTGCCCTGCAAAAAGGAAAGACAAAGGTGAGTCGAATATGAGACAGAATTAAAAATTGGCTCACATGTAATATAAAAATAAGAATTCTACCCATTGATGCTTTGGCAGCTTCTACAACCTCCTTTGCTTTATCTTCATCTCCAAGTAAGTCAGTTAGTTCTGGGAGTTTGTCTTCAGACAACTTGGACTTGTCATCAATGAACTTTGCAAGTTTGGCATAGAGATAGTTGTCATTGACAATCTTCGCTAATTCAGGGAAATGCCAAGAATACCATTCTCTGTAGGAAGTTAAGTGTTTGAGGAGATACAGCTAGATTGATACAAATTCCAAAAAATGCAGACAGTATATTGGTATGAAAATCAATCACAAACCTGACTCTCATTGCAAATGAATTGACATCCTTATCAAGAGTATCAAGAAGGAAAATTGCTTGAATAACCATATTGTCAACTCGGTTTACATTGAACTTCACTTTTGCTCTGCTGTAACTGTGTCCCAGACCAAGTTGGGCTTTCTCCAAGTCACCAGGCTGTATAAAGGGATTAGGGAGGAAAAGAATAAAATTGTGAGAAACATATCTCATGAAAGCAAACAACAGGAAAGCTTTTAAAAAAGAAATGCAAACCT
Organism: Populus pruinosa; assembly: GCA_026413675.1. Lineage (NCBI taxonomy): Eukaryota > Viridiplantae > Streptophyta > Magnoliopsida > Malpighiales > Salicaceae > Populus > Populus pruinosa. The sequence goes on from CM048606.1 coordinate 15,882,107, forward strand.
TCAAGTCCTTGATGAACCTTTCAAAATGTAATCTTACACCGCGAAGAAGCTCATGAACAAAGTCATTACTTTGGCAAGGAATTTTTGTCACCTCAAAGATATGTGACCCGATCTTTGGCTCAGCAACTCCCAAACTAAACTTTGCCTTCTTTCCCTCCTTGACTTTTGGGAGATTAAGCTCCAAGAAGTTTCTCAATTCATCAGTCATGATACCTGCAAACAAACACCAATAACAAACCAGACATGAACTAACAGCGAAAATTTAAATATGGAACCAAAGTGAGCCAATTACATCTCTAATATCTGTCATTTAATATCTCGGATAACACAAAACAAGCAATTCATCCAGTGAAACCGCAGCAAATTTAATTACTCTTACTTTTATCAGTGTCGGAAAATTATCAATTAAGACATTTTCTACACGTGAATTGCTTTCTTTCTTTAGACACAGTTCCCCCCCACAACCAACCAATAAAGACAGGACCTCTCAAGAACTAAAAACACCCTGTTTAAAAAAAAAAACCAAAGCAAGCACAACTATCAGAACAACGACGCTGACTCCTCAGTTCATAAAGCGTTAACTGACCACTAGAACAACCGAAAAAAAGCATCCACAAAGATTAATTAAGTTCATTCACCATCAGAAACATATATGAACAAGCTCATTACTACTTGAAGAAAAAAAAACAACGACATGTTCTTCTTGTTTTCGAATTGCTTCAAATAAAACAGCCTACAAAAACCAACCACTTCCAAGAAATCAATTAACATAGACATATATAAACAAACGGGCCTAAAAAAAGCTATACCTTCAGAAACAGAGTTAATCTGGTTGAGAGCATCAAGAGCAGACTCGAACGGGTGAAAAGCAGTGAGCTGCACTACCTTACCAAACCGGTTAAGATCCGAAACAGAGTTCCTGACAGCCTCGGTGTTTTGTCCAATTTCATCGATACCACTAGCTTGGAAAAGACTGTATCCTGATGAAGTCTCGTATAGCAAATACAGAGCCATTGTTGAGGAAATGAGATGTTTTGCGGCCGCGATGGTGTGGTGGCAGCGGTGGCTGTGTTGTTAGGGTAGGGTAGGGTTTAATGTGTTTTAGGGTTTATGGTGAGGCATAGCTTAGTGGGATATGAAGAGTTAAAGAGGGACAGGGGCTTTGACGGATTTTTGCTTGGTGTTTTTATATAGGTGAATTAGGGTTGATGGTGGCCATGGGTCGGGCCTCGTCTAAATTGGTGGTGTGGATTCGTTGCCTGGGTTATTCGGGTTCGGGTTTAGAATATACCATTTGTTATAAAAGCGTGTTTTTCACAAGAAAATTATTCAACTATTTTTATGAGCTTTTTATGATTTGATTTAATAGTTAATAGTTAAAAAAATACAAAACACAAATATATATATATATATATATAAGAAATTTAAAAATATGATCTTTAATAATTTCTTATAAACACAGTTTGAAATTGAAACAGAATTTCTTATATTATAAAATTTTATGTTTTTTTAAGCAAAAACAAAATTTAGAAAAAAGAGAGTTTTATTTTTTCTTATAGTGCATGTAAATAATCATTTCAATTAAAAAATTTATTTTTCATTTTAAAGTAAATTTAATTTGAATTTATGATATAAATTTATGTAATAGGATATAAATTAAGAACATGATAGATTATACCATGGGATTATTTTTATTTTATTTTATTTTAATTACTTATATTTAGTAATATCTATAAATGAGAACTCTTGAACAATCTCTTCAAAAAAAAAAAAACTGGATAAAACGTTGGAACTTTGTTAAATGAAGATAGTAATATCTATAGTGATATTTATATTTTAATATTATAAAAATTAAACTATATTCATCTACCAGAATTTATATTATATTAAAATATTTGTACGAGTGTTTTGTTCATAAAAAAATTAATATATAACACGGATAAATATAAATTTTATTTATGATTCTAGTTTTCAATCTTTTTATTTTAATGAATCTTTTTATTATATATGATGGTAATTATGTTACCATTTGATCATGCAAGGGGACCCTTTTTAATATTAGTAGAGCTTGTAAAGGGGCATGAATTCTTTTATCTAAAAGACCAAAGATAACATGAGACAATAACCAACTATCCTCTACAAGAAAATAACTAAGTTTTAATTTAACATTGTAATAAATTATAATATAATTTATTAATTTTTATTTCACATGGATGAATATAAATTAGAAATATAAGCATGGATAGATTTTTTATGGATAATTTTGTTTAAATGATTCTTTTAGATTCTGGGAACAATTTAAAAGTAAAATATGAAAATTCATAATCTATTTATATTTTTATTATTTATACTTAACAGCATCAATAATAATTTAGAGTTTAAAAAAATCCAACGAATAAAACTTGATAAGAATTTGGATCTTGTATGCTAATATTTATATTTTAATACTATAGGATTAGTTTTTTATGCTACAAACACTATTATATTACAATATTTGTTGTTTTTTTATGTCTAAAGGAGTTCCTTGTTCAAATAAAATATACATACAGCACGTATAATTACTCATGTGATGTGATTTCAATGTAATTATTTGCATTATAGTATCATATTAATGGCAATACAAGTATTTCGCATCTTAATTGTATAGTAAATTTATATCATTACCCTTAAAGAAATAGATCTCTAGCTTCTACCATGGATTTATTTTGTATTTTCATAGAAAAAATACTCAATTAAAAATAAACTATCTATCCCTAGAATTAAAAAAAAAAAAAAAACTAATTGATGATGGGGCCTTTTTGTAATTTTAATTTTTGTTGTACAGTAAAAAGATTTCGATGCCCTTGGTATCAAATAATTTAACCCTTAGGTTAAAGGATATTTATGATATTTTGTTGCTGGTTTTTTGTAATTTAATAGCTGGGATGGGGTCAATTGAATATCTTGATAAATAAAAAGAATTGAAAAAAATATGTTGTTGTGTGTTGTGTACGCGTTAGTCTTTCCACTGTTTTAGGACGGCGCAAATGGCTAATTCAAGAGATCAAATCTTTCACTTCGAGGTTGCTCCCGATGCATTTTTGCGTGTTCTATTTGAAAAAACAATGCTTGTATACATAAGTTCGCTATTTTGTTGGTGCTTTTCCTCGATCTTAGCACTTGTCCTGAACTTCTCTTTATTTTGTATTCCGTCTGCATTCTTTTGTTTTTGGTTGCTTCATTTTAATAAAAAATTATGAAAATTGAAATTTTATTTAAATTTCATTTTCATTTAAGTTTTTATTTTTGTTAAATTTAATCTATATTATTTTAATTTTTATTTATATAATTTAAAATGTTTTTTATTTGATTTTTTTTATTTCACCCTCTATTATTTTTTTCCTAGTAAATTTCATTTTTATTTTTTTATAGTTTTTTTTCCTTGTAATTTTTTTTTAATTTTTTTCACTCAATTTAATCATTCAATTTTTAATTTGTTTGGATTTTAGTTTTTTAATTAAACTTATATTTAAAATTTCATGAGTTTGCAAGTTCTTAAAATTATCCTGGTTTTAGAAGTTCGCTTGGGATTTATTTATTTTATTTTATATTTTTTGAAGCAAATGTTTTTTTTATTTTTTGGTATTTACTTAATTGGAGATTTGACTATATTTTCTCCAACCTTTTCCTTTATTTTATCCTTTTTTTAATTTGATTGGGTTTTTTCATATATTTTATTTATTTATTTATTATTATTTTGAGTTAAATAGAATTAATTAATTAATTATAAACAAATAATTACTCTTTTTTTTTGGCGTTGCTTTAACAATCTATATGGTTTCTTTTAATATCATCATGCACTAATTTGCAATAGAGTTTAAACTATTTCAATGAGGTTTTCTGGTGGTGGGCAATGTTAACATTGCAATGACAATAAATCTCTAATTTTTTTTTTTAGTATGATATTAATACTTTATTTATTTTTATTTATTATTACTAAATATTTTTTATACAGCTAGTCTTCTATCATGGTCTATGATGTAAAACTAATTGATACATTACCTAGATTGTATTGGATTTATTTAAGTTAATGACTCAAATATTAAAATTTTATTTTTTGGATTCATTTAAGTTAATGACTCAAATATTAAATTTTTTGTTTTTGCTTTTTTACAAGTACTGACATTGCCTAAACATCTATGTTATGTGTCTCTCTGTGTGTGTAGTGCTCTTGACAAAAAAGTTTAACATCTCTTATTTCATTTTTATTGAATTTCAAATTTATTTTGCAAAAAAAAAAACCCAGTCCAGAGTTATGTTAAACTTAAACAACATATTAGAAGGGCGCACCCGATCAAACGAAAGAAAACACAACAAAAATAAAAGGAAAACCTTCATTGATATTTTATTTTGTTGGGAAAATTCGGAATAACCGGACACCAATTTACCCGAATCAATTCAGCGGAATACAATTACAATTCACAAGTCCCAATTCTTTCCCTCTTTGTGCAATAAAACAGAATCAAACAATGATGAAAAATAATGCAAATAATCACAAAATCAACACCAAGATTTTTAACGTGGAAAACCCGATGCGGGAAAAACCACGGGACCGTAGTCCACCTAAAAGCTTCCACTATCAACAAATAATGGGTTCACAATCATTCTTCCTCAGATTCAACTAAGGGATACAACATATATATCATCAAGAACAACTTATTCTTGGATTACAACAAGATTAAAGGAGAATTATTTGAGAAAAACTCACAAAACTGACAGCCCCGTTTTCTGTCAAAACGACCAGCTTCCACACCACCAATCTTCGATCCAACCGTTCAGAATGAAGATCAACGTGTCTAGAAGCTGCTGTCAAAATCTCAGCCCGATCCAACGGTGAACGAGCTGAAAATCGAAGAAAGAATGAAGGCTGCTCTGCTGCCTTTTCTTCTCCTTTTCTCTCTTGATTTTCTTCTCCTCTCTTCTCTTTTCAAATCTTTTATGTTACAGTACCCGAACCACTTAATTTTAAAGTGGTCAGCTGCCTCTCTTCTCAATAAATGTGGTGGTCCCACTATCACATGGTGTGGGACCATACACAACAAATCTCCCCCTCACACATCATGTGAGGAATTCGCCATACCGGCGATCAATATGTAAAATTCAATTTAGGAGGCTCTAACAAGCCTACTTCCTTTCTGCAAAACTCAAACTTCTCTCTCGGTAGAGGTTTGGTCATCATGTCAGACACGTTGTCATCAGTATGGATCTTCTTAACAATAAATGACTTCATCTCCATAGCATCTCGAATCCATTGATATCTAACCTCAATGTGCTTTGATCGAGAGTGAAAAGTAGGATGCTTACTGAGATGGATTGCACTTTGATTGTCACAGTGCAACACAAAGTTCTCTTGAACTAAGCCAAGTTCATGCAAGAACTTCTTCATCCATAACAACTCTTTGCCCCCTTCAGTAAGAGCAATATATTCGGCCTCTGTAGTGGATAATGCAACACATTTTTGCAACCTTGATTGCCATGAGATTGCTCCCCCTGCAAACTTCATCAAGTATCCTGATGTGAACTTTCTAGAATCAATATCACCAGCCATATCTGCATCTGTGTATCCATCCAACACAGGTTTATCATTACCAAAACATAAACTGAAACTAGAAGTACCTTTGAGATACCTGAGTATCCATTTCACTGCTGACCAGTGTTCTTTACCAGGATTGGAGAGGAACCGACTAACCACACCAACTGTATGAGCTATATCCGGCCTTGTGCAAACCATGACATACATCAAGCTACCAACTGCGGATGCATAAGGAACCTTTTTCATCTCATCTTTTTCTTCATCACTTGAAGGACACTGCTTAGAACTTAGTTTAAAGTGGCTTGCAAGTGGAGAACAAACAGGTTTATAGTTGCTCATGTTGAATCTCTCAAGTACCTTTTGAACATATCTCTCCTGAGATAGCCAAAGTTTTCCCTTCTTCCTGTCACGTGTGATCTTCATACCAAGAATCTGTTTTGCTGGTCCCAAGTCTTTCATTGCAAAAGACTTGCTCAACTCTTCCTTCAACATCTGAATCTTCTTAGCATCATGGCCAACAATCAACATATCATCCACATACAACAAGAGAATAATAAAGTTTCCATCTGGAAACCTTTTCATAAATACACAATGATCAGAAGTGGTCCTGTCATAACCATGATCCATCATAAAAGAATCAAACTTCTTATACCATTGTCTTGGAGCTTGCTTTAACCCATATAAGCTCTTTTTCAACTTACAAACTAGCTGCTCTTTACCTTTTGCTTCAAACCCTTCAGGCTGCTCCATGTAGATCTCCTCATCCAAATCACCATGAAGAAAGGCAGTTTTCACATCAAGTTGTTCTACTTCAAGATTCAAACTAGCAGCTAAGCCAAGCACAACTTGGATTGAAGACATCTTGACCACTGGTGAAAAGATTTCTTCAAAATCAATACCCTTCTTATGACCAAAGCCTTTCACAACCAATCTTGCCTTGTACCTTGGCTGTGAGCAATGTTCATCAATTTTCAACCTGAACACCCATTTGTTCTTGAGTGCTCTCTTACCTTTAGGAAGCTTCACTAACTCAAAGGTATGGTTTTCATGCAAGGATTTCATCTCTTCTTGCATTGCTTTCAACCACTCACTTTTCTTCTCATGTGACATAGCTTCATCAAAGCATTCTGGCTCTCCCCCATCAGTGACCAACACATACTCATGAGGAGAATATCTGGTGGAAGGTTGGCGAGGTCTAGCTGACCTTCTCAATTGTGGCTCATCTGAAACTTCTTGCATAACCTGTTCAGGAATAACATCAACATCATCATTAGTTGCTTCAGGATCACCAACTAATGGCTCAATAAGAGAACCACCACCATCATCATTTTGCAAGTCTCCCCCATGATTAGCAGGCATTAAAGGTAACTGTGGAGTAGGTCTTGGATTTGAATTAGTTGGAATAAAAACAGTAGACTCTGTTTTCTTCTTTTGTTCAAAGTCTTCAATGATTTGATCTTCAAAGAAGATAACATCTCTACTTCTCATAATTTTCTTCTCCTTTGGATCCCATAACCGATAGCCAAACTCATCATCTTCAGAGCCCAAGAAAATGCACTACTTTGTCTTGCTGTCAAGCTTAGACCTTTCATCTTTAGGAACATGTACAAATGCCCTGCATCCAAACACTCTTAAGTGTGCATAAGAGACATCTTTTCCTTTCCAAACTCTATTTGGAACATCAAATTCAAGAGGAACTGATGGAGAAAGGTTGATCATCGCAACTGCAGTCTTCATTGCCTCACCCCAAAAAGACTTAGGCAGCTTTGCATGAGAGAGCATACATCTAATTCTTTCAACAATGGTTCTGTTCATTCTATCAGCCACTCCATTCTGCTGTGGAGTCTTAGGAACTGTCTTCTCCAACTTGATACCATGTTCCCTACAGTACTTCTCAAAAGGACCCCTGTATTCACCACCATTGTCAGCTCGAACACATTTGAGCTTTCTACCAGTTTCTCTTTCAACTCTGGCATGGAAATCCTTAAAGACATCAAGCACCTGATCTTTGGATTTCAAACAAGTGGCCCAAAATTTCCTGGAGTGATCATCAATAAAACTAACAAAGTACAATGCACCTCCAAGAGACTTGTCAATCATAGAGCAAACATCAGTATGAACTAAATCAAGAACATGTGATCTTCTATGTGAAGGTGATCTTTGAAATGCAACTCTGTGTTGTTTGCCAACTAAACAATGAGTACATGTGTTCAAGTTCATACCTTTTAATGGAAGGTAGTTCTTCTTGGCAAGGATGCCAAGGCCTTTCTCACTTAAATGTCCAAGCCGCTTATGCCACAGATCAGTAGAGCAATCTTCAATTGCATTCACCTCCCCCTTGATCACCTTGGCTTGTGACATGTAGAGACCCATTTTCTTCCCTTTAGCAACAATCAGGGAATTTCTGGAGAGCTTCCATTTACCATCTCCAAAGTAATTGTGATAGCCTTCTTCATCAAGAGTACCTGTAGAGATCAAGTGTAGGCGCATATCAGGCACATGCCTAACATCTTTGAGTAGCAACTTGCACCCAGTATTGGTTTCCAACCAAATGTCTCCAATGCCCACAACACTAGCCATCCCTTGATTTCCCATCCTAACTTGACCAAAGTCACCAGCAGTGTAGGATGTGTAAAAATCACGTCGGGGTGTAACATGGTAAGAAGCTGCTGAATCTGCAACCCAGGTGGTATCCTGACATGCAAGATTAACACAACCATCATCACAAATAATGGCAATATCACCATCATATACAACTGCAGCTGTACCATTCTCTTCATTCTTGTCTTCATCTTTACCCTTTTTATCTCTTTTATACTTTCTGCAATCCTTTTGCATATGCCTAGGCTTGTCATAATAATAGCACTTAAAACCCTTTCTTAACTGAGATCTTCCTCTTGGCTTCCATTTGCCTTTTCTATTGCTGGATTCTCTATCTTGCTTGCTGTGAGAGAACCTGCTTGGACTTCTCCCTCGACTTTCTGTAACAAGTGCATGAGACTCAGAAGTGCTTGTGCCTTTCCTCCTCTTCTCTTCATTGAGGATACAATCCTTCATTGTTTTCAAAGTGATCTTCCCATTCGGAGTAGAATTGCTAAGTGACACCACCAAAGTCTCCCAACTATCCGGCAATGAACTCAGTAGGATTAGTGCTTGCATTTCATCAGCTAACTCCAGATTCATCAATGACAACTGATTCAAGAACCCTTGGAATACATTTATATGCACTGAAGCATCTTCACCATCTCTATACTTCAAATTCACAAGGTCTCTAATTACAAAAACCTTGTTTTGTGCACTCTCCTTAGCAAATGTTTCTTCCAACATCTTCCAAACTGTATAGCAGTCATGTTCTTGAGAAATATGATTAATGGACTTAGAAGATACCCATTTTCTAACATTAGCAGTAGCCTTTCTATTTAGTCCATTCCATTTTGCATCATCCATATCATCAGGCTTTATTCCTTTACATTCAATCGGTAAAGCCAAATCATTGCAATATAAGTGATCCTCCATCATTGTTTTCCATAAAAAATAATTTGAGGAAGTAAGCTTTATCATGCCCGAATCTTCCTTTTCCATTTTAACTGCATAAGAAATTCAATCTACACAACCAGTGCTCTGATACCACTTTGTTGGGAAAATTCGAAACAACCGGACACCAATTTACCCGGATCAATTCAGCGGAATACAATTACAATTCACAAGTCCCAATTCTTTCCCTCTTTGTGCAGTAAAACAGAATTAAACAATGATGAAAAATAATGCAAATAATCACAAAATCAACACCAAGATTTTTAACGTGGAAAACTCGATGCGGGAAAAACCATGGGACCGTAGTCCACCTAAAAGCTTCCACTATCAACAAATAATGGGTTCACAATCATTCTTCCTCAGATTCAACTAATGGATACAACATATATATCATCAAGAACAACTTATTCTTGGATTACAACAAGATTAAAGGAGAATTATTTGAGAAAAACTCACAAAACTGACAGCCCCGTTTTCTGTCAAAGCGGCCAGCTTCTACACCACCAATCTTCGATCCAACCGTTTAGAATGAAGATCAACGTGTCTAGAAGCTGCTGTCAAAATCTCAGCCTGATCCAACGGTGAACGAGCTGAAAATCGAAGAAAGAATGAAGGCTGCTCTGCTGCCTTTTCTTCTCTTTTTCTCTCTTGATTTTCTTCTCCTCTCTTCTCTTTTCAAATCTTTTGTGCTACAGTACCCGAACCACTTAATTTTAAAGTGGTCAGCTGGCTCTCTTCTCAATAAATGTGGTGGTCTCACTATCACATGGTGTGGGACCATACACAACATATTTATCAACACATCGACTAGTTGAAAGAGGTCGAGAATACCTCTCAAGGTTATGTGGTGAACATAGGATCGATGCCAGGGTAGAGCATTATTTTTCATGATGGCCAAGCTGGTTTCTTAAGTAAAAATGTCATTGACCTAGATGCCTTTAAAGCCAAACAAAGGGATATGGCAGATATTGCTAAGTTCTTGTAGATGGAGACTTGAAGTTAGGAGGAGAAGTAGGGGATTTCCTTGTGAGATTAGACAGTGTAATCCCGTGAACTATGTGACGTGTCCAATGTCTGCTATTAGAATGATGTGAGAGAATAAGGGATTTAGCGAGGAAAAAGAGGTTAATGAAAGAGGCAGGACATAGTCTGGTAGAGATTGACAAGGCACTATTTGCGAGGAGGTAGATTTGTGCAAATTAAACATTGACTTAGCTTTGGTTGACGACGTTAGTCTAGACCAAACCACTTTTTATCCATGTTTATTGTCAAATACTTGTTCTGAAGGCTCCCCCTGCAAGTTAAATTTAGCTGTCCAAATATTAGTTTATTCTGGGATTGATGCTTGCTGGAAGTTACACAATGTGTGTTTGGGAAAGAAAGGAAAGCTAATTGCAGGGAAACAAACTTGTTTGTTTTAACTTAGGACTCTTATGAAAAATAAAATTATCTTCTCTTTAGGTAGATGTGGCTGCTACCAGTGGCAGCCCCTTTATGGAATGGTTGGAAATTTTGTAGTAGAAGCTTAACAATGCAGAAGACAAGGCTCACCTTCTTTGTATTGCTGCTGTTTTGATTTGGCGACTGTAGAAGCATTTTAATAGCGTTGTCTTTAATGGTATTTTTCCAAATCCTCAATTTACTGCCAATCTGGAATGAATTCATATCTTGGAATATGAGCTTGCTATGATGGAAAATTCACTTAGCACTGGCTGTTTGTCCCAACACAGCATATTTTAGTTATCAGGATTTTAATTGGATGCCTCCAGCTCATGGGATCAAGGAAGCTTTGAGTTGGGCCAAGGAGCAAGGGTTAGCTTAATTTGTGCTAGAACAGATTGTTCGGTGCTGATGCAGACATTTTCAATGGAGGACCTCTACTTTTGGATACGAAGGTTATTCTGCATGATGATTTACAGCTTCACGGGAAGTTCAAGTAGTTTTGTTTTGATATATTCGTAGAACTTGTAATAAGTTTGCTCATTTCTTGCCGGGGAAGCTAGCATGTGCACTTGATGACATTTCGGTTTCTCGTCGTATTAATGAAGTTCTGTCGGAGGATATAATTGTGCTCTTGTATCTGATAACAGGTTTCTTTCTCTCTCTCTCTTTTTTTTTCAATGAATCCATTAGTTGTACTGGCAGAAAAGAGAAAAGGATAATAAGGAAAGCTTCTCTCAAGAACTTATTTTTAGTTGAAACAAAATGGAAAACTTGAGGGCTCTGTTGGTCTTCTAGATTTAATTTGGGCTACTTTATATGCCCGTTTCCTTTTTTTTGTAAATAACAAATATTTTTTTTCTTGTGGCAGTGGTTGGCTATCACGGTGCAAGATCTTCTACTATACATTATTTAGTCGGGTGTATGGGTTTGCAGGTTCTTGTGCGCATCTTGCAATGTTGAACTCTTCGTGGACTCAATCTCACATTGAAAATCTTTGGAAGATTCCAAACCGTATTAAGCGAGTATATCCTCCTTGTGGTACATCGGGGCTTCAGGTTTGTTATATTATGTCATTGCTCTTCTCATGCCAATATCTTCATCGCTTGGGGTTCTAGAAAGTTGAAGTCCAAACAGGTGCTTCCTTTGGAAAGACCTGCAGAAACTCCGACATTTATATCCGTGGCTCAGTTTCGTCCTGAGAAGGTGGGCATACTTACATAAACCTAGTGAGCACAAGGTACTGCAGTTTTAGTGGCTTGTTCCGGGGGCCTTTGTGGGCTTACATTCGTCTTTACAGCTTGTGTTTCATGCCTCAGGCACACCCACTTTAACTCGAGGCCTTTTCAATTGCCATTAAGAGGTTAGATGCAGACATGCCGAGACCTGTGCTCCAGTTTGTTGGTAGTTGCCGAAACCAATTTGATGAGGACAGGCTGCAGAAATTGCAGGACAAAGCAGTTGAATTGAAGATAGATGGGGACTTACAATCCTACAAGAATGTGATGTAAGGTTGGTGCAAGCACTTTATAAAATTGCTCTTTTCTTATTGATAGTTGAAGAGCCTAATATAAGCGTGTGCTCATGCGTGTGTATGTATATGTTGGCAAGCCCGCGCGCGCTTCATTCTACTGTTCTGTGTGTATAAATTGTATTCTTATACATTTATTCTTAAAAATACACCAGAAGGATGTGATGTGGAGCATATGCTCCATACCCGGAAGAAGATGATTAATCATACTCTGTTCTGGTTCAGCTTGTTGATCAATTTGATATTTATTCTAGTGTTTCACTAGTAAAAAAAAAAAGCCTTTCATTAGGTTTTCTTTGCTTTTGTATGATTCATGAGTTGATTCTTACCGTGCCAGAGTATTCCTGCATCACTATAACTAACTTGTTACGAGATTTCATTTGGCTGAGGAATTGCGAGTTGTGCCTCACTGCTGAATTTATTATTTAACCAATTGTTTTGATGTAGAATATGATGCCTGGTCTAGAAAATTTGATGAGAGGTCTGTGGAGGCGATGGGATTATCTAAAAAAGAGGATAGTGTGCTAATTGATACAATGAATCATTAAGTTCAAGAGTTTCTGTTGTGGCTAATGATTTGTAGTTGATTACCCCACCTTAAATTTCAAGTTGGTTTCAGTTTTATTGCCATCTTCTTTATCTGGAGTTCTTTAGGCTCAGTTAGCTTTAACCTAATAAAGGTATTTTCCTCTTCTTTCTTCTTCAGTGTTTCTTGTGTACATCCTCTGTCTTTGGGTTTGGAGCATATTTTCTCATGAATTCATATAAACTGGGAAAGTCTTTCATGGCGTTTTGCTTTTACCTGGAGAAATAGAAAGGGAAGAAAACCCTAGTGTTCTGATCCATGTCTGAACTTTTAACCTTGGCCAATTGACAGGGACTTGGTGAACCTTTTGGGAGGTTCTGTGGCAGGAATGCATTCTATGGTAGATGAACACTTCGGCATTAGTGTTGTGGAGTATATGGCTGCAGGCGCCATACCAATTGGTGAGCATTTCTATTGATTTATTTTTCATTTAAAGGATGATACTTCTCTTTTCTGTTGTCTTGAGAATGCTCTGGATGAAATTACATTGATGTTCTAACTTTCCTCTCTTCAGTTCATAATTCTGCTGGGCCAAAAATGGAGAAGACGGGCAGCAAACGGGGTTTCTTGCCCAGAATGTAGAAGAGTATGCAGATGTCATCCTCAAAGTTTTAAGGATGCCAGAAACTGAGACTCAAGATGGCTGCAGCTGCAAGGAAACGTGCAGGTCGGAAAAGATTCCAAAGCTGCAATTCGACCTAATAAACCATGTTTCCAGATGATGGATTAGCACAGTTAATAGCTATAGAAAATTTCTAACTATAGAACAGAGGAGCATAGCTAATAGTGGTAAATGAACTCTAATTGACAGCCACAGCCATTTCAAGTTAACAATGGCATGTTGCACCAACGATGAAAAAATTTTGAATTGAAAATTTTCTAGCATGTGGCATGCTCGCTGGATGAATGGCATCTTCTGAAGGAACGTGTATTCCTTAGCCTGATTTTTGTCAGTTTGTCAAGACACAAGATTTTTCAGGTGTGTTGTTTTAAGATTGAACTTCAAACTAAATCTTCAGAGCTGTTCATTGTTCTATCAGGATTGCCTGGCATGCATTTCATTTTTTGTGCTCTTGTTTCAACTAGCTTATGATTTTGAGCTACAATTCTGAAGTGTTTTTATATCATCACTTTACTTTGTTTTTCATGGATAATTTCTCAGCTCTCTTTAGTGCTTCTGGCAACAGTTCTTATATCTTACAAGAAAATGCAACTTAACATGGCTCGGGTTCTGTAATTGGTGCCATTCATGTTTCTTGCTGACAACATTGCTGCTCTCTACAGAATATGTGATCGGTCTTCTTCTTCTTCTTTGATGAATGAACATCCGGTATCTTCGTATTCTCTCAGAGTAGATTATATATTTCTTGTTCTTCATTTTTGCTTACTCCTTATGTTTGGCAACAAATTCCTCAGTCTTTTACATCTGTTTTCTACCAGGAAGATTGGTAGATATCCAAGATTTGCTGCTGGTCTGGCTGCAGGAATACTCATGTTGCCTAAACACGTTGATTATTCACTAATCAGTTGAAAACATCAAATCACCTTTTGAATTTGTTACTGTTGATTCCCTGCTCTGCTTCATGCATGTAGGGCTGCGGCTTCTGTATTTGAGGGACCTCATGATCCAAATCAGATTCAATTTTATAGCTTGCTCTTCACTCTTTGGGCATGATTCTTGTCCTCTCGTCTTGCGTTGCTCTTCCCATCATGGACATAACTTGCCTCTGCCATGAGATTTCTCTTTAAGCGATTTTCTGTTTATACCATTGTTTTTAAGAATATTAGGGTTTTTATATGATATTGTCTATTGTTTTATAAATAATTATGTATTAACTTAATATGTACAATTTTCAAAATAACTTGTTTATTAATATAATATTGAATGAGAATAAATTAACTATTTAAAAAAATATTGTATTTTTTTATATTTTTTCAGATTTATTATTTTTATATTTTTTTCATATGGATGCGTAAAAATAATTGATTTATGATTTTTAATTTTTTCAATCAAAACTTGCTTTTATAGTCGTAATAAGTTTTTACTTAAAAATATTTTTAAAATTATTAAATTAGATTTTTTTCAACAACTTTGTATTTTCCTTTTTAATTATCTTTTCATGATTGTTGTTGTTTTTTATCTAACGATCCATATTATTAATAAAAAACCATTTTTTATAAGAAAATAATGAAAAAATTACTTAAAAAAAAATTAAATTTTTTTATGATTTCATTTAGTGTTTTTCCTATAATATCTATTTTTATTATTATATAATTAAATAAAAATTAAATATTAAAAAATAAACTTATTAAACTTGATCAATCTCATAATTAAAGTTATAAGTTAGATAAATTTACTTAAAATATTATTTTTCAATACCTTAAAAAATATCATAAAATATTATTTTGATCTTTTTAAAAAATTAAATTATGTTTTGATCATGTTGATGTAACCGTAAGTGAAACTATTATATTTAATTAGTTATATTAAATTATTTTTTATATAATTTAATTTAAAATTTAAGATATTTAAAATCTAATTTTTCATACAAGTTTAATAATATTGCCAAAAAAAAATCTTACAGACAACTAAATACAATAGTCTATGACTGTTCAAGTCTATATACATATACATACATGTACATGTATATGTACATACATATTTCAACGCAAGATTTTGATTTTCTGTACTATTTTTTACATTGTGTAGTATTATACAAATATAAAATCATTGCCCCATCTAGTGTTAATCATGCAGAGGGGGTGACTGGTCCACCAGGTGACAAATTTTCAACGTATGATCTGATCGCTGGAATTATTTATTTATTTTGCTTATTTAATTTTGAAATAACAAACGCAAAGGCACGTGGTCTTCACTCATTACAATATCATCTTGTTGCAAGAGTCAGTGGCCTGAATTATTTGATGAAGACACACCATGATACCAATCAGTGAAAAACACGTAACGGTAGGCCCTTTCCCTTTCGCCTAAACAAACGGGCTTTCATCCTCGTCACCTTTTTTGTTTTCCTTTTTAGAACTCCGCATTTCACTAATGATGATTAATTATCGGTGATTAATGATTAAATCACCGTCTGTTTTTGCTTTTTTCGGTGCAAAGGTGATTTAAAAAAAACTTAATTTATTGAATTTTAAAAAATAAAAATAATATTATTTTAATACATCTAATAGTGTTGGAGATCATAATAAAGATTAAATTAAATTAATTATTCCTTGTAAGCTTTGAAGGTTAAAATGTATTTTTTTGAATTCAGCTTTTTAAAAATTACTGAAAAAGACTTAATTTCAATACAAACTAGTTTAAATATAACTTTTGACGTGGAAGAAAGAAAAATTCTTACACGTTTTCTTTTAATGATATATTTTAAAAACAAATAATATCTTTAAAAAAGATGAGAACTTATAAAATCCTATTAAAATGCGATCATTAATCTGGATGTTAAATCCAGTACTCTATGCATCTGAATTCTCATTTAGTACATATAAATGCTCCCCTGCCTTGTGAAGCTAATTAGGTAGCTCCTCCTCTGGTGCCGGTGGTCAAATAAGCCCTTAAGACCTGTTTATTCTTATTTTTTAAGTGTTTTTTAAGAAATTATTATTATTATTTTAAATTAATATTTTAATGTTATTTTAATGTGTTAACATTAAAAATAAAAATATTATTTTAATATATTTTTAAATAAAAAATATTTTAAAAAATAATTACTCTACAATTTATAACACCTTTTTAAAATTATAATGGTGGTTTGGATGAGGTGGGAGTAAGTTAGTATTTGATATTGTAGTTAGAAAATATTTTTAAAAAAATTTAATTTTTTATTTAAATTAATATATTTTTATATTATTTTAATATATTAATATATTAAAAATAATTTTTAAAAAATATATATATTTTTTCCGCTCACGCCCACTTCAATCATCTCCTCTCATGATTTTATACATGTGGGGCATTCTTGCCTTTTTAATCTTAATTTTAGTTTTCAAGCCATCTTTATGTGAAGATCGAATCTTTTCATAAAGTAATTAGTCATATCCAAATCATGTTGACCGATATGATGATGTGTTATTAATTATCTTTTCAGTATTTGCAATAATAAATCAATGCAAGGTTAGCTGCTTAATAGCATGTTTTGAAACTTGTTTTTTAAAATATTATTTTATTTAAAAATATATTAAAATAATATTTTTTAAAATTTATTTTCCATACCATTTAATATATCAAAATAAAAAAATTGAGACAAAAAAATTAATATTTTTTCAAAAATGTTTTTGCACCGTCTAAACACTATTATTTGCATATTGTTTTTCACTTTTTCAATCAAAAAAATATTTGGGTTATAATTTTTCAAAATTAGAAAAAAAAACTGCTTAATAAGAAGATAGGAATAATAAAATTGTGTGATAAAAGAAAAGTTAATGATAATAACCCAAATAATAATAAAAAAATACAAAATTAAATGAGATAAATTTTTAATTTTTAGAATTTGTATTTTATTAACCGGAAGAAAACATGTGCTTATTTAATCAGATTGGTAATAAAAAAAAGTTTTTTTTTTGTTGACAAATTGGTGAAAATAAAGGTCTAAATAAACAATAAATCTAGCCAAAGTCGGCTCTGAAATCACCATTGAAGCATTACTGCTATGTGTTATCAATGCATGTATGATGGAGAATTGAATAGGGAAATCATTCAAGGCTACTTGCTGCCATGGACATGGATAATACAAAGAAAATCTGTCTTTAATTTGAAGCAGACTTGGATTCTAGAATCTTTTAACTCACACTTAATCTTTTCATATCTGCAAAAAGACAGGTTTTTTTTTTTTTTTTTCCTTATCCTCAACCTTAAGCCTGCCAATCATAGGAAAGTTTCACTGAGAAGACGCTGACTCTACACCAGTGGAGCCATCCAGCTAGCCTGTCTCTCTTGTGGTAAGTAGCAATCACTAGTTCCAAGGACATGCAAGGTTGTTTCTTTAAGCCCACCTTGCCAACTTGTGTATATTGGCAATGAAAGAAACATTTTTTGCTCAAGATTCTGTCGGTGTTTATATATTTTGTTATAAAAACCAGATGTCTAAGTACAAGGACAGCTGAGACACTTGGATTGGCAAGTATAATAGAAAATTCCCTCACTAAGATGGTGTTTTTTTAATTTATTTTCAGCTGGTTTTTCTGCTAAAGCATTTTCACTGCTAGCTGTGTCCATTACTAGAGGAAGTGTTTCGACTTCCAACTGTGCCATTACAAAAATCCCTTCCCATTAATGTTAGAAAAAAGCTCACAATCTTCGAGGAAGACACCATGTGGAAGCAGTAACTGCATCTACTCCAGGTCCCCCCACCACACCAAATCCTAAGCTTCTCAACAAAAATGCAAAAAATTCACCGCACTATCGTTCACTAGTTGGTGTTTCATCGGGAAGGAAAAACTTTCATAGCAAACTTTTCCAATTGCCTGTGCAATAGCATTTTTAAGTCCTATATTGCTTCTTCTAAAGGGGTCAAGCAAGAATCTCTTTAACCTCTCTTTCTGCTTATCTCCAAAGATCAGTTTATTATTTGACTCTGTTTTCTTTGTTTCTGCGTAGTGGGTGGTTTTGAACCTGTTCCCAAGCTCAGCATTTACAGATTCCTTTTTATGGTTTTGAGGTAAATTCTTGAGTCATTGTAACCATGTCAAGTGTAGTTTTTAACAAAACCATAGAAAAATCCAACAGTACATGCTGAAGCTGTGCCAACTTATTTTGATCCTTCACAGGTTACTGTCTGCTTCAACTCTGTTTTAATTCACCAGCAAGTTCTCTTGGTAATCAGTATCTTTTATTTGTTTCTTTCAGATGCTTGAAAGCTCCATAAAGTGTGTGGAGTGATAAGAGAGTCCTTCCATGGGGCACTGTAGTTTGTTCCTTCTGTCATGTCTTCTGTGGAGTTTTCTCATTACTGGTACTCATCAATTACAATCCTCACAAACTCAAGTCCTTCTTCAGATAAGGAAGCATTTAGAGTATCCAAGTCAACTAGAAATTTGGAATAATCATGGAATGGATTTATGCTATTTATCTCCATCCACACAAGTTAATATGACATGCCAGAACAATGTTGTCACTGAGCTTAGAATTGTGGGAGACAAGCCAGCCAAGGTCAAAAACTTCGTGGGATTTGCAATTCCAAATCAAACTTTATCAGGGAGCTTCTCTATGGATTCTTTTGTGACCACTCTTTCAAGGCTAACCAGCTTGAGAGTTCTTAGTCTTGTGTCTTTAGGCATTTGGGGTCCCCTTCCAGACAAAATTCATAGGTTGTCTTCACTTGAATATTTGGATTTGAGTTCAAATAATCTCTTTGGTTCCATCCCCCCTAAGATTTCTACAATGGTGAAACTTCAAACTCTTAACCTGGATGACAATTTCTTCAATGGTACAGTCCCGAATTGGTTCGATTCATTGTCTAATCTGACAATTCTAAGCATAAGCAACAACCAGTTGAAAGGTACATTTCCATCTTCAATCCAGAGAGTAACCACACTTGTTGATCTTACTCTTTCTGGCAATGATTTATCGGGGAAGTTGCCGAATCTTGACAAGTTAAGTAAACTGAACGTGCTAGATTTGAGCGGAAACAGTTTAGATTCTGATCTACCTTCAATGCCTAAAGGGTTGGTCATGGCTTTCCTTAGCAAGAACTCCTTTTCTGGTGAGGTTCCAGGGAAATATAGCCAGCTGAGTCAGCTTCAGCAGTTCGACATGTCATTCAATAAACTAAGTGGAAAACTCCCTGCTTCCCTTCTCTCATTGCCCAACATCAGCTACTTGAATTTGGCATCAAATATGTTAAGTGGTTCACTTCCAGATCATCTAAACTGTGGCAGCAAGCTCCAGCTTGTTGATATATCTAATAACAGATTAACTGGTGGATTGCCTTATTGTTTGAGTACTGAATCAGGAAATAGAGTGGTAAAGTTAGGTGGAAATTGCTTATCTGTTGATTCACGTCATCAGCATGCAGAATCATCTTGTATAGATGTTCCGGTAAAAAGGAAACCATCTGGAGAGAAAAAAATAGTAGTATTAGTTGGTGTGATTGCTGGTATATTTGTCATTATAGTTTTCCTGGCTTTCGGTCTTCTCATGGTGTGCAAAAGATATTGCCCTCTAGGGATATCGGAGCAGCATTTGTTGCACAAAGCAGCACAAGAGAAATCAGTGACAGGATTCTCCTCTGAGATCCTCTCTAATGCAAGTAGGTCATCCTCTAAGAAAAACTCCGAGCAGACATTGCAGAAATTTGGCTTTAGTTTGCAGAATTTAGTCTAAAAAGCTCTTCTGAGTTTGTCGATTGAATTCTAAAATATATTGCTTAAAGTTGATAGTTTTCATTTTTACTTTGTCTTCAGGCTTTATTTCTGAGGCTGCAAATTTGGGTATACAAGGTCGCCCAGCTTGCCGATCATTCACAATAGAAGAGTTAAAGGAAGCAACAAACAACTTTAATAACTCTGCCATTGTGGGCGATGGTTTGCATGGAAAGGTATAGTGTCTACAACTTCCAAATTACTGAATTTTTAATGAATGTTTTCAGTAGAAGTCTCAATGGTGATTCCCCTAGATCTTATAAAGCTGTTGATCACTATTTTGTAACCTCAATGGTGTAGCATATCTTAGGCTTTAGCAGGATTAATCAAGGAGGTGTAGGTAAAATGAAGTAGAGAAATTAATAGTAACCTTTCATGCTCTGATTTTAGTCAATGTGCCCAGCTGAGTTCATTAGTCCCATGCAAGGCATGCTCTAAGTGAGAAGCTTTAACTTCTAATAATTCACACAGATTAAGCATTTTCTCATTCCACAGACCTCATTTCAGTCGCTAGTTGCTAGTTTCCAAGTACTGGTTTTGACACACATGCAGCTGCAGCTGCGGCTGCTTATACGCATGCTATTTGTGGTACTCGTGCTGTGAAATTAAAGTGAAAAACTCAAAAAGAAGATCTGCCCATACCCTATATAAATGTATACATCATGCATATTTAAGTGTATTTTCTTATGAAAACAATCGAGATCGTATCCGTTAATCACCAAAACTTTTATTAACACCATTCCTGATCATTTTTAACCATCCCTCTCCTTCGTTTTCCCAGCTTTACAGAGGAACATTAGAGAATGGAACCCAGGTTGCTATAAGGTGCATACCTTCATCAAAGAAATATTCGATGCGAAATCTTAAACTCAGGCTGGACTTGCTTGCAAAGCTTCGCCACCCGCATCTGGTTTGCCTTTTGGGACACTGCATTGATGGTGGGGAACAAGATTACACAGTGAACAAAGTCTTCCTTGTATACGAATATGTTTCTAACGGCAACTTCGGAGCTTATCTCTCTGGTAATTTTTGGACAAATTCTTAAAGAAATCTTCTTGTAAGTGATTGAAACTTGTAAGCGATTCTGAAGCATGATATCCATACACAGCATGCAAACATGGAAGAATCTTGACTTTCTTGGTGACCCCATTTTGACTTTTATAGCAAACCATCCTCTAAAGTCACACTTATTTATAACTTGCAAATCTTTTAGAGTCACTTAGAGCCGGTCTTTTCACAGTTATTTGTATGTTGTGGTCAGTATAGACTTGTAAATTCTAAGTGCGGCCCTATATGTGCAGAGGACATTCCTGGAAAGGTTCTAAATTGGTCAGAGAGACTGGCTGTGCTAATTAGTGTCGCAAAGGCTATTCATTTTTTGCATACTGGAGTTATTCCTGGTTTTTTTAACAATCGATTGAAGGCAAACAATATCCTGCTTGATGAGTATGGGATAGCAAAGTTGAGTGACTATGGACTTTCCATCGTCTCCGAAGCAGCTGGAAATTGTGGGGTAAGCTCCTTAATTATAAGATCAAATGGCCAGCCTTGCAATAAACTCTTGATTGAGAGGTTTATGAGTCTGTGACTTGGGTTTTATTTTCTTCAGGAAAATGGAGAAGGCCCTAAATCATGGTAAGATTTCCTTTATCTACAATATCATCATGGTATGATCCTCAAGGATTCTGGTTCAATTTATCAAGTTTCAGAAATCATGAAGTGCATGGTTTGAACTAACTTGACCCTAAGCAAACTACAAATTCATTCACCTATTCGTAGATAATTACCTACATGTAATCCTTTTTTTCTAGGCAATTGGAAAGATTAGAGGATGATGTTTGTAGCTTTGGCTTCATATTACTTGAATCACTCGTTGGCCCTTCAGTATCTGCCAGAAGAGACAAGTTTCTGCTAGATGAATTGGTAGGTGCAGAAATTCTTATAAGGACTACTTATAGCTACGCTTATGTCCATTTAGCCATTTTCTCCAATATATGATTGATGGTTTAAGGTTGATGACAACTTGACATTGACATCAATATACTGCACTTTTTCAGGCATCTTGTAGCAGCCAAGAGGGGCGCCAAAAATTGTTAAGCCCAATTGTTCTGGCCACATGCTCACAAGAATCTTTATCAATTGTGGTTACCATAACGAACAAATGCATATGTTCTGAATCATGGAGTCGTCCATCATTTGAGGACATTCTTTGGAACTTGCAGTATGCAGTTCAGGTCCAGGGAACAGCAGATGGTGAACACCATCGATGAGTTGTCTATCAGTTGCTCCAAGAGATTACGTCCCCATCTTTCGTATCATCACAGCATGAGTTGCACAACACAAATCTGAACCTGTTTACCTCAATTTGAGAATCCAAATAGCAATATGTATCATCACTTTTTCCCACTTTCAAGAATTGTAGCATACTAGCATTTATCCATTGTAAAGACTAACCAAAGATCCATTAGCAAGGAAGAAATTTACACAACTCATTTTTGCTAATTTACTATTGTTGGTAAAAGCTGCAACAAATGTCAATGTTTCGAGAGATCTCAGGTTATTACTCAAGGTTTTACTTCTCCAATATTTCATTCAGAGATGGATTGAAAGTTGATGTCTGCTGCATTGATATGCCATTTGGCAAACAAAATCAGATTGGAGCCCGAAAGCAGAAAAAACGATGATAGTGTTTATAATACAGAGGCTTTACAACATTGATATGCCGTTTGGCAAACAAAATCAGTTTCGACTCTCCTAGATTTACCATTTGAGATTCTTGTGGACATATGTCCAGATGGGGATCGACTGTCCACAGCTCAATTCTTGCATAATACTCTCCTCACCTGCCCTTGGTTTTCATTCTATTGTTGGAGAGGGAAAGCTCTTTTCTAGCATACCTTGGAACTCCATGGAAAGATGGAAACCAAACCAGTGATGATACTGTATGTATCTGTTATTCTACAAGAACATTGATCTTCTCATATTTAGCAGTGAAAGACTATATATTGCAGACTTCAATCATCACACCTTCTTCTGTTCTTTCAATTAGTAAGCAAGAAACTACAAGGAAACTTGCATTTCCCATCTCATTCGCTATAGAAATTTCCTCCTTGTGACGCTATTCACATTACTTGTATTTACAGTAAAGTTGACATCTCAATCTAATATAGGGTGATAAGAATTTCAGAGAATGCTAGATGATGTGGTCGGTTTCTTTGAAGAGCACACAGCATTTATGTGTTGTAGATGCAATGCAGCCAACAGCCCCTGCCAATTCTCTGCTGGTGCACTGCCTACTTGAAAGTCAAGAAGCCTTTTTTGTTTCTGGTAATAATCTTCTAGTGGCTTGCTCTGAGGAGACAATAAAACATTTAATGATAAAAAAAATACTAAGGCAAACTGTACTGATCCTATCAGTAAGATATGTATAATACAAGTTTTAGCAGAATCAAGTATCATCTAAATTGTTAGTGCAATAGATCGAGGACCAAGAACCCTGCTTTAAAGGAAACTACATATTCACAAAAGAAAGGGTTTTGACTAAAAAAAAATGGACATATGAAAAATCTCCAGCAAAACATAAAGGGAAACCATATCCTCTTTTAAACTTTTTTGTCTTTCCATGTGTTTGCGTGCGGGTTGGCAGTTGTCAAAAAATAATGCACACAAAAGGAATATTACATGGGAAACTACATTTTCACAAAAGAAAGGGTTTTGAGTAAAAAAAGAAAAAAACTGGACATATGAAAAATCTCCAGCAAAACATAAAGGGAAACTAAATCTTCTTTTGGCCTTCATTTTTCTATGTCTTTTAAGGGAAACTAAATCTTCTTTTGGCCTTCATTTTTCTCTGTCTTTGTGTGCAGGTTGGCAGTTGTCCAAAAATAATCCACACAAAAGGAATACCATGCAACAGGAATCAATCAACAAAATGACAAGGAAGAAGATAAAAGCACAACCGTTACCTGTTCAGCATAGACTCTCTCTTTCCAGATACCTTCTGCAATTACAGTGGAAGAGTGTTATAATTTATATGAGGTAATATTTAGACCACAGGAATTGGTCACTTCACAAGATTTGGAAAAGAAACTACCTTCTTGGTGTTTCACCAAGGAATCATCAGCGCACCTAAAATTCACAACCAAATCAATCTCCACAAGTTGATCAAGAATCTCCTTCACAGATTCAAAAGAAAATGACAATAGATCAGATAAATCAGTACCAGGTGGTGTTGACTCTAGCAGATTTATACTTCATAAGCAGCTATCCACCTAAAAACAAATCCCAGAAAGTGCAAACGACTATAATACCAACCTCAACAACATAAACTATATGTCCTCTATCCCAAAGAAAAACTCCAAGAAAAAGGTACTTCTTAGCATGGAAATGACAACAATGTCAAGTGAATTATCTTTTATTACAGGAACAGGGTCAGTCGGTATGTAATGTAGTCATGAGGGGGCTCCACCTCACCCTCTCCCCCAAAATTTTCAAATATCCAATATTGCTAATTTTCATATTGACCCCTTTAAAAATTGAAGAATCCAGTTTTTGACAATGAAGACTTACAGCTTGTAACCGTGAACGAGGAATTCCATCCAGAATAAAACCAGTTTCACCTTTGTAATACCCATCTTCCAACCTCTTTGATAACAGGCCAAAAATTATATCCTCTGGAACAAGCATCCTACGATTCACAGCATTTGCAATCTACAATCAACAAGCAACCACAGATGAGAGCTTACCACTGTCAAATCTCCATTACAATAAAAATATCTTTATAATACCACTTAATAAAATCAGCAATCTTCAGGGCCACAATTTTCTACCGATTTCCTTTTTGGTTTCAAAACTAACGATAAGCAGTTCCACAGTTTAATCCACAAATCATTCTCAATGTAAATCAAATTAGATACAATTTGTCAATTTTGTGTTAATTTCTCCCCTTTACTTCCTTTTTGTAATAGTCTTCACCTTTGCCATGATGAATTCACTAATAAATAATCCAAGTAAATAGATAAGCTAAGGCATTTATTTAATTAATTAATTTCGAGACCTGTTTATACAGAGAAGAGCGAGGATTAAGTTCTTGGCGAGCGAGACTAGCCATGGAAATGCAAGGTACTTCCAGAAGCTTCGAGAGAGTCTCAGCATACACGCGCTTCTTCGCGCGTGGGCTTCCTATAAACGCCCACTGCACTCCTCTTCCTGGAACCAAATTTTCTGTGTCATCCATGGCGCCAAGCGGGTTGCGTTGGGGCGGCTCGTTGTTGTAGTAGTAGTGGGTGTCCAGCTGCGCCTCAGCTGCTGCACCTGCAGTGCTGAAGAACCTGCTCAAAGTGATGTTAAACAGACGGTAAACAGCCGGTACAGCCGCTTTTGCGGTGGAGGAATGGCGGCTCAGCGCAATCATGGCGGAGGAAATATGTCTTTCGAGGGAGAGCAGAGTGGAACGGTGGAGGCCTGAGACTCGGTAAGAAAGATAAGGGTATGGCAGTGGATTTTATTAGACTGAAGATTGTTGCATCAATAACACTCGTTTTGCCTGCCACGTCATTCTGAACCCCACCCCTGGGGATATTTTTGCGTTTTTGACTTTTGATTTTTTTTATTTGTACGTAAATTTTTCCTTCATTTAATTATAACTTAGTCCTTGTAGTTTTTAAAAATTAATTTAATAGTTTAATTTTTAGTTTTAATACCTTTTTTCGTGGTGAAGTTTCTTCATTTTACCCAAATGTCTTTCCTTTATTCTATTTTTCGAGAAAGAATAAAAAAAATTATAAATAAGCATAAAAATATAAAAATTAAATTTATAATTAGAACTAAAGGGGATAATTATACTTTACTCTTCTTTCTCTTCAATTCCTAATTTCTTAGCACCAAAAAAAAAATTAAATCCAAATAATTAACCTTTTTAATTACCAATCATCCTATAATAACAACATATTTCAAGCTTTTATTCGGTGTTGGGTTTAAAAGCTGGAGAAAATTTAATTTTTTTATTTAA
The DNA here is from genome assembly GCA_026413675.1 of Populus pruinosa. Classification (NCBI taxonomy): domain Eukaryota; kingdom Viridiplantae; phylum Streptophyta; class Magnoliopsida; order Malpighiales; family Salicaceae; genus Populus; species Populus pruinosa. The sequence continues at coordinate 15,908,157 of CM048606.1, forward strand.
AATTTAATTTTTTATTGTTTTAAAATACTAATATTAAAAATAATTTTTTAAATAAAAATATTATTTTAATATATTTTAAAATAAAAAAATATTTTAAATAATAATCGCTATTATTACAACTACAACTAGAATGATAATTTGTTTTGACAATTTGTTTGGCTAAAAATAATTAATAACTTGTTAATTTTTCTAATTTATTTAAGAATATAGTTATGGTTATTTTTAAAAATATTTTTTATATTGAAATGTATTAAAATAATATTTTTTATTTTAAAAAAATTATTTTTAAAATCAGTATTTTAAAACTATTCAAAATATTAAAAAATTTAATTTTTAATAAAAAAATTTGAATTTCTTAAGAACACGTTCCCAAATAGTGCCAATAATAGCTGAAACCAGCATCTAGCTTGCCATAAGTTGCAATACTATTTTCATATGGCTTTTACCAGAAACACAACCACAGTGAGTGGCATAATGAAGAAGAATTCTGCACTGCTGCTTAGCAGATACACAACAGGCATGAGAGTTTCCTTACTTTTCTACTGAGCAAATGCGAGCACTTAAGAATTCGTGATTCGAGTTTTTCTATAGCATGAGCTCTGGCAAATCATTAGAATAAGAATGCCCTTGATCTCTCTTCTTTTTACCTTTTGCACCGTTTACACCCTAACAAAGACATAATACAGTGCCAGATTCGTATCTTTTCCTGGTAATTCCTGCTTTGAAATCATGGAAGATTAACTAGGGGGTTGTGATATCTTCTCTTGTTGTTGTAGTGGTGGACTTTCGATCTTCAGCTTCTTGCTCTTTCTTGTAGTTGGTGAATCATTTTCAGTAGCTAATAAAAATCGAGTCTGCATCAAGTCGAGCAGACGAGATTGTAAATGCCTGTTCATTTCCATGACATGATTTGTCATCCTTCTTGCCCATGTACGATGGTCTATGTTTGTTTCTACCTTCATTTGCATGGCTGCAGGTGACTGTTCTTGCTGCTTACATTCCAAAGCAGAGAAATAAGAACGCATTTTATGCTACTTGTACATATTGAAGAACATAAAAGAAATAACAAGGCAAAATTTATTTCACTGCTCTTTATATTGTATAAGATAGCAGATATTTGTGTGTTTTTGCAATTAGCATAGTGTATGTTCTCTGCATGTCAATGCATCTTCTTTCATTATATATGCGCGTAACCAGCAGCATGAACATACTAGACAGGAGAAAAAGAGACCTCCATCTCAAATATTTGCTGATCCAATGAATTGGTTCTTCTGAGATCCACAGAAGCCTGATGATCCTTGGGGGAAGAACATGTGTGAAGGAGAGTGAGAATCCCATTAGATGAGTTGGCTGGCTGAGGACACTTACTGAGCACTGAAACGCGGAACTGATTGGAAACTCTTCGATGGTTTGATGCAGAATGCAGCAAAGACCGTGGAATCACTACAAGATTGGTTACTGCCCCTGCTTACAGATGAAAACAATTGATATTGTTGTTTGAGAAAGCACAGAATCACTCAAATTTCAAAACAGGAAAACGTTGCAGTAAAACGTTGAATAAGAAACAAGAAACTTTCAATCCACAACACTTAATGAGAATGCCGTGAAAGATGAAACGCTTTCATTCGTTTTCAGATCGTTCACTTAATTGGTACCGGAACAGAACAGTAACATAAAAAACAATGATTTCCTGAGATTGAGAAGCAAAAAGGGTCATGTTTACCTTTTTGATGGTTAAAGCTTCGTATGATCACCTGGCTAACGACATCCCAGAGACAGACAGTGCAATCCTCAGAAGCAGATATCAGACCCACCGAGCTGAAGGTCAAAGCCATTATAGATCCACTGCATTGACGGCAGGAACTTCTTTGAATCATTCAATATAACTATCAGATGCTATTGGGGCAAGATATGAGAAGAATCATGCTAAAAAAACTAAATAATTGTTGGTGTACATGAAATATCTATCCACCAACTCATATGAAGATAACTTAGGTGAGTCAGTCATCGTCACAAATCTCAGATGATTTTTTTATGCGTAATCAGTCTGACAATTCAACTGCGCATTTCAGAAACTTGAAGCAATTGGAATTTTCAGTTAGTTCTAAAACCTGATTTGCTAACTAGAAACAGTAACTTTACATGTTAGACTTTCAGATTTTCCTTTGTTTTCCTCTACCATTTCTATTATATCGAGGGAGTTTGTTCTTCAATAAATTTCAACAAACTTAATTCATCATACATTACTTGTGTCCTTTTAGCACAACTGGTTCATCTCCGGCAACAGCTAAAGGATCCTCCAGGAGTCCAATATCAAGCACGCTAACAAATATTCTTCCATCCATGCTTCCAGCGAACAGGAGCTGCTCTGCTGGATCAGTGACGATTGCAGTTATCCCTAGTGGATAATCCTGAGTTTGTATAAGCCTACCTGAGAACACGTCCCAAGCCTAGAAAAGTCGAAATTATATCCTATCCTGAGCATAAGAAATTTCAATGCTAAATTTATATGAATTGTAAATGAAGCTAATACATGTCCAGGAACCTTGCATGTAGCATCAAGAGAACTTGATATAAAAGTTGAGTTTGCAATGCCTGATGTTGTCAACAGACCGGTGACAGAGGATGTATGCTCCGAAGAGTAGTGCAACAATGAACATGAGCTTCCAAAATCTTCTGTATCTAGCAAGCTTCCATCAATTTGATAATCAGTATGATGCATAAACCATTCATATGATTCGCTCTTTAAACTTCTTCTCTACAAATGATAAAGGAGTTGGCAGTAGAGATTCAATCTTTACCTAACCAGAGACCACACACAGACCGCACCATCTTCTGAACCAGAAATAAGAAGAGAGTCATCATTAGAGAAAATCAAGCATTTCAAGCACCTGGAATGCGCACGCCAGGTTTTCAGTAATCTTCCACCTGCAACCTACGAGTTATAACAATCTTATTAGAATCTATTTCAGAATTGGGACAGTATATTATGAAGTCCAAACTCTAATTTTTACCATCAAATTCAGCAAAATAAAAACAAGAATCGGTTATTTTTATCATAGAACATGAGAAAAAATGCAGTCAAGATAAGTTTTAAAAGAACTCGTCGAAAGAAACAGAGTTTTGACCTCTTGACAGGAAATGACATATTTCGTTTATATAAGTGGGCTCTTTCCATTTTTCTTTTCCTCCTCTTATTCAAAATAACAAGCAAGCGCTTAGCAAACAAACCTCCCAGAGGTAAACATTTCCAGACGGAGAACCACCTGCAAGAAACAGGCCGTCCTTGGTGCAACCAAGTGGCCCGATGGCTTCAAGCGGGTAGCTTCGAAGAGGTTGTTGAGGCTGAAACATCAGAACATAAAATGAGCAAGATTTTTATAGCAATTCGGAATCTCTGTCTTGATTTCGTCTACTTTTCCCCATTTTCTAATACGTTTGTGGCAGATCAGCAAAAAGAAGCAAAATCTATAAAAATAAAAAAAGAAAAGTCACTTCCATCATATTAGTATCTTACCAATTCCAACCAGAAACTTATTACATCTAATAGCTAAGAAAAGTAAATGTGATTGAAGGATGCAGAAAACTTTTTCTAAGATCTGCTTCATGCAAATAATTCTATTCCCGTGTCTGGGAAGGGAAATTGAGGAAATTATAACCGAACTCAAAACTATTTGGAAAATCTGAGTTCATCTGTAGACATCAATTATATAAACAAATTTATATTAATGCAGAATCATAATTCAAAATTTTCAAAACCCAATTCAGGTCTTCAACTACCCTGCTTAATAGTTGTGATGGGCTTTCGCTGCTAAATATAAAAAAGAACGTCCATGATCCTCGATATAAAAAAAAACAAAACAAAACAAAAAAAGAAGACATTAGAGTAACTAAAAAGGAGAAGCAGCCTACTTGATTCAATTTCTTTAATGGATCCAGGCTTTAGGTGCAATATCCACCAAACCAATGACGATCAAAAGAAAATCACAAGAAATTATTGAGTGAAATTGATTCATCACTAGAGACTATAGACCAATTACGACAACAGATATTTAGGACGAAAAGAGTTTTGAGGTTTTGTTACCTTGTTCAATGACCAAGTGAAGATAGCCCCGCCACCAACAGACCCATGTTTGTTAACCTGAGAAGCTACAAGAAACTGATCTCTCAGACACAACAAGCCATGAAGAGGAGAAGCACAAGTTGGTATATGCATAATACGATCTCCTGTTTCCATATCCCACATTGCTATCCCTGTCCCCATATTCCTATCACTACACACCACCAAAACCTCATCACTTCCTTTTCCCTTTCCCATCTCACTATCATTACGCTCAAAATGGAGTATTTCTTACACATGATATAAACATGTACAAGCATATATGGAGAGAAGATGGTGGCTTCTGGAGAAGCTATGCATGCAAAGGGTTTCCTTAAGGGACGGGCAAGGGTTGATTGACGCATGGCATGCAGGGTTCTGAATGAGACAAAGGTCGTTGGGCATGGTTGCTAACATACATGAGTATAATTGCAGTGAATGAGTAAGGTGGGTCAGTGTTTATGCCAAGGGGATTGCATGCAGCTGATGACTTGCGAGGTGCTGCCAATGTCGATGGGTTGATAAAAAGAGAAGGACAAGATGCGGAGGTGTTGGGTTTCAAGCGACGAGGTAGCTATGGATGTGTATGAATGTGTATGAATGAATGAAATGGGGTTTGCAATGTTGAAATTCCATCTTTATTTTTTTAAAATAAAAAATTAAAATATATGCTTATTTGTTGATAATAGAAATAATAAGGTTACAATTGATTTTTATATAAAAAATAAATTATTATAAAAATATGTTGTCCACATGAATGAGAAAATAAATTCTTAAATGGCTTAATAAATTCACTGCAATAGCCAAATCACATCTATAATCTTAAAAAGAAGCTTGCTTTGAAGTTAGGGATGTTTTTGTATTTTCACACGAGTTATTAGTTATCTAAATTTAACCGAGAGTATTTTGTCTATTTAATATTTTAATTACAATAAAATAACAAAAATGCTCTAAGGAAAAAAGAATCAACAGGCAAAGATATTTTTATATTTTTATAAATAGTCAAATTACATATATGCCCTTGAATCCACTAAATCTAAGTAAATGGAGGTCAGGGTTCCTAGGGTCTTTTAGCCTGAATTTTTTTTGTTAATAGGTTTGACTAAGAGTGATTATATAATTTAACATTTAAATAATATTTTGAAATTTAAAAAAAAGCTATTGACATGCTTGGGCCACCTTCAGCTTTAAATGGTGCGTGCAGAGGCTTTTAATTGTAAAAAACAGGTTTTCGTTGTATAATTTTATTTCTTGTTATCTTCTTTTTCATTATAAATAGTGCATGTTGTCCGAAAATAAACAATGTTATTTTAGCCTTAATTTGTATTATTATATATTTTTCATGGCTGATTTTTATGTTATTTTTTAACTTCATTTCAATTTCTAATTATCATTTTTTGTTTTAAAAAATAGTTTGGTATCATCATGAAGTGCAAACACCACCAAAGATAGTTAGCACTAAAATTTTATTAATTAGTTTGAGAATTGATTCTTAATATGAAAATATTAAAATACTTACAAGGAATAAAATATTACGTGTTTAATTATAGAAAATCCAATAATCTTGAGATGGTTGGTTATTCAAATTTAGATTTTAAAAAAAATAATATTTGGATATCTGTTGGAGGAACACTCTCGTGAAAAAGTGCGAAGTAATCTATTATTGATGCATCCACTTTGAAAGTTAAATTTATAGAATGCTTTAAAGTCACAGTCGAGGTGAATTGATTGCAAAACTTTATTTCAGGATTTAAAATAATCAATATTATCACCAGGCCACTAAAAAATTATTGTAATACTTTCACAACTATCTTCTTTTCTGAAAAAACAACAAGTATGTAAAGGATACAAAATATATAGAATTAAAATACTTTGTTGTTAAACAAAAATACAAAAGTAAGAGATGTCAATTTAATGCAAAAGCACTAATATTATAATTCTTAATCCGTTAATGAAAGGACATCATTATTGATATTATGTTGTAATTTTATGATGAACATGTATTCTATACTCTAAGCTCATTTATGAAGATATTTATAATATTTTATTTTTTTTATTTATTATACATTATTGAATTAAATAATGATAATAATAATTTTGTTGGCTAAGACATGATTGTTATTGTTAGACCAATGATATACTTTTCTTCCAAATCATGTTAAGTAAATAATAATATTGTCGTGCATGAAAAAGACTATGTTAAATCAATGACTTACATTCCCAATGACTCTTATTAGTTATTAGTTCTCTTTCTTAATTATGATATATGATGCAATCAATGCATGCAAAGTTTTAATATTACTCTACGTGTAATATACTAGTATTATACATAAAACTAAAATATATGGAGTTTGTTATTCATGAAAACGTTGTTCACTTTCTCATATTTTCAAATTAATTATAACGGTGCAATACTTGCAATTTTTTTATTTTTTTCTCAAACTTTTTATTTTACACAGTTGAGCCATTTTGAACCAAATTAAAGCCTAAATGCATTTTTTATAAGAAATAATTGAATTGAAAGAAAAAAAACTAAAGTAAAAAAAAGGTAATATGAGTGCTGAATTGAAAATTTTTGTTACAAATTCAATTGAGTCCTACATTGTTTTTAGCTATTAGAAGATTAGTTCCTTGAATTATATAAAATTAAATTTTGATCTCAAACTTTATTTTAGTTATTTTTTAATTATTTTTTGGTTGAATGAAAAAGAAAAAATCATTGGATTCCATCATAAAAAGAGAAAATATTTGTTAGTGAGGAATCTGACTACAAAAAAATCATGTTTGTCTCAAATTGTTTTACATGATGAAGAAAGTTAAAAATAGATATTTTATTTTATCTTGAAAACATTAAAAAATCAAATCTAAAATTGAGATTTTTGTTTAGATTGGATTTTAGATTTTACGGCGATTAATTTTTTATTTTTTTTTATGGTTATAGACTGGTTTAATAAAGTCTTTAAGGGGTTTTCTAGGTTTTTTAAGGTAAAAACAGGTTAAAATGAATTTTTAGATAAAAAAAACTAAAAATCTTATTTTTCCAATTACCAAAGAAGTTGAATTTTAGGGATGAATAGACAATGCATTGTTTGCTGCTACAAGCAATGCGTCAATTTTTTATCTTCTAATGCATAGTGCAGATGATGTGGCTTCTGCCCCATTCAACTTAAAAAATATAAGCCTACATGTTTGAAACTAACCTTGCAAGGCCACACGCGAGTCATTGCTTGATTGAGTCAGGTGTTAGGCTTAACTTATCCAAACTACTAAAGCCTAATCTGATATTTTTTTTATTATTTTAAAAAAATAATGTATTATTGATATTTTTTTAAATAAGTTTTGGGTTTATATTTTAATTAGTTTATGATGATTTTGTAATGATAGTGTGTATGTTTAATTTTTAAAGAAGTAGGAATAATTCATCTATAATTTTTTCTTAATTTTATATACATTATCTTTTTATATATACATTGATTTGTTTATAATTTTTTCCATATGTGCAACCTCAAATTTTTTTTGTTTTTATTTATTTTTTATATGTGTTTTCATTTCTATTATAAATTTTTTATTTTTCTATTACAAATTTATTTTTATAAAGAAATTTATTAAACATAATAAAGTAAATTTCTTGTGTTGCAATGTTAAATATTTTGATCTTTATTTGTTGCTTAATTTTTTACAGCATCTCAATATTAGGTTGGTGTTTTATTTGCGATCATATATTTTTTTATCATATAATTAAATAAAAAATATCTTTGAAAAAAAAATTATAATCTCACTAGAATCCATGACCCTGTTTACAAGTTTAGCGTGCGAGCTTGGATTACTTGATTCACAGGTTTAACGAGTTCACCTACTAAACGAATAAGTTTTTTTGTTTGTGATCCATTATTTGTTTTTTATAGTTATTCCTTGATTTTATCTTTCAATATTAGATTGATTGGAAAATAAACTACATAATTTATTTATTTTTGTTTTTTTAGGGTTATCTTTATCTTAAATAAGTTTTTATTTTTAGATTGATGTTCAATTCTATGACCATTTATTTTTATCATATAATTAAAAAATAATTAAACTTAATAAAATTCATGACAAAATTCATGACACAGTTTGCTTGGAGACATGGATTAATAACTAAATATATTTTTTATATATTTTAAAAAATTTATCTAATTTATGGTAAGGCATGGATTAATAACTAGTATTTATTAAACCACGAAGAAATATTGTATCATTGAGCTAAGTGCAGCTCTTAAATGGTTTAGTAAATATTAATGTTAAAATTTTATTGGTCAATACAAGAAGATGTTATTAAATGAAATATAGCAAAAAAAAATTATAAATTACAAACAATAAATAATTTCCAAAATCTATATCCATAATAAATATTAAAGAAATAATTTTAGGATATATATATATATATATATATATATATATATATATATATATATCGGAAAAGTAAGGGGTGCAATGATAGGTGGAATGTGCCGAAGCCTTATCGGAATTGTTTCTTGCAAACCCTTTTTTTTTTTTTTCAAGACTAGATAAAAGTAGATGTTAATTTAGTTTGAAAAGTAAAAGGAGAGTGAAAGCGAATGGCTTTTAACTGATACAACGTGAAAAGACTTTCTTTTGTGTTAAAGAAAAAATAAATAAATCCACTTTGTGGATTTATATTAAACCACCACATAGTCAATAGCATGTTATTTTATTGTTTAAGTTTCAACTTTGTGGATTGAAAAGAATTTTGGCAAGTGCATTACATTTTTTTTTCCAAGGGCCCACAACTCTTATATGTATATTAGTGATTTGATTCGTATTTAACCATGGGTTGAATAATTTTTTTCTTTGGTAAAAAAATAAATATATAATATTTTTTACTTTATTTTTTAATATAAAAAATTTCAATCATAAATTGAAATAGTTAGACACACATCTAGTTAATTAAATCAATATTTGATATTGTAAACTAAAAAACATGAGCTTTTTAAAATTAAGATAGCCTAGAGAAACCTTTTAAACCTAAGTTAATCTTTAAAACTCGCCACTTATGAAATCCTAAACTCGAGCCTTATCAAGAAAGTCAATTCCCAACTAAATTAATGTTAAATGATAAAATAAAAAAAATAAATTTAAAAAATACTAACATGAAAAAAAAAATAATAAAAAAAATGAGGATCAAATTGTATTGAAAAGAAAACCTAAGAAGGAAAAATTATATATAAAAAATCAATCTAAACATTATCCCAAACAAAATAAATAGCAATCAAAAGAATAAAAATCAAATTTGAAAGATAAAAAACATTAAAATTGGATGAAATTGAAAAAAGAGTTCTAATTTTTTAAATTAATCAAAATAAAATAAAAAATTATTTCTATCAATCCAGAAAATTATTGGCCACACGAGTCGCCTTACAATAAAAAGGAGGCCGAGACAAAACTAATGCCACCACAAAAGACGATGTTTGTCCACCAAACAACCTTGCATGCGCTACCATGTAAATTGCATGCTTTAACAAAATATATATATATATATATATATATATATATATATATATATATAATTTTAAAACTACCATTTACACATCTTGTAATAACAACAACAAAACCCAAGTGAAATAACAACAATGTCCCTAGACATAAGCTATCGAAATTTCCACTTTTAAAGGCATGCAAGTTATTTCATTGTTTTTAAGAGATTAAAAAAGAAAAAAAAATGATCTTGTATGGAAGCCTTGCCAAATTTTGAATCTAAGATACAATCATCATTTTACCATGCATTAAAAAGTAAAAAATCTTAATTATTCCTTTTAAATTTAAAAATGACAAATGTATCCTTGTGAGATTGCCGAGTTACCCTCAATATGTTTTATTTTTTTGGGCTAAAAGGTACTTTTGCTATGGACATACACAAAGTTAAAAAAAAAACCACTAGTTTTCTCTATATTTTTTATTTTGATCCCTTATCTTTCAATATCACTCATATCCCAACAAATTAGCCTAAATTGACTTGCAATTTGATCCAACAAAGGCTAAATAAAAAAACAAAATAAAAAACTATAAACAATGAGTACATAATGTTTTGTGCGGATACATAGTGCATTTTGCACAATAAATTTTCCATGTCATTTAGATTTTTTTATAATTACTTTATATCTCTAAAAGAGTTAGGATATCAACTCACCTCCTCCTTCACTATTCATATAAGAGGTGATATTTTTTTATTTTTTTTTAAATTTTCATCCTTTCTTTTTTAATTTTATTTTTCAAATTTTCTTATTTTAAATGTTTCTATAAATTATTTACGTTGATGCTCAATTTTACAAGCATATAATTTTATTATTGTATAATTAGATAAAAAAATAAAATTATTAAATCTAATGAAATTCATAACAGATTTAGAGAGTTAAGTTATGAAACTCATGTCAATTTAATATATTATTATCTTAATATTAGAAGAAAAAATCATCTTGAAAATTTTTAAAACCAAACTATATCTTTTATCAATCATTTTGGTTATCTTGAAACTTATTAAGTTAATTGAGTTATATTAGAATAACTTCTACATAATTTAATTTTAAACTTAGATTAAATAACAACCCAAATCACGAGATTTCAAGGTTAAACCACTAAAACAAGTTTAACATCAACGTCAAATAATTCACCATGCCATAAACATATTTGTTACATACATTTATTTATTTTGCTTGAGCCGCAACATAGTGTGCATAAGTATACTCTTGAAAAATGTAAGTAGGAGCCAGCACAAAAAATTTTAGAGTGCTCCAAGATTAACTACTAATAATTATTTTGTAGGTCCACTTGGAAGATAAAAATGGATGATGAAAGAAAAAAATAATAAGAATATTTCTTTATTGATTCTCTCTCTCTCTCTCTTGTTCCTCTTTTATTATTTGTCTCTATCTCTCTTGTAGAACAAATATCATAATCCCGGAGTCCTCTAAAATCCCTCATCATCGTCCTCTTGCGCAACCTCTTATCTCCACCCATGGGTGCTGAATATCACATTCAGAAAGACATGACTAATTCGTGTTTTTTTCCTTTTTCTACATAAATCTTTCTGTAGGAAAATGAATAAATATCGCACTCATGTTAAGACTTGAGAGCATTCCTCGTCGTACGGAAGAAGAGAAACTGGAAAACTAGAGAACCCGGTCGGTCACTTTCACCGTGCATGCTTTTCCAGCCCAAGTGGGCTAAAAAGGGAAGCTCGCGTGCTGGATCAAGCTGACCACTGGCACAGGCAAGATGGCAAGCTCTTGAAAGCAAATTCCTTTACCACTTTTGTAGACTCTATGGCCTTGAGTTTTGACTTGAAACACTCATTCCATGCACACTCCCACACAATACGTTATATTTTTAACATCACCTCATCCCAAGATGGGAGTTGGAGATCCCTCCCTTTTCTTTTAAAAAATGTCATTGCTTTTAATTGCCAATATTTAACTTCTTAATCCCAGCTTCACCGTGAACTTTTCATCTAAAAAGAATTCAATTTGGGTCAATTTTGAAAATGAATGTGAGTCATTATTAAAAAAAAATTACTGAAAAGAGAGAAGGTTTTATTGTAGCCCTGGATTCATTGGTAATGTAGATTGGAATAATAATATTATTATTTTGTCTTTCTCAACTAAAACAAAAAGGCCTTGGTCATAAAGGTAGGAAGGTAATTTTGTTTTTTCTACAATGAAATGACTAAAATATTAAATAATGTTGAACTAACTTGCCGACATTGTTTAAATTTTTTTTTTTTTTTGTATTGAATTCGAATTATCTTAAGCTTTCATCTAGGGGATTTTTGGTCTTGGCATTTTTTTTTATGGAGATGGATCAAGAGTAATTTGATAATTTAGTATATATAAAAATATTATTAATATTAAAAATTAATGATGTATATTGTTCACACAAAAGGATATGGATATATTCATATTTTTTAGATGATATATATAATTTTTTCTGGTAGACAAATATCAGCTTTTACAGTGATATATGAAACTTCACAATGGTTTTTGGGTGATTAGTGCGATCAACATCCCTGTTGTTTATCGACGGTTGCCATTTTCTTCTTCTTCTTTGTTCTCTCTTCCTTGATTTCCACGCATAGCACTGTAAATTTTTAAAATAGCTCTTCAATTTATTTTTCATTTGGAATTGGTCCGTGTTTTTTTTATTATTATATGTTTAATTTTAAATAATTCATAAAATTTGAATCTTCTTTCAGTTTTATCATTTTTTACTTTTGTTATTTGTCATATTTTATCCTTTTTTTCTTGTTATTTTTTAATTATTATTTTATTTGGATTTGTTTTTCAATTACATCCCTCAATATTTTATTTTTATATCAAATTTAATTTTTATTTTTTTTTATTTTATATCCTTTTTTTATTGAAACTTTATTCTCAATTTAATCCATCGATATTTTGTCGATCAAGAATTTGGATTCATAATTTTTTTTGGGTTTGTCTTCTATGGAATAGTTTTATCCTTAGACCTCGAGTCACAAGTTCAAAAGTTTAATATAGGATGATTTAGGTTTTTTTAAAAATATTTTTTTACAATTTATTTTCTTTATTTCATCATTCTATGAAATTTTATTGATTTCATGTGCTTGATCAATGGTTAATTTAGGTTGACTCATCTCAAATTTGTTTAATTCGAATTATTTACTCTCTTTTTTCAGGTCAGATTTTTTTATTTGAAATAATTTTTAAAATTAATTTTTTTATGATTTAATCCTCTTTCGGGTTTTTTTCCTTATTAGATTTGATCTATATTCTTGATTACTATTCTTTATTTTGGAAAATTTTTTTAATTGATATCTTTTTTTTATCTCATCCTTAAATATTAAATTGATTAGGAATTCACCTTCTTGATTAAGTCTGGATCCAAGATTTTATGAATTACAATTTCATTATCTTTAAGTTTTTCTTCTATGAGATTTGATTTTTATTTTTTATTGCTATTTTTTTTACTTTGACAAATGTATTAAATTGAGATTTGATTTTCTATTTCATTATCGCTTCTTGATTAAACGCGAGATTAGGATTTTCATGAGTTGTGAATTTTGGAGATTAACCTATTTTAGAAGGTTCACCTTGATTTGCTTAGTTTTTTATTTGTTGAGTTCATAATTTTTTCAATTTTATCCTTTTGAATTTATTCAATTTGATATTGGGTTTTGTTATTTTTATTTATTTTTTTCTATTAAATCCCTCACTAATTTTAAAAATTAGTAAATTTATTCAACTCGGTTATCTTGGTTGTTTTTATTTGTCATTCCTTATTGAATTTACTTTGATAATTTTTTAAAATTGATTTTTTATATCATCCTTTAATATTAAATTAATTGAGAGTATTTTTTTTTCCAGTTTTATCCTTCAAAGTTGAAGTTTTTTTTATATTAGGTTATAGGTTGTAGAGATTGGTTGGTTTGTATGGTTTGCTAGTTGTTTTTTTGTTCTTTTTTTAATTGACTTTTCATCCTTCTACATTGAATTTGTTCGAAATTAAATTTTATTTTTTGTTTTTTTTAGTTTATATCAATCTCATGACTTCACTTGCATATTTAACATCCTTCTACGTTGAAATTGTACCATTTTTTTGCTCAATCAAGTCCATGCCTCAAGTTGTATTTTTTTTTAATTCCTCTGAAATATACATGTATTGCCCAACATATCTTTTTTAACCAATAAAAAAATATTTAGACTAATGGTGTAGCGCGGCTCACAAATCTAGTTTAGTCATTGAGTGTATCTTTCATATCGTGGTATAATTTTTAAAAAATAAGTTTAGAAAAATACTTTTAATTGTAATTTAAAAAATACATGTTTTGTTTCGTTTAAATTGTTGTGAGATATATTTTTGAAAAGCATTTTTTTATGAATGAAAAACAAATTATTTTAGCGGTTTGAAATGCAAACTATATAGAGAATGAAATGCAAAAAATAAGAGTTATATACTGGCCAGATAAATTTTTCTTTATGATCGGGTAAAAAACAAAACATCATTACCAAACACACCTTAAGCCTCCACCACAACAACATAATAGATGGAAGATTATGATAAGACCGTAAAAGGGGTAATGGAAGAGAGAGAGAGAGAGAGAGAGAGAGAGACTCAAAGCATCAAAGTGATAGTAAAGGTAGTCAATCAATGGAATCGATATCGTACAGAAACATGCGTCGAAATAGCAGTCAAAAAGCTGATAAAAAAATGGCCATGTTTTTATCCTTACTTTAGTTAATTAAATTATATTTACCATCATTGCGAGGAAGAAGTGCAATTATTATCGCCATATGGGTTTCTGGACTTGTCATGAGAATCACACTGGAACAATTATGAGATCCTCTTCTTTTACACGCAAGCAAAGACATTGTTTAGTGGTATTTACGAAGAGAGACAGTGTTCGACACAAAAGCAAGTGTCAGCAGAACAATTTCATAAATTCAAAGGTTATACTACATTAATTATATTTAGAAAGGCTACTACTAATAAAGTGTCCCATTTCTAACAAATACGCAGGAGATAATTTCCTTGGCTTGCTGTTATACATTGATGATTTTGGTTTTAATCTACAATTTGAAGCTAGAACTTAGAAGTAATCAAAATGACTAGGGATCTGATATGGTTCTTGTCTCTCTTTCTTGCTCAACATTGGTATGTGAGCTCTACTCCTGAACCTGCAAAGATCACTAGGAGACTCTGGTGGCTTGACTGACCTGATCAAAGCCCAGTTCACACCTTTGAAGAACTCGTGCCTCTTGATTTCAACAGACCCCTTTAAGCTCCCAATTCTCCTTTTGGGATTCTTCACTAGAAGCTTGCCTACAAGGTCTTGAAGTTTCAACATCTCTTCAAATTCTTTGCTGCTATTTACACCTATTCTTGGAAAGGTTAAGGGCTGTTTAAGTATGTTAATCAAGGTTTTTTCGTTGTTTTCACCTTTGAAGGGTGTTCTTCCATATAACATCTCGTACAAGAACACCCCAAGAGTCCACCAATCCACCGCACTTCCATGGCCCTGCCCTGATATCACCTCTGGTGCTAAATACTCGTGGGTCCCAACAAAGGATTTTGATCTAGCGCTGATGGGCTCAGCTACCAATTCTGTGTCAACTTCTTCGTCATAACCCTGGCGATCAATTTGTTCTCTAATTGTAGTTGTGATTCTAGGTTTCCTTTTCTTGTTGGAAGATGAGAAACAAGATAGGACAGGGTGTAAAGGTGTAGCGCAAAAGGTTAAGGGTGCGAAACTAGTGGTTTCATTCTTGTGAAGAACAATGGCTTCCAAGCTGGGTTTAGACCTTAAAAGCTTTGGGACAACATCACATTTGAAAGAAAGATCAAAATCTGAAAGCATAATGTGACCGTCTTCTCTGACAAGAACATTCTCCGGTTTAAGATCTCTGTAAACAATTCCCATCATGTGTAGATATTCCAGGGCCAAGAGAGTCTCGGCAGCATAAAACCTGTAGATGATAGTCATAATCATATTCAGGACAACGGGCTACATTAAGGAAAAATGAGAAAGAAAAACCTGAAAAATTACTACTTACTTAGCAGATGAGATGCTAAAGCGCTTCCGTGGCTGGCGTTGTCTTGCAGCGTACAAATCTCCACCAGGACAGTACTCAGTAACCAAGCAAGAGTAATGAGAAGCCTCAAACTCTGCATAAAGAGTAGGCAAAAAAGGATGATCAAGCATGCCCAGAATTTCTTTCTCCATCTCAGCTCTCTGCAGCTTGTTCCTTATAGCAAGTGCCTCCTTATCCACCACTTTCATGGCATAAAAGCATTGTGGCAAACCCACCACAGGGTTCCTTATCTGGCAAAGATAGACATTGCCTATATCTCCACTGCCTAAACGGCGTAGAAGACGAAAATGGTCGAGACCAACTCGGCCTGTTGCTCTTTGAAGCCGCTTTATGGCCTGCCATGCGGCTTGGTTAGCCTTGTGTGGCTTCATGCGGGCAGTGCTGCAGATTGAGGCAGTATCAGCTACAGATGAAGAAATAGAGATAGAACTTCGACGGCTACCGAAGCTGTGGTTGCTCATCCAGCTCCGGCTAGAGTCAGGTACAGTGGTGGAGGAGGAGCTGCTATCATAGTCGGGGAGGGGCTCATCTCTAGTTGCTTTGGTAGTCATTGTTTGTTGGTGAAGAAAATACTTTTGGTGATGCAGGAAGCAGCACTTCCTTCAATATATATAGCTGTATAAAAAAGCAAGAGGCAGGTACACAAAGCACCCGTGCCTTTATTGATTACCACCTCTAGTCATCAAAGAGTAGGTGAAATCCTGGTTTGAGCTCAGGAAAAGAAAGCAAGATGACTTTACCTTAATTTGGAACTAGTAAACAGGTCTCGACAACTCTAACTGTGGAGTGGCCAAATAAAAGGAAATAAAAGTAATGCCTTTTTTCCCTCTTCTTTTTGTCTTTTCTTTAGAAAAATAGAAATTTATGAAAGAATATTTATTATAATGTCATGAATAGACATAAAAAAATAATTTTATAAAAATCACTTTATAAACTTCCACTTATTTATTTATTATTTATTTATGATTAGAAAAGTTATTTAATAAAAAATAATTTTTAATTAAAAAAACATAATATTTAAAATTATGGTTATAGTCACTTTTTAAAATATTTTTATTTAAAAATAATAATTTTAAAAAATTATTTTTAACATCAGCATATAAAATAATTAAAAAACACTAAAAATTAATTTTAAATAAATTATTTTTTAAAATCACAAAACATGATTTTAACCTCAAAAATAAATAATTCCAAAAAATAAATAAAAATAATATTATTTTTTAGGAGGAACAATAATTTCTCCTCTTCAATTAGTTCTTATCTTATTAACCAGTTATATTTCATTTTAGTGATTTAACTATTGTCATTGTTGGTGACATATTACGGGTTTCTATTTTAATCTATCAATACATTGAAGGAGTATATAGAAAAAAAATGATAGTATTTTTTAAATTTTTTTATCTAAAAATGAAAATGTAGTGTGTCTGCATGATCTATTTTACTTTATTTACATAGAAAGTTCGATGAAGTGCATGAAGGAGAAATTATTTTTAGGATAAAATAGAGAACATCGTGTCTTTGGCATGAAAAATATTTTTTTTCTTTCAAGAAACTGTCGAAATACCATTGTTTTAGGCAAATAGTCTTTCCTTATGATTTTTTGCAAAACTTGTCTTCAATTAAAACTCTATTTTATGTATTTATGTTTTTTTTTATAAAACACATTTTTTTATTCATAACTTTGGAAATAAAAAAATTATTATGATTTAAAAAATAAGTTTCAATAAAAAAATAAGTATATATTCATGATTTTTATATGATTGTATATGAAAATAAAGGAATAATTATTTTGAGAGAATGCATAAAAGATTCACAATTAAAACTTGCAAATGTGCATGGCTTAGGATGTTAGGTTCTTCTGAATATTTAAAAAAAAACACAGTGGCCGACATTTAGTTAGTATATATTTGGAAATGTTGTTATAATTGTTTTTTAAAATATATTTTTATGTTAAAATATATTAAAATAATATTTTTTATTTTTTAAAAATTATTTTTAAAATTAATACATTAAAACAATTCTAAATATATAAAAAAATTAATATTTTTAAAAAAATTAATTTTTTATAAAATATGGTTTGCACCGCATTCCAAACAATGCATTAAAATATCATCCACTGCAATAATTTTATCATCTTGTATGATTAGCAAATCTAGATTTAAGATTTTTTTTTTACTCTCAAAACTTATATCTCAATTAATTTTCATCTAAAATTGAAAATAAAAATAGAACTTTAGAACCCTTCGTATTCACATTTCCAATCCCAAAAATATACCTTTCCAAGTATTATAAAAATAAAAATCTTTATCGTAATCTTAAGTGTGAAAAATATAATCTCAGTATTATGGTAAATCTTTTCCCTATTTGATGGGATTTAAACTCCATGTCTTGCTAGATTTGAGTCTTTTACCTGCATAGCTCATATATATATATATATATATATATATATGAAAATTCTCGGTTTTTTAGTAATGTCAATAAATATAATTTTTTTATAAAAAAATATAATTTTAAAATAAAAAATATTTTAAAAAACAATTTTTATTATAATAACAAGATATAAAACAATCAACAAGAACACGTGAGAAATGGCGAAAGAAAAGCCATCCACAGGAACACGAGATGATTTTGAGTCTTTGACTTGCATAATTCATAAAAAAAAAAACATGTATTTCATCTTCTTCTTCTTTATCATTTTCTCCCTTTCTTTTATGGCCCCACTTTCCTCTTTGCAAAATCTTATCGTTTTCACTTTTCGTTTTTCGTTGCTATTTCAGGCAGCAGACCCTATTTTTTTTTTTTAATGTGAGTTTTCAGATTAATTTTTACATATCTCTATTAATTTTATAAATTTAAAAATTAATAATTATGTAAATTTTTTGTGATACTAAAAACCCTTAAACTTATAATTATTAAAAAATAAATTTAAAATTTAAAAACAATCATTTAAATTTTACTCTACTGCTGAGTGGCAAATATACAGGAAAACTCAAAGCTCCATCACTTGCCCGTCGCACCGCCCCCCACTCTATCAACACACACCTCCTCAAAGGAAAAGATTCCATCAACAGAGCACTTCTATATATCTCCTTGAAAAAAGCATAGAAAATAATTTTATTAATATCAAATCATATAAAAAAAATACTCTGTAAAAAAAAAAAAGACGTAATAAAAATTTCACTCACAAACAGGGATTAACTAAATTAGGACTTTTCTTCCAAAAAAACACAACCAAACAAATCTCTTGCTATCATGGATGTATCCATACCTCATTGATGAAAATTCTTGGTCTCCTAATAATGTCAACGAATATAAATTCATTTAAAAAAAAGATAAAATCTGAAAATTCTTATTTTAATGACCATATTTCCCAAATATTGTGACATAAAACCCAAAGAGAGAATTGTATTTAGAAATTATATATATAAAGATCAAGCTATATTATAGTAGAAAATATACAAATAAATGAGAAAAATCTCGAAACAAAACTAATAAAAATCAATAACACAAGGTTGTGGCCAGCTAAAATTAGTTACTATTTCTCAAAAATAATTTAACTAATTAGATTTTAAATTTGTTATTTAATATTTATGGATTTGATTCCTTTAAAATTATTAAATGTTTATATAATTATTAATTTTAAAATCGATTTATATAATAATTAATTTTAAAATTTATAAAATTAATTAAAATATGTATAAACTAATATAAATATCTATATTAATAATAAAAATTAGCTAATGTCCGCTCAAATCAAGGCTTGAAATAAGAGTTTTTGCGAGAGAAAAAAAACAAAAAGAGTTCTTATTCCAAATCTATAATTAAATACGATCAATATTTTATTCCACAACACTTTTCAGTGCTTCTGAACATATTTTTTTTGTCCCATCAGAGATACGCACAACATCTCAGGCATCCCTCGTCGAGCAAGGAAACATGGAGGGGATTGTATACTCTTCGATGGCTTGGCGCAGAATGCAGCGGAGACAGGGGGGAATCACTGCAGGATTGCTCAGCACTGCCCTGCTTCCACATCAAAACATTAATTAATATATATTGTTCTACGACAAAGCACTGGATTGCATAAATTTCAAAAACTGTACACTTCCATAAATGTAACATCACGATGACATTACTATTACGTTACAATTACAGTGATAATCGCATTGCAAAAAAAAAAACTAAAAGAGTTGTTGGTTTTATTATACATCCACTACTAAAATATTAATAGATGCTAATTTATCGATGGAAATAATAATGAAAAAATTTTGTGGGTAATTTTGAATGTAAATAGTAATGGAAAATGCTTTGTTGGTAATTTTTTATAAATTTCTTAATAGAATAAAAAATAAAAATTTCATCCACAATTCTATTAAAAATTCAACACGTTAATATTTTACATTGAAATTACTAATATACATTTTGTTAACAAATTCAAATGAATTAAAACCCAATAATCCCCCCCCCCTTCCTCTTTTCTTTTTCTTCTTCTTCTTCTTACAATAAATGTTGACATTTAAACTCATTTAAATGTCAACATCCCTTAACTCTTGGTTCAATTTCTTGTGAAGCTATGCTACAAAAAGTAAACAAATTTATTATTTTTTAACCTATTTTTATTTTAGGTTAATTTATTAAAATATTTTTTATAGTATTTGTAGGTTACTTGTATATTTAAGTGTTTTATAGTTTTTTTCTAGAGAATTTTGTTGTATTAATATATGATTTATATGTTAAAGTTTGTTTGAAAATTGAAGAAAAATGATTTTATTTGTCATTTGTTTTGTAACTTGGGTGTTATAATTGAAGAAATAAAATCAATTTTTTGGTAATTTTTTTTTTATGGTAGTAATAGCCAACCAAACCAATTTTTTGAGCAATGAAGTTATTCCATCATTCTAACATATCCCTTTATTATTAATAGTAATGATAGACTGGTTTAATTCTATCTATAATTTGATCAATTGGTTAATTCCATAATTTTTATATTTCTCTTATAGATTGATCAATTGGTTGAAACAGTAGTGAATTTTATTATTTAATCCATCAAATAATTAATCAATTAAATTTATAAATCCAGTCAGTTGACTAGTTTGAACAAAATCCAATATTTTGATCATTTAAATTTTGAACTTTTACCAAATTATCAATAACTCTCATGATCCTAATTTTTTTTTTTGCACATCAAATAATTCATCACTTAAATATTTTATTTTTTTATTTTAATTTAGATTACAATTTTAATTATAAAAATTAATATTTAAATTTAATTTTTTTACATGCCGGTTTTTCAAGTAAGCTAGGTCTCTACGTCATTGTCAAGGCTTGAAAAATATGACTAAAATCTTGTGATTCGTGGCTATGAGTATTAGGATCAGAACTTGTTTGTTTTCGTGGTAAAAATTATATTTTATAAATTTTTAAAAATATTTTTAATTAAAATTAATTCTAAAAATACCTTAAAATTATATTAGAACTATAGCATATTTGTTTTTGTGATAAAAATTATATTTTATAAAATATTAAAAATATTTTTAATTAAAATTAATTTTAAAAACATTTTAAAATTATATTAGAACCGTGTTTGTTTTTTATGGTAGAAATTATATTTTATAATTTTTATAAATTTTTTTATTTTCTTGTGTGGATATCAAAATAAATTTTAAAAAATAAAAAATATTATTTTTATATATTTTCAAATAAAAAAATTTAAAATATAATTATTACTATACAAAACACTACATTAATAGCAGAGTGAGCTAAATTAAAAACTACATATGGAGCATATTTCTCAGCTCACTTTTATTTTACCATCTAGACCACTAATGATTAATATTTAGAATTACGTTGATGAAGAATTAATAAAAAACTATCAAATAAAGAATAATAGAGTTCTTTTTAATCAATAGCTCTGGACTCATTTATTAAAGATTAAGCACAGTTCCAACACAGATTGTTCGGACGCCTTTTCATGATCGATCTTTGACTTTTTTTCAATTATTTAATTTGATTTTTAGGTTATATAAATAATTGATTTCATTACTTATCAAAATTAAACATATTTATCCAGTATATCTAAACTCAAAAATAAAAATATTCATGATATTAAATATTACGATATAAAAAATAAATTACAAAATTCTATTCAACTAAATCTTTAAAATTAGTTAAATTATTAAAATATATATTTTTTATCAATCAAAACCTCTTTTCAGACTGTACAACCTTCTTCCAAAACATATAATTTTTAGGGTGTAGATAATATTATCTACACATATGAATTTTATATATCATATAATAAAATTAAGTATTACATGAATAGATATATAGGAATCAAAATCTGCTAATCACTCATATTATGTTTTTTTACATCTAAGGTCTTTTTATTTCTTTATCTTGCTAACGTCCAGGTGGAATGATTCTATAAAATTAAATTGATATTTTTATATATTAGAAGTACTACAAGAGACATCTCTATTTTTCTCTCCATAAATCTTTAAAATTCTCACTGCTTATTGTTTCTGTGTTTTATTTTTTTTTAATTTTTAAATTCATATATTTTTAATATTTTCAAATAATTTTCATGTATTAATATAAAAATATTTTTTAAAAAATAAAAATAATTATTAATATATATTTTAACATCAAAAAATAATGTGAAAAACCACCGCACCTGACTAATTCTATATTTTGTTTTACGTAGTAAAAAATAGCGTGAACATGGCGATAGGAAGCAAAATCCGATCTGGCAGTATCAGTGAATAAAGTGCAATCTCTCCACTCTCAGAGTCCACTCTCAAGAACCCAGATCGCAGAGCACGAAAATAGCCAATCGTTTTAGACCCAGGTTCTGAAAATGGGCGGTAAGTCCGAAGAATACTCTTCAAGCTTCATTTCTTTTGTAACGATTGTAGTTGTGTTGCCATTGATTGAAATTGTTATTTCTCAATTCACAGGTAAAGAATCGTCAGATAGTTCTAGTTCTAGTCCCAGTTTATGGTTGGCTCCAGACCCTAGTAAAAGATGGGGAGAGATTTTCTTTCTTTGTTATACTCCTTTTTGGCTCACTCTTTGTTTGGGAATTGTGATTCCTTGCAAGCTGTACGAGGTAATCAATTTAGGTCCTCTTGCTCTGCTCTTGGATCTTGAGAGAATTATAGGAAATTGAGGTTTAAGACAGTTTTAAGCAATGCTACTGCTGTTTGAGTGATGGGCTCTTAACTGAGTTGTTGGTGATGAGAAAACTGAAGTAAAAAGTTTTGAATTGATCGGAGATGAGTGTTAGTAGTTGGGTTTATGTTAAATTTTCATGAAATGAGAAAAAGAAGCTACTTTGGACACAACTGTGTAGGCTCCAGAATAGGATCTGTACTTTAGTTTTAGAAGGTTTTACAATATTACGTTTTGATTATAGCTGAGTTGTCAGTACAACTTCTGATACATTTTGAGGGTTTTTTTTATTTGATCTCAATTAAATTTTGCATAAATAATATAATTGAATCTGCGTAGGTGAAGCCAATTTGTCTGCTTCGAAGCTTAATTTAGTTTAGTTGAGCTGAGCTGAGCTTAATCAGATTCTGCATAAGCTTGACTAGTTTGGTGATGGATTTTTCATTTTTTCTCTCCTTTTGATCATTCTCACTTTGATGCACAAATAAGCTTATGATCCACAACCCAGTTGAAGTAACATTATTGTAAAAGTATAGTTGTTGTTACTGGCAGAGCTTTACAGAATTGGAATACTTGCTCCTGGGTTTGATCTCAGCTGTTCCTTCTTTCTTGATACCAATGATGTTTGTCGGTAAGGTAAATTTCTTAAGTATGTTATTTCCATTTTTTGTATCTTTTCCTTCCTTCAAATGTTTTTATAATCTTGTCTGAAGGTTTCATGTATTTTATTCATCTTTTTTTTTTTCTTTTCTTTTTGCATCTCCATTCTGTACCACTGGTTTTTCTTTTTCAAAAAATAATATAGATTTGGAGCGCTTTTGCAGGCTGATAGCAAATTGTGTTGGAAGGACTGTTATTGGGTCAAGGTAAGTGCTCACTATAACGTTTCAATTATGATTATCAAACATGAAACCTGATATCTTGGTTCTTAATTTATTTAATAATGCTTCTTTCTCACTGCTTTTTCCTTCATTTATAATTGTTCTGAAAAGGTATGTTACGCCTACTTTTATCCAATTTCTTTGGATATTCCTAACCCCCCCACTACTTCTTCCATTTTCTAACTATTTCAGAAAAGTGCTTTTTTTCATTTTTTTGCATCCCAGTTCTGTGGATATTTCTAACCCCTCCACTACTTTCTGTTGAATTTCATCTGCTTATGCAGATTTAGTTTAGCTTCTTCCTGTTAATTAGGCTGTGTATACCCTAATCACTCTCTCTGTACTTATAGAATGGCATTCTAGTGTTAACATTCACCTGTCTTTTGGTGAGATCGCCTGTTGTAGTTGGTGAATAAAACACTGTGAGGTTTCACCTTCCTAGATTGTAGGGCATTGTGAATTCAAACTTCATTAGTTTGCCCCATAAACCTGAATGGGATTTGCAGTCCCTTGCAACCTTGAGGATGAATTTTTTAATGTGATTCTATGTCTGGTTAATAATATGGTTTGAGGGCAGATTCTAAAACATGAATACTGACCATAGATTGTTTGAGCTGCTAATATGCTGTATAAAATTTCATGGGGAGGTATCCGTTGACAATTGATGGTACATATCTACTGTTTTGTTGTAACATTTTCCTCCATTCTCTTTGCTTTTGAATATGCTGGTGAAATTTTCACCAGCTTTACAACATGTGTGGAAATCTGTTGATGGATGTGAACTTGGACTCTACCCTTATGTTCACGCTACATTTTAAATGTTGGCTATCGCAGAAATCCAGTTGTATTTGTATCTGGTTTTTATAAAGCTTGACTTGAAAGGAGGTTCAAGGTTCTTAGCCTAAACTCTAAACTTGATGTTTTGACAGGCCAGTCTATGGATAATCATTTTTAGCTATGTTGGAAATTACTTCTGGACCCACTATTTTTTCACAGTTTTGGGAGCTTCTTATACATTTCCATCTTGGAAGATGAATAATGTAAGCCACGAAGCAAAAAGTTCTTATTGATCCACTTACTGTACAGTCCGCTGACTTTCATCCATTATTCTCTGTAGGTACCACATACAACCTTCCTTCTGACACATGTTTGCTTCCTGTTTTATCACGTTACCTCAAACATGACAATTCGCAGACTACGGCATGCTGTTGCTGACTTGCCAGATTATCTTCGATGGGCTGCTGAGGGTGCATGGATTTTGGCTCTTTCATACTTCATAGCATACCTGGAGACTTTAGCTGTTTCTAATGTGGGTGGTAAAATGATTCCGTGTCTATTGTTATTTTCAATATGTTTGTTTAACCATGCATAAATAACTTACAATGCTGACTAATGAACGTTTAAGGCAAGATAAAGTGGCACTCTGTTTTAAATTGTTGAATATTCAGGATTGCCTTTCTTAATCATATTATGGTGCTTTCTATGGGGCCTTCTTCGATGCTATTCAGAAGCTAGTTCAGCATTAGTTAACCTCTAGTTCGGATTTAAGAAGCCATTATATTCCCAAGTGAAAATTCTAGTTCTGATGAGTTTGTGGCAGTTCATAACTTAGATGCCTGCTCCACTGAGGCCCTTTCTAGCTGTCTTTGGAAGCTGACTCCAATTTGAATGGTATTAAGTCAAGTCTGCTATCTGTTCATAAGCAGATGTTTTGGTTCTGAATGGTTTTGTGACATTTCAGAACTTTAGATGCTGTATCATCACATTATCAGACTCCATGATGTGTGAACTGGGCCTATAAAAAGCTAATGGTATAATTTACGGGAAAAGCTGATGATTTCAACTGTCATACTCATACCTTAGCTTCATCTACAAGGTTGTAATTTGCAATTCACATTTGTGCAATTCTGTCTTACAATCCTTTTTGTGCTGCAGAAGTCATGACATTTTTTTTATGTTACTGTCAATTGATTGCTAATGTTGCAGTCGTGGCATAGCAACTGGTTACTAATTTGTGAATTAAAGTGGTGATAATGATGTGTTATTGGAAATGTGCAGTTCCCTTACTATGAGTTTGTGGACCGGGCTTCAATGTACAAAGTAGGTTCCTTGTTTTATGCCATCTACTTCTTTGTAAGCTTCCCAATGTTTGTGAGGTAAGCAGCCAACCTTCAGTTAGTTTGGTTATATGTGTGGTTCTACAAATTATATTTTTGTTGTGGTATATGCTTGATAATGGGTAATGCAAACATGCTAATCATGTAGTAATTGTTTTCTGTTGAGTGATATTTCACATATTGATATGCTTCAGCTAACAGTGCATTTTGTAAACTACTCTTACATTGTGCTTGTATGTAAGCACTATCATGTTCTCGTGACTCATTAATGATGTATTTATTGTTTTAGAAAATTGCAATGCATTGTTTCTTTCAATCACTCATGTTATCTGAAAAACAAGACGATTACAGAACATCAGATTAGAAGAATCATAGAATATGAAATAATTGAAGTGATTTTATAAATGTGGTTGGATCAAAAGAATCATTACAGCTTCTAGTTTTCTCCCATGCTGAAGATCTTTAACTCTTGTATGGGGAATTGAATGATTTACAGGATTGATGAGAAGCCTGGTGATCTATGGGAGTTACCAAGAGTGGCTGTTGATTCCCTGGGTGCTGCAATGCTGGTTACAATAATACTTGACTTGTGGCGAATCTTTTTGGGGCCTATTGTTCCACTTCCAGAAACAAAACAATGCCTTCAACAGGGACTACCCTGGTTTCCTGGACATGCCACTCAAACATAACAAACTACATGGAAACCCTGGAAGGTAGCCACAGAGGCAACTCCTAAACATGGAATTTCTTGTACTTGATGTTGTAACATTAGCTGTACTTTATATCATGCCAATGTTTCGTTTCCATTTTATGGACATCTAATCCGAAGCATAAACTAAAGATTGAAAGGGTACATTTTGTAATTCATGATATCGCCTGTGACCCTGGGTGGCAACTTGTTTGTTAGATCCTGACAAAGAAAGAGTTCTGTTTTGCGAAAATCTCTGCGCCCCTTCTTTTTGGGGGTTCGTTCTTTCTGATCTTTGATTGTGAGAAGGAATTGGCTTATGGTAAGAAATAAACACGAAAATGGCTGAACTATATTCGATTATGTTTGTAGGCATCATCAGACACTAACTGTTCCCCTGTCGTCAAGATAGGAAACGTTTCGCAGCCCGTATTTTTTGGTGGGATCGAGTGTGTTGTGTTAAACACACGAGTGCAGTCCTTGAAAAACATCGTGGTGCGGTCTGTAATCCTTTACTCTCTAGTTGTTTCAATGTTTGCTTCTGTTGATTTAAAAAGGGAAGGTGTGGTTTGGGATCGTGCCTCCAGAGAGTTACTTGGATTGTTATTTAGATCCAAAAAGTTGATGCTATACTTCTCTCATCACAGCTGCTTCTGCAGAGCATTTAGTTATTAATGGTTGAAGTGCCAGATGTGCAAACTTGTGCCAAGTCCGTGTGCTTTATGTGACTGAGCTGCACGATGTACATATGCACGTGATAGTGAGGCATTGAAAGTTCTGTTATTGTGCTTTCTAATTCTCAGAGAAAAGCAGATTTAGCTGTAACATATCTGTGTGTGAGAATTTTATTGAATTGCATGATTTAGAAATATGAATTCTATATTCATTGAATCTAAATTAGTTAATTCAAATTGAATGTGTATAATTTAGTATATGACTAGTTAAAGAGCGGGTTAAATAAATAAATAAATGATTAATATATAAAAAAAATATTTAGATTATAGAAAATTATTTGATATTATTATTAAATTTAGTCTAGTGAATCACCTTTCAATTCTATTTTTTATTTAAATTAAATTTAAAATTAAATTATATGATAATTAACTTTACCTTATCTAGTCGATTTAGCCTATTCAAATGCATCATGATTGACTAGTAAAAAAAAAAAAGTCTTAAAGATGAAATTGAGATGAAAAACATGATATTTATAAAAAAAAATTTTTGATTCAATGTCTTACCTAGCTGAAGTTTATAATTAAAATATATAAAAATTATCTTGACATGACCATATTAATTTGGTGAGTACAAAGATAATTTGATAATTGATAAAAAATTTTAGGGATGAAATTAAAAAAAAAATAAAATAGATAAAAAAATATTTAACTTTATTTTTTATTTAATTCGGGTTTGAAATTAAACTACATAGAAGTTGTCTCGATAAAATATAAATTGAGTAATTATTAAAAAAATAAAATTAAAAGAAGAGAAAGGAAAATAAAAGGAAAATGGGCTGACTTAAAAAAAATTAAAAAAAAAATAGAAAGAGGGAGCTTCACTAACTTAAAAAAAATATATAAGAGATTTGAAACTAGTTTAAAGGCTAACGTAACGAGCCATATTATTATTTTTTTAACAAAACAAAAAACATGTCAAGGCTTTGGGGCTTAATTGATTTTTTTTCAATTAATATTTATTTTTTAATTTTATTTTTTAAAATTAAATTAATTACACTTGATGATTTATTTTAATTTGTTTTTCATGAGATTATTTTAGTCTTGTGATTTAAATTGTAAGTTTTTTTAGTTAATATTTTTTTAATTTTATCTTTTAATATTAAATTGATTATAAATTAGATTTCATGACTTATTTAAAGGGTATTTAAATAGAAGATAGCTTGTGCTTTTTTAAATAAAAAGCATATTTTTATAACTTTTAGAGATGTGGTTTGTATTTAAAAGGTATTATACCTTTGACAAAAAACCATTACATCTCCAAACCAAACACTTTTAGGTTTGCTTTCTACAAGATTATTTTAGTTTTATAACCTCGGCAAACTCAGATTGTTTTATTGTGTTTTGTTTTAAGACTTTTTTTTAATTTCATCATTTAACAGTAAATTTATTAAAAACTAGAATTTATAATTTATTTTTATTTATTTTTTATAGAATTATCACAATTTCATGATTTTAATCATGAATTTGACAAGTTAATTCGGGTTAATCAATGTTATTTTTTATGTTTATTTTACATGATATTATCTCAATCTTATGATTCATGTTATATATTTAATAGGTTAATTAAAATTAATTTGTTATTTGTTTTTTTAATTTTATTATTTACTAATGATTTGCTTTGAATTAAATTTTATAATTTATTTTAATTTATTTTATATAGAAGTATTATAATCTTATAATTCAAATTATAAATTTAAAAAATTTACCCGAATGGATGCAGTTATCTAATCTACACTATACAAATTAAATTCTTAAAGAAAAACCCAACATTAACGAGAGTTCAGAGTATGTTTTAAAAATACAACGGTCAACCATAAATTATAGGGTTTCAAAATAACAAAAAAACATATCAAGGGATCACTGTATTGGGAACCCAAGGACTAAACGATATTTTGTAGAAGCGTGTGGATTATATAGGAAGGCACGTGCGAGTGTTTATCTCGCAATCCAGTTTTTTTTTTTTTTATAGAAAAAAACAAAAATAAAATAAATGAAATAAAATGATAAGAGAAGAAGATATTTATTATTTCTCAACCTTACAAAAGGAAACTATCTCCTGCACTGCTCCCTCACTAGCTAGCTCAAATTTCCCGCTACAAGAAGAAGAGCCTAGCCTCAACTCAATCGCTCTCTCCATAAAATCTAGGCTTTCACTTCTTGCAGTTAGGGCTTCTCGGAGGTTTTTCTCTCTACTGCACTTCTCATAAACTTCTCAAAAACATGGCAGCTGCTTTCAGTGCTCTCTCCCTCTCTCCGTACACTCTCGTATGCCGCCATAAGTCTACCAAACATTCCATTTCCTGCTCTACTGCCTCTTCTACTACCACTACTACAGGTCTGATTTCTTTCCTTTTCTCTCTCTTTTTTTGAAATATTTAACAGTTATCTCTTCTTTTTAATTCCCTTTTGTGGTTATTTATTTAGGCAGTAGAGGAACGAAAGCGCCGCCGCGGCATAAGAGGAGTGGAAGAATGGAAGGGGCAGGGAAAAGTATGGAAGATTCGGTGAAAAGAAAAATGGAGCAGTTTTATGAAGGGTCTGATGGTCCGCCGTTGCGAATTGTTCCAATTGGTGGCTTGGGTGAGATTGGGATGAATTGTATGCTTGTTGGGAATTTCGATCGATATATTTTAATTGATGCCGGTGTTATGTTTCCTGAGTAAGTATTCTGCCGCATTTCGGTGGATGCTTTAAACAATACATGCTCATTTTTTTAATGCTTAATTGGCAAGGGGATTGAATGCATTTTGTTAAACACGCGACTGAAAAATGCTTCTTTCTGATTTGATGACTCTATATTGTTTGTGTGATGCTATGCTCAGTTATGATGAGCTTGGAGTGCAAAAGATTATACCTGATACCACATTTATCAGAAGATGGAGACACAAAATTGAAGCAGTTATTATAACACATGGTCATGAAGATCACATTGGCGCGTTGCCTTGGGTAAAGTTTCCTTCGACTTCTCACAAGTGTCATGTTGACCTTGCCCTTCCAGATTAAATTACTGTTGATATGACCTTTTTAACTATATCAAAGTTTGTACTATTGACATTTGAGTTGTAGTTCTTCATAGGGCATAGTTGAATAGATAGTTAGATTCAATTAAGGGTGAGCCAATACTCTAATTGCTGCTTAGTTAATGTAGCCTTCGGCATATGGCTGCAAAGCTTGGCTGAAAAATGAATGGTAACTCTTGGCATCTTGGTTAATGCTTCGGATAGGCTTAGTCTAGGATCTTTGATAATTAGCATTTGATGCAGTATTTTACATAATGGACCTTGCCTGTAGCCTGCCTAAGGATTGAGGGATTGTCTCGGTACTGTTCCAATGCTAGTTGCAGTACATCTATAGTATATGTTGACATTAGTGTGCAATTAGATGAATGTGTTTATTAGTTGAGTACATTCCCTATGACCACTGTGTTGTATATTTTGAGCTTGATATATTGATATGATGGTATCAGATGGTGTGCCATGGGATAAGTGATGTTCACTGAGATAGTATAGCTGGCACTTCATCAATCAAATGTGTTATTGATGACGATGCCATGAATTGCGATGGTGGAGGTGGTGGCAATGAATTGTTTCTATCCACTGTTTGACTGGATTTTAACTACAGGAGGTTAAAAAGAATTACCAGAAGAGAATTGATTTGATACATGGATAAGCAAAAATAAAATCTGAAATCATTTAAGGGATATGCAAAGAGGGTACATTATGACCCAGATAGATGGTGTCTACGTCACATGTTTAGAAGGAAAAGAAGCAACATTTTGTTTCTCTTGAAATAGTATTTAGCATGTGTGCCTATACTTTTTTAGATGGCAAGATAAAAAAGAAATGTGAGATTATTTTTAGCCAGGAACTTTAGCTAAGCAAGCTTAGTTAAAATGCTGAACCTTAGCAACTTTGGAAACCAGATTTGGATGATCAATTTTGCTATAAGTGTGAGGGATGCACTTAGGAAACATGAATCCAAACTTAGTTTAAGGCTTTAATAGTAAGTGGTGTTTGCTGATTTAATATTTATAGGGAAGGTGCAGCTATCTGAGCTGTATCATTTGGTTATTGTTGTAAATTGTTAGTCATGTTTTGATATAGGTATTTTGCTGTGGTGTTTTCACTCTTGATAATTTTATTACTGTCTAAGCAGGTTATTCCAGCTTTGGATCATCACACTCCAATTTATGCATCATCCTTTACAATGGAGGTATTTTGTTGTGGTTCTTACTTATACTTGTGCTGAAAATGAAACTTAATCTGGTTGGCTTAAGCATGCATGTATAAATAAATATGTACACAAACATGCATTGAAATGCACCTTCGTGAACTGAAGTATCCCAATATTGCTTATGGGGACTAACAAAATAGCTCATAGTATAAAGTGCTGACCTTTTATTTTTCAGTAGATTGATATTAACCACACAGTCATACTCTTTGTCAATTTCAAGTGGCGTTTTAAAATTTTGCACAATTGCATGGCATCTCTCTACTATCTTCTCTGTGTTTTATGTGATGGCAAGTCACATTTTGTAGTTCTGAGTCTCCAAGTGCTTCCAAAATGATTTTATGACAGCTCATCAAGAAACGTTTAAAGGAGAATGGGATCTTTGTTCCATCAAGACTTAAGGTGTTTAAAACGAAGAGGAAATTTGCAGCTGGGCCTTTTGAAATAGAGCCTATCAGGGTGACCCATTCTATTCCAGATTGTTGTGGACTGGTCCTTCGCTGTGCTGATGGTACAATTCTTCACACTGGGGACTGGAAGGTAAGTTTGCTTATAGATGCATTTTCTTTTTCCATCTCTCAATGAATTTGTAATCTTTAGAAGAGGTTTATATTCTACAGATTGATGAGTCACCATTGGATGGAAAATTTTTTGATCGTGAAACTTTAGAGGAACTCTCAAAAGAAGGAGTTACATTGGTAAGCCTCCAAGATTATGTAGTTTGTTACCATATTGACATGGTTGTTCATGGGAACTTAATTGGTTTCATTTTAAGGAACAGATAGTGGTCTGTGTCATTTCTTTCATGATATAATGCTATCGCAGTTTTGGACTTTGTTTTGGAATGCTTTAGTCTCATGAAGAGTGGTTTTTTCCAAAAAAAGGGTCAACATTCAAGACTTCATGGAGATGGTGTGCATGACACCTACATGTTTGATATTTTATGTCCAAAGACCTGTGTTCCCTGCAGCGTGGGTAAATGATTCCATTGGGTAGAATTGAGAAAAAAGAGTTTAATCTAGAAAAAGTTAGCACTTTCAACATTTTGATGATGAGCATACATTTTATTCTGGACAAAAATTTAAAGGAATGAAATCGCAGTGACAGTATTGGTAGGGTAGTTGCTTTAGCCATCTTGTTTAAGCTTAGACATAGTATGGTTTTTTTTGGGCAGAATATTTTTTAATTACAGTTCTGAGGTTGAACATTTGTATCTGACGCCCTTATATTTTTTGTTTTGGTATTCATTTGAGTTTCTCATGTTATTTTCTCTTTTTCAATAATGTTTAATCTGAATTATCTATGATGCTCATTTTACCCACGGCTTCATCATGAATGCAACTTAAGGTTTTAATAATGCACTCCTCTGCTCAGATGATGAGTGACTCAACAAATGTACTGTCACCTGGAAGGACAATTAGTGAAAGTGTGGTAGCTGATGCATTATTGAGACGTATTTCAGCTGCTAAAGGAAGGATCATCACTACTCAATTTGCATCAAATATACACCGTCTTGGAAGTGTGAAAGCAGCTGCTGATTTGACTGGTAGAAAGATGGTATGATTTTCTATTCTTAGAACTAATATTATCACCTTGGTCTTCAAGTGGAATTTGATTCACAGTTTTGATACTTTAATCATTTTATCAGGTCTTTGTTGGCATGTCATTGAGGACATATTTGGATGCAGCGTGGAAGGATGGAAAGGCACCGATTGATCCATCCACTTTGGTAATTTCTTTGCATAAATATCTGATGTGTTTCTCTAAGAGCTCTAAATTTCCAGAGATATCTTCCACATCGCTCCTGTAGACCTTGTGATAACTTCTGCTGAACACTTCCGAAATTATATAGGTTAAAATGGAAGATATTGATGCTTATGCCCCAAAGGATCTGCTAATTGTCACAACTGGATCACAAGTAAGTTAATCCAGCTGCCTGATTCCATTTCTGTTGTATCAATTTGCTGGTATGTTGCTGTTGTGTCAGGCAGAGCCTCGTGCAGCACTCAATCTTGCGTCATATGGAAGCAGTCATGCCTTAAAACTGAACAAGGAAGATGTTATTCTATATTCAGCTAAGGTATTATGATATATAATATGCCTGGATTCATCTTTTAACCAAAATTTACTCACAAGTCGATTTCTGATTTGTTTAACTAGATGTGTTTTGTTGAATTTATAAGTCACTTTATCACTTAATAACTCAGGCATTATTCCTTTTAATCTTTGCTTTATTTCAAACTTCCCTTCAGTAATCCCTGTATGCTAAGATTATGTAGTTGGAGGTGATTTATGGTTTTTTACAGGGTGTATAATAAACCAAGATGTGATGTTAATGATTGAATCTCACAGAACTTAGGATTCTCTCATTATCGAATAATGTCCATGATATTTATGTGTTAGAAGTACAATAAATGTTGCATAACCTGATGGAAATTTTATAAGAGGTTTTTATATTATGGAAGATGGCCAGCAATGGTGCTCCATTTTGTTCTCATTTCTTTCTTTTTTTCTTCAGAATTGATGATTGCATTTGGTTGGTCATGTTTGTACTTTGAATTTGAACTACTCGAATTAAGCGGACTTTTGAGCTTACACTCAACTATGCATGATATTCCTCTATCTTATGATATTTCTGCCACAGGAGTATTTCATAATTTTCAACCTCTGTTTTCCTTTTTTGTAAGGTTCTAAAGTTTAATGCTTAGGTATATGGTCATAATGTTAATCATTTTTGTAGTTTCTTGCTGAAACTAATTCCAATTAGTAGATATGTTTTCAGTTTATATTTTATTTTTCAGGTAATCCCTGGCAATGAATCTAGGGTAATGAAAATGATGAATCGCATATCAGAGATTGGCTCAACTATAGTAATTGGTAAGAATGAGCTGCTTCACACGTCTGGTCATGGGTATCGTGGAGAACTGGTGAGATCTCATATTCCTCTCCTCAGAATCTCACTTATATGTTGTTTTTTAGTTATTATCTTTTTATACCTTGTACTCCATGTGATGGTTCTGTGCCGAGAGTGGAAAAAGAAAAGAACCTTCACATACTGACTCTTCCTGTTATTCATGTTACCTTTTTGTTTTGTCATTGTTATATGGAGAACCATGTAGAAGTAAGTGCTGTGAATATTAATTACCTGTTCAATTCTATATTTATTGTTATTTTTGTCAAATTTCTGGAAAGTTGATCTAAACATTGATTTCATTTCTTCAGGAGGAAGTGCTTAAAATTGTGAAGCCACAACATTTTCTTCCCATACATGGAGAACTTTTGTTTTTGAAAGAACATGAACTGCTTGGGAAATCAACTGGTATTCGGCACACTACTGTGAGTTTAGTCTTTACATTCGTTTGGTAATACAACTGTGAGTTTAGTCTTTGCATTCTTTTGGTAATTAGTATGCATAAGATGATCTTGAAGTTCACTATGTTTGCCACAATCTGATGCATTTAGTGAGAGCATAGAATCTTTCGGGATAAGGAATCATTCTTTCTACTGATACAGGATAAAATAGTTGCTATCTATAGGTGTTTTAGAAGATCAAT
This sequence comes from Populus pruinosa, assembly GCA_026413675.1. NCBI lineage: Eukaryota > Viridiplantae > Streptophyta > Magnoliopsida > Malpighiales > Salicaceae > Populus > Populus pruinosa. The sequence goes on from CM048606.1 coordinate 15,943,245, forward strand.
AGTATACATGTAGAGAGACTGGAGAGCATTATTTTTCTAATCGTGTTGCTTTTCTCTTGTATTCTGTCAGGGATCATTCTCCTTATATACTTGTGTATCCTATCTTAATAAATTTTCCTTGCTATAAACAAAATGTTAGCAATATGGACAACTGGTACTCTTTATTTCTTGCTCTATTGTATCCTGTTAATTATATGAATCCAGCCAATTTCCATGTAAATGAGAATGGATCAACTCTTGGGATGTTCTGCCCACCCAACTTTGCTGTGTCTAACTGCATTGGCTAATGAAACACATAGATGGATTTATTGTACACATGACATTATATGCAATCTTGTTTTGTTGTTATTCTGCAAATGCTTCTAGTTTCAGACTATGTATTGGCTTGGTACAAGTTACAAGCACTCTATAATTCTGCCAGGTTATCAAGAACGGAGAGATGCTTGGGGTTTCTCACTTGAGGAACAGAAGAGTTCTATCCAATGGTTTTGTCTCCCTTGGGAAGGAAAATTTGCAGGTTGGTTGTGCTAATGGTTTTATTTAATCAATTATTGGAATTTAATTGAGATACATTCCAAGAAATCTCATCTGGTATTGCAGTTGATGTACAATGACGGGGATAAGGCATTTGGCACATCAAGTGAGCTTTGTGTTGATGAGAGAATGAGAATTGCAACAGATGGTATTGTAGTGGTCAGGTAGATTTTGCATATTCTGAAATGACATCTTGACATTTCTACGTGGCACTAATCTTTGTTATTACTGTAATGATTTCTTGACATTTCTATGTTACAGCATGGAAATTTTACGCCCTCAAAATGCAGATGGGCTAGTTGAAAATAGCTTAAAAGGAAAAATTAAAATCACAACACGCTGCCTATGGCTGGACAAAGGGAAGCTTTTGGATGCACTCCACAAAGCTGCCCATGCTGCACTTTCAAGCTGTCCAGTGAATTGTCCTTTAGCTCACATGGAAAGAACAGTATCTGAGTTGTTGAGAAAGATGGTAAGGAAGTACAGTGGTAAAAGGCCAGAAGTCATTGCCATTGCCATGGAGAACCCGGCGGCTGTTCTTTCTGATGAACTCAATGCAAAGTTATCAGGCAATTCACATGTTGGCCTTGGCATATCAGCATTGAGAAAAATGGCTGAAGGGCATAAAAAAAAAATTCAGGTGGACAGGAAGCAACCTGATGAAAATGGCTATGCACATTTAGAGAAAACATCAACACAAAATTCAGAAGGTCCTCATATCTCTGCATCTCTGTGTTTTCATTGAGTGTGTGTGTGGGGGGTCAGGTTTTGGATGGGTGGCCATTTTATGACTACATGAGCACATGTGAGAAAACTAGCGTGGGTGCATGACTCACATCTTAAGGCTTGGGGATTTTTTTTCCATCTCATGCCAATAAGTCAGTAAATGACTGGTAGACAAAAAACAAACAACAATAAAGTTAAGGCTGCATTTGGAAACAGGGCAAGCTGATTGTTTTGGGTGCTCAAGCTTGCTTGTGCTTGAAAAAAAAAAAAAACAGAGCTTGAGCTTGAGCTTGGCTTGAGATGTTGGAGCCACAACTCACAAAGCTACAGAACTTCAATGCTAAAAAACTATAGACAAAAATGGTGATCATTTTCTCAATCTTAATATAATTTTGGATACATCTGACTTCCAAGTTTCAGTTGACAAAGGCAGGTTTCTCCAGGGTGAGAGCCCCCCGCATGTATCTATGTTGTTACAGTATCACATCTAAGTGGGAAGAGGAAGTCCACGAATGAATTATTCCCTCTTCTCCTTTGTCTTGGTCTCTGATGCAGGCTTCTTCTATATTGTGTGTTCATGAGCTCTGCTAGTTTACATATCTTAGCTAAACTTAACATGCTTTCAGTATCTGTTCTTGATGAGCCTCAAGATCATCTAGCTTATCACCAGACTAGATTTTACTGAACTAAACTTAGAACTGTTCATGACTGACATGATCGGTTTGGTGATTTAAAAGCAACTTCACATTCTCTGTTGTCATAGTTTAGGACCACTAGTTTATTTGCATATGATCTCAATAACTTCTTGGTGTTGTGATTCAAACTCAATTTCTCTCATTATAAACTATAAGATCATTTCCTCTTGATTGGGTGAGGCATCTTTGTATCCTTCTCCAGTTATGTTACGCAGGCGAGTTTTTCTTTGGAAATGCATAGTGCCAGCAGCTCAGCATGCATATATATTGTGTTTTGACCTTTGCTTAATTTCTATGTTCTTGCAAGCAGAAGTTCTTTTCTAAAGCTTGGGATTTTAAAACCAGTACACTTAGTGGTGTTCTTTTTTTCCCCACATTGTAATCATGCAGTTGATGGTGTTGAATTTGAAAGAGAGCTATCTAAGGAAGACGAGACTTCTTCAAGTCCTAGCTTAGCTGAAGGACATTCCTCCGACTCTGAAAATCAAGATGATTTCATGAAACCATTCATTCCACCATCCCCAGCCAATGAATTGGTAAAAAGTGATGAAAACTTGGTTCCACCATGGGAGCAAGTAAATGAGCTCAAGGAAGATCGTACCATAAGCAGTGATGATGACTCGTTGGAAAATCAAAATTCTAGATCGAAGCGTTCCAAGCCTGTAAAACGGAACAAATGGAAACCTGAGGAGGTTAAGAGTCTTATTAAAATGCGGGGGGAATTACATAGTAGATTTCAAGTTGTAAGAGGTAGAATGGCTCTGTGGGAAGAGATATCTACTAACTTGATGGCTGATGGGATCAATCATAGTCCAGGACAGTGCAAATATTTATGGACATCTCTTGCTAAAAAATATGAGGTTTGTTCCTCAATTTCATACATTTAAAATTTTGGTATTGCATTTTGATTTCTGTTTATTATTGTGGATTGAAGCTCGTATCTGCATGTGAATACCTTTGCTAGTATAGATTTTTGCCACTGGTAATCTGTTTTCCCGGACCAATGGCACATGAAAAGGGAAATCCAGATCATTTCAGGGGTGCTATCTGAATTTCACTAAGTGCAATCATCTTTTCATCCTTCCTTTATCATGTTGCTTAGTGACAACCATTGCTAAAATGAACAGGAAAGCAAGAGTGACAAGAAAAGCCAAAAAAGTTGGCCCTATTTCAAAGACATGGATAATATTTTATCTGATTCAGAGACAATGGCAACAAAATGATCGGAAGAGCGGGGGAACAGTGCATTGAGTTTTCTGGAAGAGCTTTCAGCAGCCTCTTGTTCAAGTGAAGCTAGGTGATGAAGACCGCTGTTGGTCCACTAGAATAATCACTGTCAGGGATTTGCAGTTATAATACAAGCAGGAAATCGAGCTGTTCTGAAGCGTCATGACCGATGTGCAAATTATCTGATCAGAGAGGCTCGCAATGACAAACAAGAAATGAAATGGTTTTGTAGCCACAAGCTCCTCCAAAAATTGGTTAGCAGATATACTAAAGAATAGGGATTGTGATATTTTTTACTTTGGAGGACGTTTAGCATTTTGTAAGATTTGATGCAACTCGACTGTTAAATTGCTTATTAGCCAAACTTAAGCAGGTTTAAATTTCCAGAAGTTTCTCACAGCTTCTGGGTGTCTTTTTGCTGGTTTCTTTTATTCAGATGAAAGAATTTAGCTCCTGTTCACTCCTTTTTATTTCTGTACTCTTGAAAGTTCTGGTGCAAGAAAGCAATAGTTATAGATTCACAAGTGGCACAAAGGTTGAGAGCTAAGGGTGATGTCTGCTTCCTTGCCAAGATTTTCTTAAGAAAAAACATTCCCCGCACAACTCGCAGATGAATGGTTCGAGTTCAGAAGTTATTCTTTGACCATGCAAGTTTAAATATAGATTTTTTTGTTTTTTTGGTGGGGGGGAAGCACTATTAATTTATTGGCCTCAAGAACTGCAAAAAATCCTGACTAATTCAACCCTTTTACAGGCAAGAGACAAACGAGAAGCATGGTTATAAACCATCAATTAGTATGCAAAGTTACGAGTAATTAGTAGCAAACCGATATGGATCGACTAATGGCTTTAACTTAATTAGACTAATTGCAGACTTTCCATGGTAATTTTTAGGAGTTTATCCACCTAAAATAGCCTCCGACTTGTGTGGTTTCCTCATTTTAATCAAAACCCTACCCCATTTCAGGTTTATATAACAAGCTCCCTTCCAAATCCTTCAACCACCTCATCTTTGTTTTGTCCTGCAGAGTTTCTCTATTGATCTGTCCTAGAGAGAAAATCTGCTATATTCTCCGTATAAGCAAAAATGGCAGGCAAACTCATTGTTCTCGCTCTTGTCTTTGTCACCATTGTTGGGTTGGCTGCAGCTGCAGCACCTGCTCCTTCCACAACTGACATTCCTCCAGCCGCAGCCCCTGCTCCTTCCACAACTGACTTTACTGCAGCTGAGGCACCTTTAAGCAATGATTTTATCGGTACTGATGACGGTGGTGCGGCTAGTGCACCTTCTGCTGATGGTACCACAGTTGTTCCAGGACCAATGGGGAGCGCTGCAGTAGCTGAGGGTCCTTCTGAAAAAGATGGTGCCGCCACCCTCAAGTTCTCTGCCGTTGCTGGAGTTGCCGCTGTTGCTGGCTGCTTCTTCTTCTTCTAGGCTAGCTAACTATAAATCCAATAAATTCCTCATCCAAGCTTTGATTTGTCCTATTTCGAGGACACATCTTTGATTGTTTGAGTAGTTTTGTTTATTAAATTACAGCTACATATTTCATGGTTTTTATGGGCATTCCACGCCTACATATTTTTTTGTTTGAATAAAGTGTTTCTAGTAAGAGTAATTTGTTGTGGTTAAATACAAGTTCTTTCGATATGCCAAGGAAGGAGTGTTTCATATCCATCTCATTAAATTAAAAAGAGTTTAATTTCACATCAATTTTGTTTGGAAGTGTGACAAATAATGTTTTTTAAAATATTTTATTTTAAAAAAATAATATATTTTTAATTTTTTAAAATTTACTTTTAATATCAATACATAAATTAATTTTTTTCAAAAACAGCAAGGCTTGCAGTTGAATTTGGAGCATATATATATATATATATGGATCATTGATAATCTTCCTAGCATGTCGAACAACCATCGTAGTCTATGGCTTCTGGAGTGTCGTCCTACGTCGAAAGCCAAAGCTATATCATTTGCTAAGAACTGGATTTTCGAAAGCTCCAATTATCCGATATGGATTATTTTATACAATATTCAAAACAAGAGTATTTCTTGATCTCATTGTACGAAAAGCATTTCAAGATGAATGTTTTTGGATTTGTCTAAAGGGCACTTGAGAAACTTCCTCGTAGGGTTTGTATCGAAAGAACTTAATTAAGAAAACTCCTTGTAATGTTGGATCGAAAAGAGAGGAACACTTTGCTCTTCCACAAAGTTAAACGTTAATATTGTTCTCCTCTAGCTCTTTTTACATTTTTTTTTCTTTTTCCGAGTTCTTAAAGAGTCTTGGATGGCCGTTCTTTATAATACTTTCAAGGGGTTTGACGTAGTTAAATATTAATTCCCAGAATTGATCCTTTCTTCATCTCTTCTATGGATTTTGGAACAACTTCAAAGACTTGTTCATGTTCTTTGATACAAACAATCAATTAAGGGCACTATTAAATTGTTGTGCACAAATTTTATATATGCTAATTTTTGCCCTAAACGCTGTAAAATTCTCTAAAAAAGCACAAAAAATTAATTTTTAATGCATTTACTCGTCAACCCACGTCCATAGTTATCAAACCCAGCAAGGAATCGGCTTGACCAAGAGGTAGGGTCCTGAGTTTCATGGGTCAACTCGGGTCATCTAATATCAATCCAGAAAAATTAAAAAAATATTAAAAAAAAATCCATATGAATTTAAGTTATACATGTTGTAAATAATAAAGTTTAAAAGAGTATTTAAAAAAAATTATTTCACATTAAAAAGATATTATATTATGCTTTTAAATTGAAATATTTAAATCAAATTTTTTTTATTTCATATTAAAAAAATATTTTTTTTTTTGTGAACATGAAATATATATACTAAAGGTTTTCAAATCACACCTCAAAAATATATTATGTTATCATTTTAAGTTAAAGTATTTAAACCAAAAAGTTTTTTAGTAAACATGGAATATATATATATATAAAGGATTTCAAATCTCACGTTAAAAAGATATTATGTTATACTTTTATGTAGAAGTATTTAAACCAAAAAGTTTTTTATCCACATTAAAAAAACATAATTTTTTTTTTGTGAACATAGAGTATATATACACACAATAACTTCAAATCTCACATTAAAAAATAACTTCTTCTTCTTTTTTTTGTAAACATTGAATATATATACTAAAAAACTTCAAATCTCGTACTGAAAAAATATTATGTTATCATTTTAAGTTAAAGTATTTAAACCCAAAAGTTTTTTTATTTCATATTAAAAAAATATAATTTTTTTCTTATGAATATAAAGTATATATACATAATAGCTTTAAATCCCACATTGAAAAAATAATTTTTTTTTCTTGGAAACATAGAATATATATATTAAAAAAATTTCAAATCTTATATTAAAAAAACAAAACTTTTTTTATTGACAACATTGAGTATATATACTAAAATATTTCAAATCTCACATTAAAAAATAAAATACTTTTCTAATATTTATATACTGAGGTTTAAAAAATATTAATAACTAAAAAAATTAAAAAAAATAAGGGTATAAAAAAAATCACATTTAAAAAAAAAAAACATCAAGTCATGAATCAATTAGATTATTACACCAACCAGTATTTTGACAAACTCTAATTATTCCAACCACTAAGTTAACTGATCTTAAATTTAACTGTGAGAGCAATTTGGGTTTAATAATTATATCCATACTAATTTGAATACAAAAACCAATTGTAATAGGATATTCTATTTAGGAAAACCAATAATCCTCCTAAATGAAACATCAACAATATTATTTAATTATTAAAATAAATCTAATCCATTAAATATTGATTAATTTTTAATTATTTAGTTGGTTAGTCTAAACTCAACCAAGTTAACACCAATTGTTTAAAAAAAAAAAACAAATGAAGATTATTTTAATAAAAACAATTAATTCATCGCAATCTCAGAAACCTTGAATCAGTCTAATACCTATTCAATATTATTTGCTAAATTTCTCTTGTTTCTTATATAAAGCTACTTTCTTTTTATATAGAAACATAACCGTTTAAGAAAGATAAGCATACTAAAAAAAATTAACCGCGTTACTTACAACTTCAAACTAGTTGAGGCGCCACCACATTAATAAAAAAAAATAAAAAAAGTGCATGTTGAACATTAATAAATAAGTCATCCAGAAAGCTTAAGAATTGGGTTATGGTGACTGTGGACTTGTGTTTCCAGCTCATTGTTAATAATTATTCTGGTTACGGCCTCGTGAATCGAATCATATCATAGTTATAAGATTTGACTCGGGAGTTGACCCGGTCAAGAAGCTGAGTTACATGGGTTGACTCGGGTCAACCAAAAGAATTAAAGGAATTAATGCAAAATCTATGTGCAGCTTCTCTCCAATCCTTCTCATCTTTATCCATGCAAATCCAGTTACAAGTTGCATCCTTTTCTTCAACTCCCCTTCTACACGCGCACATACATGCAAAAATATGGTATAAATTAAAGAAAAGCAAGGAAGCTGGTAGAACTTGAAGAGCAACTTTGAAAGCATCTTTTCTGCCCCAGTCTCCAATCACCAGAAAGGAAAGTGACCCATCAATTTTTGCAGGTTGTTCAAACCTTTAAAGCTCTGCATGTGTCCAGATCAAACACAAACCAAAACTACTAATCATCAAGTTGCTAAAACTTCTTTAAAATCAATATTATGGCAGATGAACAACAAGCTTTGTGAATAACAATTCTTTAAAATCACAACACAACTTGCTAAAAACTAATTAGTTATATTAATGCAGTTGAATAGTGCAGGAATTCTAAGAGATTTGCAAGCCAAATTAGAAAAATATGTTATGAGCCAAGCTAATAGCAGATGAGGCAAGCTAATTGTCATCTTTTCAATCTTGGTTGCTAATATGATTGGGGTGTGTTTACCATTATTTTCACAAACTGAAGATGCGCCATGAAGAAACCAACCTCTTTGCAAGCTCAAAAGATTTAAATGACCTGAAGACAACATTTAAAAATAAAAGAATACATGATCCTTACCTTGGCTTGAAAATTTTAGGAAAGCAATGGCCTCATCTACTTGGATTACAGATACCAGATCTCTTGATTTTTCAAGCTCCAGAGAAAAAAAATTAGGGCAGAAAAATGGTTCTTTCCTTTCGCTGATTGTAAAGTTACTCTATATATAAGCCGGGTCTCATCCGGATTCGACCGGGTTGCCTGGATTATGGATCGATCTGTCAGGTCAATTGGATTTCAGCAGTTTTTTTTTCCAGTCTTTTAATAACTCGAATCAGTTTAATTACTGAATTAACCGAATCTTGGATAAATCTGCCGGCCGATCCAGGTTTAATAACAAGGAAGCGAACACGACATGTACTTAAAACTCCAGTGTTAAGAAATTAGACCGAAGTGCCTACGCAGTAAAACATAAATTGTCTAGGCGTTGACCACGACCCATTATTCTTTTACACAGTGAATTCTCCGAGTGCGGTCAGGTTCCTCCTCCTTGCCTGTAAAATACTAAATTATTGCAGCCACGGCATTCTTATTCTCTTTTCATCACTTTCTCTAGTTTGAACTTTCTTTTGTTGGATTTAGAAATTCGTCAATACAACTTCTTCCTCGGGTGATGGAGATCGTAGGTCCAAAGACCTTGTAAGCGGAACACGGCCTTCAAATTTATAAATAGGAATGTTTAATCCTCCATTTCGTATCGAGAAGTATCTGTCATTTGCATGCGAAACAAGTCAACCTGTTCGCTGTCATCTTAGGTCGATAGTCTAACATGGTTAACGCTAGAGAATTTGAAGTTGTTTTTCGCCACCTTGATGAGAATGGTGATGGGAAGGTTTCACCATCTGAGTTAAGTCGTCGTCTAGGTTTGATTGCAGGAGAGTTTCTCGTGAAGGAGGCAGAACTTGCTGTAGAGTCGTTGGACTCAGACGGAGATGGCTTGTTGGGATTGGAAGATCTTGTTAGACTAATGGAAGCTGGAGGTGAAGAAGAGAAGTTGAATGATTTGAGAGAGGCTTTTCGCTTGTATGATATGGATAATTGTGGGTTTATCAGAGCCAAGGACTTGAAAACAATGCTTGGTAGACTTGGAGAGTCAAGATCAATTGATGAATGCGAAGTGATGATAAACAAGTTTGACCTTAACGGGGATGGTGTTCTTAGCTTTGAAGAATTTATGATTATGATGAAATGATGTTCTTAGAATCTTATGTATTGTATTATAGCATATCATGCTCTTCACCAGTTGTTTCTTTTATGTGATTCTTGGGTTCTTCATTTCTTGTAAGTTGTAAACATAATGGAAGTTTCTTTTATTGTTTGGAGTTCACATTTTTCATGAATTTTCCTTTTATATTTCATTTGTTATAACGGTTACAGATGAAGAAAATCTGTGAAAGAAAAGTACATGTAAACTTCTCCAGGGCTGTGATGTATATACGCAGCCTGGTCTTTTTCTTGATCGAGGACAACAAAGTCCAGAAATGCCAGCCAAGAGGCACCAACTGTTGTTCAGCAATCGGCATTATCAATGCACTTGTTCCAACATCAACTTTGTTGTCTGCGATCTCTCATTCTGTTCTTTAATTTCTTGTTCTTGTTTTCTTGAGGTATATTCCTTTTTCCAGCTTAAACTAAAAGTAACCTTTCATTTCATCTTCTTGCCTTTCTTCTCTTGTGGAATTTTAAAATTAAAGAAAGAAAATTGAAGCATCGTGAAGAAAGGGCCTTCCCAATGAAAATGGATTGCGGTGTTTCAGCCGGTGAAGCACCAAACTCGATGTTTCCCAGGAAAGTCCTGCCAAAGCAGATAAGCCTGCCAAAAACAGCTTGGATTCTGATCTATCAACCATGGAGCTGCTGGTGATGGATTCTCAAGACAATGGTGTTTCAATCGATGAGATACTGAATTCATCTTCCAGCTGTGAAATGGACAAGTTTTCTATGCCATCCTCTTCTAATGGAAGTCCAGTCAATACAAATAATTCCACTGATGAAAACAGTCCGGAGTCTGTTCAGTCTTTGTTAGCACCACCTTCAACAAATTCGCAGGCATTGGTGTTTCGGTCAATGAAACACTGAAATCAGACACGAGTAATGGAACAGACAAAGTATCTATGCGATCTTCTTCCAAGGAAAGTCTGGTCATTACAGATGATCAATTGGTTGAAAACAGCTTGGATGTTGATTAGTCTTCCACAGTGCTTCCCGAGACAAATTTCCGTGGCATCGATGTTTCAGTCAGTGAAACACTGAGCTCATCAAGTAATGAAACCTAAAAGGTTTCTAATCCATCTTATTCCATGGAAAGTCCTGTCATTGCGGATAATTGCCAAATACAATTTGAATTCTGATTAGTCTTCCGCAGTATCACCAGTGAAAAAATCCCAGCACATTGGTATGAATGGTTAAACTTCTGTAGCAACTTGATCAATGATTCACATACAATTTTCAAAGCTTAGTCAAAATTATTCAGTAAAATGTTCAGATCATGATTTTGTGATCGTATGTCCCTAGTAAAAAGTCTGTATCATATGAACATCTGCATGCTGGAAACCGAGATCAATAGATGTTGACTCCTCTATGTTTTCTATCTTTACAATCTCATGTTCAATTTCGCAGTTCTTGGTTTGGGTTTGCAAGCTGCTTATATAAATAAATCGTACTTCCATTTTTTTGCAGTTAGCAACAAGCCTCGCTAGGATCAGACTCTCATGATGTTTTCTTCAGTGTCAAAGGTGGTAAGATACTGTTCCCCCTTAATTTCTTCAAATTTCTTTCTTGCCTCGATATCAAGTGCAAATGAGTTCAAGCATGCCCCAAGAATTTCAGGTTCCATGACCTGAAAAGCAGCACCCTCCACAAGCTCTATGAGAAATAAATTTTATTGATCTTATACCCTCTGTTCTATGCGGTTAGCTCTATCACGTGGCAGGAAGGATAATAGCCAGAAAACACATCAATCACCCAAAAGAATTGCCACTTTCTGGCAATTTTCTGTTGGTGAAATACTACTCGTTGGCAGTTGAGATCAGGTTTTGACCATCTCCAATTTTTTGTTATTAACACTCAGGTTATAGCAATGCTTCGTGAAGCCATAGCAGAATCAAGGGATCACCCCAACTTGACGAAATAAGCGGGTTCCAAACAGGAGCCTTGTCCAACGTAGGGAAGGGAAAAGGCAACTGCTGCCACGAAAACGCAGCCAGAGCTAACTGCTGCTTTCCATGTTGGAGCCCAAGCCATCGTTCCAAGGAGAGGAAAAGGCAAACCCCTCCTAGAAGTCAAAGATAGCCAAAAGTCGGGTACAGCGTAAATAGGTTTGAATGCGCCACGCACAAAATGGGAAAGCCTGCGTTTCTTACCTAGTACAGCACAATAATTTTGACTGTATATAACTCATTTTTTTATAGCATTTAACTCATTTTTTGAATGCGCCATATTTAACTCATTTTTTGATAGCATTTGTGAATGGAAACAGCCGTCGCCACCTAGTAAAGCACAATAATTTTGACTGTATATAAGATGATAGTGGAGTTGATGAAGAGAATTAACCATAATATTAGAATTGCTTCATTAAACAAATCGAAGTTGCCAGTACAAAATTATCTCAAAAAAAGATGGGGGAAAAAACCTAGCAATGAATGTCCGAGAGCCTAGGATATTTTTATGGAGTAAAACCAAAAAACAAAATGCACTTCTCTGAACTCAATTTACAGAATATATATGTATATTGAACTGATAAATGAAAGTAGGGGTGAGAAACTGCTAGCAAGCAATGCCAACTCTCACAAATTAATCACATTTTGTCTATCTAGAGGAGCGACACACTGCCACAAGGATTGAAAAGCTGGAATTTCTTTTGCATCAACCCCAAGGGTGGAGAGGTTGCGTCCATACTCCTGGTAAATTACATGCACATAAGTCCACTAGAGCAAGATCATTTTAATTCCAAAACAGACACCAACTGTTCCTGTGTGTGTGGAAGTGCCTAGCTGTATGCATGCTTGTGCTTGCGGGTGTGTGACCTTGGGTTAAAGACAATGGACAATGCTCACCTGAATATCAAGGAAATATTGCATGCATAGCTTGTCAGTATCAGATACAGTGGGGTCTGAGACATCTGAGCTTACTCCAGTTCGTCTTTGGGCACCCTTCTTTAATCTCTGGAGTGAAGATTCTGTCTTCCTAGCCTGAGCATGACAAACAACATATTAAAGTCGAGAATCTCAAAATAAAGGCCGAGTCAGAAAAAAACAATTTAATTCAGACACTAACCACATTGACGATTTCAGCAACCATGTCATAATAACAACCAGTAATTGCAGTAGCAGCACCATGCCGTAACTCATTCATAGTCTCCTTAGTCAAATATGGGCTATGTTTCTCTGTATCCAGAAAATCCTAGAAGCAAAGTCATGGGGTCAATGCAAAGTTTATAATAAAACTAATCCATGATGATATCAGTAGGTTTGAAACTCATGTTAAAATATATTGACATAGGACAAGCTACATGCCTACATCTACAGAAGGCTGGAGCCAGAGCCCAAAAAAGAGGAGTCAAGGCAGAACATGTAATGACTGAAGAATTATACAAGAGCAGAAATCAAATAGTTAGTTTAACAACATTAGATCTAACAGTCAATATTAGTGAAAGTAATTGAATTTTTTTCTTCGAATAAAAAGGGACTGAGTTTATCAAGCCTTGAAAGATCAGGTACTACCTTGTAATGATCATTTGTGATGAGCAACTGAGCCAATCAAGCATTTGCACGTGCATGATTATTAATTCAGTGGGAGTGTTATGTCCATGGTCACCCATGCACATATACTTCGACAGTGTGGAAGGAGGTCACACAGACTAATGAGTTTACCAGCCACATCTAAGGAGTGCTATTTAAAGGGTAATGCAACAGTTACAAGCAAGGAAGAATATATATACCTTCTTTAATGGAGTTAACAATCCTGATACATAGAGTGAATGTCTGGTAGGAATAGGCTTATTAGTCATCCTGAAAGTCGTAGCAATTGCTTTCACATCTTTCAAGCCCTGTGCAAAAAACTTTGTTACTAAATATTCAAAACACTAATTGAACTGAGCCAGGAATAATGTTTCAATATGTTGAATTACTAGTAATGAAGAACTTTTATGGAAATTTACATCTAGAAAAGATTCAGAGAAGCTTCAAGGCAGAAGGAAGCCAAGCATTCTCAAATAATGTCAATCCCAATTACAGCTCACCTTAACAGCCTCATCAACCAGTGACTCTGTGATTGCATTGATAACTAGAGGTATTAAACCATTTAATGACTTCCCACCTTGTAAAATGCTTTGTCTTACTAGATCGAGTATGTCGATGGAACATGAAGATAGAAGCTGAAGTACATCATCAAGGTAACCTCCACAAACCTCTGTGACCAGACAACTTATATCATGAATAATCTGCAAATCAAAGAACCTCTATAAAAACACAGCTAATAAATGTGGCAACTATTATATAGGAATTTTTTCTAAATCACAGTAACAAGACAATTAAAACATTTCATGCACACTACTATCATCACAATAAATAGTTATAATATAATATAATATAATATGGTGCAGGTTGCTTCATTAGCTGATAAAATAAACTAGGTAAAGAAGTTACTCTCTTTAGCATCATTCTTCAAGTAATGTGAAAAATAAAGTTTCAGTAGAGGGATGAAGGTTCACAGAGAGCAAGTCTAACTTCATGTCTCACTTATGCAAATTATATGTCTCACTTGAGAGCAAGGCCAAGCTTTATATATGTACATGTACAAGGGATGGTTCGCACCAGCCAGGTACGCACTAGACTGCAAAATGGATCGGAGTAGGGTGTGTAAATCTATGACATAGCAAGAATACAACATTCTTCTGATCGTGATTCCAAGTTTCATATTCATATCACAAAAGAGACAAATAGTAGAATCATGACATGACACTTACATAGAGAAAATCACTGGGAACAGCTGAAGCTGCCCATTCATATCCAGAGTTGGAGCTGGTATTACCCGTCTTACGAGCATCCAGACCAGATGACAACCAATTTGAGAATCTGCCAAGCATTTGTGAGTAGTTACTCAGCAAAATGATTATAGATACTCTTTTAAAAATATTAAAAAAAGAAAAGTATTCAGTCATATAACAGCAATCAATCATTGATACATCATCTGAATGGACTCCTCCATTCTCAATCAAACTGACCTTGAAAGAAGCTGCAATGTTAAGCGAAGAAACTTGTCAGCACATGAGAAAATGAGAACATCTTCTCTCCAGCAAGATCTCAGGCTCTCCAAAAGAGTGATACTTTGTTTTAATGTTAAATCTTGGGAATTCCAATGGCCAGAATGAGAATTGTGAACTGGAATAAGACTGGTTGCTGCAAGTGCAGATTCCAGAGCACCAGCTATTTCCTGGAACCTGTCTTAATCAGATGCAAGATCAGCCTCGTGACAGGATGTACTCGTGCACAAAATGAATTTAGACCAACAGCAATGTCGGCTCAAAATAAACTTTGAAAGACAATTTCAAGAAGTCATGCTGCATACCTCAAAGAGAAATAAACCCCAACATTCCATTGCTTCATGAACTCATTGTAGATGGCTTCAGCTCGAAATTTAGTAACAGAAGATCTGGATGGACAATAGCCTTGCATGAAAATTGGATGTGATAAGTACAGTGAACATCATATATTTTTGAATAATCAAACAGTATAATCATATCAGCCGGCAACTCTCTTAGTCCTAAGGGAGTGATATAAAACAGAACTAAGTAGGAAAAAAAGTGTCGTGCTACCTTCAAGATGAGCCAAGAAGTCTAGACTTGATTTGTAATTAATCAAGAATTCAGTTGGTCTTCCAGGGGAAAAGGCACCTGGTTTTCCCTTTTGAATTGCAGAGAGAACCTCTTTCAGAATTGAATTAGCCAAGAAGTCAAAAACATGCAACCCCGAATTTTCTGAACAGGAAAAAAAAAACAATAAGTTGCATTCAGAGTGAGTATATTTATGTGTATGTCTTCAGGATGAAGGGGGTAAAGGTTATGAAAAAAGTATATGCACCAAAATGAGAGCAGGATAAATTGCAAGTATACAAGTAAATAGAAATTATTCATCAGGGGCTCAGCAACTTCAATGCTTGATGTAAAAATAACTGTTCATTGAACAAGCATGTACCTAGAACATGCAAGTTAAACAGAGTGACTGCGGGGGAAGAGTTAACACCAAATAAAATGACACAAACTCGGACAACTTGGCCTTCCATGCAATTGAGACCAGTGGCTATGGTAAGAAGTAATGCAGCTTGGAACAGAGGCACCACAAGAGAAAGGTGTTGACAAGGATTGATAACTCAACTCCAGGCCCAAAACAAAACATTAATGTTTTTTATGAAAGGCCAGATAATTAGAACGAGGCTTCACCAGGTTGTAGGGGTGAAAGTGATAAAATAGATATAGAAAATACCTGCAGAAGATATTTCCAAAAGGAATTTACAGTCCTTGTTGATACATGTCTTGATTTCTTGATAATCATTTTCAAGTCCATCTCCAGATGCCCCAACAGCCACTCCTGATGGTCCATGTGGAATGATCTTCTGTACTAATGGAGCCACAACAGTCGTGCGGAAGATTTCTTCTGCGCTGCTGGTGTTATCAATAGCCGCATATGCACGTAAACAATTATAGATTACACTTTCATCCCGGTGTTCCAGCCCATCTACAAAACAATGTCCCAAACTTGCGTCCAACAATAGGCTCGCACTTTGAATCCTCTTCTCCATGTTCTGAATGAAAGGGAGGTTCTGTACTGGCATAACAGAGAAAAGACATGAGCACAAATTGTACAACCTCCAGTGAAAATATTACTGACTTAAATACATTTTATGAATTGTATAACGTTTGCTTCTACAAGCAAAAAAAAAAAAACATAAGAATAAGCAAAACAGACCTGTGCATGAGCAATGTAGAACTTAAGTCGATTCATCTCGCTGGCAATTCTCTCCAAAAGCATGCTTTGAGTCTCTCTCACATTCGTTCCATTCTCAATGCTGCCATTGCTCACAGCATTCTTTTCCGCCAAATTCACATCTCCACTCGACCAATCAGCAGGAACACTAGGTAGCTCCTTTATCAATTTCTCAACCTGCACTCGTCAAAATATACAACTAGGAATTACTAAAAAAATGAAACAACAATTCAGCATGTTGAAAAACCTAATAAGCAAAACAGACCCTTTAATTATCAATTCCAATTCTACATGCTTCTAAGATCTAGCATCTTTCCACTCTACAAAACGCACTCATTCTCAAAACGAAATTTCAATTCTACACAAATTGTAGTTAGATCTAGTACATTAGACAGTATTTCCAAAACAACGGAATCCAATCAAACGAAACGATCTTATACCTTAGAAACAACATGAAACGTATCCAGCAGCAACTCCAAAACCTCTCTGGTGGCCGCCGCCTCCGATCTCTGCTCCAATCCGTTCTTCAAAGCCACAAGAGACGACTTCACACTCCCTCTAAACCCTTCAATCTTCTCTCGGAGCTCCAATAACGGAGCCCGCATCCGAACGACAGCAGAGTCCACATCAACAAGTTTGGTACTTAAATTAACAAAATCCGCGTAATCACGGTTGATTAAATCGATTAGTTCGTGGTTTAGGGAAGTTAAGTGTGCTTGGAGTTCCGATCGGAGAGTGTCGAAGGGGACAAAAGTTCGGAGCTCCGAAATGTAAGAATCGGAGTCAAAATTTGGAGAGAGGAAAAGGTCCGGTTTGAACCATAATGGGTGGGAATCGACTGGGTCCGAGAAGAGATAGGCATTGGATCTTGAAGGTGGCGGTGGTGGTGTTTGGATCGGATCCGCTGCCATTTTGGATGCACGTAGAGAGGGAGAAATTTCCTGTGATATGGTTTGTTTAGGCTATTTATGTAGCGAGAAAGAGAGAGAGAGAGACAGGTGGGCGTTCGTTTATTTTGCAGAAAACCTAAACTTGATCCTCCAACTATGTATTTATTATCAATGTAGTTCCTAAATAAAAAAGATTTTTTCTTCTTGTGATTGCAAATTCCCCGAAACTTAATATTATGTGATTCTTTTAAAAATGTTATTAATTAAAAATTAACTATAGAGAAGGTCAGCGCTTTATTATGGGTCTTATTAATTTTTTTCTGGTATAGAAAAGGTACTTAGATGATGACGATAGTCTTTTTATTGGAGCAAAAGGAATTTGGTACTTAGTCATTTTATTTAATAAGCTTAATTAATTTAACAATATAATAATGATAAAAAATATCTAATAAAAAAATTAAATACTTGTAAATAATATGAAAAGATATCTTCTATTTTTAAAATATTTTAACAATTTTATTTGGTAACAAAATAAAAATTAATTTATAAAAAAATCTAAAACTCAATTACTAGAAAATAAAATATTAAAAAATAAATTTTAAAAAAAACCTAAAGAACTTGACTCTAGTCAATATGCAAAACTCACGTCTTATTTGTGAGATCGAGACAATAACATACAGAAAAAAATAAATAACATAACATAGATTAATTCCTAAAAAAATTATTAATTTTAGGTAAAATTAGAAAAAAAAAACTAGTAATAAAGCATTGAAAAAAAACTTAAATTAATTTGAGTTAACTCAACTAACTTACGACTTACTATATAATATTAGGATAAATCAATAAAAAAAAAAGTGATGCAAGTCAAGAAGTTGAAGGCCTAATAATCTAATGTCAATAGATAAAATAAAATAAAAAACTTAAAAATAGATTGAAGTCAAATCGGGTTAATTTCAAAACTCGTAACCTGGGTTATGAGATTGGATTACTCTATATAAGACAAACCTATAAAAACCATAAAGAAAAATCCTCAATCATCCAAAATTTAAAAACAAAAAAAAATAGTAATAAAAAGAATGAGAATCAAATATATCATAAAATAATAAGGAGCGAGATTTAAAAATAAAATATCAATAAAAAAAATGAGAATCAATTTAGTTTGACAAGATAACATTTTTATGCCAAATTTTCTTTTTATTCCATTTCAATCTTTAAGTTTACGAGAAGAAAGAAAAAGTCATTGGATAATGCAACAATAGAGAGAAAGTTGTTAGTTGGCTTTATTTTAGCGATAAAAAATATTTGATTTTGATATTAACAAGTTTATTTCAATGACAGAGTTTTATTAAAGTGCTTGTTGGCTTTTATCTTACCTAAAAAATACATCAAGTTTAAAAAACATTTTGAATTCATGTTGATTTTTTTTTAACATATTTTTGGCTAATTTAAACTCATAATAGGTTTGTTAAGTTTTTTAAGGTGCTTCTTTGGTGTTTTAAAGTTGAAAACAAAATTATTTTTTTTATAACAGGAATTGAAAACAAGATTTTTCATACATTTGAGATGGTTCACAATGATTGAATAGTTTCATTTGAGTGTTTTTAGCCTTTATCTTTCTCGAAAAGATAAATGAGGTCCCAAGAAAGTTTTTTTTTCTAATGAATCAAAATTTGACTTTTAGTCACTTGAGGTTATGGAAGAACCATCTCAACCCAAAAACTTAAACTATTAGGTAAGGTCGTGAAAGTTCTTTGAGTTTGAAACTTGAATTTGAAATATGCATGAATCCACATTATAATATGCTTAATTTTTAACAAATAAATAAGGATGATGATATTTAAACTCATGACCACTTAGTCATCAGAGCTCTAATACCAAATCAAAAAATCATCTCAGCCCAAAAGTATAATTTGTTAGGTGAGGTCCTAAAATATGATTTATATTATTCTTTAACACACCCTCTCAAGTGAAATTTCTTTGGAGTTAAATATACACAAGTCCACATTACTTTGTGCTTGATTTTTTTATCAAATACATAGAGATGATAAGATTCAAACTCGTGATTATTAGGTCACTAAGACTCTGATACTATACCAAAAAATCATCTCAATCCAAAAATTTAAGTTATTAAGTCAAATTTCAATATATAATTTACATTATTTTCTTACAAAGATGGCTAACGAGGAAACCAAATTCAACATATCATCTGCTAATCAAAATAATATGATGTCCTTTTTTTTTAAAAAAAGAAAGGTTGATTAGCTAATGTGTCACTATATTTATAACAAATATTTTTTTAAAAAAAAAATTAGACCCTTATCTACCCATGCATGTATGTTCGTCTTTCTTGTTTTCGAGCTATTTCTATCAACTAAAAGCTCTTGGGTTGTCTTTTCACATTATATGTATTAATTAACTTATTAGTTTGTACTTTTTTAATTAACATTAGTGTTTGAATTAATTTGCATATATTTTAACTAATCCCATATATTTAAAAATTAATAATAATTATGTAAGCATCTAATAACTTTTAAGATTTATAAAACTATATCCCTGAACTAACCAAGCCAGAGCATATGACAATTACAATGCTTGCAGAATCCATGAGTATGCTTGACATAGATTCCCTCTTCTAATTAGGACATCTCATTACTTGCACAAATTTACTTTGAAGATTAATGTCGTGCATGCATATGAAAAAAATGAGTTTTTCATATCAGAATTTCATTTCAAGATGATAGAAATAATTCATTTTGCTGGATGCAAAATTAAGTTTGAGATTCACTTCTTGGTTGAAAGGGTCATTATGCTAGAGAAAATTTTGATTGATCACGAGTATATACTTTCTATTAGAAAGCCATAAAAGTTCAAAGATAGCAAAGAAAGACAAGTTGTCAAGGTCCATGCTTTGCAATTGAAACAAAAACTACCACAAAATGTTAAACTAATTATTATATAATTAGTATTTTGTTAAAATCAATATCAAGCCATATCACTTTAATATTAGATACAATTAACAACAAGGAGTTACACTTAACTAGTCAAGCTTTATATTTATTTTCAAAAATCAGAAATCACTAGTTCAAGTACTAAAAATCTTAACGCTACTAAGAACTTATCTGATTATTAACTTCAAAAACTCGAAAAATTAATTGAGATACTTCAAACACACGGTTACCAAATACACACACACACAAACAATCCAATCTATTGCCAAGGTCTTCTATTTTTCTACTCTCACTATTTCAGATGTTAATAACTTAAAATTAACAATAAATGTTAACTCCAATACAGGGGGGGAGGCAACAAGACAGAAGCTTCACGCTCTTTATACCACCCATCCCCCAAGTTGAGACACGAGAAAAAACATGATTTAGCAAAACCTATACTTCACCTTACAGGCAAAATAGCGACTCGACCAGTCCTAATTGAGAGCGGCAAAATTACTTGAGAACCCACTTTAGGAGGGGAAAAAAAATTAAAAGAAGATAGGAAGCTTTTGTACAAAGGAAAATTTACATAAAATAGCTAAGGGCCTTCTTTCTTCTAGAGCCGCCTTCGCCATACAGTTCATTCCATTGTAGGAGCTCTGTCATGTTTACCGACTCTGATGAAACACTCGCACATACCTATTTAATTACAGGGAAATATCATAATAACACTATCAAGCAGATTAACAAGAAAAATAAGTCTTTAAAATTTGGCCATTGTTTTTACCCGTTCATGAGCATCTTTGAAGTCAACCATGTTTAGGGGCCGGACATCAGAACTCCTGCTTAATGCTGGGGCAGGTTTACCCTCTGCTAGAGCTGCAGCCCGTTCCTATAATCAATTGTGCATGCTCGATCATGGATGAAATAATCCTAGAACAATATAATTCTGCTCATAAAACTAGAAGGGCATCTGCCCAGCAGCAGTAAAACCCAATACTCGGAACCACCAAAGCAAATTTTCATTCAACCTAACTGACAACAGATCATTTTTATCTGGTATCTATATTTTACTTGCCTCGTTGAAACTTAATTTGAGGACCGTATATTCGTGGGCACTTTATGAGAAAATATGGTTATATAAATACACTTGACACCTTTTTTTCTTTTCTTTTCTTTTAAGAACACATTATAGAGTCTTAAATGGAGGTGTATGGAACAGGAGAAAAGGACGTTCCTACAATAATTGCAGGGAGAACATAATGTAAATGCATCGAATTTAACCTAACAGATCTTTGATGATGAAGAAAAAGACAGACCTTCTTTTCCTTTTCCAATATCTCTTTAATTGGTCGGTGAGCAGCAGCTACACATAGGTTCTGCCATATAACGTGTAGAGATGTAAGACAACCACCAAGCTTGACAAAAATCATTTCACATATCAACTTGTTAAGGGAAAGAACAAAAGCTAGGACCTTGAGGTCACTTCCAGAATATCCATCAGTCATACTAGCAACAGCATCAAAATCAACATCAGGAGACAAGTCTTCTTTCGCTAAAATGACTTGGAGTATCTTCGCTCTATTTGGAGCATCGGGCAAATTTACCATCAATCTGTTCAAGTACATGAAAATGAATTGCATTAGAAAAGCACAAGCTTGTAGGTACAAAATTTATCATATGCCAAATGGACTCACACACAAGATGCAGGTTCTCTAAATCTGAACTAGTAAGCTTGTTGTGAAAAAAATAAAAATAAAATATCACCTTCGTGGCAACCTTCTAATGACAGCCTCATCAAGGTCAAAAGGCCTATTAGTAGCTGCAAGTACAAGAACTCGTTCTGTATCTTTTGTTCGTAGACCATCCCAATTCACCATAAATTCATTTTTCATCTTCCGCATGGCCTCATGCTCCCCCGGATTTTCTCTCCTTCCCAACATGCTGTCCACCTATACAACACAGCCAAACCACAGAAAAATATTTGATTTCATATTTCAAAGGGAAAAAAACATGTGCAAAATGCTGAAAGAGTTATATGAAGCTTGCCTCATCAACAAAGATTACACTGGGGGCAATTTTACTGGCTAGTGAGAATACAGCTTTGACATACTTCTCACCCTCACCAAACCACTGTAGCATATGAGAAATGAGTTTCTGGATCAGAAGATAAACTCCACATAGAAATTGAATAAAGCATGCTATACTCTTAACCTTGGATGTGATGCTGGACATTGAGATGTTGATGAAATTGGCCCCAGCTTCAGTTGCCACTGCCTTTGCTAGCATAGTCTTTCCAGTTCCAGGAGGTCCAAATAAAAGTATGCCCTTGCAAGGCTGCGCACGGAAGATCAGTGTGAGCATATATACCTTTCTTCATATACATATCACAGCCTAATCCTATTACTTAAAAACAAATATCAAAGTTCCTTTAAATGAAATAACTAGTTTCACTGAATGCAAAGGTATGAAGAGACCTTGGTTAATTGTCCCTTGCAGAAAAGTTCTGGCCTTTGTAAAGGAAGCATCACCAACTCTATCAAGGTGTCCTTGACATTCTCAAGAGCTCCGATATCATCAAATGTAACTCCAATGTCATTAGGCGGAATGACATCAACTAAAAGCCTTTTCTCAAATTCATTTTCTGTCAGGACATCCTGATTGAGACAAAAAAAAAATCACTATGGAGATCAGCTCATGAAACCTTCCCAAATAGGAAACTAGGTAGCTATTTATAGTCCCGGGCTTCAAAAAGTTGGTGCCTGTGACTAAACTGCTTCGTGTAGTATCTGCAAGTGAATCTACACATCACCTTCAGTGACTTCTTCAAGCTTTTAGATTCATTTTGGATAGCATGCAAGATTCCAATCCCGTGCTGTATGCTGCAGAATTGCAAAACAGTATTGTAATCAACACAGTAACATACTTGGAGTCAGGAGAACGATACAAGAAAAACCATCAATTACCTCTCGCTAGACAAAACGAGCTTTGCATGCACATCCGCATCAGCATCAGCATCAGCTTCAGAATTCTGCATTAAATGATGACTCAGTCCCCACCCAACTACCTTCTCTGCACCTGCAATGCACACCAAAACATGAGTTTTTGGAAAGATCACTGGAAATTGTCAACATTGCAATGTGGTAAATATAAAACTTACTTTCATTTGTGAGAGTTTGATCCTTGATGCATAATGTCTCCAGTCCTTCACATTCCATTCCACACCGGCCCAAAACCTATATATAAAATAGCATGCAATTAGAGAGATTCCATCTCCAAAAGCCTTACTTCTTAAGCATGCACCACCATTTCAACATCCATCATAGTGCTTTACAAGCACAGAAATTAGATGGTTGTGATAGAAAAGGTTTATTTCATCGAAAATTTACTGTTTAATCCTTATCCAGATTGAACGCACTAGTTTACCCTTTAAAAATATCATTCAAGAACACAAAAATAGAACATTACAAAGAAGAAAGGGAGCAAAATAGCATATACGAGTCAACATTTATCACACACAAAAAAAAAGGCAGCTCCATGTCCTTTCTCAATATATGAGAAAGCAGAAACTTCCAATACAAACAAAAACTTTTAAAATCGCAGCTTTTTAGAACACAAAAACTAGATGACTTCATGCCATGCATTGGATGCATAAGAACTTTCTTAGAGAAAAACAACATGTTGCCTTTCTAGAGAACGATGGGACAAAGAACAGGAAAAAAAGACTAGAAATGAGGAGAGAAATCATAACTGAAATCAAGTGAAACAAGCAAAGCATATAGCTGCCTAATAATTTTCCTTGAAAAATGTTCTGCAAGTGAGTCTGTAATGTAGCCATCAGTAGGATATTATTACCCATCTACAGTGACTAATATAGAATACCACGTATCTTTGTCTGACCTTTGAGTAGTATACAATAAAACCTCATAATCCATTTCCTCCAACTATCATCAAACTCCATTCTCCTAAGAATTCTCCATATCAACCTTCTCACACAATCCACCACTCACCTATACAAATATCCAAGTTTATTGACTACTACCATGGCATCAATAATTTGCCTTCATTCCACCTACACATCTCTCAAGGGGGTAAAACATCATAACAGTTTCTCAGGACAAGAATAGAAGATGAGGGAAGCTGTGGAGAGAAAAATTATGTTTGGAGGAGCAGAGTTTGAAGGAAATTGAAGTGAAAAGAAACATAAATTTGTTATCGTTCCTTTTGTGTAAAATTTATTGTGCGGGAAAATGAGTAAAATGTTTACTCATTTTCCCTCACACATCCTCTCCACTTTCAAGATTTTGGTTTTTGGTAGGCTATAGTTTAACTTTTCTTGACCATAACCTTCTCTTCTTCTCAAAAAGATCATAAAGTAACTTCAATCCCTCATTTCCTACCCCCTGATTTCTTCCATCCCACTTTCCACCCCCCAGACATACTTTAAAGCCAAAGCTAGGATATAGTGTTCAGACATATGAACTTGAAAACTAGAAGACAATGAACAGTTGAAAACATTCTTCACAAACTCAGTGTTCAACTGTTTGACCTGAAAATCAACTTGGAAAGCACAAGACTATCACTCTAGCTTTTTCCCCCAAAAGACAGGATTGATATATCTACTGAAGGCTGATGGTTATCTTAGGGACTAAAATGCACCACAAGGTTCAAGCAAGCATCTCATGCAACAGTGAATTATATAATAACACAGATGGATAACACTTTCGCATGCATGAATCACTGACTAGTCTATTATATACAAACACCTGAGTTATCTTGCCAAATGAGGCACAGTCAAGTAAAAATCAGCCACAGAAACTGAAGCTAAAAATGTTGATCAACAAATAAAACAAAGCAGCTACAAACAATGGTATGGGGATGGATATCTCACAGTGCACAGGTTATTTAGATTCCCCTTCATTTTAAGAGTTTCAGAATCTTGAACCAACTGATGCTTCCAAGATGCTAGAAGCGCTTCATCCTGCATCAATTAACAAGCTTCCTTAAGAAACTGCACATAAAATTTTGATCTAGTAAAATAAAGAAAAAAATTGCTACCATCACACAGACCTGTGGCATATGAATAGCTACTTTGTTTGGAAAGAGCTTAGTCAGAAGTTTTGTTGCCTTTGGAACTTCTTTCCCCCTGTCACCAAGTCTTCCAAAACTATCCTGAAATTATCAAAGGCGCCAAAATCAATCATCAGAAAATCAATAGTATAGATCAGTCATAATATAATTACTTACCATCAATTGGCCACATATATGCTTATCCGTGTGAGAGATATAGAGAGAGACAAGGGGAGGAAAAGAGAGAACTTCACACAGGAAATGTTACACAAATGATAAATTTACTTCCTAGAAAAAGAAGTTCACAAGTTCCATCCCTTTCCACTAAATATCTGGAAACCAGTACTAAAATGAAAAGGACTCTAAACTGACTCAATGCCCCCTCCTCGATATAAAAATGTCCCAGGAATGCTGGTAGAGGCATAAAAAATTCGCTCCAATTGCATGTTCCTTCTTTACCAACAAATTCTTCATATTAAAAAAATCAGTGATGTACTATAGCATGGGCTAGACATTAAACCTTTTTTTAGCAAACATGAAAATTATTTTAGCTTGATATAAATGGAATATATTGGTGATGCTTAAGACTGCTATTTTGAACAAACCTACACCAAAGCCAACAGGAATGAATTTATGACAATGCCAAGCATCCACAGAAAAAAGTAAACCTGCAAGCACCTTTTTTTTTCAGCATACCACTCAGGAGCATAGAAAAGCACCAAAATAATTTTCAAGAGGCATTACTAATTTACTTTGCATAGAAGATGAAAATCTCCCTTTTCCCACATAAGAAAAAAAACCATACATACTGTGAACACAATTAAAGAACAAAAAGTTGAGAGAGAGAAGGAATACTTGTTGCAACTTTAAACAAAAATAGAAAACAGAGTGGAGGAGAGAGGGAAAGATAGTCTCACTGGAAAAGCCAAATCAAGCAGAGCGGTCTGATTGCTGCCAAATTTTGTGAAAAGAAGACCACCAGGATGTGACTGCAAGGGAAGAAAACACTGTGGCGTAAATAAATGACAAGATTTGTATAGCAGGACCATAAATAATACAATGCAAGATTGGAAGAAAAATCCTTTCCTGTGCAACATATAAGCTCAAATTTTACAAGGCTCCCCTAAAGTCCATTACTAACAGCACGAAATTGACTAAACATATAGTGAGCTACCAATTATTTGTTCTTTTAGAAAAAATAAAGGGATCCAGGCTAAGGATTAGACTGTGATACCTATAGCTCCTAGGACCTAGACGTGTCAATCTTTGTCAGATGCAACATGCCACTTCCTCCACCTGTTATGTTATGGAGCTAAGCTCATAGAATTACACGCATTGCCTAGATAGCACCTTAAATTGGACAAATACTCTGTGTAGCTAAGTGGGTCTACAGTTTCATAGAGTTGAATTGACTCAACTAACAATTTCCAATCAAATTTTAGAGATGCATAATGCCCTCAATGTACTTGCCAGACATATGAATCTCCATTAACCAGTATTGGCTCATCATTGTTATTGATGACAGGCCTTTCATCAACCATAAAAGCTAGTATCAGACTAAATTTTAGCTAACAAGGGCACCCATCAAAGCATTATCATTCCCATTTGAATCCATGACTTTTAAAATGAACAAGTGATCCATGTTTATAAACTTTATTCACACTCTGAAATTTGTTTTTATCTAAGTTGTTGTCAAACCCAATCCCAATTGCAAAAACTGGCGACCTGTTTTTTCTTTAGACTTTATGATAGATTTACAAGTATTTGAGTCTAAATATAGCACTAAAAGTGTAAAACCAATACAGAAAGGGAAATATTCATATATGAAAGAATTTATTATTAATGGGAATCTGAAGAGATGAATACTTAGTTTGGACTTTTCAATTTCTTGCCTTAAAAAAAAACGGTCTTGTGCCTGGAGAAGCTTTTGTGGAGGGGATAATCTGTATGCTATTTTAAGGAGCCAAAGGTGGATAGTATCTTGTTTGGAAGTTGTAATCTACAGGCACCCATAAAATACTTCTATCTTTTGATTGAATTTGAAAGTAACACATGGCGTGATTATCATAATAGAACAATCTAATGTTTAATAATTAAAAGAATATTAATAAATACTTCTATGTACAACCACGTAGAAATGAACCACAGCCTGAAATAGTGACCCTACTAAGCCTACCCCCCTCGCACCACAAGATGGGGCAGGAGGAGTATGGGGATTAGCAAACTGCATACCACAGTTTGCAGGAAACAGTGGTCAGGCCATAAAAGTTATGACATCAGAAGGAAGCCCTCAGCTCATACATGATACAAAAATACCAAAAAAAGACATGCATGTAAACAAATACTGTGGTATAAACTTTCTAATTTCTATAGCAACCTCATGTTTATGACTTTATTTAAAAACAGAGGAACATAAGCCAGAGATGCCTCAACTTCATCTTTGCACTTCAACAAACACCACCACTAATTCAAACAGGAATTTAGACTCAGCACCTTTAATCTTTATAAAGTTGAAATTTCATGCACGCAAATAATAAAACAAGTAAATAAATATTTGCATTGACATTACCTTTTCTTTCCTATTGTCATTTTGCGTGTGTGAACCGATGACTACAACATTATCAGGAAGCTTTTCAAGTCTGCTTTTGAATGCAGAATATGAATCAGAATTCCCTATAATAGATTTCTCTGCATCTTTCATAAACAAAATAAAAGGAGAATTTCTGCTCTCGCTGTGAACAGCCTGAAGAAAGAGTCAATAAGGTTTATAAGACAATGAAATAGGATATAACATGCCAGAACAAAATGAGTTCAATTACTTAATAACTAAATTATTGCTACCTCAAACAATGTGTTAATGAGAAACTTGTCCAAATCTTCCACAGCAGTGTTCTCCAAACGAAGATCAGCAACTGGACAGAGAGCAAAGGACATTTTCAATTACTTAAGAGTTGAAAAGGGAAGAAAAGATAGAACCATTTATCAAGTCTATGTACATGACAATGTTTATGACCCAGTTCAACATACCATTGCAGAAATATCCATGACCTCCCTCACAAACATCTCCAAGATCAACACCATCATGTATTGGTTTGTCAAACCTCACACCAATTTTTGACAAAGGATTGTCCTCAAAAAGTAACACAACTTTTCCGCGAGTCCCATAAGGTGGGCCCCTATATCAAGAGTTAACAGGAGATCAATTGTTAAACATCATGCTGCATCAACAACAAAAAGGTTGAGAATACGAGGATGACAGAGGAAAACTATGACCAGGAAAGATAATAAATACAGATATGATGAGTTTCTTATTTCAGTAAAACAAGTGAAGATCAATCACCAAGGAGACAATACCACACAAAGGGGAGCGAGGGTTAAGCTGCCAACATGTTAATCAGGTTATACCTTTCCTTTTGCCTTTCTCACCCATAAACGATAATGCATTTTCCGTCTTTTTTCTTTTAGTTTCCTTCTTTTCTTTTCTTTTTTCTACATGCTGGTTCTTCTGTATTCCAAAGGGAATGCTGATCTGAAACACTAGATATAATATAGCTCCAATTTACCAAAAATGGATATGCTTCGCCATGTTTGCATTTGCATGAGCCTTGCTTTTATAACAGCTTGCTATAGCCATTCTTGATCATGAACATTACAACAAATCCGAGCCTTAACATAATACAACTCTGAAAAAAGTATTAAAGCTCTCTCAAATATACACTTCTTTTGTTCTTCAAACATACACTCTTTTATTTCTTAACAATTCAACTCCTAGTCAATTAGGGTTCATGTTAATGTTGTAATCAAATCCAATATCATCTCTAGTCTCAGTCAAAAGTGAATTCAATTCAAGATCAATTTCTTATCAATTTCACCAGTGCATGTGTTTTGGCATCCATGAAGAAAGAGTAACTTGTTAAGTGAATTATAAACTTCAAACAACTGAACAGAACCATCCTCAAAACTTCTTTATCTGTCCATTTTATCTCAAACACAGCTCCTAATTAAGCCAGCTACTGGGGCCGCTCCAGTTATCCAACAAGTATGTGGGGCTGTTTATTTAGTTATGCAAAGGTAAACTGTCCTTTCTTCTAGGAAGACTAAGATTTTATCGAGAAAGAACACAAACCACAAGGAATAATACCTACTGCAAAATGGAAGACGTCACAAGAAAAGAGAAAAGAAGAAAGAAAAAGAATAATGTCCGCTGCAAAATGCAGAAAATTGAAATAAAGAGTTTGCCAACCCTGAAGAATATCACAGCTAAGAAAAGATCTTCTGAAAATTCCAAAGCCAGGACACCACATAACTATTCAATGCCATATTAGCAGCTTAAATATAAAACCATTCTTAAGAACTCTAAAATTTCTCTCCATCCAAATTAAGTGCACGATAACAAACCTCCACCCAACACGAAATATCTATGGCACCACAAATAACAAAATGTATATCCCCCAACCCTCCTCTTTTCTTTTATCTATGAATTCTATCATCTGACCAAATATGTCAGTTTCAATAGTATTTGAATGAGAAGAAGATGCCATCATGGACCAATAATTGCAAATTTGGTATATGAGAAATAAATGGTTAGGGAAGCATTATAAATTGATCAGGAGAAGTACTGAACTGTTTGAATATCAGGGCAGTTCACATTCAAGATACCACATAGCAAATGATCAAAGCAATAACAGAGAAGAAAAGGATGAAGGAACTGTTCACACTGACTGTACCTTGATGATGATGCTGTTTGATATAGGCCACTAGAAGATGAGCTTGTGAATTTCACTCTATCACCTACATGTTAATATTTGGTGCATCTTGCTACATCAGAGTTCAACAAAATCAAAAGATCTAGAATGTGAAAGAAAAGAGGAGGGCCAGCTAGAAGGCCTCTCTTGCAATAGCATAAATACCTTTTTTAAACAAGAGATTCCTCGATGCTCCTACACCTGAAGAAGAAGGCAGGGTGTCTTCCATCTTTGTTTGAGATTCTAGATTAGTAGGTGCACTTAAAGAGCAAGGTGTGTCTGCTTCACTGGCTGATAAAATCACACTCTTTGATGCATCAGTGGTCACAGGACTTTGTTTAGAACAAGTGCAGGATTTTTCTGCATTAAATCCATCCTTCATAAGCTTAGCTTCCTTAGAAGACAAACCCTACATATTCACAATTGAAGATTTAGTCTCTGATTAGTCTTCATAAACTACAGATAAAGAGCTATAATAGTCAAGCAGATGAGTTTTAGCTTACACCCAAAAATGAATGACTATCAAATATGAGCAATTTAGCACCAAAGTAATTGGCAAGTGCTTTTGCCAACATCTCTTGATATATCTCAGAACCTACAAATAGCATTCAAGAGAGAGAGAAATCAAGTTAGCATTTCATCTCTTACAAAAGTTAACCTTTGCAAACTCTAAAACATACCAATTTAAGTAAAATAGCCACACACCTGCAGGACCAGAAAGCAAAATCCGTGGATTGACTGTAGTTAGTTCTGAGGTATATTTTGCATGTTTTCTGTGCTTCAGGTGTATAAATGAAGCTGCAATTAGCACATTTTTTGTATTCTCACTGCAGAAGAAAGACAACAAATGCAAGATCATCAACGTGCAAATAAATAAACAAATATACCATCTCTAATTCCTGCTAAAAGATTTGCATGCTCAAATGAACAAGGTGTCCTCCCACTCGATTAAGATTACAAAATTTGTTGGCAGTATGAGATATCCAAGGTAAAACAACCATCGAATCAAAATTAAATGCAAGTTGGTAATCGCCATTGAATCAGAATCGCATGCACACATGTATTGCATTGTTTATTTTCATACAACGCATAGCAAAACATTTTGCAGAACACAGAAACGAAGGATAAATACAGCCATATTGGTCACAGCATCATAAAGGTCATACAGCTCTGGATAACAAGAAAATGTGGAACTTTTGCTTTGTGCAATTTAAACCATCCATGTCACATGACCCCTGACCACGGGCAGGGTGATCTGTGCAATGCATGCAATAAGTTGCTGTATAATATAGCCCTAAAAAACAAATTGTGCATGGTAAGTCAAATAAATGCTCCTTTCACAAAGGATGCCCTCCTTGTGGTATAAAAGGAACAAAATTCACCTCCACAACTCTCACATAATTCCACCATAATGGTGTACATGTCTAATCAGACCATCCCTTTTGATTGGCCTTTCCTCTAAGGGATTGTTTGTGCAAGGTATCCTTAGTATCAGTGTCTGAACAAGGTACTAGTCCAAATATTCAAGTCCAAATATTCAACTTTTTCAAACCCAATACCCAGGTTTACAGGGATGCATATTCAAGCTAGATAGAAGTGTGGGATCTGTTTGTTTATTTCATTACTTTGTTTCTTTGTTACTTTATTTCATCAGGTTTATCAAGCTCAAAAGTAGGGTCCCCACTCAAAAAGGAATAACATCCCTGTTTAACATTATACTTAGCTTCTCTTAGTTCCAGACATCCTAATCATAAAATGCCCATGGATCTATTCATGTTTACTTGGTTCTTCTCATTCCCATGACTACCATCCCTTCCTTTCACTATGAGACATTCCAGATCTCAAAGTCTAGTCTTAACATATATACTGATTTCCTATATGCTCTATCCCCCAAATTACACAGCTCCATGGATAGATCCATCATTTTCTTGGAAATTTACTTGGGAGACCTTGGGTTTCTAAGCCATCTAACAATAAGGGCGTTGGTTTTTTCACCCTTTCAGTTCTACCATGAATTTCCATGATAAACAATCATTGGTATGGAATTCTATTGAAAAATAGAAGGACATGAATAAGGAATAATCCATTAGCAGACTTTTGCAATAGTGTCAATAGTGATCAATAAAAGCCGATGGCATATGAGCATTAAGAGTCATGCCTAAAACAAATGTAGCAACAAGCTGAACTAAAACCGCAGCTTTCCAGTTTTCAACACTCAAATCAGAATCACATTCTAACATCGGGAGAATAGACAGTCTAAATGCACATAAAACAGCCAGATACCATGCAATCATTTCTCTCTGACAGCTAGCAACAACAACCCTATTCACATGTTGTGCTATGCAAGTAGAAAGTATGACAATAGAAGTTTTAACATTAAGTCATAACAGGAATCTAAGAAATGGAGAGAAAATTGCCAGCTCAAATACTGCCAGAAATAACATGAAATTGTACGCTAAAGATAGCAAGAGAAAATTATACCTT
Source organism: Populus pruinosa (assembly GCA_026413675.1). Taxonomy (NCBI): domain Eukaryota; kingdom Viridiplantae; phylum Streptophyta; class Magnoliopsida; order Malpighiales; family Salicaceae; genus Populus; species Populus pruinosa. The sequence continues at coordinate 15,975,530 of CM048606.1, forward strand.
AAATAGTAAGGAAAATTATCGAATGAAACTTCTATGTTTTTTCCATCAAGAATTCCAGCATGAAGGTCTTCTTTGAATGCTGCACATCGCAATGACATAACTGAGGTCGATGCCAGTTCTGAATCCTTCATCCAGTCGTTCCTTTCTTCCAATACCTGTTTACAGATATTTTTGCTCAATTTTTGTTTATAACTAGATGTTCGAGCTAACATCCTGAAGAAAGGCCCTATCAAATCATTCATCCCAGAGATTTTTACATTGCCTGCCTCTGTGCCAGAGTCCTGGCCGCAATCATGTGGAAGATCATGGTCGATTGCTCCAACTTCAGCAGCTTTATCACTCCCTAAATTTGGAGTTGAATTGCCTTCTAAGCCATCAAGCTCGACCTCCGAACCATCATGAATGACAGACTGAGCGGGCACATCACTACCATGGTGTATTTTACTGGTAGTCTGTCCTGGAGACTTCCGGCATGATAAATCTGGCCTCAAGCTTGAAAGGGATGCTAATATTGATGCCCCAGCAACAGCTGATGGATCTCCTGACCTCCTTTCAAGTTGCACAAGTTTTCCCATACTACTATGAACCTCAGCACTCTTAACTGCAACCTCAGTCAAAAGTTGCTGAAAAATCTATTTTCGACAAATATTAAGGAAATTATCAAGTGACAATGAAACAACAAAGTCTATTGTCTAACGATTGCAAACAAAAGAACAAGATAAGACAGAAGGTAAGTGGGCTAAGAGAATCCACAAGCAAGAAAGATTGAACCACTAAAATGAAGTAAAGGATACAAAAGCATGGTTCCCCAGCACACCAAAGGCAACCTCATCTCCTGAATTAAGCACGCAGATCCTTTTGACAGCTGTCCCATTTACTTGCACTGTACCCTTGCTCCCTGAGGTTTCTAGCACAGCAACAGCACATCCCTCGCGCTGGTCATGTCCACAAACAATGAGTACTCAAACTGCATATACATATTCAGGAGTTCACCTCCACAAGAACTATTAAATAAACAAAACACCACTTTAATGTACTAATCCAAAACCCTCCAGATAACAAACATGCACACTGCATTTGCCAAAACATCCTACAAGATACCTTAACACATAACCAATACCTGTGTGTGTTTAATCTTGCATTGAATCGTGCCCATTGCATGGTCCTTCAACAGAGAATCACATTGTTTGGTTGAACCAATCAAATGGCTCGACTTGCAGATTTTTATGTTCTGATTCTGCAATCCAAACACAATCAGCATTTCTAGTCAAACTTCAAAATCAAAAGTTTTGCACATAAATTCTCAATTTCGACGTTAAACACATACACAATTGATACAATTTAGTCAAAAATAATCGCAAATCGAACTACCTGAGCAGACTGTGACAGCAGCTTACACCAAGGCGTTTCGAAACCTGAGTTTTGCTTATGATATAAGCTCCAAGTGGAAAACGAACTCCTTGGCTTCTCCAGCACAACCGGAGTAGAACCTTGTAATCAAATCCAGAAAAAAAAATCAACCAAACAACATTTAAAATTCAAATTTCACAAATTCATAAAATCCAAAATTTAGTACAAAGCTTAACACTTGATTGAAAAAAATGAAAGTAAACTACCTTCAGCGATCGGTGTGACAACAGCCACCGCCGGCGTCACCGTCTCTTGACCTTTCCCCGAAATCAAAGCGCCTCCACCGCCACAACCATTAGTCGGAGCATCTCCAGGTCCATGGTCGTCGGGATCCTCCTCCGGTGGACTTGATTCCTTAGAATTTTCCATTGTCGGCATCTGTTTCTCCATAACTCCACCATTCTCTCCCTGAAATCCAGAGAGACAAATCAAAAAAAATTTCCATGACAACACCAAAAAGTTCTTACAATTTTTTCTTCTTTTTTACCTTAAGACGTTTTGGTGATGGTGGCTTATTATTATGATTATGATTATGATTATTATTATCCTCAGAGGAAGAAGATCTCTTGCTATTACTGTTATTGTTGTCATCTGAAGAAGATATCTTAGCAGAAAGAGATCCACTTCTTGTGGAAACCATGATTTATTTCTTTTCTTTTTATGTTTGGGTGCTTGTCTCTCTCTTCCCCTCACGTAGCTTTATTTTAGCTAATTGAGAAGCAAGACCCTTGATGCTGAATTATTATTATTGTTACAAGGAAAAAAAACAATCATTTTTGTTTTCATTTTTGGAGAGTAAGTAGCAGTAAAGTTTTGAGGTTAAGAATATATTTTAATCCCTAATATTTTGAAATATTTCATTTTGGTCATTTATGTTTCTGAAATACTTCAATATCAATCATATTCCAGACAAGATTTAATAAATAATTCGGGTATTTTCCATAAAATAGTCAAGTTTTAATAAATTTTTAGATTTTGATAATTTTTTTGATATAATTACATGTAAAGAAATTTAAAATGAAAAGATGAGAGAAAAACGAGAAAATGAAAAAGATATTCTGTCTATAAGATTTGTTTTAAGGTTGTTCAATTTATTTCACTCGATCCCCGACTAAATAAAATGTATTAAATAAATAATGAGTAGAGCAACAAATGTGTATATATTATTAAAAAAAAATGGCTTCAAAGGCTATCGAGTACATGGTAGGGTTTTATTTTCTATTTGGAGCTTTGGTTCTCTTTTGCTTAGCATCTTTTCTGAATCAATGATAGAGACTTTAAGACTACAGGAACCAAAGTGATCAGAGTTGAATCTATAGGGATTAGATTATAGTTTATCCAGTAAATAACTTATCTCCTCTTTCTTCCCTGTGTTTGGTTTGGTGCCCCGAAGCTGCGTGTACTGTGTAGTTTTGTAGCGTAAGATAGCAACTCATGAATGTTTGTTTCCGGTGCAGGTTAGCAGCAACTTAGCATAGCGGTTTGGTTTGGTTTGGTTCTTCGCAAGGAAGTAAAGCGTCTCTGTATTTTCTGTCATTGGGTTAGTGGTTATTTTTAAAGTATAATTTATTTTAAAATATATTGAAACAATATTTTTTAAAAAATATATATTATTTTTCATATTAGTAAATCAAAACTATATAAAAATACAAGCAAGTTAGGCAACATAGACTTGGGTTTTGTCTTTTGGCTAATTTGTTAGGTTATTGTATTCTTTGACTCCTAATTTATTTCTTTTTCTTTTTTTCTGTGGTAAGACTTTTACCTTTGATGGCTGTTTATGTCAAAAACGTGTGCATTAAAACTATAATATACTATAACAAAAATCTTTAAATTTGAGGCAGCTCCAAATTCTATACCCATTACTAATCAATTTTTTAATTTTTTTTTACTAATACAAAAATCACAATAATTTAAAGAATATTATTGTAATTAAAAAATTCTCCTCTTTTTATTTATTTTTAAATTTTAAAAGTTATTAAATTTATTTAAATGTACCAGGTAAGCATAAAAGATGCATCTTAAGATTATTTAAAAAATAGATTCAGTCTCAATTAATATGCAAAATTGATTAAATTTAGAATAAAAAGTTAAATTGAAGCTAACATATATTTTTTATTTCATGCGAAGATAATTGGGTTTTTTAAACCATGAGAGGCAAAAAAGGAAAAAAATATTGAAAAGATGGTAATGGGGGGGGGTGACGTTATCATTTTTTAGTGTCTGTGTTAAAAAAACAACGGTCAACTCTTAATTACAACATGATGCTGTAGTTTAAATAGTCGTTGAGCGGAGTTAAGGGGAATTTATGATGGGTTGGCTTTTTATGCATGCAACTGGCATGAAAGTTACGGTTAAGGTTTTTGGTGGTGGTTTCCTGCATGCATTCACGTGGGATGTTGAGAGTGCTAGCGTGCGCGTGCTCAGCAGAGGCGGAGACTTGGGTTTTTTTTCTTTTTTTCTTTTTTTTTTGTTATTGCTTATGTTGACGTTCAGTCTTGGAAAGATAAGGTTTAGATAGACTTTTGGCGGTGTTGAATCGCGACCGTCAGATCTGGGTTGGACGGGGTGCTGGAAGGTTGGACAGGGGAAGTGTGGCCCACCCGTTTACAATTGTGATAGCTTTTTCTTTTGTCAGCTGGCTGGCTTCGGAAGGCCGGGGTGCGGGGGAAATTATTTTTTAAAGTTTTTTTAATATATTAAAATAATATTTTTTATTTAAAAAAAATTATTTTTGATATGAATATATTAGAATCGTTAAAAATAAAAAAAAATAAACATTTTAAATTATAAACATTTTAAATTTTTTAAAACATGGTTGGATAAATAAAAAAATAAATTTTTTGTCCCTTGTTTATTGGATAAGGCTATGAACCAATTGCTCATGAGGCAACATCACCATCTGACCTGATGGTACTAGCCGTCTGGTTGATGGCGAAGGATATGGTGCATTTGCTTGGTGTAGTAGTTTAATGATGCATTTAAAAGAATTTTTTTAAAAATTAATTAAATATTTTTAGTAATTTTTTATTATTTCATGTATTGATATTTAAAATAAAAAATATATTAAAATATTTTTAAAGAGAAGACACTTTAAAAACTAATATATTGTCCTCTCAAGCAAACTTGTGATTTTTTAATCACCAACATTCACACGTGAGGCCAATCTAAAAAAACTATAAATATAAATGAATGGTTTGGTAGTGTTTGTTTGAGCGGCTGAGCTGTAGTTTAAAAAAATATTGATTTTTTGAGCTATAAATTGATTTTTTTGTACATTTTCTATTATTTTAATATATTAATATTAAAAATATATATATATATATCTTTAAATAAAAAAATATTTTAAAAACCATAATTTCAAACACTTTTTTAATCTTTGATAAAATATGGAGTGTTTTTGACTCCTAAGTGTGTGTTTGTTAAAGTGATGTATGATATTTTGTAAGAATATTTTAATTGAAAATATGTTTTTATTTAAAAAAATTATACTAATATATTAAAATCATTAAAAAAACATTTTAAAGGTATCAATTTAATATTTTATAGGTAAAAATTAATTTGGAAAATACTTTTCATGTATTTGATATTGTGACAGTTTTTGCAATTATATTTTAAAAAATATAAGTTTTAAAAAAGCTATAAATTATAGTTATTAACAAAAAAATCATATCAAACTATTATATTTACTGAGTAATTAAACATTTTCAAGTTCATAATTAAAACAAAACACACATCCCATCATAGTACTATAATGCATCACAAAAATAAACATAACTTTGAAATGTAGATTGAAACATAAAAATAAAAATATTATTTGAAAGTCCTGTTGAATTGTATTTTTTATATTTAAAAAAACTTAAATTAATATTTTTTTATTTTTTTTATTTTAATAATATAAAAAATAAATAAAAAATATCATGATGTTTTTCCAAGTAAAAAACACATCAAAAGTAAATATATTAAGGTGATTGCTGCATTGTAAAATTAAATATATTAAATCATTCATTAGAATGTTCTAAACATAAATAATTGTTCGATGACTTGGTTACTTGAATTAAATTATTATCAATAAGATAATTTAAATTCAAAAGTTTCATAAAACTAAAATAAATTATTTAAAAGCATGAATTCTTTCATTCACAGAACAAGAATTTTGAATAACACGTCTGAAGAAACAAGAATCATACTACATGGGTTTTTTAAGAGTAGATATAAATTTTATATTTTTTTTAACATGGATTTAACAAACAAGCAAAAGTAAGACATAGATCACACAGGCTTCTCCTGCCTCCAAGCACAGTGAAACTGAAAGTAGATATTCAAAAACAAGGGCACATTCGAGAACCCTGCCTGAACCGTCTTTAAGCAGGACGACTCGACGATAAAATCTTCATTAGTCAATTGCAAAATTATTACAAACATTAGCAGGAATCTCTCGAGAAATATACCCACCATGAATTTCATTTACGAGCTCCACGCAATACATTTCAATCACCACACAAGGCTACATATGATCCATGAGAAAAATATGTTTATTTTTGCATTATAAAAGCATTATTGAAAAATTTTGAATTTTATTGAATTTTATTTACTTTTTTTTAGTGTTTTTTATATATTTTTAATGTGATAGTATCAAAAATATTTTAAAAATTATTATTTTAATGTATTTTTTAATAACCCCATTTCAAAACATGAAAAAAAGAAATATGGTAAAAAATAATTGTAAAAATATTTTTTACTCCGAAATATATAAATATAAAAATATTTTATTATTTTTAAAAAAGTATTTTTAACACAATACATTAAAATAATTTTAAATAAAAAAATTGAATTTTAATATATTTTTAGTTGGATCACACTCACGGATTTAAATAATGTATTTATATCAAATAAATATTATATCGAAAAAATTTATCTAATATGTTTATATCAAATAAAAGAAATTTTAAAATATTTTTCTTCTTGTCTTAATTGCAATTCGATGAGACCAGCAAACAATCCCACTTCATATCTACGTGTGTTTGTAGATGATTTGATAATACAAGGGGACGCACCTATCTAATAACCTGATCAGACCTTATCCAATAAACTATAAAGGACAAATTACTACAATGTAATGATTTTCTAGTACATTGTTTTTTAAGATAAACCTCCAACCATCCACAATAAACCTAAAACTCAATGTTTTTTAAGATAAACCTCCAACGCATAGTTGCTGTTGCGTTGATGTTTCGTTAACCATAGAAATAGCTTTTGAAAAATAATAATGAAATATCTTTTGTTTAACTTTGACACACATCGTCAATGATGATGAGACTAGAAAAACAAAATCCTCAGAAAAAGGATTAAAGATGCTTTTTTGTTAGGCGTGAAGTATTTGGGTGTCTAATAAAACATGTAAGAAAAACATTCTAATACTTAAATAAATATAGTGTTTTTACTAGTTACGTGTAGAGAGAATAAATGGTATTTTTTAAACTTAGATGTTCTTTAAATTATCATATTAAACATGTGTTGCCTAGAGCTCTAAAGAAATGAATTATAGATAAAATTATTTATTTATATATATAAAAGATAAATATCTTACAAGATATCAAAATTTTAATATATTTTATATAAATATTTAATAAATATCCAAGTTATAAGATATCTAATATAAATATGATAGATATTTGTAAAAATTATACATTATAATATAAAGCATCATAAAAATAATAAAAAAGAGGATTGAATCAACCGAGCAAAGATCAGATTATTTGATGTTAGTGGGCCCAAAATAATATAAGTTATATCACAAGATTATTAAATTTTATTTAAAAATTTAAGTTATTTTTTAATACACTATCAGAATTTTGGTAACCAAACAATTATAAATTTAAATTTTATTATTTTTATTTATTTAATAAAAATTAAACAATAAAAAATTTAAAGATATCTGAATATAATTTTTACTTAAAAAATATATTAACTATTAATATAAATTATATCATAAAATTTTACTTTAAACTTTTAAGTTACCCTATTAAAATGATATTTTAATAATAAATACCCAATGACTCAAGCACTTCGACCACACTCGTAAAAAGATGGGTGATGTTTCAATCATGACATTCAAGTAGGACTCTTTAGAAACGAGGACCATAAAAGTATGATTTACATTCCTCAACAAGGAGGCTCGATGAAAAAAAAAAAAAAAACTCCAAATAACAACGGAGATAGGGGTGGTCGGCAGTGGCCTAGGCCCGTATAAAAATTATTTTTTATTTTTATTTTTTTGAATAATTATAAATTTAAGCACTGAAATGATTAAATTTTAACTTTTGCCCCTTTACATTCGTAGCATCTTTACTATCAATATATCAATAAGATTGAGATATAATTTGCTGAAGATTTTGGAAGGCTGAATTTGATCCTCAACAAACTTTATCTTACTAACATGAACATGAGACGTCAAACTGTGATTGGCTTGAAATGAAACACACCTCGACACAAATTTCAAGTTCACGACAATAGGAGGAGGAAGTTCCATGGTAAATGGGATCTAGGAATATTGTATAATTTAATAAATTTTTTTACTGGTTCAAAAAAATTATTTTTAATATATATACATATATAAAATAATTGATATATTATATAGTTTTTTTTCCTATTTCCCTTCTAAGCTTCTCTATTTTAATTAATTATTAATGTGAATAAATCTTTTTTTATCATTTAATAATTAACTCAGTTCAATTGTATGACTTGAACTAGCCAAAATAGTGTTGGATCTAGCTCTCTTGATATAACTAAATACTCGTTTGAATAGAACATAATTTACAGATACAGAGGTTGTTAGATATGTTGAGGTTTTTTTCATTAAATGGTGTCAATAATAAAATATAAAAATCAATGTAATATAATAGAATATTACATGTTCAAGACGAGATAAAATCATTCTTCTTAGATACGCCAGTGATATGGGAATATTGTGTTTCATTTTTGTAAGGATAATGATCGATATTATTTAGTGTAAAAATAAGTGAGGAGGGAGAATTAATAAAGGAGTTGGAGGCTGTTCCCCGAATGTTAAGATTTAGGATAAATAATTTTAAGCCTTGGACAGTGTTTGGTATAAAGTAAAAAAAATAAAATAGAGGTGGATTATTTCATGAGTAGTTATTATGTAAATAATTTTAATATAAAAAAATAGTTTTGAAATGTGTTTGGTTTGAGACCGTGTTTGACATTGTGGTTAAAATATTATTTGTTCAAATTTTTTAAAATAAATTATTTACAATTATTTTTTAATAATTTTTAATTGTTTTAATATATTGATATCAAAATAAAATTTATAAATAAAATGTATTTAATGTATTTTAAGTAAAAAGTGCTTTAAAATATAATTTCTACTCACTTCTAAATAAAAACTTAATAAATTTAAAAATAAATTATCAGTAAAAAAATACTTAAATTATTAAAAAATATTTAATAATAATTATTAAAATAGTGTTTGAGTTTTACATTTGTTGATGTCAATGATATTTATATTTCATGTTAGTTAGAATTTTTTTAGGGGTCACAATTTAAATTTTAATAATTTTAATTTTAAAATTATTGTTTTTATAGGATATAATATTAATGATTTTTTTGCAGCCTTGAGTAGTGTCATGACAACAATTACCATAGAAAATATTAAAATCTGTTGGTTGCTATTGTAATAATTTATAATTTATTTTAATTTAATTTTAAAATTTTGTTTTTTTTAATTTTTTTTAAATTTTATTTTTTAAATTTTTTTTAAATTTTAAATTTATGTTTATAATTTATTTTAATTTTTTATAAAATTATTATAGTCTTAAAAAAATATCTTGATAATTTGTTTGTACTTGATTTTATGAGTATTTATTTTTATTATTGTATGATTAAGTAAAAATTAATTAAAAAATAAATTTATTAAATCCAATTAAATTTATGATCCAAGTCATTAGCTTAGTATATTAAGTTTTAAAGTCTAAATTGATCCAATATATTATTATTTTAAAATTAAAAAAATATCATCTTAATTTTTTTAAAAACCAAAACATGTTTTTTAACCGTCATCTAGATTACATTTGAACCAACAAAGTCAACTTTGAAACAATTCTTATATGATTTACTTTTAAAATTAGATTAAAAAAAATTAGATTGAAAAGTTTTAAAGTTAACCCATAAAATTATGTTTGATAACAATATCAAATAGTTTTATATGACTTTGATCTTGTTTTAAGTTTGCACCTACTCTTGAATTTTGACAAGATTCTTAAATAATATATCAGATTTTTATTAGAATGTTAACAATTATTTTTTTAATTATTATGTATTTAATATGTACAAAACCAATAACAATAATAAATTTCTCATAAATATTCATTTAAAATCAAAATTTTATTTTTAAAATTTCTAAATAGGTTTTTGACATGATTTTATAATGCTTATTATTTCTTTAGCCTTTAATAATATGCAAAATATAGACACATTATTTTGACATATATTTTCTAGACTTGTTTTGACAGTTATAGAATTTTTTTTAAATAGTGATTCCAGTTTAAAAAAAAATGCTTTCACTAAAATAATTAAAAGATATATAATAAGATAGTTAGAATTAGATTTGAGAAATATATGTTTTCTCCTCATACCAAATGACTTATATTTTTAACAAGCCTTTATTTTAATTTTCCTCTTTATTAAAAAAGCTTGATCATAATTAAAAACATTGATGTTGTCTTGAAAAAGATTAATTTTTTTTATGATAATATTATCAATTATTTTATGAATAATTATGTATTAATGTAATATGTGAAATTTTGCAAATAACGTGCTCATCAATTTAAATGAGAAAATATCCTTATTTTTTTTATCAAATTAAAAACTTATAAGAAAAAAAAGATACATTTTTTAAAAAAAATATTATTAAAAAAATAAAAAATTATACTAAAAATTGTTGTCAATGGAGTTTAAATTATTCATGCTCTGAGAAAAATAATAATTGAAGAGCTCTCACAATATAAGATCATATATATTAATATGCATATTTATCTCAACTTTTTGACTCAAATTTTTTTATTGGAATTAATATATTTTGTTATCATTTACTAGTATATATAATTCTCAATTTATTTTATTGAATACATATATTAATTTTCCTTAATAGTGAAAAAAACATTAACAACACCTGTTTATTTTTGTGTTAAAAAATTGCTCCATCCCATGGTATAATTTAAGGGATAAAGCTAGTGATTTTTTATACGATATAAGCATTCTTAGATAGACTATACTATTCCATTTAATTTTTTTTAAAGCCAATTACATTATTTTTGGTCAATTTAATAATAGATTTTATAGCTATTACAAATATTAAACGTGAATGATAAAAAATGTATAAATATAATCAACAGATAAATTCATAAACATAAATGGGATAAAAAAAATTGATAAAAAAAATATAGATAATGATATAAATCTTACTAATAAACAAAAGTTGATCTCTTATCATGAATATTTTTTTTTGTTTTAGCTTTATTATGTGATTAAGAGTTATATTGCTTCCTGTTTATATATGCTTATCATGTTATCCTACCACCATGTATTTTTTTATATAAAATAATTTAAAAAGTGTTCTAGAAAACTATCACAAGCCAAAAAAAATTTTAAAAAATAATACAGTTTGGTTAAAATCAAGAATGAAAACTATAACTTTTTTAAAAGTTACAATTAGAAATAAAATATTTTAAAGAAATGATTAAAATAGATTGATATAAATTCTAAAAAAAAGAAGAAGAAAGAGATATTAAGGGGATAAAGAAAAAATAAGACCCTATAGACACATTGAAACTTTATTAAGAATATTCTCAACATCATTAAAAAAAAATTAATAAGATAAATCATATAATACCAAAAGAAGTCAATGATTATAACTAGAGCAAGTCACACATTATTTAGGGGTAAACAACCACTTGTTATCGTTGGACAGTATGCGTGGTCCACTTTAGCTACCATTAGTAACCTTTTCTTGATATCATTATATTTGTATTGTCAAGAATTTTTTTGATAATATTAGAGATGTCATCATGTTTTGTTATACTTACATGGTATCATTTTTTCTTTTCTCTCTCCTTTTTTCTTCTTGAAATTTATACAACTCATTTTAACCATTTCTTCAAAATGTCACCATTCCTAATTGTAATTTTTTAAAAAGTCATGATTATTAAAAAAATAGAAAAACTAAATATCTTTTTAATAACCTAGATGTGAATCATGTTAACTCGTCTTTTAATATGAAAATATATGCCTCTAACAAGATCTTTTTGGGATATCTAAGATTGATTGATGTTCAATCTTAGTGAAAGGTAAGATGTTTAATTTAGACCACTCGTTCTCATAGATATCCATTTTTCTATGACCATAATTCATCACGGGCAAAGATAATATCTCATTATTTGTAATAATTTTTTTTTATATAGAAAAATACTCTCATCTCCTCTTGATTCAAGTAAAGGCACCAGGACATAAAAAGTCTAGACAAAACAATTCATTTCCCCTGCTTACCTAAATAAATACTGTGTACCTTACGCTTTAATGTAGAAAAAGTTGTTTGTTCATGACAAAGACATATTTAAAAATGAATCTTCACCCAAATTGAGATATTGCTTTTGGATTCAATCCTTGGTAAAATGTTTGATCTTGTGAAGATATAGGTTCGAGAATAGGCTTGATGAACAATCGGTTGATACGGAATTTAAGCCTTAAAGTCAAGCCTTTAAACTTCACTCCTAGGCCATTCAATTCGACAACATTAAAAGTCAATCCAATTTCGGTTAGATTCTAGCTTTAAGAACTTCCTTTTATTTAGGCGTCTGGTTGAAGGTTGAAATAATGATTTAAGGTCAAAGGAAGAGGGCAACATTGAACCTTTTATCTATTTATAATTATGAATTTCACCATTAAGTAGAAGTCCTTATAAAGGTAAATAGGATAAAAGATAAAGGTCTCACTTTATCAAACCTAATATTCAGGGTTACCCCTTTCATCTATTGAGATCAAACAAAAGTAAAATCATTTATAAAGACCTGAAATTTTACTTAAAGTCGATTTCCAACCTGTAACTAAGAAAACTAAATGATTCAAGATTTGAGGATTGACTAAGTGATGATATCAGCCCAGCCTTTAGGGTTTAAAGAGATTGAAGGAATTATTAATTTATGTCTAGTTACATGAATAGCCAACTGGTCTTTTAATCTAGAACAACTAGGAGGCAAGCGACTTCTTTCTTTTAATTCGACACATAATCATCAACTATTATAGATTTAAGGGTTTCACCCTATAAATTTACTCTTAAAAAAAAGTGCAACCTTATAAAGGCATAAAAGTTATGAACAAAGCAAAGTTACTAAATCAGTTTAATCAAAAAACAAGGAGGACATGTATAATCCAAGATAAAATATGATCAAAGAAAATGATTTATCGTCTTGTAGTTCTTCTTTAAAAGTTAGGTTTTCATTGTAGTTATTCTATGTAACTACGGACATAGAGCACCACATCGAAATTAGATCCTTGTTGTTCCTTAAGCATTCAAACTAATCAAACCACACCGATTCACTTTCCACACCTTTTTATTATAGCACCGTCCACCAAAGAAAGCTTTTATTCATGAATAAGAACAATATTAGCCTTTAGTGTCCTCAACGTCTCTTTAACCTTTATTTTCTTAATTAGGTTATCCTTTCACTTTCTATGATAAAGATCGTCATGACAAATCAACACTCGTCTTGAGGAAATAGCTGCAGAATAAGAAAGCCTGTGGGGCTATATTATACTTCTTTTTTATTTATCATAGCTTAGAAGAAAAAAAGCCTTAAAAAGAGGTCTCCATTAGGGTAGACAAACAATCAAACTATCTTATATAGCTGGAAGACCGGGAAATGTATATTGTTTTTAAACAATAAAAAATGATGAACGAGGAAGCAATATGGGTGTGGAATCAAGGATTTCACCTATTTTTCTCTATGTAAAAAGAAAGATCAAGTACCTTTTCCGTAAATAATGTTGACATTTTTCATAAGCAAATTGTTTTTTATTGCTACAATGAAATGACTAATAGATTCTATCTTGACTTTGATTGTTTTTTTTTAATCTAAATAATATGAAGCGATGAGTTGATTATAAATTCTATATTTATACTTATTAATTCATAGTATATATTGGTCTGATTTTTTCTTGTTTGACTAGAAAATCTTTCTTTTAAGATTGTCTATTCTTATTCATCATACAAAGATAAGAAAGACAAAATGAATGCCACAAGTAAAATGAAAAGCATAATCTAACCTAAATGGGAATCCAAAGATAAAAGTTGGGATCTAAATCCATTAAAGTACATATGATATTTATGTTTAATAAAATAAATTGAAAAATATCTAAATCCATTAAAGTACATATGATATTTATGTTTAATAAAATAAATTGAAAAATATAAGATTCGATAAATTTAATAAGAATTGTTAATGTTGATTAAAGATCTAAACGAGAATTTAGTCTTTTTTGTAAAAAGTAAACAATAGATATACAAGCAAATGTTTTGTCTTAGTTATCCTTTTCATTTTTTACATTTTTTTTTAAGTTAGTTCTACTCGCTAGTTATATATGATTTTTATTTTCTAAATTACTTCTGAAAATATAGCCTATTCATCTAAAATTTGAGAAGAGAAAAAAATCAAAGATAAATTAAAATAATATCTTTGAGGTATTATAAAATTATAAAAATAATTTAAAATATTAATTATTATTATTTTAAATAATTAAACTAACAAGTTTTTAAAATGACAGAGAAGGTGATAAAAATTAATAAAAAAACTATATTTAGTATCTTGGAGTTAGGTTTATTAATCACTTACCCATAATATTTTAAAAAATCATAATTTACATCCTATGAAATTTTTAAATAACATGAAGAAACAAAATTGCACCGACATATAATATAGATAAAAAATTATCTATTTTAAAGACAATTTTTCTTTCCTCAAATATCACTTTATTCTTGTGACTATTTAAACTCAAATCAAAATCTAGTGCTTATAATTAATGTTTTAAAATATTCTCATATCAATTTTTTCTCAAATCAAAATCCAGTGTTTGTATTATTATGTTAAAATAATAAAAAACTAGTTTTAAAAATAGAATGAAAAATAAAAAACATGACGTATCATAAGAGAACGTACCCCAAACCAAAAGTGGCAAAACGTTGGGCCTAAAGAATGGGCTCCGATAGTACCAAGAAGTAACACTGCTCGCAAAACTCCAGATCACCTCTCTCTCTCTCTCTCTCTCTCTCTCTCTCTCTCTCTCTCTATATATATATATATATATATATATATATATATTCCCGTTCTTATTCTCCCAAAAAAACCCTAGACCTCCTAACGCTGCGCCTTTCATCTTATCTCCTTTCTTGCCGTTGTCATTAACTTCTTTCCAAAGTACGAACGAATCCACCCAACGGATTTTCTTACATATTCGCAGTATCGTACCTTGGCGATTTCTCTTACTTAATCACCATCTGTTTCATTTTTTTTTATTTCAGTTTTTAAGCAATGGCAGTCACTTTCTACGATCTCACCTCAGCTGCTGGCCTCAAGAAACTCGATGACTTTCTCCTTTCCCGCAGCTACATTTCCGGGTATCCTTTTCTTTTTATCTGGGATTTTCTTGTGGTGTATCGGATGGGCTTTGGCACATCCGGTGATTATGTCTACCTTTTTGGTCAAGTAAAAAACAAGCTGTCCATGATGGTATTCAGAACATGTTTGGCAACGAGGTGTAAATTGCGTTCTCAAATTGGTTAAAATTTAACATATTTTTTATATTTTAAATCATTTTGATGATGTATTGATATTAAAAATAATTTTTTCAAAATAAAAAAATATTATTGATATATATTTAGTACAATTATTTAAAAAATATTCACAACCATTGCGAAACCAGCTCTAAAATCTCTTTTTAGTAAAAGTTTTATTTTTTTGGTCTTCTCAGGTACCAAGCTTCCAAGGATGATCTGACTGTGTACTCGGCTCTTTCAAGTGCCCCATCAGCTGAACATGTTAACGTGTATCGGTGGTACACTCATATTGATGCTCTCTTGAGGATCTCGTAAGTTTTCGTGGCTTTCTTTATCTTTTGTTTATGTAAATTCAATAGTTTTGATAGTGGGGTATTTAATTTTTTATCTGGGTCTGCTGTAGTGGTGTCGAAGCTGAAGGATGTGGAGTTGTTGTCAAGGGATCTGCTCCCATCACAGAGGAGGCAATTGCCACTCCACCATCTGCTGAGACAAAGGCAAGTGTTGATTTTTCTTGTGAATTGGCGATTGATTTGTCGTTTTTATCAAGTAATTTAGGTGGGAGATTTGATCACTATTGTTGCTTTGAATTTATTTAAATTTG
Source organism: Populus pruinosa (assembly GCA_026413675.1). Taxonomy (NCBI): domain Eukaryota; kingdom Viridiplantae; phylum Streptophyta; class Magnoliopsida; order Malpighiales; family Salicaceae; genus Populus; species Populus pruinosa. The sequence continues at coordinate 15,991,393 of CM048606.1, forward strand.
CTTTGTGAAACCTGTATGTGTTGTTACTTATCGGTGGGATTGGTATGTTGGTTTATAGGCTGCTAATGCTGAGGATGACGATGACGTGGATCTCTTTGGTGAGGAGACCGAGGAGGAAAAGAAGGCTGCCGAAGAACGCGCAGCTGCTGTTAAGGCAGCCTCGAAGAAGAAAGAGTGTAAGCTTCTTTTCATTAACTGATTGGGAAGGTGGCCAAAGTGGTTTTTTTTGTTTCTTTGTTTAAATGAGGCGTTGATAAGAAATTTCTTGGAATTCTGTCGATAGATTTTATTCATTGAAATAGTTTGACGTGTTTCCTTCATGTTGATTTGGGTTCTCTGCTACTGTGTTTGTAAAGTTCCACGAACTTGATTTTCTGTTTTCTTTGTATTCTGTTCTCAGCCGGCAAGTCATCTGTTTTGTTGGATGTTAAGCCATGGGATGATGAGACTGACATGAAGAAGCTTGAGGAAGCAGTTAGAAGTGTTGAGATGGAAGGACTTAATTGGGGAGCTTGTAAGTTTTTTGGAGAGCCACTGAATGCTACCTTTTTGTTGAGATTATTAAGGCAGATACAACTCTTCTTTAGGCTTATATTTTTTGAATTGTTCATACATCTCTAGGATATTCATCAATCCCCCATTCTCCATGAATTCTAAGAGAATAGAGAAGAGTTGATTATTTTAAACATAACTGGTGTGCGCCATTATATCCACTTTATCCATAACTAATGTGCACAAGCTGTTCTCCTGGCACCTTTAAGGAAAAATTGATAATTTTTAACGACAGAATAAGATGGTCTGTGCTGCGCCTGTAATTTTCTTCGAAGTTGTGCTTGAGCTCCTCTTTGCCTTTTCTTTTGCTTAGAGTGTTGTATCTTTTTATTGATTCTTCTAAGCCAGCACGCTATTGCCTGGTCTTTTAATTTGTTTTTCTTTTTCCTTTTACTGTAAGGGGGGATATATAGTTTTATTATTCGTCTTGAAAGGAGTACTGTTGATTTTGGCATATTTTTCTGATGCTTGCCTTTGGTTTTCTATGGCAGCCAAGCTTGTACCTGTAGGATATGGCATCAAGAAATTGACAATTATGCTAACAATTGTTGATGACTTGGTCTCTGTGGACACTCTCATCGAGGAACGTCTGACAGCTGAACCCATCAATGAGTATGTCCAGAGCTGTGACATCGTGGCCTTCAACAAAATCTGTAAGTGTGCTGATATTTGATGGGTACTACATATATTTTGCTATAATATGCGACAACACAATGGAACCTTCCAGATCCTGTGTATTAGAAAGTGTGTTGACTCATGCTTACATGCTGTTTATTCTTTTTATTGCAGAATCGAAGGATCACGGTGATAATGAGCGCAGGAGAGGTTTCTAGTAGTGTGAAGGAGTTATAAATTTTATTTCGTTCTTAACGGAGCAATAATATTATGTTTCCTATTCCCATTTTTGTTGATCAAAATTGAGTTTACTGTAGTCCTTTCCCATTCGTTTGCGGTCCTAGTAAAATGAGTGTCAACTTCTTGTTTTTTTGGATGTTAATCATTTTCTCGTTTGCTGTGAAAATGGTTTTTTTCATTTTCAGTTAACCAGGACAGCCTTTACAATGTTTGCTTGGTTCAAGCGATTGATGTCCCAACGTCTTATCATTCTGTTGAGATTTGAGAGTGTAGTTAAATGGGACGACAGTTAAAAGTTGATGATGACAGTGAGCAGGTTCTTACAAAAGTACTTGCGAAACTGAGCCTAAAAACTTCGGAAAAATTGAAAAAGCAATATGAGAAACTGTAATTTCGCCAGGCACAGATTTGCGCGGTTTGTGCTCTTCTGGCAAGCAAATTTGCGGAATTTCGAATCTGCTCTTTGTGGAGAATCCTTGACTGCCTGGACCCCGTTTCATGTAATATACTTATAAAATCATATTAAAAGTTTTTTCTTCGTTGTTGCAAAAATGTTTGAAGGATGAAATCGTCTTGTTTTCCTAAATTTGGACGGTATATTCCAAGGCAACAAAAATAATGTTGATGTTTTACAGTGCCAAAGCTAAAAATGACATGGGATTTTGTGCCCGCAAAAGCACGAACACAGCCATAACTAAAGCCAAGCGCTAGACAAGCCATGCCATGCCAAACTCCGAGAACTGTATGCCAAGATTTGGGACAATTTTGTAGCAGGTCTTAGACGGGTTCTTGGAGATAGAAAGTCAATCTCATTCTGGTATGATATAGGTCCTCATGCTCAGTATGCTACTTGCAGTTTAGAGGGTCTTGATAGGTAATTTAAAGGTAGCTGATTTGGTTGATGATCAATGGGGATTGGAAATGGAGTGAATTAAAAGAGTAATTGGCTGACAGTGTTGCTCAATGCATTGCCATGATTTGGCCTCCTTGTTCGTTAAACGGTGAAGACAAAGTCAAATGTAGCATATGGGAAAGGAGGTAAAGATTTTATATTTCAGATGCCACAATATTCTTTGAGTGCAATGGACAAGACTATCCTTTAGTTTATATCAAGCTTTCTTCAGAATACGCAGATAAATTTGTTTTGTTTCTCCTTTTGTTACAAAGTCGTCTTGTAGTTTGATATAAAAAGAGGACACCGTGTTGGAGCCTTAAAGGTAAAGGTTCTTCTTTCCTTCTGTCTTTTGCTTCTCTCTGCGCTCTGAATTTGATTACTGTAGGGAGGATTCCTGGTTGTCCTCGACCTAGACCTAGGTTTCGAGTAAGAGAGAGAAAGAGAGATGCCGAAGAGAACAACGCACACGTACTCAAGCGAGAACGCAGTTCCCGACGGACCAGACTCCGAACTCTTCGTCTACTACTGCAAGCATTGTGGCTCTCATCTCCTCATTACTGGTTCCTCCCTCTCTCCCAATCACTTTATTATTATTATTATTGTTATTAGCCTTCAAATTTCCATGTTGTTAAAGTCATGAATAATATCTGGTTGATTTATTATTAATTTTAAATACCGAAATCTGTTTGTTTGTTTGTTTGTTATAAGATACCCAATTGCAGAAAATGCCGAAGAGGAAGACTGATAGAGCTTATGTATTGGACAAGAAGAAACAACTTGCAAGGCTCCATATGAATGAGGCTGGAAAAGTTCTCCTGAAAAGGTTTCATTTTTACTTTCATCTTTAATTGTTTCATTCATTGCTTTCTGCTTCTTAACTTCGTTTGTTGTTTTTATGGTATTTCATTTTCTTAAGGGTGCAAAGAAACATGCTGCTGGATTTATTCCACTTATATAGTAGTACCAACTGAATCTATCAATCGTTCATTTTTATGTTGTTTGTCCATTACAACTTCATGGGTATCGGTGTTCCATCTAGTTGCTATCATGTGGTGATGGTATAGTCATTGTAGGTGAATGAATGCTTTTCGAGAGGAGGGTTTTGTATAGAAAAATATCGAGTTTGGAAGGTTGTTTTCAGGTAGTTGTTGTGTGGCTGCTGTCAGCGAGTAAAACTAAAGGGAATCTGATATTGACTTCTCTGTTATTGAAGTGATTCTTTGAGGTTGAAATGGAAAGAACTTTCTATGCAAGGGCTACTTGGCCATTCTATTTTTTTTGGTGGGAATTTTATTGCAAGGCGCCTCAGACCTTTTTTCTTGGCAGATATTCATACGCTTTCCTGATATGGTTTCTTCAGAGGAATTCACAAGTGCTCCTCCAGGAGTCATGACCTATTTTTTCTAACCATCATGCCTATTCTAGGCTGTGCTGTATATTTGAAGTAAGAAATGGTAGATAATCTTTAAAGCTAACTATCAGGATTGAAGATGTTGACTTGTCTATTTCTTCACTGGCATCGATCCATTAGATGATTTGTTTCATGTCATATGTTGAACTGCTAAGGCAGTATATGTTTGCAAGTGTTCTTCTGTAAGTTATTGAGTGTACATGTTATTTCTTGAGGTTTCAGTGATAGATAGATTCTAATTGCATTAGAGCTCATTACGATTCTGGATCATTCATGTCTAGAGGTGAAGGAAAATTTGAGAAGCAATTTCGCATGAACTGCATGGGCTGTGGGCTGTTTGTTTGCTATCGAGCTGAAGAAGATCTGGAATCTGCTTCTTTTATATATGTTGTTGATGGTGCCCTTAGCACAGTTGCTGCTGAAACTAACCCTCAGGTACAAATAACTGTTGTTAAGAGTTAAGACTTGCAGTAATCAAACATCCAAAGCTTTTGCTTAATGAATGATGATATTTTATTCAATGTTCATTGATCATATAATTTCCTGCCTTTCATGTTTATGCATAAAAATGATAATGAACGTGTGCCTTGGAAATTTCCTCATGTGGTCTTCTGGCATATGCTGTAGGATGCTCCTGTGCCCCCTTGCATATCACAATTAGGAGGACTTGTGCAGGTGGCCATTGAGGTTGAAGACCGTGCACAAAGATCAGCAATAACAAGTAATGTGATTTTAACCTAATGTTTTGATCTGCATATCTTTGATACTATTTGGATTGCATGTCTTTCTTGGCTCCAATTAAAATGGACATGACCTCCATTCTGTCACTGTTTAAACAATTATCAAATGAAGTGGTGTTAATTAATTAACATTTGCTGATATGTCCTTAGTCTGTTGGCTCATGTGTCTACCTGCTTTACAGGTTGGATTCAGTTGAACTAAATTCGGCATCCAATCCATATACCCCATAGATGTTGAGTTCTGTCCATGCATAAAGTGGCACATATTATGTTTTCATTTTTGACAAACTCAAGGAAATGTGCACATGCAAATAGTATAAATGGATGTATCTTGTTGGTGAAGGGGAAGAGAGAGAAGCAGGAATGGAGAGAGTTGAGTGCTCAACCTTAAGGAATATTGAGTGAAAGGGCCCCTGTTATTGTACTGGTGAAAAAATTGGCGTGACCTATATGGAGTTCTGAGCTGACAGTAGAATTGATAGTATCTTCCTAGCACATTACATACCTTTAGTTATAATTACTTCCTGGATCAATAAGAAGTGATTATATGAAGTGTGGTGGATATAACAAGCGTGGGGATGCACTTTGTTGAAGTCTTCTCCAGTTAACAAGTTTTTCCTCTGTTGTCATCCTGCATCTGTGCACACCCTCCCTGCTCGGTTTGTGCTCCTTACACCACTTGTAATCCGACCTCATGTCCACAATCTTTTGTTAGAATTGAGGAAATTCTGGAGAGGCACAAACCGCCCGTGGCATAACCACAAGCAGCGATATGCATGAATGCATATGAAATGTAGCATACAACCACACAAATACTAGAGAGACACATTTATATTCAACTTATAGTTGCATGAAAAAGATGCAGAAATTTCAGAATGGTAAAGGAAAAGAACATCGTAATTGTCTTATCTAATGCCTTTTGTTGCATGTTCATGTACTGTTTTTTTAACTCATGAGCATTATATTTAATATTTTTCTTTTCAGGAGTGAATGCTGATGATGTTCGAATCACTGTAGCTGCACCCGCTGCCCGTGGCGAAGCTAACAATGAACTTTTGGAATTTGTGGGCAAGGTATGCTCTTCTATTATAACCCTACCCTTAAAGTGTTATGCTAGTAAAATTAAGCATAGAATCTTACATCATTAATTTGGAATGCCAAGGTTAACATGATCCTCCCTCACACAGGTGTTAGGTCTGAAACTGAGCCAGATGACTCTTCAAAGAGGATGGAATAACAAATCAAAGCTGCTTGTTGTAAGTAAATTGAAAGTTCTGTTCTTCATCAGCCTAGGTTTGCCTGCGGGCATATGTGTGCTTGCATCTTCTGTAAATGTGTAAAATCCAAGAAGATGGAAGTTTTGTTTGAGATCCATTTAAATACTTCCACCTACTCGCTTGTCTGTTGGAGATCAGCTTGTTATGTGGAACATAATTTCTCTGATACTGCATAGACCATCATTTCGCTGCTTTAATTATTCGTTTTTCTATAGATTTCAAGCATCAAATGAACTGCTTACCGTATAAAACTTCTTAGTTGGTTGCCTTTGATGACCATTCAATCCAGTCTAGACCGAATTAATCTGTTGTTTCTAGGAACGTTGCCAGTGTGAACAAGAGAAGAATTGTAGGCATTGTATTTGACAACTACCTTAATTTTTCTCCAAATTGTCAATAATGGACATTTGGAGAAAGCATTTACGTATCCATGATTCTGCTGCTCGAAGTTTGTTTCCAGTTATATCAACTTTCTTTTCTTTTTTCAGGTGGAGGATCTGTCTGCTAGACAGGTGTACGAGAAACTACTGGAAGCAGCACAACCTTGAAGCTGCTGTCTTTTTAATACATCATACATTCGAATTGTTTCAGCAATTTCTTTTTGTCTGGTTAATTTGTAATGGTGTTTTTACTTCTCTACCTAAAAAACTTAAAACAGATTTATAAGAACATTAAATTCTTTTCACATGAATTATTTATCGTTCCAAACAGAGTTAAGATAAATATGTATTTTTTCATCTTTATTTCATAGTAAAAAGATCCAAATACCATTGGAAGGAAATAAAAATTTAAATCTACGTCAAGGGAAATTTTTATATTTTAACAACGGTTTTTTTACTATTGTAATTTAAGCTTAAAGACACTTCGATATTTTCACAATTATAATAATAAACAATGAAATACTCAATAAAACTATAAAAGTACCTCAATAAAATTAAGCTTGAGGTTAAAGAGTATTTTTAGTTTTTTACAATAGTATTTTTGTAATTATAAAGTTAGCTTAAAAGCAATTTCATATTTGAGCACAAATAAAAAGAAGGATAGGCGTGCATGGGAGGGGTATGCCCCTTTTGATGTTTAAAAATATTATTTTACCATGTCATTGGAAGTCTCAGCTGATATTGTAATTTGATGATACAAAATTATTTTTTTCTCTCTCCTCCCCAAATATTATAGGGCAACCCTTTTAATTGTTAACATTTCTGATTTCTGATTTTTAATTTTTGTTATTGATATTTTTGTAAAAGTATTATTTATTTTTAATTTTATCTTTTAATTTCAATTTACTAAATATTATATTCTTTAAAGTGTCTTTATTCTTTAAATTTCTAATTTTATTCTTGATCTTTTTATAATTTTTTTTGTATTTTTTAATTTCATTATTCAATTCAATTGATAATATTATATTTTCATTACTTTGAATTCTAATTTTTTTTCTCAATTTTTTTGTAAAAATTATTATTATTTTTAATTTAACCCTTTAATTTCAATATTGTTTTTTTTTTCGTGTCAATTTTTATCCTCATTCTTTTATTTCTCTTTTTTTTTACTAAATTGTTTTTTGTTTCAATTTCACCCTTCAATTAAATATAAATTTTATTTTATATTTTAATTTTGATATTTATTCTTTTAATTTCTTTTTTGAAATCCTTTCGTATAATTAATTTTTTTTAATTTTATCATTTGATATTTGATTGATTGAGAGTTAAAATTTATATTTTTATTATATTAGGTGTTTTGAGTGTAATAATCAAGGTCATAAGTTTAAAAAGTTATTAAGAGTTTTATTTTTTATTAGAATATTTTAATCTCATGATTTGAATCAGTTTGGTAAGATATTTTGAGTTGACTAAACCCTGATTACTAAAATTACAAGTTTGTTATGACTGTTTTTTCACCTTATTTTGCCATATTAATATCATTTTTTACACAAAAAAAAATCCACCCCGGCGGTGAAATTCTAGCACCAAGGCTTTATAAGTAATAAATTAAGTGTTTTTATTCTATATAAATTTTTTTATTTATCAAACTTTATTTCCTTGCAATCTCACCACTCCAAGTTATATTATGATGATTTTATGTGTTAGATTTTTTTTACTTTACATTATTTCACATATACAAAGTTGTCAAAGAACATTTTAATGTTAAATTAAAGACCAATGTTATGAAATAAAATTGGAGCTTATAATTAAAAAACTTGAAAGAAGAAGGATGTAACATAAAAGGCACCCTTTCTCATTTTAGCACGGGAAACTTTAATTTGGTCCCTCAAGTTTCAATTTATGTAATATTTGATCCTTTTTGTTTTGAGTTTTTTTATACGCTGATACTAAACTTTATTTTTTTAACATTTCATTCCCTAGATATTAGAAATATTGATGAAATAGAAAATACTTGATTGGTCACATTCCAACCACTAAAAAAAATTAATATTAATGTATATAGGTCTGTCTTTACAAGGAAAGTTTAATGAAGATGGTGTTTTAATGAAGATGGTGTTGATAATTAATAATATAAAAAAATACATCATGATCTTTTATATTATTCATTTAATTTTTGGTATTTATATTGATTATAGAGTTTTCTTAGAAATAAGTTTATTAAAGTTTTTAGAATGTTTTTTTATATGAAAATAAGTTATGGAAGAGGTTTTTGAGATTTAGATATGTTGAAATTAAAAAAAAAAAAAGAAAAAAAAAGTGTGAAGAATGAGCTGTCCCTTTTTCCCTAAAAAAGAGATTTAAAGATTCACACGTGGATTCGCGCCTAGCTTTTGGGTTTTTTTCATTCTTGGCCGGATACACTGGCTTTACTAGTTTTTTAATTTTTCACTACTTTTTATTTATAGTTTAATTAATACCATATCTAGCTTTTGGGTTTAATTGTTTAATATTTTAAAAAGACTTGAAGTTTTATATATATATATATAGAAACAAAAATATCTTGTTCTTAATGACCAAAATTAACTTCTAAAATAAAACAAAACAAAACAAAGATATATAAGAATATAAAACCAAATATTGGCATATGCATCTAAAGATAGCTTTACAATTTTTATTTAACAATTTACATATCCTTCAAAATTTCTTTTATGTTGAGAATTAATTTAAAATTCTCAAACAGTTAATTTTCTTTAGAAATACGTTAAAACATATATTTTTTATTTTTTAAAATTTATTTTTAATATCATGATTTAAAAATAATAAAACAACTTAATTTAAAATAAAACAAATTAGTTTTGCACCTTAAAGACATAGATTGTTTCTTCCAGTGGTGATTTTTGACAAGCAAAATCACACCACTCGGGCGGCTACTTGCTCAGCGCCTCGTATCTACGCTCTATGCAGAAGCCAAACGATCCTTTTAACTGGAACTAGATTTTTGTTTCTAGCAAGATCACAAAAACAAAATCCTCATAAAAGCCAAGTACTACTGTTTAATAAGAAAGTTCTGTGATTCCACCATCAAATATCAAATTCATGAACAAAATCTTAGCATATAAATTCATAGTTTGATAAGCTGCTTCAACAGAAGAAAAAACAAAAATGTTCTCATGGTGCAGTGCAACTATCCTGAATCTGCCCAAAGCTTTTCAGGAGGAAGCTCCGCTACGAAGAGCACCCTTAGGCTTCCTAGGAGCAATCTGAGTATCAGCCTGGAAAAATGACATTCCAGGTAAGGCAAAATAATAAAAACACAACAATCCCAATGAGCACTGCTAGTAATGCACATCAATCTAAAATTTTAAATCAACTATGACTCAACAGAATCATCATTTTTTCAGAGTATTACCTCTTTCTTGACAGGTTCTTCCTTTTCAGACAAAATTAACTCGATGTGACATGGTGATGACATGTAAGCTGCCAAAGCAATCACACATCATTATTATGTGCCCTGTTCAAACAGAGAAGACAGGCAGGAAAAAAAAAGAGCTTAATTGAATGGACTCACGGTTTATCCTTCCATGGGCACGATAAGTTCGGCGACGCTGTTTTTGTGCTTGATTGACTTGGATATGTGATATGTAAAGTGCATCAACATCCAAACCTTTCACCTAAATAGAAAGCAGATAAAATTTACAAACATTAGAGGGGATATCCATGAGGTCAAGAAGCAAACATTACAGTAAAATATAACCAAAATAAAACCCAGGAAAAGTAACTACCTCAGCATTGCTTTCAGCGTTCTTTAGCAAATCAAGGATAAATTTAGCAGATTTAGCAGGCCAGCGTCCTTGTCCATTTGAGTGGCGGTTCTTAGCTTGAGCAGTTCGCCCAACACCGCCACAGAAACGTCGGAAAGGAATAGCTTGCTTGTGTGCCAAAACATCCTCCAAGTACCGTTTGGCCTTGTCCAAAGGCATCTTTCGGATTGAAAACGCAGTCTCTCTTGTGTTCTGAGATAGAGAATAGCAATACTGGAGTCAGCAGACAACTTGGCAATTTCAACAAAGTGACATGTCATCGCATCTTTATCAGAAAATAATTTAGGTACCAGAGCCAACAAGAGCTCTTTATAAAATCTCATGTGAAATAAGAAACCATGGGTAATAGTACAGAGTTTCACCAATTGCAATGCACAAAAGGAATAAAAATGATTGTGGAGAAGTTTGGAAGGCCAAGAGGATCACTGAATTCCCACAAGCTCTATTAAAGAAAGTTTACAAGATTAAATTCTATGGCTTATATCACTCCCATCCATATTTGATCAAATCCATTAAAGCTCTGAACACTGCAATTAGTGAACAATCTTACAGTAACTAACAAAACTCATAGAAAGGAGAATGCATATATTCTGAGTCTCATAAGAAGTCCATTCACAGAGTCAATAGATTCCTATAACCAATCCCCCTTCCCCATTCCTACACATCAACTACAAAATGAAACTGAAACTGAAAAAAGCAACAATAAAATTGGCTTATATTGCATGGCCAACTCATTACAAGTCCCTCTCTATGTGTAAAAGATCTCAATCTCATGCAAATTTTACTATGCCCAAATCCCAAATGCAGAAATCGGAACCGAGCAACACAGGAATATTTTGCATGAAAAAACAATAAATCAAAAGAACCATTGAAGAAGTTCAAAGTTCTTCTTAGCCACCAAAGAAAAAGGAACAAACCATTCAGATGATGGAAGGAAACCAGTTTTATCATTAAATTTTAACCATTCACACCCTTGACTATTTCAGAGTATAGCTACCATCTACTTCAACTGAAACCTTTACATTGCATCTGCATAACGGTTTTGCCAACAAAAAAGAATGACATGGCTATTCATGCGAAATTCAAATGTTGGCAACAAAAAACAGTGAAGCAGTGGTATGCTTGCTTATGAAAAAAATCAGAAAACATCAACAGCCCATCAGTTCGTGATCAATTTAAAGCAAAGACACAAGGTAAACTGTATACTGTGGCAGCACGCATGATCAAATTAACAAAGCATTGCTAGCTAAAACTACCGTCTATTAGACACAGCAAAATAAGCACCACTACAGCCAAGACATTGAAGTACTATATAGCACACAACATACCTTAAAGTGAACACGAAGATCAGATCCCCTTGCTTTGCAGGCTGAAAAAGTAACCATAACATTACAATCAGATTTGGCTTTCATTATTCTAAAGGGGAAAAAAGAGAGAATGAAACTTCATGTACTTACACTTGGTTTGGTTATCTGGTTCTCTTGAATACTTCACCTGAAACGTTTAACAAAAGGGATCCCATTAGAAATCGAAAAACAAAAACACATAAAACCCATAAAAATTTTAACTTTTTCCACTAATTCTAAGAGATTATCCTCTTTATGTTGTCCCACAAGAAATCAAAATGCAAAGATCTAAGCTTCTTCACTGCTTGAAAGAGAAATTTTTTTTCTTTTCTTCATCTAAATTAAGAAAAAAGCAAAGTTAACCAAACCCACCATCGCTGCAGCTTCTGTCTGTTCTTCGGTGGCCACAAAAAGAGAAATACCGCAGTAATATGATACATAAGAGGGTGTATTAGCTAAAAAACCCTAATAAAATGGAGCTAGGGTTTCTCTTATTTGGGCCCCTTCAAATAAGAATCAGGGCCATATTACTTGGGCCTAAGTTATTTATAACAAGGGTATTTACGTCCTTGTGTCTCCACAAAATTGGAGAGGAAACTGAAGGAAAACCAGAGCTTGGCTCTCTCAGATTTCAGACAATGAAACTTTGGCAAAAAAAAAAAGCAGAAGCAAAACAAGTCTGTGCAAAGCCTCTCTGTTCATCATTGTAAGCTTTTCCTTTTAATTGCATATATATAATTTTGTATCTGAGATATACACATTGCGTAGGTAGTGTCTTGAAAGAAAATCAGAATCACATGAAAGCAAAGTTATGGACTTTGTTCTCCTGTAATTATGTTTTAGCTAGAAATTTAGTTGGTGTTTGTTTAGTTTAAAGCTTGCGAGCTAGACTCGGGGTTTGATTGTCGAGATAGGGTTTTTACACTTTAAGGGCGTGAAATTTTGGGTTGTTTTTGAAAACCCAGAATTTTATTTTTGCTTTATTAGGATTTATGAGGGCTTGTCTGGGGTTTTGTTGTTCTTGGATGTAGAATTGACTGGTTTTGAGAGATTTTTGCCGCATGAGATTAGGGTTCCAATGAATAAAAATAGTAACAATCCTGTAAGAAGTATTGGGTTGCCACCCTCCTTTGCGAATCCCGGGGCAATGGCACAATCTATGCAAGTCAACCACCAACCACCGCAGTTGCTCTCACAGTCACAACCTCAAACACAAGGCGGGCCTGCATTTCCTGGCCACTTTCAGCTGTCTGAACCACAAGCTCGGGTGCTAGGACACACTCAGTTTGCACAGGCAGCTCATACTCAGTTTCAATCTCATATACAATCAACCAACCATTCTGTTGCTCAGTTGCAAAACGCTAATTCTGCTAATTTTGGTGTGCAATCACCTCCTGTGCCCACACCCAGCAGTTCTAGTGCTAAAAAGACTAGCTATAAACCGCCTTCGAGGCCTTCATCTGGTTCATCGAATGCCAACATGGCTTCGCTGTTCAAGACCATGGAATTGGCTCCAGCTGTTCGTAGGAAGAAAAGGAAGCTTCATGAGAAGGAGATACCTGATAAGGTGGTACCCGTTTTGCCAGAGTCTGCGCTTTATACCCAGCTGCTTGAATTTGAGGCTAGAGTGGATACTGCTATGGCAAGAAAGAAGATGGATATTCAAGAGTCACTTAAAAACCCATCCCGTGTTCGGAAAACGCTTCGGGTATATGTATTTAACACTTTTGAAAATCAGGTGCAAGTGTCTAATGAGAGGAAGAGTGCTGAGCCTCCTTCTTGGTCATTAAAAATTATTGGGAGGATATTGGAAGATGGGAAGGACCCTGTGCTGACTGGAATGACCCAGAAACCATATCCAAAATTCTCATCTTACTTCAAGAAAATTACAATATACTTGGACCAGAGCCTCTATCTAGATAACCATGTAATTCTATGGGAGAGCACACGGTCACCTGTTCTTCACGAGGGCTTTGAGGTGAAGAGAAAAGGAAATAAGGAATTTACTGCAAGAATTAGACTAGAAATGAATTATGTGCCTGAGAAATTCAAGCTTTCACCTACTCTATCAGAAATCCTTGGAATCGAGGTAGAGACTCGCCCTAGAATTTTGGTTGCAATATGGCATTATGTGAAGTCTAGGAAGTTGCAGAACCCAAATGATCCCTCCTTTTTCACATGTGACCCCCCTCTTCAGAAACTATTCGGGGAAGAGAAGATGAAATTTTCTCAGGTACTACAGAGGATCAGTCTGCATTTAACTCCTCCACAGCCTATTCTTTTGGAACATTTGATCAAGCTCTCAGGGAATTGCCCAGCTGGAACTGCTTGCTATGATTTCATAGTTGATGTTCCTGTGCCATTGCAAAAGGACCTTGCTGCATTCTTGACCAGCACAGAGAGGAACAAAGAAATTGATGCTTGTGATGAATTAATATGTAACTCTATAAAGAAAATACATGAGCATCGTCAGAGGCAGGCTTTCTTTCTTGGTGTCAGCCAGTCTCCAGCAGAGCTTATTAATGCTTTAATTGCTTCTCAGAGCAATGATCTGAAGCTTGTTACTGGAGATTCTAGCCGCAATGCAGAAAAAGAGCAGCAATCTGGTTTCTATAATCAGCCGTGGTAAGCATTTTTCTAGATTCTTACCTTTACTTTTAATCTTTTTATGATTCATTATTAATATTTCTATTCAAAGTTTGCTTTTCTACTCTTTGAAACCTGCCAAGGGAGTTTGGTTTTGCCCAGGCAAAATGAAGACAGGTGGAAATAAACTCATAGTAATGGTGTTTGTTTATTTTTTTTGGTTTGGTGTAGGGTTGAAGATGCTGTTATTCGTTACCTAAATCGCAAGTCTACTGTAAATGATTAAATGATGCTCCTGGAAGCTCTTGAATGAAAGATGGTCAGATTGTCAAAAAGGTGGCACGAAGTTCAGTTGCTGTAATACCATTTTGAACTCCATTCCACTTCTGTTCTTTTGCATCGATTTAGTTTGATTTCTGCAGTTAAATAGAGTAGTTTTATGATGGGAATTCATAATCAGGCTGTAGTTCAGCATGGTGGTTGTTATGCTTCATGAAGAACGACACGATTTCTTGTTACGTGGTATTTATAAATACTTTATAATCAGTTACTTAGCTGTTTATCATGAAACCTTCCGGATTCAATTTCACTATCCTGAAAGCACAGTTAGTTCGAACCACACTTCTGTTTCAATTATTGATGCTGTTGTGCTTAGCTTTTGCCCAGTTGTTGGTGCCCCCTTTCTTTTTTTTTTGCATGGTTCAATTTATTTATGCTTCAGTCATTACACTGGTTTTGTCCTTTAGTCATTTAGTTGCCCTGTTAACGGAAAACTTTCCTTTTTGCCTTACCTTGTTCAAAGAACTGGTAACTTTATTCGTATCTTTCAGCAATTGCTTATTATTTATTGAAGAATTTCTTTTGTGTGACTAAAATTTGTTATGTGCTCGTAGTTTGAGCCCTACCAACACTTGAACCGTTCGTTTAAAAGGTTTAATGTTAAGCATTAGAAACAAATGCCCAAGTGACTCTGGAATAAAGGAACTAGCTCCAGATTGGAATAATAAAATGATTATCTTCCTATACTAAAAAAATTTCATTGAACTTGCTCTTGAGAGTATTGTGGTCTCTACCCCACGGTTCTTTACTTGTTTATTTATTGAACGGTGACAGGTGACAGGTGACAGGTGACAGGTGACAGGTGACAGGAAAGTCTTTCAAATTTTTCAGCATAGCAAATAACTTAAATACAATTAAAAGCAAAAAAAAAGAAGGCATTTTAGGGTTTTCATTTTGGATTTTTCACTCTTTTAATCACAATGACTTAATTATCTTTAAAATCATTTTTTTTAACTAACATCCAGGATTTTTTTTCTATTTTCATTCTGGTATTTTTAGTTATAATAAGATTGAATAAGGAGAAATTTAATATTTTAATAAATATAAAATTATTAGCTCATACAGCATATATGGGCTATACTGCACCTTTTAGGCAGCGTGTGAGGGGTTTTGTGGTGTCCAAAAGGTGGCTTCATGGCTGCTCTTCCGTACCTAGGTAGTGGGTGTGGCCAACCGATCCCTAGTTTGGTAATAGTCATCTTTTTTTGTTTCTTTCTTTAAGGTGGTGTACATAGAATAATTTAATTCAATATCGTAACACTATAATATTTAAGACGGTGTACTTGGATTAATTTAACTCCCCCATAAGCCCAAGCCACTAATATAGTGAGCTCAGTCTTAACCCACCACTTTAGCTGTTTGGGTTGGTGGGACACAAGCCCAACTCTAGTCCCCCAATAAGCCTGGGGTGATGCCTCCCCTAGGGTTATTCTAAGCCCAAACTACAAATGTGGTAGACTTGGGTTGGACATCATCAAGGATTATTTGAGTTTGGTTTTCTTCAGCTTCATGTTCATCTAAACTGGTTTTTTTAAAAAAAAAATTGAAAAAAATGGAAGGAGAACGAAGGCTGTTTGGGAAAGACGAGAAAGTGCATAAAACTAGTCTATCTATCATATAAACTAAGAGAAAATTATTAAAAACAAAAGGGCAAAAACAGATGCACCACCTTTATTTATATCCTTTTCTTGCATCATTCAGGAAGTTGTATAGCAGTTGACCTAAACAAAGAGAAGTCGACGTTACAGTGGCCATCTTCTGAGCATTTCCGGAGAAGTTGCATTATAGTGTCAGCTCATAACAAGGACTCACCTCTTTGTACAAGAGAATTGCACTGGACGTGTTAAGAGTGAGACACAGAAATTTCAACGCAGACCAAAATCTGGCCATCAGAGGAATATCGTGAGCCCTGTCAGGCATCGGTTCAAGTTCCAGTATTAGTGCTGCCAATCATGTGAAACGTACAAACTGCAAACAAATTTCCTTTAGCAAGACCACCCTGCGAAGTGCAAATCTTGAGGAGTTACTCATTTATCATAACAAACCTAGTTACAGGCAGTGAAACAAGTCAACATGCTACAGTCAAATGGTTTTTTGACTAGCTTGCGGCTTTGATCTGATGAATCTAACATGGACCATTTGAACAGTCCCCGAAAACAAGAATGAGAAAGCTTCTAATCTTACAAAACTGTAAGTTTGTTTTAGCTCCTTGGAGACGAAGAATCAGCTACAACTTGCAGGCTTGAACGTGAGATTAGGAGTGCCATATCCTAAACTACATTTATCACATGCTCAAGTTTTTAAACACAACTTTAGATAGATGAGCTGCCATTGAAAATCCGAAGTATTAGCATTTGAAGCCATTGCTCAATGTTGAAACTAGACTACAGTACCGGAAAGAAAATTTTAATTCAAACTAGAGACATTTGAGACACCAAAAATTGTGCTGATAGTCTTTAAGTTTCTAATCATAAGACCGTACGTAACCTCTTGAAAATTGGGTGTACCTTGTAACCTAAGACCAAACCCGCTTAAAATACAGAACCATAAAAGAGGCGATTCTCAAGAGCAGCAGCGAGCTCATTCTTGTGCGAAAGTTTGATTTAACTTCCAAGTTAAACATTTTTTTATATTTTCTAAGTTACATAGAAGAAAAGAAAATCATCTACTATCCTTATCCTGGATGTCGATGGTACACACGTAGAGATTATATTCAACCCTGCACCTGAACAATCAACCATTTACATTTTACACACCTCTCAACCTTGCAACCAGCTCGTCCTGCACATGCAAAACCACTAATCAGTAGAGGCACATGCAAAATGAGAATGATGATTTTCATTTCTTGTCAATATGAGAACGCCCCAACAACACCCCGACTGATAAAATAAATAAATAAATAAATATGTATATAAGTTTGTTGGCTAGTCAAAAGGAGACCCTTCTCCTCCTTTCAACCCTCTCACCCCACAAAGGCCAAGGGTTCACCTTTCAGCAATTCACACCTATTGCCTCCACCTTATGAAGCGGGAGGAGATGCACCACTCGAACTAATGGTGCGATGCAAATCAGCACCTTTGCATCCAAACTACCAATGAAACATACACTACATGTAGCAAGTAACCATCACTCTCTTTCAGCATATTAATCAGCAACAACACCCATATGACTACATAACAAAGAAGTCTAGATTAGATTCGGATAAGCTGTATACTTGCCTTCTTTCCTTTGGGTGAAAGGCCTCGCTCTTTCAGGAGAGCCCGGAGCCTCTCTACTGTCAAACTGTAATAGTCCTTATCTGATGTGCGGCTATCAGATCCCTCTGTGTGCTCAAAACCTGTTTTAAGGTTCGGTCAAAATAGAAGTGATGAGGCCATTAGTTTATATATAAGTTGAAGATGAACAGAGCATGTCCAATAAATATAAAAGATCACCTTGTCGAGAACCAATCTGATTATTGCCTCTCTTTGCTGGCGCCCTGGAATCCAAAGCTCTTTCTGGAGCCCTGAAAAATGTTGGCAGCAACCGGCAAGAGTCAAGACTGAACATGATCAAATATGCAAAGAGATTCGCCAACAACAACATTTTGACAGCTAAATGAAAAGGAGCTTAAGAACAAGAAAAGAAGAGGCATAAAAATAAATGCTCATGTGGATCACTATAGACAACAGGGACAGGGCGGGACTGAAGCATGGAAGTCTTTCTGCATTGAAACACAAATACATGGTTGCAACATAATTGTATAATGCTTATAGGAGACAAACAGGCAGATCTTTTCAAAGCCTGTGAAGCATCCTGTTCCAGTAAGATAGAAGCAATACCTCTTTCTAGAACCCTCAGTTGCGGTTAACCCCTTCACGTCCTTCAAACTTGAATCACCCTTATGTTTATTAAGCTGGAGTGATCTTATCAGAATGTTTGTCTGGTTAGTCTTTATTTGTTGGCCCTCTGAATAAACAGGGAGAAGAAGTCACCTCTTCCAATATCCAAATATGCACTCACACTCTTTAAGAAATCCCAGGAGTTTTGATTGCATAACATCAAACAAAACATTACAGTATGACATAATCTCAACATGTATATATTATACTTCTTTTTTATTTATCATGTGATATGGATGAGAGAGAAAACCCAATACCAACACATGATAATACACATGGACATGATTCCCACACTGTTTATAACAACTAAGAAAAACTAATATTATAGACAAATGACTATAACAGTATAAATATAGGGAATCTCTATGTTCAAGCTTTTACAGTTCACATAAAGGCAAATCATAATCAACTCATGGTACATTTTAAACATCCAGCATTTGCAGTTTAATTTAATAAATATAACTAGTAAAATCTAATAAACTTTGGGGTGCTCTGTAACTAGTCTTGTAAAGACTATTGAAGTTCAGTCTAGGGATTTAAGAATGAGTCCAAATCCCACCAGGAAAGGGGAGTGTTTAGGAATAAAGAGCAATAATCCTCAGTGCGTAGCCTGAGATAGGATCCAAAAAAAAGAAACTTTGAAGAGTATCAAAGGTTTTGAAATCTTCAATCCAATCAAATTTCAATCTTTGGAGCAGCTTGAGATATTAGTTCATTTCACTTCATGATTAACTTTCGTATTCCAAAACACTGTCCAAAGTCAAATACCTAACCCAGGCAGAAATAACTTTTATCAAGGAAAAAAAACCATTTTGAAATGGAAAAGGTAGCATGTGGCAGAATCCCAAAAGCTCCATTTCCCTCCATTGTTTCCCAAAAAGATTAAAATTAAAAAAGGAAAGAAAAAAAATGAGAGAAGTAAAACATAGGAGAAAGCAGTCACATTTTCTATAGCAAGTGCTTTCAAAATTTTCAAACCGCAAGCTACCAGAAAATCCATTGCTTTAAAAGCTAAAAGAGTTGGCTTGCTTATTCTTTCTTCAATTCCATATACCATCTAAGTAGAGAGCTTCATGATGCCAGGAATTTCAGCCAGGAAGGAAAACTCATGTTGCTACAAATCTACCATGTATAAAACTAAACTAGAAGATAACAAAGACAGTGCAATAAAATACACACTTTCTCTTTCCTGGGGAACAACAAGGGCTGCTTCTCTAAAACAAGAAATTCAACCAGCCATGGGGGACCATGTCGCTGTTATCTCAAAACTAGAATCAGAATAATGAAGAGCCAGAAAGAAATTGACTTTTTCCTAGAGCAGCATTGGATACAGCGTAGCCTAAAACACCAAAATTTAGAAAACCAAGAAAATTAAAAACATAAATAGACCTGGAGGTGATGTGTCATGCTCGCAGATATAAACCCGCATCCCACCCTGCATAAAATTACCAGCATTCAAACAAGCTCTCAGCAAACTAGAAAAGAACACATACATTCACATAAGAATAAAACGAAGACGCCGTAAACAAAGATAAAACACTAGACACTAATAGCAAATAAGCCAACCCTAATAACCTTTAATTACATAAATGACTTTCTCTACACCAACATCTTACTCAACAAAAATGCAACCACTAAACCCTACAGAAATCGAAAAATTCAAGATTCCTTCTCCTCATTACCACTTATCACAATCTCTAACTCCTCATTAACGTTAATTACCCAATGTAAAAATATCAAATTACAACAAACATTTCCACCATTCTAATAGATGCAGGCCTACAGTCAATAACCCCAAAACCCTCTTCACAATTAGTGTGTGTGTGTGTAAAAAAAAAAAAACTATTTCAACTAAAATATTAAAAATAATTAAGCACCAAACAGTAGAATTAAAAGTAAAGAGAAACATTATTTGATAAGAGAAGAGAATGACTGGGTTGGAGGAGGAGACGGTGGAGGACAAGAAGCCGCGGGAGGGAAGATTGGAGAGGAACTTGGAAGCACCAGGGGACTTCGGATTTGAATCGGATGGGCAGGAAGAAGAGCTATCCATGGAGCTTAAAAGCAGAAGGAAACCCGGGAGAGAAGGCGTAGACCCGCGAGTATGACAGTCAGAATTTTAGAACAAGGTTTAGGGCTTGTGCTAAGTTGGCACTGTTTGTTTGTGCGTCTGTGTGTAATGGGATACTGTTTGCTATATATACGGGAAGTGTGGGTTTTGCCAAGATTTATTTTCTGATTGCCGATAAATCCACAGCAAGGAGGCAACAACATTATATGACAAAACTGGTCCCTCTTCTTTTTCTTTTGTACTAATTTTATCCCTTTTACATTTATTTATCTTAGAGATTATTTGGTATTGCGTTTCACCGCTCGAGTGCCTTTACAAAGAGTGCGTGATATAAAAAAATATCAATTTATGTTTTTTTATATATTTTTAATAATTTTTATATGTTGATATAAAAAATAAAAAATTATTTTAATATATTTTTAAATAAAAAATATTTTTAAAAATATTGCATTTATTATCCTCTTTTATTTTTAAAATTGTTTATTTGTCTCAATGTGACCTTTTTCTTTTTAAAATAGTTTTAATCGGGTCTTTATTTTGATTGGAATCTAGGGTTACTTGTAAACCATCTCCACATGTGTATCTATATAATATTTATTCAAAAATATAAAATGTAGTAATGTTAAAGAGGAAATGTTAGGGTTATTTGTAAATCATCACCAATTATGCATCTATGAAATATTTATTGAAAAATATAAAGTATAATAATGTTAAAGAAAAAATGCTATTGTGCTAGAAAAATTTATGATAATTTTTTTAAATTAAAATGTTAAAATAAATAATATAAATCTCAAAATCCTAAACTGATGTCATAAATTTAATAGGTTTCATGTAAAATAATAATCTCGCATAGTTATATAAACCGATGACAAATATAATACCTTGTAGAGTCAAGTGATGGTATTTGAAACTTCAGAACCAAACCATGAGAGCTTAATGATTTAATAATACATATTGCAACATGTATTTGAAGTGTGTAAGAAAATGTTTTTTAAAATATATTAATGTACTCAAATAATTTATAAATAAATAAATAAATAGAGAACTTCGAAGAGACAATTGAACCACGGTGCCAACAATACCAAGCAGGAACTTCCTCGGCAAGAATGATGATGTTGGAGGATTTTATTGCTTTGAGAGTTGCTTTAAGAAACAAGAAAAGAGCGGTTCCCCTATCACATGTGGATGCAGATAATTAACATGTCCTATCATACTTTAACGTGCATTAATAATTAACGGCATTTAGATAAATAAAAAATAAAAAGTATTTGATTAGCATTTAGATGAAAATATCTTAAATTTGATTGTTTTTGTTGAAAAAAAAAGTTCACTTTGTAAACTTTCATCTAAATTAAATGCATGATTGGATTTTTTTTTTTTTTTGAGAGGATTCATGACGAAAAAAAAAGGAAAAATTAATTTCAAGGTCGGTTAAATTATATAAAGTTTATTATATTTTAATTATGTATTATTTACAATTTTAAATCTTTATTGTCTTTCAATCAAATCCTTTTATTAACATAACATGTTTTTTTATATTAATTAAGTTTTTAATTATTCACTAATTCTTATTTTAATTAGTCGTGATAGGGCAAAGATTGGCTTTCTTGGGCTTAACCCTTGTAAAGAGAGGGCTGTGTTTCCTTCAGTGAAGTTTTGACCTGCCTGTGGTGGGCTTTATGGGCTTCAATTCTTTATAAACGAAATCCATTTTCTAATAAATAAATAAAAATGTTTTATGATAGAGTTTTTACTAGCTAATTTACTGTTTTTTTTTGGGGCGCACGCGCGACTAGGGAACTAGCTAACTTACAATTGATCTGAGCACAGACGTCAAAAAAAAAAAAAAAAAACTTTAAAACAAATGTTAACCTTTGAATAAGGGAACAATCGAAAAAATCAATTGTTTTGTCATTCATAAAACAATTTTTTTTTTTGTGGAAAATAATTCAACGTCTGCCAATTATCTAAATTTTGAAACTGGGTTTTAGTCCTCAGACCCATTGGATGTGCTTCTGATAAATTAAATGTTTTTTTAAATGAATTGCTTATTAAATAATGAAAAGAGTAATGGTGTCGTTGTATATATATGTATATAACAAATTATTACTAAGAATGCGCAGTAGCCATATGATTTTGCAATTTAATGGTATTTATACATCTTAATCAAACTGATTTTTTAAAATTTTTTAAATTAAACCAAATCAAAAATCAGTTGAGTATGGTTTTTTCTTTTTCAAATTGATTCAAACCAAATTTATTCTGGTTAAGGCTATCTTCATTTTTATTTTTCAAACTGAACCAAAACATTTCGACACAAACACAATGCACGTGAGGAACAAAAAAAAAAGTGATTTTAGAATTAAACTGATTAAATCCTCGTCTAATCCCTCAAACAGATAAATCCTAATAAATCATGGTATCTGCTCTTTTGATGTAGGTTCAGACAGCAAGAACCAAGTCAAGATTAGCAGTGACGCGAGTAGATGCAAGATCTTAATCAGAAACCATGCCTTTTGTCTTTAGATTTTGTTCCACCCAAACCTAGCGCTACGTAGAGGCATTTGGTTGGGACTGCTGTTACTTCTACCTTAATAGTGACATACTTTTCTATTATCTCTCTAGCATTGTAGCTGTCACCATAGTTTTAAAATCCGGTGTGGTCTGGTGAATTGACCAGCAATCTTATTATTTCAGAGCTGAAAGAGGCTGAATTGATGAAAAAATAAGATAAGTTATAACTCAGTATAACTTGGTTGACCTGACGGATTGACCCAGAAACTCGGACGACTCAGCAAAACCCGATTGCAATCCGTTAATTTTTTTTATTAAACAACATTGTTTTAAATTTTTTAAAAAATAAAAATTGACCCAACCAATCTGATCAAAATCCGGAACTCGGGCTTTGGACCGGGCCGGCCATCGAGACAAGTTTAAAAACTATGGATGTAACCCATATTCTTAAAATTTTTTGTTGTATTTTTCCATGTAAAATAAACTAGAATGTTCGTACAAGTAACTCGAGTTAGAAGTGGGATACCCAGAGAGATTGGACAAGAATCAGCAAAATTCAAGAAACCTAAAAGAATCCATTGCCCATCATTTAGAGAAGAGGGGAGGACCTAATTTGACACATGATTAAGAATGCATGAAGGAGAAGGAGATAAATTTAAGATACGAGAGATGAGACACAAAGAGTATGGAGGAGAAAAGGATAAATTTGAGAGACGTTAAATAGAGAGCAGGGAGAGGAAGCGGCTGAGAAGTGATAATGCATTTAGGTTTAATGTTAGAAAAAACACACTATTTATTATTGTTTTTTAAGTATTATTTTGGTTGAATCCTTTGGTTTAATTTGTTTCAATCAATTTTAAATTTTAAAAATTAAAATCAAACTAAATTGGAGTTTTTTTGTGATTTTCTGATTTATTAATTTGATTTTTTTCTTTGATTTTTTAGTTTTTTTTCTGGTTTTCTTGATTTAACTGGATATTCAATTTTTTTTTCCTTATCTCTAGCATATACCTAAATCTGTAATCTTACGATTACCTCTAACCAATGAATAAAATTATCTTTAAATTAAATTTTTATAATAAATAAAATTATATTTAAATTAAATTTTTATAATGAATTATTTTTAAAAAATCAAATGTAATCTTACGATTACTTCTAACCAATAAATAAAATTATCTTTAAATTAAATTTTTATAATAAATTATTTTTGAAAAATCATCTAGTTATACCATGTTTTTAACCATCAACATTAAAATTTTTTAGAATAATATTAACAACTACTTTATAAATAATCATATATAAACTTGATAGGTATAGTTTTAAAAAATTATTGGTAAAGATCAAACAAAAATAAAATATATGTTTTATTATTTTTTAATATAATTTCCTTAATTTTTTTTTCATATAGCTAAGTAAAAACTATCAGTTTTTTATTGGGAATTTCTTTTCAAATCATGATAAATTTTTATTTTAAATCATTATTTTAATAAAAAAATTATATATAAAATACAAAAAAAAGAGAGTTTTTGCTGGAGAAATACATTTTGTTTCCCTTTTAATTTAAATAATATGAATTCTTGTAATTATGTTTTTCAATTCAAAAAACCATGCAATTGATAAAACAAAAGGCATGTTTATATGAAAACAGAAACGAAATACATGGATAAAGTTTTTGAAATTTTAGCTAAAGAAACACAATTTTTTCTCCAGAATTTAACTCCTGGTATTCTTGGAAATATTTATTCTAATTACCACTGAATTAAATAAATAAAATTTGAAAATGACTTCCCAACATCACATCAGCACGCGACTAATAATTATCTATCACTATTTTTGTGATGGAGACATCATGAACACTACTAAAAAGGCAGTTTTCCTAAACCAGAAACGGGGTAGGTGATTTTGGAGTGCTCAAAAGATACCATGAACACCACTAAAAAGGCCGTTTTCCTAAACCAGAAACCGGTAGGTGATTTTGGAGTGCTCTCTCTCTCTCTCTCTCTATATATATATATATGTGTATTTCAGTTTTGAAAATAATATCATATAATATTTTATTCTTAAGCAAATTGTCCACCAGTCTCTCCGTTGTACTAGTGATTCATAAGCATTTTTTAAAAAAATTAATTTTTTTTATTAATTTTAAATTAATATATTTTTAATATTTTTAAATTATTTTAATATATTGATATTAAAAATAATTTTTAAAACATAAAAAATTATTAATATATTTAAATAACAAAATTATTAAAAAAATAACTATAATTATATTACCCAGCAAACACGTACCATAACAGTCCTGTCATGAAATATAGTGACTTGCTTCCTAAAATAATCCATCATTAATATATTGAAAATAATTTAAGCACTCTATCTTTTTTAAAATTTATTTAATATTATAGTTGTAATTGTTATTAAAATATTTTTTATTTAAAAATTTATTAAAATAATATATATTTTATTTATTAAATATTAATATAACAAAACAATTTAAAAATATAAAAAAACAAAATTGATAAAAAATAAGGTGCAACCGACAAACAATATCTCTATGCACCCAAACAGCGCCTCCAATTATTGAACAAAGAATCTTTAACTATAGAAGCCAAAACGTGGCATCAGCGAAAACTAACCAGCGACTCAACTACTCTGTAATTGCCACATGTCAAGATCAAAGCCACGTCATTGTCCAAGTCATTCAGTAAACGTCAAACTTTCAAGGGGGGCGCAATGCACGCTGTGGCGCATAGTAGATTGCCACGTAAGGGGCCGCCATGAAGAAGCGGATAAGAAAGGCCCCACCGCTCCCTTCCTTCTTTATAGGTTCCCCATGATAAGCTTAACCCATGCAATCTGCTCAAATACTTTGACCACACTCCTCCATCGCCATCAATGCTCCCTCACCCTTATCTACCCTCCACGTGTTCCCATTCACCAATCCACATTTCTACCCCTAAAAATATCTTACCATTTTCTTTTCAATTATCTTGTACTCTATTACTCTATTTATTATTTCACTTATTTTATTTCAGACTAACTGAAAATTAGTACTTTATTTATTTATTTTGGAAGTTAGACTTAAAATATATCCCAGCCAAATTTTACAATTAAATCTAAGTATTTTTCAATTAAATTTATTTATATCAAAATTGGATATTATTAAAGAATTACTTCAAATTATCTTTTTCTTAAATTGAAATTTAATGCAATAAACAGAAGGTAGATTTGTTTACCATTCCAAGCTTTGGAAAGTTTAAAAATAATATTTATTCTGAATATTATTAACCTACAATAATGATGCATTTAACTAAATCTTAACCTTTTTCTTAAGTTAAAATTAGCAAGATTTTCTTTTTGTAAGAAAATTAAATAAAAAAGGTATTAATTTTAAACGGTGTTAAAGTGTGGGAATAAAGAGAGCACAGTGAGATGGGTGGTAGGGGATAAGGGAAGAAACTTTTGTAGTTATTTAAGATGGAGATGCCATCATTGTCAGCAATGTAATAAAAAAAGCGAGTGAGTGGGAAGACCACGCTGCCTTGGATTTTAGCCCACAGAAAGAAGAGAGAGACACTGGTGGAGACTTGTATACAAAGAAGAGAGATCGGTTAGTGGTGAAAAAATGGCAAGCATGCAGCTTATGAGAAAGGAAAATGCTATTGTTCATGAAGTTATGCAAGATAGTCCAAAAAGTCCAGAGGCAAGGCTGGGAATGAAGGTAGAGGATTTATGGGATGTGCAAGAACCACAGTTAAGTCCAACTGAGAAACTTAACGCTTGCTTTGAGAGTATCCCTGTCTCTGCTTTCCCTCCTGCTCCTTCTTCTCAAGGTAAATAAATAACAGATACCCCACTCGAGTTAAAGTTGTAAATTGTATGTTAAAAGCTGTGGATTATGATGATCATGATCGGTTTGGTTGTCTGGGTGGTGTTTATGATCAAGAGTGGAACTTTCTTTGTACCCTTTTTCTTTTATGGAGTTTTTCTATAGGAAGAAGATTTCCTCGTGATTATTTTTTTTTGTTTTATTTGGTCCTGTAGTGATCGAGATAAAATCAGACACCAGCCTAGCAGAGGCTGTTCAAATACTTTCAGAACACAAGATTCTTAGTGCCCCTGTGGTGGATGTTGATGCCCCTGAGGATGCTAGTTGGATTGACAGATACATTGGGATTGTTGAGTTTGCTGGGATTGTAGTCTGGATTTTGCATCAGGTTAGTTAGTTAGCTAGCTGGCCAACCTTGTTTTTCTGTTTTGAGTAATGAAAGTGATTCAATTACCTTTATTGTTCTGTTTATTTTATATTAGAAAATTGGAAGAGGAAAAATATATGAAGGCAATCTTGCGTATTTGATTTGTTATACAGTTTGAAATGGCTGATAATGACATTGATCATTAACAAGCATGTGTAGAGACAGATCAGGAATCACGTGTCTGATTTTGAGAGAATGGGATAGAGTAAAGTTTTGTTTTTCTTTATTTATTGATGTTGCTTATGTTCCTGTTTGTGCTTTGTTTTTCTTAATTCATTGATGTGGCCTGTTATCCTGTCTGTGCTTTTATATAAGGCGGTAGCATTGGCAATTTCTTTTCTTTTTAGTCTGTCAAACTATGAGAATGAGATGTATGGTGCCTTTTCTTTTAAGCTTGTGTTCTGGAGATCTTGTCTGAATGGGAATTGAAAGTGGGATTATATGGTTTTTTCATTTTTTTGAACAGTCGGAACCTCCATCACCCAGGAGTACAACCCCGGGATCAGCTCTTGAAGTAGCTGTTAATAGAGTGACCAATGCAGCTAATTTCGGGATCTTAGGCCCTGAAGATGCTCAAGCAACTTCTGGAAATTTTTTTGAGGCACTGACTTCTTCTGAATTCTATAAGAACACAAAGGTTTTGGTTCTTTCTTTGCTGATAATGTAAAGCTTGTTAATCTTTATGTTGCATTGGATCCTCCATGCTAACTTGAGACCATACAGGTTCGAGACATTGCAGGGTCATTCCGTTGGGCACCATTTCTTGCCTTACAGAAATCAAACTCCTTTTTGACCATGCTTCTGCTGCTTTCAAATTACAAAATGAAGAGCGTTCCGGTGGTTGATCTGGGTGAGGCGAAGATTGACAACATCGTCACTCAATCTTCTGTTATTCATATGTTAGCAGAATGTGCTGGGCTTCAATGGTTTGAAAGTTGGGGAACCAAGAAACTTTCTGAAATTGGTCTTCCCCTGATGACCCGTGATTATGTAGTCAAGGTCCATCACTCTTTTTCCTTAAAAGTTTCTTTTTGAGGATTCAGGGTTACTTGCATTCATGCTCATCTCATGCATTGGTCATTATATTGCGTTTAACAATGCATGGGATGAATCGTTTCGCTGTGTGTATTTATGTTGACTACTGGGCCATTGAGTCTTTGATCTGGTCATGCAAATAAATTGAGGAGGTAATGGCACATTTGAAACCTTGGTCTTAACCAAGACCAGGTTTTTCTTGTCGGCAAGCACTCTCCATTTTCTCTTAGTGTGTTTTTAAAGCAAAATGATATGTTGTTTTGAAGATTTGTAGGTTAATGATAGTCACCTGAATGGTCAGTTACCTGTTTTAGGTGTATGAGGAAGAACCAGTGCTCCAGGCATTTAAGCTGATGAGGAAAAAGAGAGTTGGAGCAATACCTATTGTTGATAGTAGCGGTATAAAGGTTGTTGGCAACATAAGTATAAGAGATGTCCAGTTCCTTTTAACTGCACCAGAGATCTACCACGATTATAGGTTTGTAGCTCCACTTTTTCCCAGCACTGTGGTTAGTTTTATAGTTCATTATCAAGATGTCCTGTGTTTTGTAGTTCAAATTCTTAAGGAGCCCTACAATATGCTTCGTCATATTGGTTTTATCAGGATTTTGGTGATTATAATAAGCTGGTATTCAGAGTCATTTTGGAAGCTGATGAAATTGTCTTTCATGAAGATTAATTCTCAACAAAGCTTTTTTAGCAGAATTTATTTGGTTGGGCTCAAACAATTTATTTATTTTCTTCTTTTTGCTGAGTCATATGTTGGTGAATCCATGAATGTCTTCGGGTCATGTGCTCTAAGAAGTAAAAAAGAGTTAATAATTCTTTAAGCTGAAGTTTTTAGGATCTTAGTTTAGCGTCAATCTTTTTCCCATTTGAGTACACTCATTTGAAATTCTTTGACAGATCTATCACAGCGAAGAACTTCTTGACAGCTGTTAGAAGCTACTTGAAGAAGCATCAAGGAACCTCACCTTTCGTGGGTGGCATGGTGGTATGCACAAAAAACCACTCTGTTAAAGAATTGATTATGAAGCTTGACTCTGAGAAAATCCACCGCGTATATGTTGTGGATGATGCTGGGAATCTGGAAGGGGTGATCACATTGAGAGACATAATCTCAAGGCTTGTACATGAGCCCTATGGCTACTTTGGTGATTTCTTTGATGGAGTGCTGCCATTACCTTTGAACAGTAGAGTATAAGAGGCAGTAGAGTGCAAGGGGTTTTATAATGATCTTGTCATTCCCTAATAATTGACGGTGTTTTTCAAATGTTTTCTGCTAATCTCTTTCTGATTGTTGGATACCCAGTAAATGTGGTGGTTATAACATAGGCGAGCACCCCTGTAATTAGTTCTCCTCCAACCAGACGTTGATGTATCACAGAACTCGAATTTGAGCTCCTTGTGTGTTAAAATCAAACAAGCAGGACTTCTTCTGCTTGTCCTTTTTAAGTTCAACGCCAAGTTTTCCAAGGAGTAAATTGCAAGTTTTTACAGTTACTTCCAAGTATTTGTTGTCTTGTTCCATTTGTTTTCTTTCCATTTTATCTTGGTGGTGTTTCTTATGCATTGCAATAAGGCAGCAAGAATCTGATATGCCGTAATTCATTGTTCATGAGAAATGGGATTTTCTTCGTTGAAACAACTCCAGTGAGCTCTGTAAGGTGGCTGCATTCCACATCGAATCCACAAGTTCGTTTCGAGCAAGAAAGAGTAACCTTTTCTTAATGTCTCATACGTGGGTAAAGGCATTTTCTCCTCAAGCAAAGAATCGAATTTAACCTTTGTTAATTGTCCTCTTCAATGGTATCTACACATTGTTTCCAGTTCAGGCCACCAGATAGATAACCTTTTTTAAAGCGAAGACAGGCAGGTTCCCTCATCCATGCTAGGTCGAGCCTTCTTGTCGCTGCATATGGGAGCAACAACATCCACGGGCATTCCAATGTGACAGCACAACCGTTGTCTTTTTGGATAATCGGACAAAGATAATATTCATGCACCATTCTCATCCGTTCGAATCTAGATCTCATCACACCAATCCATTGGTGTAGAGAACGAAAACACCAGAGTTGTTCGCGTGTCTCCGCTTAATATGGGCAGCGGTGCTTTTGCATCCAGGGCAAACAAGTGATGTAACTTGTCTAACCAAGAGCCATGCCAACATTTTGCGAGGGCAATTAAAGCACATAATTCCATTCGTCATGGCATGTTTACTGGTCACATTTCTTTGGAAGCATGCGGGTCATATGCTCCACATGCTCAGGAACCTCGTGCCCCCAACTAGGTTGAGTTCAGCTAAGTGACAGAAGGACAACGATGAACCTCCTGCCTGAAACCATTACTGAAAGGGGCCTTTTCTTTACAGAAACTTTGTGGTTGCAGACAAATCAAATTATTGATTCGGAAGTCACCTTGGGAGTAAGGACATTAAAAAGAGAGCACTTAGTGGAGCAGGCAACTGAGACCAAAATTTCCTCTCAGAAAGTGTGTGAATGCCAACCAACGTTTTCCTCCTTTCCCTTGTTCACTTTGCTACAAACATTAAGCTTATGCCCAACATGTCAGAAGTGACAGAGAATAAAAGCTAAAAAAGTTATAGGGTGACTCGGATGCATCAAACTAGAAAGCTTTGGATTCTCAGTCACCGAGGCCTCGAGTAATTTCTCCAACCCAATCACTTAGCCGCAGCCATTTTCATCAGGAATATGTTTCTAGGGATTTCTTAAACAGAAATGTAAGGAATCTAACATAAGATTGTGCCAATCAACAATTTATAATCCATAATTTAAGACCTGACAGCATATTCTCGAATCATCCGTTATTGGACTCAACTACTTTCCTGCTACATGATCATTAAGTGATTCTAAGTTACTCTGAAATATCTAATACTCACTTTGTTTGACTGTTCTATGTTTTCCAGAAGAAAATCTAGTTCAAAACTGCCAACTCAATACAATTCCCTGAAGGAGCTTTTCACGTTTTAAGCACTGCCATCTTTCAACGGCACATTCTAGGTTCTACCTCAGGACCTCCATAACCAAAATATAAGGTAGTTGCAAGAGCCTGTAATCACACTTTCATTTAACACTACATTTTCAAGTGCAAAATCTAGTTCAAAATTGCCAACTTAATATAGTCTCCTTATCCCATCATGATATTGAATTCCAAACATTAGCAATACAAACTTTAGCAAATAAAATACAATAGACTGGTCAATCATTAGGAGTTTTTAAGTGATACTGATGTCAGAAAAGAAAGATAACATCTCTTAGCTTCGATCCATTACATGGACGTTGAAAGCTATAAAATTGCAATAGCCAAATGGTAAGAAAGGCTTGCCGATGGTGATTTGGTGACAGTAAAATACATGAACAAGAAGGAATCCACAAGTAAAAAAACCTATGTTCTTTAATACATGTACAAAGTTTCATATAAAGGGATAACTGTTCAACTCAGAAGCCTGTGTTTAAAGCATTACACTAGAAAATCCGAAAAGCATATGATCCAGATACAGCAAATAGATAAACCCTCTCCTTTTCTAATCCTTATGAGAACAAGTGCTCACCTGTTAAAAGAGTCGTGAATCCTATGAACTCTTTCTTCTTAGGTGGTGAAGAACAAGAGGGGTCCCTTCAAACAAATCAACTAAATAATTCTCTAAATCATCTGGTGTGTACTTTATGTATTTCCCAGCATGTCTTCCACTCTCTAGCTGACTGCCAAACCTCCCCATAAATGAGCGATAAGCTGGTAATACCTTTTCAGATATGGATA
This sequence comes from Populus pruinosa, assembly GCA_026413675.1. Lineage (NCBI taxonomy): Eukaryota > Viridiplantae > Streptophyta > Magnoliopsida > Malpighiales > Salicaceae > Populus > Populus pruinosa. The sequence goes on from CM048606.1 coordinate 16,023,132, forward strand.
TTCGAAGCTCTTCACGAAGTTGAGGATCCGGAACCTTCCAACCAGTCTGAATCCGATATATTTCCTCAAAGCACGCATTAAAACCCTTGAACCTTTCCTTCAAAGCCACTTTAGAGGCATTGTTGGAACTCCCACCAATCCCTTCATCCTTCAAGCATGACAAGGCCTTACTCCAAGCAGCCCTAAGATATGCTGTAGCATACTGGCGTATTTGGCCACGGTGTTTGCGGACCCATTGTTCTCCCAAAATCTTTATAAGTTCTGAATCCTTGACTTTTTGCACCATGTACAGAATATTATTCATAAGAAATATATACTGCATCGCACCATCCTCATACAGTCTCGATTTCTCCTCAAGATTAGACTCCAAAGTCGATAACAGAGCCAACAATCTCCTTGTTATAGGAGCCGTGCTTTCTAACTGCAACTTCTCACCATCATAATTTTGCAATCCATTTAATTCATCATCATCATCGTTCTCCAAAAGAAAATTCAGGGTATCACCATAGTCTACAAGCAATTTCACATAATTCATCACATACCGAGTAAGCGGATGAATCTCTCCACCTAACATAGGCTTCCTAGAAGTCTCACTTTTCACAGCATTCTCAAACTCCACAAAAGTCCCTCTCGCCGCCCCACCCAATCCATCCAACACTCCCTTTGCCTCACCATACACAAACCTATCCATAGCCATAGCCTCCAAATCGGGGAAAACATTTGACAAGGCATCATACATATCCAAAATCCTAAACAACTTCTCCGATGACCTCCTCACAATAGACACTGCCTCCGCAAAATTCAACAACTGCATCAAACACCCTTTAGCAATCTCATTAAAACAAACCTCCCTAGCCGAATCCGACCCATTAAAAATCACATCACAGAGCCTTCTCTCCCCACTCAAAAGAAGCCTAACACCAATCTTAACCGCCTGAACCCACTTCTTCATCTTCTCATCCAAGGACTTCCACTCTATCTTCTGCACTTCCTCAATACTCAACTTCTCAACACCCAAACTAGCCAAACACTCATCCAAAGCTTCCCTTCTCACACTACTGTAAACCTGCACACACTCTTTCTCATACCCGGATCGTATCATTCTGTCAGCTATCTCTTTCAATTCCATAACCGCCTCGCTATTAATCAAATCAACACACAAATCATCTCCTAAGCTCGCTCCTCTCTCATGAAAACAGACACTCTCGGTTTCCACTTCTCCAAAGCTCGCAAAATCCTCATCAATTTCCCCTTCATTTGCCGCAAATGAAAGCGAAACCCTCCTAATAGATCCATACAAACTCTGCGCGTCAAGCGGAACTGTATTCCTTATCAAAATATGCCTAAACTCATCTTCCAATCTCGACATAGCCACTTGAACCGCAGTCTCCGCCCGGTCCAAAACCTCCGAGTCAGGCTCAACTGATAAGTTATCTAACAAATCAAGAATCTCATCAACAGCAGATAAATAATCCCTAGTCTCCTTCGGTGACTCATCACAAGACACAGTGGAGGAGACGCCAGAGTCTGACCGGAGAATGATCTTCTCAGCTGCGTCTAACACGGAGGATTGAGAACTGGAAACAGTTTTGATTAAATCCGATATGTTCGATAAACGGTTATCAAAACTAGAAAGGATCAATAACATGTCTTCGCGCACGTTTTTTGTCGTGTTTAAACTGTTCACGATCTGCTGTGCAGTTGCCATGACGCGATCGTCTGCTCCGCCGCCTTCTCCTCCGCCTCCACTGGTTAGACTGCCTGTGGCGGTGCTGGTTGTCATTTGAATTTTTTTTTCCGGGATTTGTTTGGTGGAAAGGGGATGATATAGGGACTGAAGTTATCTTATTTTGGTGACATTTTTTTTTTTTGAAGCGAGGGAAGTAATCGGGTGTTGGTGGTGTTCGGTTGGCCGGCCGGTCTGCTTTGGTTTTTCCTTTTCCTTTTCCGTTTCCTTTTCCTACATATATATATATATATATATTTATTTTTTTTTCTTGAGAGAGTTTGTTTTATTGTTTTTAGTTGTAGACAGAAAGAGAGAAACCTAAGAGAAGAGTGAAGAGAAGTGCTTGTGCTGTGTTGAGTGCGGTTAGAGAAAGGAAGACTTATCGTGCTTAAGCTTGTTGAATGAAGGTTGATTGGGCTATGTATGTATTTACCTAATCATCCCTGTAAATTTCATATTATTTCACTTTAAAAATTCTAACAAGTCACGTTCAGCTTCAATCAATTGATGTTTAACGGACATGAATACGATTTCCTACATAATTTTTTTTACGTTGTATTAAAATATTTTTTTAAAAATATATTAATTAATTTTTTATTTATTTCTAATATCAACACATTAAAATTATAAAAAAATATTAATTTCATATTTTTTAAAATAAATATGTTTTTAAAAAATAAAAATTTTCACACACTCCATGCAAATACATAATTAATCTAATATTTTTATTATAATTTTAATTTGGAATCAAGATGGTTACACCATGTTTTCACAACATTTAAATTAGATTTAAGTTTAAAATGTTAAAAAAATACGGATTTTTATTAGTTGTGTATATTTATTTTTCATAAAAAAAATATAAATATTGTGCAACTATACAATATTACAATTATTCTTTTTTTTTGTTCATATGATGTTAATTAAAATTTTGAATAATTTTCTTGTCATTTTATTTCAATACATGTAACAATAGGAGCATTACAAGTTTGAATACAATCATTCGTTACTAAATAATTAACAACAACTAATGATATTGAGAGATTTTGAAAATGTGTTTAAAATTACGGTAGAAAGTGTTTTTTATTAAATATTAATTAAAGTAATATTTTTATTTTTTATATCAATACTTTTATTATGCCAAAGTTATTTTTAAAACACATTAAACCACAAAAATAAACCGCCCTCCGAGTATATAGAATTACTGAACTACGCTTGTTGTTTTTGTTTGTTTGGATGGTGGACAGCCAGGAGAGTGCTGCAACATGGGCTGGGCTTGTTTTGAAATTTACAAGTCGTGTTCTCCTCTCTATAGTGGTCTTGCGGGCCCATGTTGACTGCAGAAGAAGTTGAAACAAGAATTCAAGTTTGACGATGTAGTGGTGTCTGATATTTGAATGCAAGAGAGAAGACAGGCGACTGAGGTTATATCGGTTTGTTTTACTGTATTGATTTTAAAAACAAATTTTGAAAAATAAAAAAAATATTATTTAAAAAAAAACCAGCACGACGTGGATGTGATAGTGTCTGCTGTTCGGAGACGTGAAGAAAGCTGGGTGTACTTTGGTTTTGAAAGTGCTGTGCTTTTTCTGGTGGGCTTGATTTTTGCTGTTTATTCTTTTGATTTGGCATGAGAAAATGGCTGTGATTAGAAGGTTCTCTTGGAGCTAAAAGTTGAAAGCTGGTATGGGCAGATCAATGAAGGGTTGGTTTTCCGATCCCAAGTCTAGGAGACATTGCCCTTTTCGTCTGTGTATTCCATTTTGATGCAAAATAGCATATGGGCATGACGAACATCTTTGGAAGATTCTATTTTCTAATCATCCATGGTTTAATTCAGGAGAGACTTTCTTGTCATTTCGACAAAATATAGTACGAGGGCTGTCCTAAATGTTAAAGGCTGTTCTCTCTGTTTTTCCTTTGACTACAAAAACTCTAATAATAATAATAATAATAATAATTTAATCTCAATATGGACACCATTAATTCAATGTGAAAACTGGAAAGAGTCTCCAACATAAAAAAATTTGAAAATTCTTGATCAATGCTATTCATGTTTTTGATGTAAAATTAAACGAGTTTGACGTAAGATATGATTGAAACTGTTTTTGAAGGAGAAAAACTAAATTTTCTATAATTTTCCTCTTTCCAAAACAATTTTAATTATATCCTATGTCAAACTTGTTTAATTTTAAACATATAAACACAGCTCTTTTTACTTACAAAGTTTATATAAAAATAAAAAACTTACTTCAGAATAAAGTTTGATTTGTTTTTTATATTTAAATTTTAAAATAGCTTTAAAAACTATCTTTGTTATTTTTGTAAGAGACTAGTAATTGATTTTTACAACTTACTAAATTGTTGTATTTTTTAAAATAAAATTTTGATTGTGTTTTTTTTTAATGCTAATTTGAAATAAAAAAAACTCAAAAAAAGTATCCCAAATGTTTTCTTTGTTTTTTTTTTTGTTTTTTTTTAAGAATTTCCTAAATTTGACATGGAAGGCAATATAAATATAAAATAAATCTTAATATCAAAACTAGCATAAAAATATCACATCATTATAAAAAGAAAAGAAAAGGTCTCAGTACAGACATTGTTTAATGTGAACAGAGAGACAAAGACAATTAAAGCAAAAATGTTAAGTCATTGCTATTTTTATTTTTAAAATTAATTTAAAATTTGTCACATGAATAATTTTTTAATATTATTTCAATTATAATATTCAATTTAAATTTAATTGAAAAATAAGTTGAATTCATATATTTATAAAAGTATAATATAACTCATTTTGCTTTTTATATTACCCTTATTATTTTTATCTTATTAATTCAAAAATCTTTTTAAAAAATAATTAGATGAATATTTTTAAAAAACTAGTTTTAATATTTTTTTAATATAGTAAATAAGATGAATTGACATCGGATTTATTTTTTTCTTAATTGTTTTGAGACTGAATTTTATTTTAAATATTTTAAATAATTTTAAATATGAAATTTGAGAAGATTAAGCAGGGACTGTCACGATCAAAGGTACGGAGAAGTTGAAGTTACCTAGTCATGCGAAGATGTTTAGCCTAATCACACCATATCAAAAACATATTTAATTAAACACATTCAATGCTGTTAGGTTGTTGTATTCCTAATCAAACTCTAGTTGTGAACACCGACATCAACTTGTTTGCAGATCATGTCGTGCAACGTTTGCCATTGTCAAATCTCGATCCCCACAAATGCTGACCATTTCCTAGGCAGAAACAAAAAGAAATAAATCTTCGTCATTGCCCACCCAGCAGCCTTTCAACCACAGATACCGGCTACATTGCTGTTTTGATTGAAACTAGAAACCGGAAGACTGTGCCTCTCCTCCTCCGTCAAATCACTTTCGTTACCTAACTTGGTTGCTGGAATTTGGGTTCCCACTTTCTTCAACTACCCGACAAGACTCGTGTCTTGACGAATTTGGTTTTTTCCCTTCTTTTCTTCTCTTTTAATTTACTTACAAATTAATTGATCGTTTGAACAATGAACTAAAGCAAGAATTCGGTTCAAGACATGAGAGATTTATCAACTTTGATTTCTTGTAATGTTTTGGTTCTTATCTATTAACCAATTGAGTTAAGTCATTGTCTTAGGATAGAAACGGAGATAGTTGACGTGTTTATTTTTATATTTTTTCAACTAATTCTTTTGTATTTTTTTTTGTTCTAGAATACTAGCCATATATGTGCATTGAATAAACACCACACTCTTCTATTTTCAAGTCAAGTATTTGATTAATTTTTAAAGCTTTAATTAAGTTTTTCTTTTTTAAATGTTGAAAATTAAAATTTGATTTACATGATAGCGACTAGTTATCTTAACTATACTAAATTTCTAATTATTTTTCTGTTTGTGTTACCTTAGAATTTTTTATTTTTTTTTAAATATGGTAACTTGCCAAAACACCATGTGCATGAACCAGCACTTTCTCCTTTTGTCTCCATGCAGCGAGTGCAGATTCAATTCCAAGTCATCGATCATGATAATTGATGAGTACTCTTATGAACTTTCGTTAATGAAGTCATTTACCTGCCAAACTAGATCATATTTTGATTGATGGATTGGTACGCCATGTTCGAGCAAGAATACGTCACGCTTCCCAAATGGTCAAAACAGGCTACTGCAAAGACTCGATCTGCACGCACAAGTCTTGGAGATTTTCAATGATATCATGGCACGTAAGGTAAGTTTGAGTTTATTCAGTGATCTGTTAGGTTTTTTGGTTGATATTACTAAAAAAAAATGGATGTGTAAAAAGTATTTTTAATTAAAATTAATTTAATAATTATATATATTTAGTTAAAATTATAATTAAAATTGAGATTAAATAAAAAATAATTTAATATATTTAGTTAAGAATATTTTTTAAATCGAGATTTATATGTGTGTGTGTGTATATATATAGTTTAAATATGGTAGATTTAACTACTATTATTACATCATGAAATAAATAATATTTTATATAAAAATATTTTTTATTATTCTATTAAATTATCTACAATTCTATTACGTACAAAATATGTCCGATAAGAATTATAATTTTCATGATTTTTTAAACATATAATAAAATTAGATAAAATATTATCAGGAATAAAATTAAGATTACAATGTGAGCAAATTTAATTAATTCTAAACTAATTTTTTTTAAATTATTTATATTTATATAAATAATGTGAGTAAAATCAATTCATCGCATTAATATTTTGAAAAAAACTTAATAATCAGTAAGAATGTAAAAAAAGCTGCTAAGAACTACTTTTATTTTTCTTGCATTTTAAATATAATATATAATAAGTTCCATAATTTTTTTTATATTTTTATATTAATCAAATAAGTATTAATTGTAATTACTTTAAATATAGAAGCAACCACGAAAATAAATTTACAGAGATTGGCCAAATGGAACTTGGTAGCTGTTTTCATGCAGTCCTCACGAAATCCAGGCCAGCAGTGGTCCACGAATGAACATGTTAAATTTGCATATCCATTGACTGAAATCAGATTGCATTTTGATATGCTCGATCGTCCTCTACTTGATGAGAATAAATTTAACTTCAAGGAGATCCTAACACTTGGTTTATGACAGATGCACATTAGACCTTTTAATTTGCAATGAAGATGGTAAAAGCTCCATCCCGCTTTTACCATGCCATGTAAAATAAAAACACAACAGAAGAGTCTGAAACTGCAGATCCTACCAGCTGCGCTGCATATGAGAATCAATAAAACTCATGCCGACTAGACATCACAAGGGACCAACCAAAGAAGAAGGATTCCAGTTTGCAGCTCATTCAGGTGAACAATCCTGGCAAAGAAAAAAGGAAGCACATTGCAACAAGTAATCACCTCTTCGGTAAAGAAAGAAGCTACTGTGCAGTGCTGCTGTCTATGTATAAGACCACAAACTTCCTCGACATAAAAATGGTGATGAAACATGAGTTTGATTTTTATTTTTTTATAGAGAAGAAGAAACAGCTACCAAACTGTTGCCCACTAAGCATAAAACTTCTTGTCCCCCTTGTCGTTGCCGTTATAAAATGTTGTTTTCAATCGTGATCAAAGATGAGAATGAACTATACAAGGTAGCTGGCTCGTGATTTGCCGCGAGATGGGTTGAGTTTTTTTGCAATGTAAAACCATGATGCTTAAGCGCTGCTAATGTATTTTTTTTAAAAAAAACTATTACTTGACATCATGTAAAAAGAATTGAGAAAAATAATGATTGCCAATTCCTAAGTATCAAAATATGAACAAAAAAATAAGATGAATGAAAAAAAATCTTAAAAATTAAGGTAACATTAAAATCAAGTTAATTCCTCAAAACCTATGAATAAATTAATGCGGACATGGCAATATAATAAAAAACAAAATAAAAAAATAAAGTTTAATTTTTTAAAAAATTAAATTTTGAAGAACAAAATCAGAAATAATAAAAAAATAACTTAAAAAAATCCTAGATAAACCTCTCACCTAGATTATGAGATGGAAATAAATTGATTGAAAAGAAAATAAAAAAAATAATAAAGTTTATTTTTCAAATGAATAACTTCAAAGGATGTAGTCTGGAAAGAAAACGACGTTAACAACTTTTTAAACACATAATCCTAGCTAGTAATTAAATTGGAAACACTGCATCTATAAAACTATTATTTTAAAACTTGGCTCGACCTGACACGTTGATATGTGTTTTAGATCATGCCAAGTCTCAAAAGAATTCGATGGAGAATTGATTTAGTGTAAGACAATTAAAAATACGTGTTGATCTATATTTCAATTAATTCAGGGTAAACTAGTCAAAACTTATGGACTACTTTTTTTTTAAATGATATTATTTTGATTTTTTAAAAAAATAAAAAAATTTAGTTGACTTGAGTTCACTTGAGTCAACTCACTCGACTTGACTCAACTTGACTTATGACCTAATACTTGTTCTGGATTAACTTCCAGGTAAGGTCTAGAAACAATGAGAAAAACCAAAGATACTAAATGCCAAAAATTAATTATTAAATAATGAAATAATAAATAAATAAATAATAGTAATTATTAGATTAAATACCTCATTTGAAAAACAAAATGAGAAGATGAACTCAAATTTTGAACAAATTAAATACCTAATTTGAACAAAAAAATGAGAAGACAAACTAAAATTTTGAATTGAAGGGAAAAAAAAGGGATCAAATTAACAATTGAATCTAAAAAAAAAATCATGAGAATGAGGGCATTTTTATTTTATAAAAAACATTAAGATTATGAATCTAATGATAAAATTGAAAACAAATTAAAATTTTATAAGAGGGATAAGAATCAAAATTAGAAATCAAAACATTGAGATTCAAACTTTAAATATCATTAAATATTGAATTGAAAGATAAAATTGAAAAGAAAAATTAAATTAACAAAAGAATCCAAAACAAAAATAAAATCAAGAGAACAAGAACCAAATGTGAAAAAAAGGGTTGTGAATCCAAGGATAGAAAATATATTAAAATTTGATAAAAAAAAGTTAAGAATCAAAATTAAAAATTAAAACATTGAGGATAAAATCTTAAATATCATCAAATATTGAATTGAAGAGCAAAACTGAAAAGATCAAATTCATAAAAGAATCCAAAACAAAAACAAAAATAAAAAGAATAAAGATCAAATATAAAAAATTTAAAAATAAAATTATAGATTCAAGGATGAAATTAAAAAGAAATTAAAATTTTATAAAAGAGCTAAGAATATAAATTAGAAATCAAAACATTTAGGGTCAAGCCTGAAACATTATAAAATAAAAGGAAAATTTGATGTAAAATTCAAATGATAAAGAATAAAATTAAAAATTAAAATAAATAAAATTTGATATAATTAAAATAAATAAATAACATTTCATATAATTAAATTAATAATTAAAAGAGATAGAAAGACGCATAAAAAATCACCCTCAAATACATTATAAAATAAAAGGAAAATTTGATGTAAAATTCAAATGATAAAGAATAAAATTAAACAAGATTTCATCAGATACTTTTGCATAGAACAGACGGTCACAAAGTCTGTAAAATTATAGATTCCACTAGGTTTTTTTTTTTTTTAAACAATGATGTAATTATGGGTCGTTCTCAAAAACTATTTTTGTTTTTATTTTGTGATGATAAAATTAAATACTTGCAAAAATGTTAATGAGTTAAATTATTAGTGAAAACTAATATCTTCATTCAAAATTCTTTTTTTTTTTGTTTAAGCATTTTTTTATCGTAAAAAACCCATGAAGTTTTTGTTTTAAAATTAAACCTTATAATTCTACTTCATAATAACAATTTTTATGAAACATAGAAATAATTCTTGTGGCAACGGAAACATAAGAGTACCATACAGAACAAAATAAACCCTTATGCATTAAAAACATCAAACATAAGAAGGACAAAACACAAAGAAAAATAGTTTACTGATGAATTAAAAAGAAATTAAGGACATTAAAAACTACCAACAATAACATGAACAGACAGATGTGAGGGACTGAACAGCTTAGTAACAGTAAAGTTTCCAGTAATTTGTACTTGTCTACTAAAGTTTTTCTAATACACGACGAGCATCAGTATCTGCTATCGACTAGTAATCTGCAACCTGAAAACAGCGTGCATGTATAAAACCAAAAGCATGACATGCAACTTCACAAATCAAACTCCACCAAAATCCTATCTTTGATATCTTCATGGAGCAACATTTTCCACTTTTCGCAATCTTCTTAACCTTCCTTCTCTTTATCTTCATGGTATTGAGAATGAGGAAAACATCAGAAACCAACGAGTACTTGACTACAAATCCACCTCCAGGACCATGGAAGTTACCTCTTGTCGGAAACATTCACCAGGTATCTGGCCATCTAATCCATCATCGCTTAACAGACTTGGCCAAGAAGTATGGACCAGTCATGCAAATTCTGCTCGGAGAGGTTCGTTTTGTTGTTATTTCCTCGCGGGAAACAGCGAAAGAGGTGATGAAAACCAATGAAGATATCTTTGTTGACAGACCTGATGGTGTCATCCCAAGAATCGTGTTTTACAACGGTAAAGCCATCTCTTTTACACCTTATGGAGAATATTGGAAGCAATTACGAAAAATCTGCTCATCCAAGCTGCTTAGTCCACAATGTGTAAGGTCACTCAGATCAACCATGGAAGAAGAGGTATCGGATTTTGTTACATTAATTTCTTCGAAAGAAGGATCACCTATCAACCTTAGTAAAATGCTCTTTACATTAACGTTTGGATTAATTTCAAGAGTGATCTTGGGTAAGAGAGGCAAAAACCAAGCGCTGCTTTCAAGAATAGAAGAATGGAAACAAGGGGGAGCAGGTTTTGATGTTGCAGATATATTTCCTTCTTTTAAATTGTTTCACTCACTTGGCTGGGCAAGGTCAAAATTCGTAAGGCAGCATCAAGAGATAGGTGAGATGCTTGAAACCATTATAAATGAACGCAGAGCCAGCAAAATCAGGACAAAGACCAGTGAGCATGAAATAGAAGAGGATTTTTTAGATGTTCTCGTGAATATGCAACACTCAGGAAATCTCGAATTCACAAATGACAATATCAAAGCAATCCTTCTGGTTAGTATGCTCTCTCTCTTTCTAATATAGATATGTATGCTTGTCTGAAGTATATAGGAAAATATGTTTAAAAGCAGGTTAACAATTCTATCTCAGGAATTCTTTTTGGCTGGGAGCGACTCGTCATCGGCAGTTATGGAATGGGCGCTGTCAGAAATGCTAAAGAATCCAGGACACATGAAAAGGGCACAGAAAGAAGTGAGGGTAGTTTTTACCAAGATGGGAGATGATGATGAAACAAGACTTCATGAACTTAAATATTTGCAGCTAATTATCAAAGAAACTACCAGACTCCATCCTCCTGCACCATTGATTCTAAGAGCATGCAGGGAAGGATGCAAGATTAATGGACATGACATTCCTGAAAGATGTAATGTGATGATCAATGCATGGGCAATTGGAAGGGATCCCACTTATTGGAATGAGGCTGAGAAGTTCAACCCAGAGAGATTCCTAGATTCTTCGATCGATTACATGGGAAATAATTTTGAATTCATCCCATTCGGTGCTGGAAAGAGGAAATGTCCTGGCATGTCATTTGGTTTGGCTATAGTAGAGATGGCGCTTGCGAAGCTATTGTACCATTTTGACTGGAAACTATGTGATGGAGTGAAGAATGAAGACCTTGACATGACAGAGGATACTGCACTTGGAAGTACTGTAAAGAGAAAACATGAGCTTTATCTGATTCCCATCCCATACCATCCTTCGTCGCCTGCGAAATGAGGATAGTTTTATGCTTCGGTCATATATGAATAAATTTAAAAAGTCTTAGAAATCATTTTCATACAAAAATCTGTTCTAGAATAAATTCCAATTTCTGTGATCAAATTTAAATACGAAGTGAACGCTTCATTAGATTATCAATGAATGAAAGTCTTAAGGAGATTTATACAAAAAATTATTGATAAATCCTACTTGTTCTAGAAGATAATGCTACCCTTTAATTTTCTTTCATCATCTTGTGAGATTATACATGTACGAGTATATATAGTTCATGAAAAAAAAAATATTTTCAAACCTAAAAATATATTGTGGTGAAGTGTGAAGTTACCTCTTTTAGATTACTTCAAAGGTTGGATAGAGTTCATATGTAGGATGAAGACAGCTAAGGAGTCCGAAAACATGCAGGTTATATGTAAAATCAAGTTTTACATTGAAAGAATCAATGCAGGATGATGACAGCAGCAGGAGTCAGATTTCAGAAACTCACTGTCTATAGCCTGCCTACAAAAAATTGCAAAGGAGAAATCCGCCAGCTGAATCATCAGCTGGAATTCATTGAACTTTTTCTTGGACAACAAGTGTTTTATATATAAAAAAGAGCACCGAAGGTAGCTGATGACCGAAGTCACGAGTCAATTTAGTATCCGGTATATAAAAAGGAAGTTGGGCTTGGTGACAAGGAGCACCAACAAGTTTGATGAAAACAACAAGATTAGGGGGAGGAGCAATCGATGAAAGAAAAAAAGATCACTATAAGGTAGTATCTTGAGTAGATGTTGGACTCGAAGTTTTGGCTTACTTGGACGGGTAAAAGGATTGTCCAACATCATAGAAATTAAAGAAGTCCCGAGTCATAAGTTTCTGCTACAACTAATCAATACAAATGATCAAAGCTACTAATTTCCTAGATTATGCGTTTAGTAATGGTCACAGATTAGTCATACGGCTATATTTATGGAGAAAATCTGACAAGTGACAAACTTAACTCCAGGGAAATGTGCCTGTAGACTGTAGTTAATGACATATTGAGCACAGAGAACAGCTAGGCAGTTTACAGCAAGAAGTAGATGGTTTACTTGAGTTTTGCTGTAGAGAACTGCAATCCAATCATCTGCAGATGATCCAGGGAGAAAAACATCCACCATTACCCATTGGTTATCCTCTCCTGCAATTATATAAATAAAAACACATGTCATAAGAAGTACTGGAACTGAAAGTTGGCATTATTACAAACAAAGGATTGAAGAAAATAAATCTGCCTCTGCAATGGTTAAATGCTTGCAGAAATCAAGTTGCTCCCAGGAAGTCAAGAGATCTAAAGTCGACGCCGGGAACTAAAAACACCAGAATCATAATCTTTGTGTGAACAGTGATTCTACTTTCAGGCTTATACACTTGATTTACTTTTGTTTTCCTCTAGCTGCCGTGCGTGTGGAGACATGTTCCTGTTCCTTTTGTGTTGGAAATATTTAAATTCCCTCTGAAATTATACAGTAAACATTTATCTTGTCTATCCTAAGCAAGCATAATCCATATACACACCATGTATCAATGCCATATACACTTACACTGAAATATCAAAATTTACGCTCATGATGACTGATGTAGAGATCATTTATTCGAATCAACTTCAGACACAATGTAGAATATTGTGAAGAACAACGAAATCTTTTATGTTTGGTATGGTGAAAAATACTAAAATACAATTTTGTTTTTACAAAAAATATTATTCCTACATATCTTGTAGGAATTTGATTATTATATATTTATATTATTTAAAAATTCATATTATGAATTTGATTCTTCTAAATAGCATGTTGTCAAGTTTATTCTATGCTTTATTTCTTTCAAACAAAACTGGCGGCGGTTTCGAATTCCGTAACTTTTGTTAATATCCTCTCTGCCTATGCATTGCTCATAGAGTTTTTTTTTTTTTTTAAAAAAAAGCGAGATTCTGTTTGTTTTGTATTTAAAATTGTGTTTAAATACATTTTCAAAATAAAAAAACTTTAAATTATTTTTTTAATGATTTTGATATATCGATATTGAAGATAAAAAAATTAATATATTTTTAAATAAAAAATATTTTAAAAAAGCATGATATATCACTTATTATATTGGACCATAGATATATATAGCTTTTCAATGATCACTTCCATGCCTTACAGGCATTACTCAAAAGTCAATTACGAGGACAGTACGAGGGCCACTAGGATGTATCCTGATAATTACTGAGGTCTATGGCGAGGGCGTGAAACGAGTTACTGTTTGTTTTTATATTTAAAAAAAAATTATATTATATTTTTATTTTTTTAATTGATATTTTTTAATATTTTATGATTATTCTGTGGTATTAAAAATTATTTTAAAAAAATTAAAAAATATATTATATTTTTTAAATAAAAAACATTTTAAAATATAAACACAACCATTTAAATAACATACTGTAAACACACAAATATAATAATTTTTATTATATTTTCTAGAAAGTAAAAGATATAAGTTTTAAAAATAAAATATATATATTTTTTAAAATTGTTTTAATATATTTAAAAAAAAAATATTTCAATAAATTTTTAAACAAAAAGAACATTTTATATATTAGCTACTATAATTCCAAACTGTACCACAAATAGCAAGAGAGCCACAAAATCTCATTCGACAGCCAGCTTGAAGATGATGCTAACAAGAAACCTGCATGTTACAAGGCCTGGTAAAAAAAGTAGTCTGCAAAAATCACAAAATACAAATATGACCATCATGTTTAAACAAGGGAAAGGAATCCATTCCCTTTCACACTCTCTTGATCTTCAAATCAAAATTACAAAACAGCAGCAGAAAAAAGCAATGGGGATTTAAGCAAAGTTCAGTCGCTTGGGAATAAGACTTCATTTCATTACATTAATCAATAGCAACCTAATCCAGGGACACCAACACTTAGACTGGGATCACAAATGGAGTGATAAACCACACGAGGCTCAAGGAACTGCAGGTTTGCTGTTGTAGGCTTCTCTTGCTTCAAGCACATTAGGACAGTACCGCTTAATTAGAACGTCAACTTGGTCAGTGAATGACTCGTTACGATGGTCACCAAGGTGTTTGACCATTTGGTTCCATCGCTTACGGCATATATCTCCAGACCTGTGCTCTAGAAGATTGTCCCAGTCAACATCTTCCATGCAGCAAGCATCCAAGTCGTAGAGCTCCATCAGCAGCCGATAGTCATCTGTATCAAGCCATTTACCTTCGGCTACCATAGGTGATGTTAACTGGTCATACCATTTTTGGCAGCAGAGAGCATCAGTCCTAGTTTCTAACTTCTCGCTAATTGCTGTCCAGCTAATATTATCTCGTAACATCCCATGCTTTGTTTTCCTTTCTTCAAAAGCTTTCAAGCGCAGATCCAAATTCACAAAATCGAATAAAGACTGGTACTCGTCCTGGGACCATTTTCCTTTCTTCATATTGATCAGTTTTATTCTCCGCCACGTATCCTTTACATGAAACCTATGTTTTCCCAGGGCTTCTGCCAGTGTCTTCCAATTTGATCCGTGTTTTTCATGGAACTTCCGGATAAGTTCATACTCTTCTAGGGTCCAAGAAGAATTCTGGTCCCTTTCAAACAGTATATGGGCTCGATGATATACACTCTGACGAGGCCTCCAAGGTAAGGCCGCCCCTATTTCCTTCCAACACTGTACAATTGCGGGGTGCTTTTTGCAATTCAGCACCATGTTTAGACCCTCTGCACCTAAACCATGAACATCGATATAGTTTAAAACAGCTTCTTTAACCATTTCATCTTCCTCGTGTGAGAACCGCTTCCCTCGCACTAAGCCGTCTTCCCCAACAGCCTTCTCATCACTAGGACCATCAGATGAAGGGAAAACCTCCACATCTTCACAAAAACTTACTCTCTTAGATGTCGCTTTCGATGAAGATTTTTCTGATGGACCAGTAGTCTCGACATCTTTCTCCATTTGTGTTACTCTTTTGCTACTCTTTTCTTTTGAACCATTCCCCAAAGACTTGGCCTTCTTCTTCCTTTTGCTTCCACCCTCATCACTGACCTTTAGTTTTCCATCTCTTGCCTTATTTTTAATCGAACTTGAATTACCTCCATCACTTTCTATTACACTGCTTTGGTTACCCATGGTCTTGGCCATAATTTGAATTGAAGCAGCCTCTTGAACAACATTGTGCCAATTCTTCTTTTTCTTCTTCTCCTTCTTTGAAGAATCTACCTTGTCCTGAACAATTTCAGTCGACTCCTCTCTTCCAGCATCTTTTCCATCAGCTGCCCTTTCAATTACCTCACCACCACCACCATACTTCTGTTTCTTCTTTTTTTCCTTCTTGCGATCCCGTCCTTCCCCATTATTCATGTTAGCAATACCTTCACTCTCAGGGCCTTTCTGTACACCAACCACCTGTTCCCTTCTGTTATCGTCAAGGATGTTAACCACAGAGGCAACGGTGCTTGATCTATCTTCTCTGCTCTTCTCCTTTCGATTCTTTTTCCTATCTCTTCTCACTTCTGACTCAGAGTTTCTGACCAAATCCACATGGACATTCTTTTGCAAGCCCATATTATCCTCCATTCGCACATGGGTCTCCTCCAAAACCTCTCCTACTTCACTCACCTTATTTTTCTTCCTAGCCACTTGAGATTCTTTCTCATTGTTACCATGCTCCAATTTTCTCTTCCTCTCCTTCTTCTCATTCCCGCCTCGTGCATTATTGACATCTATATTACCCTCACTTAAACTAACTGCACCATCCTCAACACAAGCCTCATGCCTCTTGCTCTTCTTTTTCTTCTTCTCATTTTTCTCTGCTGCGTTATTGACATCAACATTACCCTTACTTAGACTAGAACTTACTGCAACAACCTCACTGCAATCCCCATGCCTCTCGCTCTTCTTCTTCTTCTTCTCCTTTTTCTTCTTCTTCCTCTCATTGTTGTCTGCAGCATTATTGACATCTACATTACGCTCACTTAGACTAGAACTTACTCCAATATCCTCAGCACCAGCCTCATGCTTCTCACTCCTCCTCCTCTTCTTCTTCATAATTTCAATACTTGGAGTTAAACTCTCCCCTCCACTCGCAAGCAATCTATCTTTCAAAGAGCTTTCCTCTTTCAAGGAACCATCCTCATCCTTTGTTTTCTTTTTCTCACGCTGTTTCCTCCCCACCATTTGGGCAACGACTACTGATCCCACTCGGATCTTTCGAAATAGCTATAGCTGAGCCACCCCCTCACGCAAAGCTGAAAACAACACAAAAAACATAAAAGAAAAGTCAGGCAGGCAGTGATTTGATAGAAGCCCCTTTCACCTAAAATATTCTAAAAGCCAATACAAGAAAAGGGCTTGCTCCAATTCCCTCCACCATTGACAAATAACACCATGAACTGAAAAAAAAATTCTAATTATCCGGCTTCACTTTCCTTGAAATTTGAAAACCCATCTAGCTAATTCGCATAGAAACAACACCACACCTCTAATTCAACTTCAATTCCAGATTCTTAGAAGATATTGCCAATATATAAAAAAAGAATTTGATGAAGTAGAAAGAAGCGGGTACCTGAAAGTTTTAGAGTCCGACCGCTTCCTCTCCCTTTTTCTATCTCTGTTAAACCCTAAAGCGATTTGAAGATGGAGTAGGCTTGACCCTCGGTTTTTCTTTAATTTCCGAATCTCTGAGACCTCAATATTATCCCTTGACTATTATCTAAATCTCAATTTCGTCCCCGTGGAAATTTTATGTGTCGAATAGTTTTCAGTTTCATCCTTTCATCCATATTTATTGATATTTTTTGTTTGATGTACATCTTTAACAGTGTAAAACAGGTCAACTAAGTAAAAATTTTGATGGAAAATTCGAAGGGATACCACTTCTGATCCATTAACTTATGCGTTTTTGATAGATTTTAACAAGCGTTAAAAAAAAATTATTAACAGGAATAATAAAAATTCGTTTATTTTTATAATTTAAATTTTTTTTAATAAAAATTAAAATTCTTTTTTACTTTAAATCAATTTTTTTAATATTTTTATATTATGATGTTTTAATATTAAAAATAAATTTTTAAAAAATAAAAAATTATTTATTTTAATATATTTTTTAATAAAAAATATTTTAAAAAATAACATTCATCACAATTTAGTTCAATTCGAGGATGAAAATGCACATTGTAATAAAATCCCCAATCTTGTTTGTCTATCTTTTGTTAATTGACATTGGGAAAAATCTCAAATAAACCTCTCAATTATCAACCAATTTCCACATTATCCCCAAACTAACTATTTTCTCAATTTCAACCCCAAGAAATCATAAATTCTTTAATTGGATCCCTGTCTAAAATCTTCCATGATGTTTTTAATAAAAACATCAAATTCACTCCAAAATAATGTCACTTTATTGCATATTATATGATACAAGCATGGTCTAGCAATTTAACAGGAGCGTTTAATACTTTTGGGACTTAATTGATAAAATGATATATTTTCAAATAATAGGATGAAAAATATAATTACAACTCGTGCTCGGATTATTGTATATTTAGGGAGGAAAAAAAAAGGTATGATCGGAGAAAATTACAACAAAATTTTCAGTGGTTACAAAAGAATGCTTTTACTGTTCACCAGTAGTCCTCACAAGAACAATGCCCGTGTTTGAAATGATGGAACCTGCCGGCATCCCTTATGACAATCTCCCTTCCAGTTACCCTAGCTATCAACTTAATTGCTTCGTGACAGTCACCACAAATCCGGTGGCCCTGCACAATTTGCAGAGGTGCCCAGTACGGAGTGCTGATGAGACCAAAAGCAATGGCCAATTTCTCACTATGGTACAAACGTACACGCTCTTCTTGTTCATCAACATCAGGAAGCAAAGTTTTCTGATTAGGAACATAACCATGCTTGGAAATTTCCAGCATCAGCTTGTCCACTTTCTGATAAATTTCCTTTCTCTGGGGATGGCGATTGTCTCCAGAAAGGAAGACGTGTGGCCGTCTCTTAACTTCAATCCAGCTGCACACAGGACGCATTCTCAGACCCTTCCTCTTTAAGGTATGGACAACATCAGCAGCTTCCTTCAAGTTGCCAGCACTGTTGTATATATTCAAAAGCACAACGTAGTTATTAAGCTTATCTGGTTCCATGCCATAAAGTTTCTCAGCTGCAAATTTTCCAAGCTCAAAATTCTCGTTGACTCGACAAGCAGTTAACAGGGCAGCCCACATATTAGCCGTAGGCTTAAAGGGAGCAACTCTTATCAAAGCCAAAGCTTCGTCTAAAAGCCCTTCTCTACCCAATAATTCAATCATACATGCATAATGCATAGCTCGGGGCTTGATCCTGTTATCTCTGCCCATAGACTGAAAAATCTCCCACCCACGTTCTGATAGACCTGAATGGCTACATGCAGATAAAACAGCAAGAAAAGTGACATGGTTGGGATTCATTCTTTCTTGAAGCATCTGCTCGAACAACTCCACAGCCTCAGAACCCCGACCATGATTACCATATCCACCAATCAAAGCATTCCAAGAAATTACATTTTTGGAAGTCATTTTGTCAAAGACATGCCGAGCATCTTCGATTCTTCCCCATTTGCTATAGAAGTCAACAAGTGCTGTATTTGCTACAATGTCTGATCCAAAACCATGGCGAATTAAAGCAGCATGAGCTTGCTTTGCATGCTCCACCGAAGCTAACCTAGCACATATTCTCACAATCATGGAAAATGTGAAGTGGTCCATTTTAACACCAGAATCACGCATCTCATAATACATGTCCAATGCTTCCTCACTGTAGCCATGAAGCGCATAACCACCAATGATAGTATTCCATCCTACTGTTGTTTTCTCTGGCATCTCCTCAAAGACAAAACGAGCATCTTCAATGCTCCCACACTTACTATACATATCAATCAGAGCACAGGACACAAATATATCATCCCCTATGCCCATCTTCAAAGTGCATGCATGTAATTGCCTCCCTATGGAAATCAATTCCAACCCAGCAGATGCCCGAATCATCACTGCAAATGTGAACGACCCAGCATCCGAGAACTCCTCCCACATAATTAAAAACAACCTAAACGCCTCCAGAAAATCCCCTACATCCACCAGCCCAGAAATAATTGTATTCCAAGAAACCAAATTCCTCTCTGGCATCTCATCAAACAATCCCCGCGCATCAATCATCATCCCGCACTTAACATGCATAAGCAGCACTCTATTCCTCATATACTGGTCAAACTCAAAACCATTATCAATCATATAATTAAACACCCTTTTAACTCCTCGAACTGATCTTAACCCTATACAAGCATTCACTAATGCATCATAAGTACTAATCCCCACATCAAACCCACCTTCAATCTCAAAAATCTCAAACAGATCAAGGGCTTCTCTATACCTAGCAAACAAAACTAACTTCTCTATCTGACTACAAAGTCCTACACTTGGTCTTTTAACAAAACTACTCCTTCCACTAACATCAATGTCAACTTTCGCCGGTTTCGGCTTTGGACGTGGTTGTAACCCTCGATCTAACGAACAACACTTGATTTCCCATAATGGGTTCTTCTTCCATTTTATTTTATTGAAAGAAAAACCATAACCAGAAAACAAAATTCTTTGCTTTAAAGACTTGGACATCGAAAACAAAAAAGGGAAGCTACAATTATTATGATTTTGAATTTGATTGGGTGTCAAACTTTGGAAATGCAATGACGGTACCTCCATTTTGCAAAACGAAAACCAAATCAGCGAACGCTAATAACAATAAGAGCCAATAAAAAGGCCGTACCTTTGAAAGGTAACGAGAATATTGAAAGGCAAGGACGGAAAAAAAGGTT
The DNA here is from genome assembly GCA_026413675.1 of Populus pruinosa. Classification (NCBI taxonomy): domain Eukaryota; kingdom Viridiplantae; phylum Streptophyta; class Magnoliopsida; order Malpighiales; family Salicaceae; genus Populus; species Populus pruinosa. The sequence goes on from CM048606.1 coordinate 16,043,596, forward strand.
TCGAGCTCGGAGATTACGAGGAGAAACTTATAGAATGGCAGTGTTGCTAACGATCTGTTGCTTTGTCTCTTCTTGTTCATTTTATGTAAGAAAGAGAGCTTGTCGTGTGTGTCAGTACCTCTGCTGCTTGATGGTTTAGCATCGAAATATCCGCCTCTCAAGTAGTTGTGGTAGTTGCATCTTGCAACTCTCACCGCCACGTTTAACGAAAACAGCAAATAAAGTATATTTTAGCTTCTGTAGATTAAGAATTATTCTATTTCGATCCTCGTTGTTTTAAATTTCTTGTATTGATTGCAATCCCTGTGAAGGTTCAACATCCATCCTCCTAGCTTTGCATAAAACATATTCTGAGATTTTTCAATTTACTTTGAATATCTTTAGAAACGTCAATGCAATCCAGCATATCTTTTAATCCCAATTCCCAAAAATGTTGAGAATATGAAAGCTTTGCATCGATGCATAAAATTCTTGATTAACATAAAACGAGAACGTGAAAAAATTAAGATGTGGTTCGACTTAATATCTATTTTCATTGGTGAAAATGGATAAAAAAATTTCCTTCCGTGAGATAGAATTCAAGTACAAAACATAAAATCATTCACCATTTAACTATGCGGTTGGAAAACCAAGAGATTATTTTTTATAAAAAAATAATTTTTTATTTAAAAATATCTAAAAATATAAATAAAATATGAAAACCAATTTAAAATTACTTAAATACTAAAAAAATAAAATTCATAAAAAAAATCAAGAAAAAAACAATATTAAAAAATAAAATAAAAAATAAAAACAACAACAAAAAAACACGTTAGTCTTGCAAGATTGAATAGGTTAACAAGCTTGAAACTCTATAAAAAAAAAAACCTAGTTATATGGGCCAGCACCTCATGCCCTCGTGTCCAGGACTTTCTTTATTCTTTATTGAACATGATGCATTATCTATTCAAGTTTTTTAAAATATAGATGATGTATTGTTTGTAATTTAGATTTTAGTTACTACGAAGGTTGTCAAAAAATTAATAAAAGTTATTTTTTTTATTTAAAAATTCAATTCAACAATTTTTTATGTAGAAACATCTAAACAATACTTTAGAATGTAAATAAAAACTCATTCATAGTTTTAGGTAATCTAAAAATAAATTAAAAAATAAAAAATCAACTTGAATTGAAAAATATTTTCGAGCTCAAATCTACTCTCTAATATAATGTGAATGACAAAAAATACTCCAATAGAACTTTGTTTATCAAATAAAATCTTCTCGACATCAATAATGATTTTTTTTCGTAACCAAAATCAATGTCAATTAAATATTTTCTCTTGCTTATACTAGAATATGATGATTTTCTTTCTTTTTTCTCAAACTAGAAGCTTAAAAATAAAATAAAATAAATAAACTTTTGAACCAAAACTAAAAGGATCTATTCGTGTATCAATTAGAAAGTAAAAGGATTAAAGTGAAGTTGTAGTGCTAATTTTGAAATGACCATAAAGTTTCCCCATATTTTTCACTTTGGTCATCTTTCTAAATCTTGTATTTTCTTAACAAATTGGAAGCAAATTGCCATTAATTTAGCTATAAAATGATCTAATTGAGGGAAAAAGAGTTTGAGAATTAAAAAAAAATCACTACCCTAATTCATAGTGATTTTTAAGAGGATGCATGGTAAAATATATACAATAAAAACATCATATATTTTAGATTTCTTATTGGATGGATTGTCAGCGCTACACTATAAGTTACCTTTATGTAAGGTTTTGTGAGGGAATTCAATGAGCATAATTCATAGAAAAAGTAGAAGATAGGTTAAGTAAATACCTTTAAAAAGAAAAATCATACTAAAAGAGTTAAGTGTTGAAAAAGGAGAGGAAAGTATGAATTTAACAGTATAAGTGGCAATATATAAAGATAAGCAATTTTAAACCAAGTATAAATCCAAATCCCCAAATAAAAGTCTGCAACAAAAATCTATGAGAATGTAGAAAGGGGTGTTAAGACTAGAAGGAATAGGCAAACAAATATTTGATTAAAGGCAACTAATCAAAGGCTATTTTTTTTTATATATAAAAAAAGAGAATCAGTTAGAAAAGGTAAAGAAGTTGTAGAGCTAAAAATGAACAATTTAACTAAGAAGGGTTCAAAAGGTGAGCTGAATCGCAAAGAAGTTGTAGAGCTGAAAATGAACAACTTAGCCAAGAAATGTTCGAAAGGTGAGCTGAATCGTGTGTGATATAAGCCTTAAAAAAATGATTCAATCCTAAAAATAGCAAACAAAAACAAGGCACACAGCCTAGGAAAATGGAGATTAAAAGCTTCTAGCTTCATGAAGTTGTTAATGAACACATTGAGCAAGCAACACTTGAAGATACAAAGAGTAACCACCTTTTTCGAGAAAACCAGGACTTGGAAAAAGAATCCAACAACAAGAAAGCCTCTCTCAACCATTCTTGGATGGAGAAGAAAATAGGAACAAACATAAAGGAAATAGAAGAATACAAGTATAAAATAAAAGATTGAAAGAGTTTTGCTACTATGTTTGTAAAAAAAACAAACAAAAGACTAACAATTATAGGAAGCAGAAAATGTATCTGATAATGTTAGGCAAGCTTCCCTGAATGTTAGAAAACATATGCAAAACAAACAATGCAAATGCAAGGAGGTAACAGGTTCACAAGACTTGTAATTCATGCAAAACATCTAGTAATTTCATCCAGATACCCTAAAGAGATAAAGAAGAAAGGCAATCAAGGATATAACAACATAGTGAAAAAGAAAATAATAAAAATCAAAGTAGAAAGCAAAACCAATGCCAATGCCAATCCCAATCAAAAGACGAAATGAATAAACTAGCATGACATCATAATAACAAGGTTCAAGTAGAGAGAGGGTTACCTAACAGGTTGAAAAATAAAGAGCAACAACAAAACATGTACGTTAACACCAACCTACACTAAAGATAGAGAAAAACCAATAAATAAATAAATAAACAAAAAAAACCTAGGGAATGGCACAAACAATAAAAAATAATGGTTGAAAGCAAAGCTTGAATAGATAAAGCGTGAATTATTATAATGGTGTCTAGGGAAAAAACCTGAACAACGTAGAAGAAAGGAAAAAAACAAACCCTCCTCCACCCACAACCTTTTTTACACAATAATAATAGTGAGAAAAAGAAACCATTACTTCTATGCTAAAACGTGTGGGATTTTCACTATATATTTGTCATGTGTATTTTTTTTTTAAGTTTGATCGTCAAATTTTGTTTTTAGACGATCAAATCCTATTTAAGAAGCAAGTGATTTCAAATTCTTATGAAAGAATGAGATTGGTAGAGGAGGGATCAAAATGAAAAACACGACAAACATAAGTGACATACCATAAGTTTTGAAAATATTCAATTTGGTCCTCCGACTTAAATAGTCATGCAAATTATATAATTACAATTCCTCGAAATTGTTTCAATCCTATTCAGGGTCACCGAATTCTTACGATGGAAAAAGAAATTTATCGTTGGCATCGATATATGTCATAAAATGAGCTCGATTTAATTTTTTGTTTCGGGTTGAGTTCAGTGTTTTTGATTTTTTGAGGCCATGACTGAATTTATTATGGTTTATAAGGTGTTTTGGGTCAAAAACAGGTTACAAAATAGTTTTTTGATCAATAGAGCACAGACTCTTATTTTTCGACAACCATAGTAGCCAGAATCTAAACAAAATAGACAACACATCATCTCCCTTGACAGGTGACACGTTGCCAGCATAGTTATCAGACCTAAGGTACTTGGATGGTTGTCATGAAAATATAACTTTAAATAATACAATTGAAAAAAATAAAATGACTTGTCCAATTAAAAAACTAAAAAAAAGAATAAAAGACATTCACTTTTATTTTATTCAGAATGTATCTTTTAAATAATATTAATTTTTGTTATGCGTTTAATTTTCAAAGAGATTTTCATGTTAATCTATAGTGTCATTTTTATCTTTTATATAAATAAATTATGTTTTTTAAAATAAAAATATTTATTTTTAGATGATATTTTTAATATGTATAGCCTTACATCTTTTTTTTATTTAATTAATTTAATATTTTATTTTTCAATATTAAATATTTTTATCTATACTTACACTTGTCTTTTAATTTTTTAAGTTTTGTTTTTAAATGTTATTAATAATTATTTATTTATTTATTAACACATATAATTTTTAGTTTATTTAATTACATGTATCCATATTTTTTTTGATTTATTATATTTTTTTAACCATAAAAATACATTTAAAATTATATATGTATATAACATTTTTTTTTAAACAACAATATTTTACTCGCGGTAAATTACAAGTCACGTCAGATAGTTTTATACCATCTCTCGTCCCCAAGAAACCCAGATTCCAAGAAGAACGTAAAAGAAAAAACAATTGCAACATTAAATGCTTTGGTTTCACCGAAAGATTACCAATCATAAATAGAGTGTTTACAACGAAAAACGTTTGGAAGCGTGGTTCTGAAATCCTGTTCCTCAAATCGATTCGCTAATCCACGGCCTTGATCGAGCTTAGATTGCGGAGGTGCCATGGATTGCACACCCAGCTGATAACTTGGACCTCTGGCCAGGCCTTGTTTCGGAATTATTTGGGCCAGATTACAGTTATTTAAACGTCGCCGTTTACCACCAGCCAAGAATACAAAGCAAGCGATTCGTCAAGTTGCCAGAATTCAAAACTCCAGAGAAAGTCTAGTATCCTTTCCATGGCACCACCGCAAGATACCCGCCGTCCGTTCAAGAGACTTGCGATCTCCGATCAACAGCGCCGTCGAGAAATAAGTCTACAGCGGCAAGCACAGAGCCGCCGAGACGCTCAACATCAAGCTCGATGCTTAGCCTCTACTGTCCTCTCTCTCCAACACCAAACCACCCCTGAACCCGAATCGAATATGGAGCTTGAACTCGTACCCGAATCCGAAGAATCTGGAGCTCCATCACAAGACCTCGATGTCCGTCACGCAGCGAAGCTTAAAGGAGCCGAAGCTCGCAAATGGTTCGCTAAACAGTTGATGCTACATGAGTGGATGATTGATGTCCCCGATCGATTAAGCGACGACTGGTAATTTTTCAATCTCACTTAACTAATTTCAAATTCTTATTATCTTTTTTATTTGTTTTTGGTTTTGTTGAGTTAAATTGTCAATTGTGTCTTTTCAGGTATGTGTTTGCAAGGCCAGCAGGAAAACGGTGTTTTGTGGTGTCAACAAACGGAACGACTGTCAGCAGGCAGCGAAATGGATCAATACTGCATCGTTTTCCTTCTGCTTTACCTAACGGAGCGAAGAAAAGAGACGGTTCTGGTCCTAATCAGTCTTATTGTATACTAGACTGCATTTTTCACGACGTAAAATTAACAATTTAATTAAACTGTTTTCATTAATTAAAAAATTAATTACCATTTAAAAAAAAAATTGTTTGTTTTTTGAATGGTCTCTGTGCAGTTGGATCAGACATATTATGTGATTGATATGGTGTGTTGGAGGGGATATTCACTATATGATTGTGCGGCAGAATTCCGATTTTTTTGGTTGAATTCTAAGCTTGGAGAGACTGGAGCTTGTGACCCTCCTTCCTTCTATCACAAGTACAGGTTCAGTACCGTTCCAGTTTATAATTGTGATCAGAATGGTTTGTTCTCTGCATATTCAGGAGCTGTGCCGTATGTTAAGGATGGATTGTTGTTTTATAACAAGTAAGTGTTTTTTGATTTAAGAAAGTTATCGGTTTATTATAATGCTGTTTTTTTTTTTTCGTTCCTTTTTTGTGCTGTTCGTGTTTTAGAGAAGTTTTTGAGCTTTGTAGGGATAAACAACTGCATTGTGTAGATTACTGGTTTTAATGCTGGTAGAGTTATTTATGTGTGGTGCTGCTTTCAAATGAGCTGAGTGATAATCATTACTTTTAAGCACGAGCAACTATGTTGTTTTCATGAAGTGGGTGTGATTCGTGCTTGAAGAAAAATTTGGTGCAATCGTTTGGGTTTGGTCTTTTGGTCACCTAGAGAACAAGATCCTTCCTAGGTTTGATTTAATGAAGTGTATGCAATCTTTGATGAAATGTCTATTCTCTTTTAAATACTGAAATGAAAGATTCTTTTTATCTGTTAAGAAGTTTTGTCATGATTTAATCCATTGAGGTTGATATTTTATCCTTAGGCAATTGTCAGGTTGTTAAGGAATATTTTAGAGCAATTTCTTTGAAATTTGAATGCTGCTTGTCTGACCCCTGTTTTTTTAGGGAAGGAAATGCTCTTAGAGCAGGCGCTTAAATAAGAAAAGCTCCTGGATGATTTAATCAAGACCATACATCATGTCAAGATTATGATAGTTTTCTAGTTGTGCAGAGTTAGAGTAGGATTTCATATATTGTCTCAATAATATCGGTGCAATACAAACTAGTGAAATAAATGATCTATGCACCTTTCAGAAAATGTTACAATGACTATTGAATTGAGATTGATAAATGATCATTGGGCAATTCTGAGCATTGTACCATAGATCCTTTTGTTAAAGAAAGAGGTTGGTCTGAATTTAATAGAGAGTATGCAAGTGGGTACTTAAATGATTAAAACCCCTTCTATAACAAACCACATTTCTTTGTAATTTAAATTGCTTTGCAGTAAGTGAGGTATCTCTTTTAGCAAAGAGATATGCAAGGATTTCTGACATCATATTTGAAGTTTGGAGATGTTGTGCAGGGATGTCTAACACTCAGTATATTAGTTCTCTAGGATGCCTGCTTGTGCAGCATTTACTTATTTTTTACTTTGTGGATGTTTTGTATGCAAGACCAGCAATGTATCCTTGAATGGAATTGATATGCTACATAAGAATGTTACTTTGTAATTGCATATTCTGACCTGTGTATCTTCATGTTCAGTGATTTATTTCTTTGGTATTGTTTCTTCTTTGACATTAGTATTAGCAAACAACAAGTGGATGATCCTTGAAATTTGACTTGTCCAACTCCTCTTTTTTCTCTCTTGAAAGTTTTCTGATGATGTTCACTTTGATTCTTTCTCAGGCATGCACATTATCAGACAGGAAACACACCACTAGCGTTAGTCTGGAAGGATCAGAACTGTAGCCAGTATGTCATTGACACTGACAATAAAGGTCAGGTTCCAACCCAGCAACAGGTATTTGATCTCATAGCTGTTTTTTTCTTTTTGCCCCTCTGTCAACCTTGCTATACTTTGGTTCTTTTGTGGGCATGTGATATTTTGTTTTGCTGATAACCCTATTTTTGGTATGAGCAGTTAGTTTTAGAGCTACAAGATGATGGAAAACTGGTTACATCAGATGATCCTCCTGTGGTATTTGGCTGCTTGGATTCAGATTTTATCCAAAAGGTTTGTGCAGTCACTTGGATTTTTTCTGTATTTTTCTTTCTCTGTTTCCTCCTTTTATTTTCAACGTGATAATTTCCTTATGATTTCTATCTTCTTGCCACCCATCCTTCAGTCAGGACTGTGCTCAGGAAATCTTCTGCGTTTTGCTATTAGTGATGGTGGGCTGAGTTTTGTGGATGGGAAGCTTGTGAAGGCTGACTTACATTATCTCGAGAAGCCCAATCGAGCACGTGCATTTGCAGATAGTTACTCCAAGGTTAGTTGAAAAATTTACGCCTTGCACATGATGAATTTTTGTTTCAATGGATTGATGATTTTGACTGACATAGACACTGGAGATCATGACTTGGTGTATGTGAAGTTTGGTCATTGTTTTATGGGTATTTATTTGTGTTTTTTTCAAGAAAAAGGAGAATTGACTCATCAATCACTGAACCGATGCCTTTGTTCAATTATCTGCTGTTTTGACTCTTTGGCCATGCTTTCTCATGAATACATTCCTCAGTGAGCCTGTATTCTGTTAATACCAGCTGATATAACTAATACAAGTTGGCAGGAGTTCTGATTCAGTTCCACTGTTGTTTCTCCTTGTATGCATCTTGGATCAGTGAGACTTTGGAGGTGTAAAAATTTCATTAATCTATTGGCATGAAGTCACAATCCTACCAAAGTGGGTTCCTAGGAGGGTCAGACAGTCCTACTCTTCAGCTTTTTTAGCATGAACTAGTTGCTATCAACACTAGGATCCGTGCCCTTATGATTGCATGTTGTAGCTGCGTATATACATATACATGTGGGTGTCTGCCTGTGTTTCAAAGTCCTATAGCAGTTTGTCTGGGCTGTGCTGTAGTTTTGGAGCATTTTGACTTGCTTGTTTTTACTGGTCATTTAAGAAGCTTGCTTGACAAATTGCTTGGCAAAATCCACTTGCAGATCATGTTCCAGCACACTGTCCGGCACTGCCCTTTAAAAATAGATGATCTACTCGCATCTATTTCCTCACCAGACGATCAACAAAACAGACCTTGTGACATTGAGATGGTTAGCTGATTGTGATTGTTCATGGTAGCGAAGGGAAGACTCATGCTTCCCGAGCCTAATTATCCAATGCGGTGCATAATTCATGAGAAGGGCTCCATCAGTTCCATGTCAGGACCTTCTCCGGTCCATTCAGCTGCCTGTAGAGATAACACCTATTGAAGAAAGTCCTCATCTAACGGCTCAGGGTATTTTCTTGCATCTAGTTTGGCAATGTATGGGCAACTGCTAAGGAGTACGAGGTTTGACAACTTCTCACAATATAGTGTACAAATGTGGTTTTATCTTTTTCTTTTCCCATGTAATTTTGAAACCAGCAGCCATGCCTTCTGTAATGTTAAGATACTCTTATCTATTTGAGATTTGAAATTCCTATATGCTGTTTCAATGGGCCTCAAATTTTACCTTTAAGTTATCTTTGTGTTATGGATTATTTGGGAATGTGGTTAACCTGTTTTTCTAAAAAATTTAATCTTTTATTTAAAATTAATATTTTTTAGTGTTTTTGAATCATTTAATGCTTTAATATTAAAAATAATTTTTAAAAAATAAAAATTATTTTAAAAAACAATAATTATACGTTAAAACATGCTACACGACCAAACATACTGAGAAGGAGTGTTTTTGAATGCAAGAACCCAAAACCTGATTTTCCAACTTCGAAATCGAGCCAAATGACAACTCAATCTTTGGCCATGTAGACGTCACGTTATCCATTATATTTAAAAAATTGAAAATAAACCAAAACGCCCTTGAAATTGATGTTTAAACAAGAAATGACTGTTAGAGTTGAGATATCAACAAAGCATTAAGATCCACTAGCCACAGATCTTTTCCATATGCTAAACTACACCATAGGAGCCGAGTTGGTTCTGTGCGAGATGCGTGGCTTCTCATTGCTTTCAAAAGTCTGAATGTATTGTTGTTACTACTTTCAAGCCTGCCCATATCAGATTTGTGAATTCGTTTAAATGCTGCCAAACGGCAACAAATCTTAACAGAGACAGGCATCGTTCCCACCAACAGCAGCTACAAGAGTTTTGTTCAGAAATATAATCTTCTATTTGCTAGTTTGCTGTTCAACCCCTTCGAATGAAAGGATTCCAAAGTTTTTTTTTCTTTTATATCTTTTTCTTGGCGGTAGCTTCTTAATGTTAGTAACTTATAAGGTATTTACAGCCTTATTCAATAAGTATTTATTTATGAGTTTAAATTTTATTGTTTCTATTTTATTCAATAAAAATTAAATATGAACTATTATTAATATATATAAATTTCAAATCTAAATTTTTTTTATTTAAAATAGTTTTTTAACATGACATCAAAGTCATGTTGATCTCCATTTTATTTTAATAAAATCAAATAGAAAATAATATATTTTTTATAAATTTTAAATTTAAAAAATTATATAAATTATATTTGGAGATTGAAATAAAAGAAATACTGAATTTGAAATATCGGAGACAGAAATAAAAACTCTGCCAAAGTCAGAAATGAAGCAAGGCACAATCCTAAAATCTTCATCACGATATAGCATCTGAAATTCTGAATCTAAATCTTCATCGCATTGCCATAACATGTCCAAAGCGGTCATTTTCACAGCATGAACTATCCTAAAACAGAAGCAAATACACCATGATAGATAAAAATAGAAAAATATAACCAGCTATTCTTCAAAAATCCAACATTGCTACTGGACGAGCCATAAAATGAGTTAGAATGGAGATTTCTCAAGCTGCAGTTTACTCTCTTCCACTGTCTTCATCCGGGCCTGCTGCTTCACCAACATCAACAGAGAAGTTGTATTCCTGGTCACAACCGAGATACGAATCACACATGAAATAGAGAGTATACGACTTCCTTCCAGTATCTGCAGGAGCAGCAAACTCCAGCTTCACCTTTGACTTCCTCTGAAGGGAAACCCTTTTGATGGCAAGCAGCTGGTTGCTCTTGGTATCACCGACAACAAGCCACCACCCTTCTTCTTTGGCTTTAGGATACCTGGGTGAATCAACAGGTCCCACCTCTGTCCTCCCCTCTAGATCCCTTTCAAGAGTGACCAGCAAAGTGATGTCTTCTCCTGCCCTCACATTATCACCGTCCATCACCTCGTAAGACATATCAATGTTGGGGAATCGATTGCAAAACCTGACAATATCTAGCAACTGTGAATCTGACATCTGCAAAAGCTCCCGCCTCTCATCATCTTCCATCTCCACCAGATCAAACACCGTCTCAATACTCTTTCCAGGGTTCTCTTGACACTTCTTAGCCATGTCCTTAGTGAAGTGTGGAAGCTGTAGAAGCATGGAATCACGCTCCCACATCCCTTGAGTCACCATTTGGCTAACTTCCATAGCAAGGAGAGCAAGGCTCAACCAACCATTGCTCGAAATGACATCAACCATTGCTTGAAGCAATCTACTGCCAGAAAGGAGCACCTCTCGCTGGTCCAATGCTAGATTCCCACCCACGGATTGCCTGGAGAAATGGGCTTGTAGCAACACATTAGCCTTCACATGTGGATCAGCATATCTAGGATTTTCAAATGAAAATCTCTGGTGATTGATTAATCTTCGAAGCACCTCCTCCTCCCCAGGTCGTATTGGCAATTGTGCATACTCTGAGGCTGAAGAGAGGATTTCCAGAAGACCCTTCATCTTTGTTTTGGGAGTCAAAGAGGAGCTAAAACGTTCAATAGTAGTATAACTGATGTAATAGTAAGACGCTATCATGCCAAGATTCAGAGGAGAAAGGTCCATGTCCTCTTCAATAGCAACACATTTACTCCTCTCTAGGTCAGTCAATGTGTTCTCAACAAGCTCTGAAAGGTGATCAGAAAGATGCCTGTGACTAACTCCCTGGAGATTGTAGTAGTTTGGATTCTGAGTGAGCCTCCTATACATGAAAGTCCATGTGAGATAATCAACAGCATCCTGCTTGTTCTCAATAACTCCAGCAACAACTTCAGCATTAAAATTATCATGTAAGAAATGGTGCAAATGACTTTCCACGGGAAATGCTTCATATAAGAATTTCTTGTAATATTCTTTTCGAGGTGCATGGCAAAAGATGACACACTTTCCAGAATTATCCAGAAGAGGTCGGCTAGCATGACCCATCATCTGCAGAAGATCTGTAACAGGATAATCTGTGTGAGCATTTTCTTGCCCATCATAGTATTGAGTACCCATCACAACCACCAAATGTGCTGACAAAGGCACTCCCCAGCACATTGAGCTACTCATAACACAAACCTGAATCCACCCAGCTTCAAACAGTTGGGACACAACTTCTTGATCCAAACTGCTCAAGCCCTCATGCAAGTAGCCGACGCCATGGTGCAAAGTGGCTCTCAACATTTCTTCCTGAATCTTTCCAACGAACGGCTCCAATTCCTCAATAGACCTTAACAGAAAAGGTGGCTTCTCTCCACCATCCATACTTGAGTATGTCATCAGATCTACAGCAGCGAGTCGCACATGCTTTCTTGTGGGGACAAACACAATAGCAGGCTTTCCATTCTTTGCATGCTGGACAATAGAAGTATATGTCGGTTTCGTCATGGCTTGCATCCTTGCCTCAAAATTGGCAATATCTACACCTTGAATGTGTATTTCTAGGGGCACAGGACGCACACCAGGAGGAAAATTGAAAAGGCCATGAGATGTAGCTCCTATCCACTCTCCAAGATCCTTTGCATTTGCAAGAGAAGATGACAGAGCCACAATCCGTATCTTGTTCTCTATCTGACTAGCAATGTACCGCATCCTAGAGACAATCACCTCTAAGACAGGACCACCTTGACCCCCAATCAAGTGAAGCTCATCAATGATAAAGAGACTAACTTGCTGCACATACTTCCGCTGCTTCCAGCGTCGAGACAAAGCATCCCATTTCTCTGGAGTGCTTATGATTATTTGACCCTTCTCAAGCAGCTTCAAGTCCGTGGCTGTTTCCCCAGTCAATTCAACAACCCGCATGCCAAGACCTCTACCGAACTTTCTCTCCCAATCACGATAGCGTTCCTTGGCAATTGCTTCAAGAGGTGCAATATACACCGCACGCATGACACTCTCAGGTCCCTTTTGGTGATTCCTCAGTATGGCAAACTCTGCACAGATAGTCTTGCCACTCCCTGTTGGCGCAGCAACCAAGACATTGTCATCAGTATTGTACAGGACAGTAAAGACCTGAGTTTGCACTGGATTAAAATGCTTAAATTCTTGATAAAGAGCTTCATATGATGGATTTCTCAATGCAGTCACAGGCAGCGGCTGCAAGTCCAACAACTCTGTTGGAGGTGGATATTTTTCTGGCAAGATAAGATGCCTGAAAGAGACAGGCAAAACTGTTTGTGAACCAAGCCATTTATCTGACACAACACGAATGAAATACTGAGGTGGCAACGGCTCATATATAGGAACTGTGAAATTCAGTGTGAGGTCCACAACCTGGTGCTCATCAACATACTGCTTTTTCAACATAAAGTACTCATGATGAAGAATATAGTCACCATCATTATCCTCCACAATAACCCAAAAGGGCTCCACATAACCATGTACATTGTCCTCCCATTGAAAGTCTGCTGTTATTGTAAGTTCAACCCTCAACACGGTGCGAGTGATGGGTTGAACATGGGCTGCAAGGTTTAGCTTTGGGAATTGGTGGATGAACTTGTACAGTGTTCTGCCCATCTTGGGAAATCGGATGAGTTCACCAATCTCTTGTGGTTTAAGGTCATAATACCTTTCCCAGGACAAATCCTTCTTCTCCAACTTCATCAGAATTTCATTCGGGATCCCATGGAATTGGCGAAGAGGAGTCTGGACACTCCACATTCTCTTATTAACCATTTTACACAAGTTCAAAGCCTTCTCAGCTAACTGGGCCCATCCTCTTTTCAAGACAATCTCAAAGAGAGCTCGCATAAGACGGCCAGCACTCTGAAGGAAAAAAAAATGAATAAAAATTAGGTGCAAATCCAAAATCTAACTGTAATAAAAAAGGAAGAAGAAAAAACCTGAAACACCAATTAGATGAACACAAACCTGAGTTATGAACACCATGTCAGATGTCAATGAAAGCCCTTCAAGCTTTAGCTGAGAAATATATGCTTGCAGCAAAACATTAATTTTGGCACTAGGCTCCTCCAGGCTTTCCTTGATTGGAATTGGAACACGGTCCAAAAGCTTTGCCAATTCCATCTTCTCATCTTGTCTAACTGTAACATATTTAAATTCTTCACTAAGTGAGAATAGTCGACACAACTCAATATCTCCCATTGTTGGCTTCAAATGCTCGTTATATGTGGATATTGTTCCATGAGTAATATAGTAGTAGCTAGCAATACGACCCAAGTCAGTCCCTTGAAAATATCCACTCTTCCTGTCATATTTGACCAAATTATTTTTGTCCAGGATAGCAGCAGCAGAATGTATCTGCAAAGAAAACAAACGTCCATTAAAACACAATTAGACTTTATGAAAAATGATTTGGAACATTAGTTTTAGCAGATTAAACAAGGTAACAGGACAGTTTATATTAAGAAACAGTGTAGACATATGCCAATACATGCAATGAAAATTCACTACGAAGACAACAATAAGAGGTGGAAAGAATTGCATGACAATTTTATTGGAAGACTAGACAGATGCAATTTGAACACGGAAAGTGGGAACAAAGAAAGACAATCACGCTATAGTTTATTCAAAACAAGGACATAATTGAAACCATAACTCTTTCATGGCCATTGGAGTTATAATTAGAGGCTTAATTGTTGGTAGTGTTTCACATCATCTTTGGCGCGTGCGCACAGTTTCTGATGGGAAACACTATCCTCTTCCAGTCATTTTATAAGCAAGCTTATGAAATGATGTTGGATGCGCTAATTTCTGGACCAATATACCATGACTTGATATGGTTTCTGATAGGACATGATGTCAGTAGTTTTTATGTTATAGAAATGCATATTCTCCATAAGGCATCTTCACATGTTCAGACAAAGTTGAGTTGCTAATTATATATGATAACCCATCCCCACTTAACTATTGATGTATTAGGCTAAAATGCGTTCGATCAATCCAAGCACCTAAGGTTGCATCACACAAAAATGAATGATATTCAGCATCCATCAGACATGTTTTTGGAGCAGAAACCAATGATGATGAAGACATAATGAGAACACTTTGAACATACGAAATACATGTGATAAAGAACAGAATTCACATGCATGGACCCTTGTGACCTAATGACAGAAGATGAAAGCCCATAAACCAAAAGCCAAATCTATCAAAAACAGGGAGTACTACTACCACGTTAACATAGACAAGAACAGTGGTTCAAGAAACTAAAGAACAATTGAAGAAAATGAGACAAGCATATCAAATTTACTCTCCACTACCCATTGACAAAAGGCACAGAAAGGCCAAATAAACAAACATTACCAACATATGGAACTCATTTCAACAAGAAATAGCAAATAAAGAAGCCCATTTATTACCAACACATGTAGCTCATGTCAACAAGAAATGGCAAATAAAGAAGCCCATTTATTACAAAAACTAGATGAAAGAGCTCGATACTTACCAGATCAGCTCTCCTCTCCTCCAATGTAATATCTCTTGTAAGAACATCTGGTGCTAGGCCGTAGAGTGTAGGGTTTCGCAGCATTCGTATGTACAAGTATGTATAGCCAAGCCAATGGCAAGCTTCCCTAGCATTCTGAACCGTTCCTAGAACAATTTCTGCATTCAACTGATCAGCCAGCTTGGATATGAACTGACTTTCAATGGGAAGTTGTTGATTCATTAAAGAGAGATAGTACTGCAGCTCGCTATGGCCAGTTATGATAATCCCTTCCCCATAAGAATCATACTGAGGCCTTCCTGCACGACCCAACATCTGCATAACATCTAGCGGACTTAGTTCAGTCCATGCTCCTTTTTCTGGATTGTAAATCTGAGTCCCTTTGATAATCACAGTATGAGCGGGCAAGTTAACACCCCAAGCTAGAGTTGCAGTAGAAACCAATACTTGCACGTGCCCATCTGCAAAGAGGTCCTCAACAAGTTGGCGATCACCTCTTGTCATCCCAGCATGATGAACGGCAAAACCATAGGGTAGAAGATCTTTGAGATCATTGCTTTTCACCAATTCTGTGTGGGTTTGGAGAATCTCACGACTTGCACTGTCCTCCCTCAAGAATCTGCTTAGAGTATCATTAGCAAGTGCAGTATCCCTTATTGCCCGAGCTGTTTTGGCTGTTTCCTTCCTTGAGTGGACAAAAATAAGAACTTGATGCTTTCCAGCTACATCCATTACCTTCTCATAACAGATATCATTCATCAACTGAAACCTCTGCAGTGGCTTCTTTATATTGATTCCAATATACTGTTGAGATAGAGGAACTGGCCGATAGCTATTATCAAAATGGAAGAGCCCCTTATCCAGATCAACCCTTAGAAACAATGCCACATCCTCAAAATTAGGAAGTGTAGCTGACAACCCCACCAATCGGATATGTTCCTTGGTGGTTTCAATTTGCCTAACAGTTCTGGCAACAATACTCTCAAGCACAGGTCCTCTGTTATCATGAAGAAGATGAATTTCATCAATAATCAGTAGTTTCACCAGCTGAGTATAGGTGCGATCACCAGACTTTCTGGTGATGATGTCCCACTTTTCAGGGGTTGTCACAATTATTTGAGTTTCCTCTATTTGTTGGCGGGTCAGTGATTGGTCTCCACTTAGTTCCTTCACCTGGACACCATAATCCTGAAGACGATTGGACAGATTACCCACAACTTCAGCCACAAGGGCTTTCATCGGAGCCACATAGACTATCTTATAATTGCTATTGTTGAATGAACCATCTGGATTCCTATTCAAAGCAATTTGCTGAAGTATAGTGAGGACTGCGACATTGGTTTTTCCTGCTCCAGTAGGGGCACACAGGAGTACATTATCTGCCTTGAAAAGGGCAGTCTCATAGACTTTACTCTGCACCCTGTTCAACTGTTGCATCCCCTTAAAAGCTGGTTGAGCCCAGTCTGGCATTTCTGATATCTTGACAAACTTTTCATCAGGAGGTATCGGCTTTTGCTTCAACGCTGGTACATGAACTTCTTCATAACCCTTTTTCTGATGTTTAAATGACCCAACAGGAAGATCACACTTTTTATTTGCCATCAAAAGGCCACCCTGTTCAAAAGCAATGCTGTCCAAGTCAAGCATCTGGGGCTGGCCTTTCACCCAACCACTTTCCGCATCTCTATCAACAAGTCCCCTCCTATCCCTATCCCCATCTCCACCAGTCTCATCCTTCAGCCGGCGAGCCTCTTCTCTTATACTCTTCTCCAAGTTCTTTTGCCTCTCCTTAGCAGTTGCCCTTGTGGCGTGCAGTTGCTCCAAGATTCCTGCCAAATCAGCACCCAAACCCATCATTTCCTCCTCAATCTGCTTCCTCTCCTCCTGGTCCTTGGCCCTAGCTAAGCGTGTACACCAGACAATCTTCAGCCTATTCCGCAGAAGAAACTTAATGAGGCTGAACTTATCGAACTGGAGATGGACCAGCAACTTTGTTTCGACTTCCCGGTCATCTCCCTCAGCAAGTATCTTAAGCACTTCTTCAGCTAGCTTCTGGCACTGTTGTGGGTCAATCTGCTGTTCATAAGCTTGCGAAATCTTCCTTTGGAGCCAATAAGCATCAATATCCTGAACATTAAGGTTCAGTCCCTCATTTGCCTCCCCCATTTCATCATCATCAATCCCGCCACCCATTTGCATAGCCCCAGAACCACCTGGTTCCACCACGTCATCTTCCTCTTCTTCCTCCTCTGGCACCATATCCAGATCACTATCCTCTTCCTCATCTTCATTATCTTCATCAAACTCGACAGCAACACCCACACCATCATCAAGGGCATCATCACCATTAGCAACAGAGCCCCCAGCACCATCACCTACATCTTGGTAGTCAGTAATGAGCCTACCAATCGAAACAAGCTGATCAAACATGTTGTTGGGAATAGGATTCAATAACTTCTCAATATCCTTCCTCTTGTCCTGGGTCCTAACAGACTCGTTCTTGAGAACAGCCAAAATCTCATCAGCAGCAGCACTGACAATATTTAGAGGCTGACCACCCAATTGCTGCTGAATTACACTAAGCATAGCCTCATAGGCAGCTCTAGTTTCCTTGGTCTTGGGCTGGTAAACTCCCTCCTCAGTAGAAGTGAGAACACTCTCCTCTCTAAGGCGCCGTCTCTTAGCCTGACGAGTAGGACCAGCTTCAGAAACAGCATCCCGCTCCTTCTTCTTCCTCTTAGCCTTGTTAATCTTCTCATCTAACTCAGGAGGTCTCCCTCTATAAGCACGGTCACCAAAACTTCTAGGGTCAATCCTGCCCCAGAGAGTCTCAGGTTCACCAGTAGGCTCATGAGTATCACGTGGGCGAGAATCAGTAGTAAGTACCAGACTAGAATTGGCTCTATACTCATATTGCTTGAATCGAGCGTGTGCCTCAGCACCACCACCCAGATGCGCCATTACTGAATCTCCAAATCAAACCCTAATTTCAACAAAATCAAACGGAACAGCAATAAGAAACCAGAACTCGATTCAAAAAGTAGCGATGATAGAACCTAGCAAAGCAGACACCTTGTATAGTCTCGCTTACTAAACCCTAACCCTAACTACGATGGATGGGTAGCGTTACGCATTAAGAGAGATTAAGCCTGGGTTCAACGAAACCCTAATTAGGTATAACTGATTAGAAATCGAAAGTCAAAATGAAAAGGGGATAGAAATGCTTACAGAAGCGGCTCGGCTCTTCTGATTTTCCTGGAGTCGCTGCAGCTGCTAGTTCAGTAGTGCTACTCTGTTTTTTGAGAAGGAGGGAGGCTGTTTCTTTCTATTAAAACTGCAAAATGCAAAGACCACGGAACGGCACCGTTCTTCTGAATCCCCATGGGCTATGTCCGTGTGGGCTCTTCGGCCTTTTGCAATTTCTCCGATTTTATTTTTAAACTTGCCCATTACTTGCGCAGAGGTTCAGAGAAGCCCATGAATATTAATGTGACTTTATTTGAATAAGAAGGTATTTTTAAAAAAAATTATTTTATTTAATAAATAATAAGTAAAATATGAATATTCTCAAACTTAACTTAAAATTTATTTAAACCTAACTCAAAATATATATTTATATTTTATAGATATATTTATAGAATATTTAGATTTTTTTAATTCATGTATATATAGATATATTAACGATTTTATTTTCTATTGAATAATAAATAATAATCAAATAATAAATACTTATATAAATACTTGAAACTCAATAGATAATTTATAAATATCTAAATATTTTATTCTATAGATAATAAGTACAGTATAGATATAAAAAAATGACTCATGAATACTTATTATCATCTCTAGGGATTGCATATTTATTCAATTTTAAATGAATGTATTTATTTGTTTAATAAATAATAAAATATAAAAAAATATGACTCATGTGTACTCGTTACAATTTTAAATACATGTATTTATTTGTCCAAATTTGCCACCCCTGGCAACTTTGGTGAAGTACCAAGAAATTCAAGAGAAGCTATTCATGTAGATCAAAGGGGCTGTCAGGGATGGTGATCAAAGCGTAAAAGAGGATGATTTGCAAGAAATGCCATGTCTAAAAGCAATGGTTCTAGAAGGGTTAAAGAGGCACCCACCTTCACATTCTGACTTGCCACATGCAGCAACAGAAGATACAATGTTGAATGAATATTTGGTGCCCCAAAAAGGTTGTATAATTTTTATGGCAGCTGATATAGGGCGAGATTCCGTATCAAAATTATTTTTAAAAAGATTTTAAAAAATTATTTTATTTTTAATTTTAAATTAATAACTTTTTATATTTTTATATTATTTTAATGTGCTGATATCAAAAATAATTTTTAAAAAATAAAAAAAATATTTTTAATATATTTTAAAATAAAAAATTACTTTAAAAAATAATTGCTACTATATTTTCTAACATCCTTTAATTTTTAAAAGTAATGAAGGGAAACATATGGCTTAAGGGAAAGAAGAGATATTAAGATAATGCTATTATAAAGTATTATTTTAATTTAAAAAATTAAGTTTTTATGTGAGTTTTTAATATATAATTTATATTTTTTTAAAATGTTTTTTAAGTAAAAAAATTTTAAATTTGATAGTGAAATTCAAATTTATGATTATATAATTATAAAGCTTTGATATTATAATAAAAAATTATCTTAATATAAAATTTAAATTATTAAATAAAATTTTAAAATATAATTTATATTATTTTTTAATATATATTTATCATAAAAACTTTGATTGAGGATGATGGTCAATTATAGGAGTTGTCTCATGTTTTTATAACCATTCCGTAATAGTTGATTTGGAACTTTTGGATTTGGCTGCAAAGGAATCCCACCATTTGATTTTGAATTTGCGAACAAGAATTGGATGTCCGTTTTGTAGATTATAATCATAAAACCATGAACATACCCACGGAACAAAAATTTTTGTACAAAAAATGAGTAGAGAAGAGAACTTTCTTTCGGAGGGAGCTGGTTGAAAATTATTTTTGAAATGAAGGCAGCCGTTTTCAACTAGGGGATGGTCTTTGAGGTAGTAAACATGATAGCCATAGTACTCCCACCATTGAAGGAACCAGAGGGGGAGGTTTGTAGTGTCTATATCATTATGAAAGTAAAAAAAACCAAGAATTACTATGATTTGGATTTTGGAGGAGGAAGGTATTGAACCATGCCTGTTAATAATCCCAATATGTATACAATGTATTAAATTCTTGGGGGTTTGTACGGAAGTTTATGGGGAAAGAAAGGGGTTGATGTAATGGTTGCTCCCAGTCTTTAGGGTGAATGACTTTTTGAATAATGCATGTAAAATATGCCGGTTCAGTGTGGCTAGAATGAATCTTGAAGTGTTTGAATTTGACAGAATTAGTGATTTCAAGTATCGTGGCATAATAGGATTGTGGCTTGGCCAAATTCTAAGGTTTGTAGTGTCAGTTGGAGGGGGAAATTTTGGATGCAGCAATGGAAGGATTTTTATGATAAAATCCTTCTTCCATAGTTAAGATATTTTGGAAAGTAGTTTTGAAAATATATTTGGATTTGGTTTTTGAAAAAATAGTTTGTTGTAAAGAAATGAGGGGTTTTGAAGAAGAAATGCCTCCTTGGGGTTTTGAAAGAGGTTATGAAATACTACCTGTTTGAAATACAGAGTCACCGGATGTCTGTTGAGACACCTTTTGTAATGCCAGAAGTAATTCTGGTGATTTAGATATAGTGTCAACCCATTGTTGAACTGCATCGGTTTGTACCTGTTGGGGTTTTGTAGTGTCTTCTTCTCCAATTACTGCCTCATACCAGGATTTGATTGGTTTGGCAGCTAGGATGGCTGAGGACATCAGTTTTGTAGAGGGCTTTGGGCTATCTGGTTTGGTAGGATGGGTTTGAGGGGCTTTGCACTTGTCTTTTGCCTTTACTTTGGGAGGCATCAAGACCTGTTTTGAAGGAATTCGCAGGTTAGGAAGTCAGGAATGGAATTTGAATCTCCTTTAATGTAGACAATATTAAAATAAAAAATGCTTAAAATGGCTTGCCATCTGGCAAAAATCTGTTTGGAAGCAAGATTTTGGACATCTTTTTGTAGAACTTCTTTTGCGGATTTGCAATCAACGCGTAAAAGAAATTTTTGATTGAGTAAATCACTTTAAAATTTTTGTAATACAGAGAACAATGGAAAGGATCTTCTTTTTTATAGTGGAGTAATTTTTCTGGCAGTCATTCCAGTGAACAGACATGTATTGAAGGATTTGTTCTTTGTTATCTTGAATTTGTTTGAGAATGCCGCCATAACCTATATCAGAGGCATCAGTCTCAACAATTTTAGAGGCTAACAAGTTGGCTAGATGGAGAAGAGGAATGGTCTGAACTTGCTTCTTAATCTCTTTAACTAGGTTGGTATGGAGGTCAGACCAAGGGATGAGATTTGTTTTTAATCGGTCATGCAAAAGGTTTGGCTAAACGACTAATATTAGGGTAGTAGTCTAGAACATAATTAAGACTACCTAAGAACCTTTGTAATTGGGTTTTATCGGTGATCTTATAAGGAAATTTGTTGGTAAAGGTAAGGGACCTCTATATTAGTGTGACAGTGCCTTGGGATATATAATGGCCTAGGAAACGGACACGAGTTTGGAAGAGGGAGATTTTGGTCTTAGAAACAACTAAACCATTTTGTTTTGCAGTATGAAAGAAAGCATGTAGATGTTTAAAATGTTGATCTATAAAATGTGAAAAAATAAGAACATCATCAATGTAAACAATGCAAAATTTTGAGTGTGCATTAAATATGTCATTCATGATGCGTTGCAATTCAGAAGGAGCATTTTTCAGTCCAAATGGCATAACATTCCATTCATATTGGCCGAAAGGAACCGTGAAAACAGTTTTGTATCTATCTTTGGGATCAATCTGGATTTTCCAGAATCTAGATTTCATATCGAACTTGGAAAATATGAATGCAGAATGCAGTTTTTGTAACATATCTTTTTTGTTGGGGATTGGATATTTGATCTATTTGGGAGCAGAATTTAGGGGTTTGTAATTGATCACAAGTCTTGGTGTGTCTCGTTCGATTTGAGAGTTTTTGTTTACATAAAACGTTGCACACGACCAGGGTGATCGAGACTTTTGGATAAGACCTTTAGACTCGAGGTCGTGGATCTCAAGTCTGCAATGTTGTTCTAAATCAGCATTTATTTGTATAGGTCGTGCTTTTATGGGTATTAATTTTTCTGAAAAGGTATCTTCATATGGAAGATCAACAATGTGTTGCTTTCTTTTCCAGAAAGCATTAGGTAGGTCAGAACAGATTTGTTGTTCAATTTTATTTTGTAAGTCAACGACTTTTTGGTGTAAATCAGGGTGCTGGAGTTGTTTAGTTATGCGATAAAAGGAAACATGGTTTTGTAAATCATGCAAATGGAACTGTTTTCCATGAATTAGTGCATTGAGATGATAAGTATGTATAGAGCATGCTTTATTTAATTTAAATTTCTAGTTTTGGACTTATCTAAGAAGGAGAAAATAAGTTTGGAGTTGTTAATTTTGGAAGTAATACAATTATGATGTGCTTGATATGGAGTGATCATGTCAATGAATAGAGTGCCAAGAATGATGGTATGATTAATATCTTTATTAACAACAAAAAAAGTTTTAAGAGAAATGCCTTTATTGAAAACAGAGGCTTGGGTTTTATCCGCAATATGTAATTTTGAGTTATTAACAGCATAGAGTTTTTCAGAAGGATTTTGTAAAAATCATTTTAGGACCACTCCTTCTTTGATGCAGTTTAAACCTGCACCTGTGTCAAATAAAACAATAGTGTCAAGTTTGAAATCGTTGGAGAAAACAAGAGCAATTCTAATTAAATATTTTTTAGAAGATATTTGTGTTAAGACATTGAGAAAATCATCTGGAATATGTGCAATATTGAGAGGTGTATGTGGTAAAACAAGATGTTCAATGGTTTGGTCTTCAGTATCAGACTCAGAATCAGACTATTTTTCTATTTTTAAGATAAGATGTTGGAGTATGGCAGAGTCTTGTTGTTGGGCTTGTTTAAGAGATTGTAATTCAGATTTGAGCGTTTTTATTTCAGAATATAACTCTAGAAGAGTAACAGTGGTTTTGGATTTCTTGTTATTAAGGATTTTTGTAAGGTCATAGATATTGGTTCTGGTAGAGGGTAATGTAGAACGGTGTGGAGGTTGTGATAATGAGGGGCTCTCTGGTTGGTTGAAGTCTTTTAATAATTTTTCTAAGTAGGTTTTTTGGAGGTGAGGATCATCAAGTCTTTTGATGGCCTCAAAGATGAATTATTGATCTTGGGTCAAGACGTTGATTTGTTTGGAATTTGTGGAGGTATCTGAAGTAGCACTAGTTGTTGCTATTTCATCTAGTTGGAATTCTTTTTCAGAAGTGTCGGAAGAAGAGTGATCAGTGTCTATAGCTTCAATGTATAGGTGTTGTATTTGGTTAATGGTTTCTTCATCGATATGGAGTTCATGAAGTTTGGTATTGACTTTGCAAAAATGGGATATATGGCCTTTCTGGTTACATTTATAACAGATAATGGTTTTAGGGTCAAATTTGGTTTTGGGTTTTGACTGGAAAGGTTTTTTAGGCCTAGTAAATTTGTAGGGCTTTTTGTAGTAAGGTTGTTCGGGTTTGGAATAAAACTGTCATTAGTGTGTATGGGCTGGTCGTTGAAAAGGAGGTTTGTGGCTCGGGTATTTTTTGTTTTGTGAACAGTTTTCGCTGCAAGAGGGTTTTTTTTATGGAAAGGTCGAACTGGTTAAAGAAACTACCAAGTTCTTGTCTGATGCGTTTTATTTCTCATTTTAGATGCTTCTGGAGTTTAAGATCCTGACAGATTTTAAGCCCTTCTTTTTGGGTAAAGCTAACAAGTTGACCGTAGGTGAGCTGGTCATAAGGTATGGTTTTTGTTATAAAGGTATCTTTAATCTTGTTCCTGACCTTTTCTCCTAGGAGAATGGGTAGGCCAGCAAGAAATTTTTCTTTCCAAAAGGGTTGGTTTGAATCTTTCCTAAGTATGACTTGGGTAAGGAAGGTGTTTTTGTACCATTGAAAGTCACTGAGTTTCTTGCACCTAAGATTTGAAAGGAGTTCAACATTTTTGTCTTTTAAATGGAAAGGGTCTCCGACAAAATGTAAAGAGATTGTAAGAATAAGGGTGGAGACAGCGTCTTGGATAGTGTTTCTAGAAGGGTCAAGGATGGGTGTTTGGTCCTCATATGTTTGGAAGGAATTTAAAATATGGAGGTGATCGGTGTTAGTGAGATAATAATCCCACCATCCTTTTAACTATCTAGAAAAGCCAGCAATAAGGAGTTCAGCAATAGCTTTGTCTGGAGTTCCTGTTTGGGTTTTGTAGGCATTTGCTGCCATAGTCATTTGGTGGAGGGTGTTGAGGATGTTGTATTCGGACATTCCATCTATATTCCATTCATAGAGGGAAGAAGCATTATACTTGTGTTGAGTAAGGATTGTTGGTTCAGTGGGGATGGAGATGTCGGGGGCAATGGATGTTTTGGGAGTTTGCCAAGTAAGTTTATTTATAGTAACGAGTTTTTCAAGAGAAGTTTCATTGTCAGAAGATTCCTCATGGCTTTTTCTATAAATAATGACTTGGTTTGTGGAGGTTGAAGGGTTGGTTGTTTGTGGCGTGTCTGAGACGGTTAAGGATGAACCATCAAGGTGTTGTAAGTGTGTTTTGATGGCTTTAAGAAAATCTATTTGGTTTTCTTAGATTTGTGTTTGGCTTGTTTTTGTGATTTGGTAAGGTTTGAAGACTTGGTTTTTTAGTTTGAGGTCAGGTGAGGTTTTAACATCGATGGAACTTATAGTGGTCTTTTGTATTTGTTTTTCTAGTCTTGTAAGTTGTTTTCCTAAAGTATTAAGGTTGGTGTTTGTAAAGTTATTTTGATTAATGATGTGTCTTGTATTGGAAAGAGTGTCATCAATGGATAATTTGTAAGGGACTGCTTTTACAGTCTGGTTATTGTGGGTTATTTGGATATTTCTTAAAGGTGGATGTTCAGACTCAACTGTAGGTCCGCTAGTGAGATGCCATACAGGTGTTTTTGATCTAAATGTGACGGGGCATGCATGTTTAATGGATGCAAAAGGATATGCTATGTGATTTTTAGATGCATAATACAATTGGAACCAATCAAAGAATAGAATCTATACTTGGTGTATCTTAATGAAATTGTAAAATTGGTTTTGGATTTCACTTCTATGCTGAAGAAAGTTCTGAAAAAACCAAATTCATTTTTCGGAGTTAGAGTTTGAATAAAAATCTTTTTTGAAGAGTTGTTTGTCAAGAACAAAATGTGTTTCCGAAGTCAAAACATTCAACTCATTTTGGATATTCTCAGTAATGGATGAAAAGGTTGGTGAAGTTGGAGGAGATGGTTGTTCAAGGTTTGTATAGATAGGTTTTGGTACATTTTTAGTATAATCTGCATTCTGGAAGCTAGGAGAAGGGATATCCGATATAGATTTTCGTGGAGGGTTTTCGTGATAAGGGATGTTAATGACAGAGAAAATTTTTGAGATTCTTCCTAAATCTATTGTACTAGAAGAGGAAGAGGCTTCTGAGAATCTGGAACTTATAGAGTGGTGATGGAAGGAAAATTTGACCTTTCCATCAGTAAATTAGGTAATGTTTTTGATTTGGACATTGGGTTGAGGTGGTGGAGGGATTTCTGGTGGTGCTGCGCCTTCAAGGATCCAGTTTTCTAGAAGAGATATGTTTTTCCATTGGATGGCTTTTGGAATAACAGTGTTTGAATAGAATAAATCAGTTTGTAGGAGGAGTATTTCTCCTTTTTGAGAATGAAATTTGTGTTTACTGGCAAAGGCTGAGAACATGGCTTTATAGTGTATTTTGAATATGAGAGCAACAGGTATGGAACCTTCAAGCATGTTATAATTATGAGTTTTGATTTGGAGTAGCATACTCTGCAAAATATTCTTGTCTTTAAGAGATATGGTTATGCTTGGATAACAGTTGAAAGATACTGGGCCGCTAGCATCGCGGAGGACAACAAGGATGGAGGTGTTTAGACCTTCTTTTATAAGGGGTTTTATTCCGACTTGGATAAGGCCAACATGGATGTATTTATAGTTTCTGGCTAAATGTTTCTGTAAAGACTTCCGAGAGAGGAGTTGTATGGTTTTAAAGGGTTTTGTGAGCTAAATATCTCGTTCCTTAGTTTTAATAGTGAAATTTGTTTTGAAAATATCATATTTAGATTTTTGGTAAATTTGGGTTTGAGAAATTTTTGGGATTTTCCAGTCATCAATGTTTTTTGTAAAATCAAAAAACTAAAAACCGAAAAACCGAACTGAACCGATTGGTTTTTTCAAAATTTTAATCGGTTTAATCAGTTTTTTCTTTTGGTTTGGTTTTTTTAAACACCCCTGGAACCAGGTAATCTCGAGGGCAGGAAGGACTGGGAAAGAAATATGAATATATTTTTTTATTTTATTAAGATTTCGATTATTTCTATGTTTAATTAAAAAAATAATTTTAATTTATTTTTTATATTTTCATATTTTTTTAGTGATGTATTTATTTTAAAAATAAAAAATATTATTTAAATATATTTTTAAATAAAAAATAATTGAAAAGCAACTTAATAATGAGATGTTGAAAAATAAATAATTAAAAATTAAAAAAGTTAAACTCGTCGGATTTATAAACTAAGTCAATTAGCCAGACATGTGAATATATTCATCAACTTTATAAATTTTAATAATATAATTTTCTCTTAAACTAAGTTTTTTACTATATAATAAAAAAAATTCAAATCCAATAAAAAAAATAAAATATTTTACCAAACTTGTAAACCATAATAACTTGAGTTATTTTAACAAATTCGTAAATCACACTAATCCTACAAAAAGTTAAAATAAAAGGTTATAAAAATTATAAAGTTAAATTTTTAATCACTTAAATATTAAAAAAATAAAATTAATAAAAATAAATTTGAAAAACAAATCATAACAAGAAAATCAACAACAAGAAACAAACAAAATAAAAAAGTAAAACATTATAAATTACTACTATTATTCATTATGCAGTGAATATGAATGAATAATAGATGAATAATAGTTTCCCTTGCCTTTTAATACACTATTTTTTTTATAAAAAAAAAAATTCAAGTGATGATTATTTAAAAAAATAAATGAAAATTAAATCTTGATTAGTTTGATAATATAATAAAAATACTAAAGTAATAGAAAAAAATGATTTTTTTATAATGCCTTGGAAAAAGCTGCAAAAGAAAGAGAGATAAAAATAATATTAATTTCTGTTATTAAATCTGCAACTCATATTATAAGATAAGAGCACTCTGTATATGAACAAAAATTATAAAACTTAATTTTTTTTAAAAAATAAAATGTTAAAGAGTTTAATAAAAAAAATATACAAAAAATATAAAGCATAAAATATAAAAATAAAAGTTAAAGTTAAAATAAAAATAATCAAAGGGCACTAATAAATCTTTAATTTGAGAGTTAAATTAAAATGAATAAAAACATTATAAAAAAATAAAAAAAAATAGATTTAAAATAAAAAATAAACACACTATATAGATCGAGAAGTAAAATTATAAACAATAAAAGTTTTGTAAAAGATCAAAGAAAAAAAATAAAAACATATATAGAATAAGATCAAGTTAAAAAATATTAATATACGAGAAACAAATCAAATATGTAGGATTTTTTCACATATTTTTTTTACATAAAAAAATTATAAATATAAATTAAAAAACTTATGCATGTATATAATTAAAATAGATAAAAAATCATTGTGTAAATGAATTTAAGAAAAAAAATCATTAACAATAAATAAAAATAAAATTAAAAAAGTTAAGAGATAAATATAAATTAAACATATTTAATATTATAATACAAGTTACCTGATTGTATTTAATAGATTTATTTATTAAAATAAATTTATAATAAAAATCGATATGTATGTAAGTTTTTTTAAATAAAATAAAAATATATATCATATAAGGCTAAGCATATTAAATAAATTATAAATAAATATTTTTTATCTCTAGAAATAAATTTTAAATATAAAAAATTACAAAAAAATCATACTAACCTCTTCAATCCATTATAATTAAAAAATAATAGCTATTTTAAAACTTTAAATAAGTAAAAAGAAAACAAAATGAAGTATAATAAAAAGTTAAAAATGGTTTTTTAAAATATATTAAATAAGATTTAAATTAATGAAATCAAAACTATATATATTAAAAAACAGGCCACATATGCATGCCTTGTTTCATTCCGATAGCAATTTTAAAAATAAATTTTCATTAAACTTTTTTATTAAAAAAAAGCATTTTTCAAAATTTGACGTTACCAAATACTTTTTTACCACAACCAAGCCTATAATTGTTCTTCCTATGTTTAAAACCTAAATATTCATTAATTTAAAAATATATTGCGCATAAAAGATACAACAATTAAAAGAAGTGAGATCTTACTAGAAAAAGTTAAAGGTAGGGTACTTGGTTGAATATATTAAAAAAGTACGTGCACTAAATTTGCATTTGTACTCCGATCATTTCATCTCTCCCACACGACAAGTCGTTCTAAAATATTAAACATCACAGCATCGTCTTAAAACCCCCCATTTCACCTGCACACTAAAACCCTACTACCATCCATCACCACCCCCACCACCGCAATCACCACCATCCATGGCGCAGAGACGGTGGCTCCAAACCGTAACCCGCCATGCCCTACCTCTCCTATCCTCAAAACCGACAACCTCTCTCAAACCTCTACCTCACCTTCCAGCCCCCATTTCTCTCAAATGGATTCTCTCTCCCAAACCCCTTCAACAATTTCTATACACTGATCCCACCTTGTTCCAAGCTCGCAGTTTCTCTTCAAGTTCTCGCGACGACAGCGAAAACGAAGAAGATGACGGTGAGGAAGAAGAAGAAGATTACGATAGTGATAGCAATGAGGCGGAGGTGGATGATGTAACGGTGTCGGATATGAAGAGAGAATATTCAGCGGAAGAGAAAGAAGCGGAGGCTGCCGCAATTGGGTATAAAGTGATTGGACCGCTCTTGCCATCGGACCGGGTTTTAAAACATCGTGAGCCGGTTTTCGCTGTTGTTCAGGTTTATTTCTTTTCATGTTTTACTGTATTTTGAACTTTTTGAGATTATGCGGTGATATATTTTTTTTTGGGCGAGTGTAGGTTGGTTCCCATCAATTTAAGGTGAGTAATGGAGATTGTATTTACGTGGAGAGATTGAAGTTTTGTGAAGTAAATGATAAGGTAGAGTTGCCCATTTTTCCTGAAAGTTGAAAGCAAATTGTTTTCCTTTCATGTTATATACTTTCGGCGAACTGAATGAACGATGCTTTCATGATTGTGTCCATCGCTATTGCAGTTGATTTTGAACAAGGTTCTCATGTTAGGAACAAGTGCTCAATCAATCATTGGTAGACCTATATTGCCGGACGCAGCTGTTCATGCAGTTGTTGAGGAGCATGTAAGTGTCCCTACTCTCATTAACACTTTCATAAACACACACACACACACACACACACACACACACACACAGATCTCAATGCCTTTGTGAAAGTGGAAGACATCGAATGACTATGGTGGTGTGTCCACATGAAGATACAACTTGGCCCATTCTATGAAAAATATTTATTGTAGAAGTTATTCCCGTTGAAAAATAAGTTTAAATCTGAAAACTTGTGTTCCCTTATAGCCAAATAAGACAGAGAATCAGGTTCTTTATGGGTAGCTTGGGTTCATGAATTTGTGTCTTCAAGACCCAACTAACTGTACTTGGGCATTGAGGAAGGTTCTTAAGTTAAGAAAAATATCTTGGGATCTTCTTGATCTAGTTGTTGGTAATGGGAGGAATGTTTGTTTGTGGTGGGATAAATGACTTATCCCATAGCTAAAGTTTACGGGTGAAGACTTATTCAATAGTCTGGCTCAGGTTTAAATTCTAAAGTGGCAGCTGTTATTGTCAATAATGAGTAGTGTTGGCCTAATGCTTGTTTGGAAGCTATGGTGGAGGTTCAAAGCGCTTGCAGTCTTGTTCATCCTTTAAGTGAAGACTTGCAGTTTGGAATCTTACACTAGATGGTAAATTCTCATCTTGGAGTGCTTGGCAGTATCTTAAGGTTAAAGGCACTAAAGTTCAGTGGTTTGATCTTGTTTGGGTCACATTTCCAGGCATGGTTTCATCACTTGGATGGCTATCCAGGATAGACTGAGTACTAAAGTGAGAGTCCTAAGAGAAAACACTCTTCTCTTAGGTTTCTTCCTCTCGTGGCCTTGTTAAGAGGGGGGAAAAGCAAGAAAAGACAAGGAGGGAGAGCAGCGTGTTATTCTTTTCACGAGAACTCCACTTCTGGATCAGAAAATCATTTGGAACAGGTTCCGTGGTCATTTTGTTGGCAGAAACGATCCAGGGGCTTCAGTGAACCCCAAAACAAAGTCTTCCGACTTGATTTATAGATGCTGTAGGAAGAAACATCTGCCCTGTTCTCTTTGTGGAGTTGCTGATGAAAACAGTGATCACCTATTTCTTGGCTGCTCCTTTTCATTTGTTGTCTGGAGGAATATTTGCAGCTAAGTGGTGTTGTAAGGAATATAGGTGATTGGGTTAATGAGTTGCAATGGGCAACGGCTATCCTTCAAAAGAAGTGTTTTCTTTCTTCTCTTTTGAGATTAGCTTGGTGTGCTGTTACATATGGGTCCTGGAAGGAGAGTAACGGTAGGGTTCATGACAATAAATGATCTTCTCCAGCTGATGTTACTGCCTGGTTGTCTATTTAGTGAAATGTAGACTGCTTCATACAAAGATTCCCCCAAAAGCTATTGCTAATGCTTGGTACTCTGCAGTTTGTATTAATTGGGGATTTTGTTAAAGCTTTGTTTGTTTCAGCTTTGGCTGACATGGTTTCTTTAATGCTTTGTAGTAGGGATTGGCTCCTGCTTTGGTTCCTTCTGATCAAAGAAAAAAGCTTTCATTTATCAGGGGAGAGAGAGAGTCCTATAGCTTTATTGGGAAATTTTTTGTCCCAAACTTGCTGACCAATATAATTACAGCACATCATATGTCCTCATTTTGTTTGTTTTCCTTTTGTTTTAAGTATTTGGTTTTTACAATCGGTGATTTGTTGATTCTTGTATGAAATTTAATCACCATGTTTTATTCCTTTTTCCCTCAGGCATTAGATGCAAAGGTGATTATCTTTAAGAAAAAGAGAAGGAAGAATTACCGTCGAACGAAAGGACATCGCCAGGTATAAAAATATTTTTTTTCTGAATGGTTCAAGCATTCTCTCTCCAGTTATGTGGTGTTCATTTTTCGCCACCCATGTTTTTCTGTTTTTCAGGAATTGACTAGATTGAGAATAGCTGATATCCAAGGAATTGAGAAACCACTGCCAAAAGTTGATCCAAAGCAAAAAATGGCAGCTGTTAAGCAGCAAGAAAAGGTTGCGGTTGCTGCTTGAGAGGTATTTTTCCTTTGATTGTATGTCCACAATAATGGCTCTCTGTTATTTGGATTTGACTTTCAATGCTATTTTACCAAGCATGATCTCCATCCTGGCTCATCCAATGTACATTTTGGATGGCATTTGAGGAAGCAAATCTTATTATCTTACCATAGGTGCCAAGGAGGTGGTACACTGGAATTGTGTTTTTTTTTTTTGCCCATGGTAAACTTTTGTTTTTGTAATTCTTGTTAGTTTATTTGCATTTACTATCATAGCCAAGACTTGCTAGCACACTCTTGTTCTTAATAGAGTTATTTTCAAGGATTAAATCAATTATTACTCGTTGCAGTTTAGTTTATTGGATTCATTTTCTGAAACCTGCTTCTGCATTGTGAATTTTTTGAAATGGCATTTCTGTTCAGATGATCCACAGTATAATAATTGCTACTAACCTGAGCTTCTTCTTTTGATTGCTAGTTGATTCTGATGGGGAAAACTTGTTAATTACATACTGTGACTGTTTTTATCTCTAGTTAGCCATAAGACTATAACATTGCTCTACAATGAAAAAGTCTTGTGGCTTTCAGAAGGGTGCCATGCACTTTTGTTCTTTTTTTATGCAATTTTATTTGCTTGAACTGTGATATGCCAACCTACACCTTTTCAACTTCATGTTTGTAGCTGTGAATGAAAAATTAGGTGATGTTTTAGGGTGGTTGTGTGTCCGCATGTGAATGTGTACTGTGTAATTCAAAACAGTAATACTATTGATCGTTGTAGAATTAAGTTTAAATAAGGGCTGGCAGCTGCATTGAAAAGTGTACTGAAGGGTTGATTGAGTTTTGTTCTGCCATATATAGTTGAAAGTGTTTGGTACTTTATAGGATTGTCTCTTACACTATTTCAGACAATTTTGGAACTTTGAAAGTTGTATTTTGAGTGAATTGCGTTCATCGTGGTAAAAGGTATTGTTGTCCAAACTGTCAAGGGTGTGTATGGACAAAAGGACAGAACAAATTTGTTGAAAGAAACGAAAATTCTTTTCCCATTTGTTTGGATGATATAAAGGTAGACATGAAGAGAAATGCATCATTTCTTTTACTTCCAAAGCCCTTATCAAGTGTGCTCGGCTTTAGTTTTATCTATTTTTCCTTGTCAATCCCTTCACTTTGCAGAGATTGGTTTTCTTGATGTCCAGAAGGGAGGCCTCATTTTTGCCTCCATTTATTTCTTCCAAAGTAAGAGCAAAGAAACCAAGCTCCTATCCTTTCTATACCGTCTTATTTTCTTCCATCCATTGTTTAGAATGAACATGCGTAAACCAGACAAACAATACTCAAAAAACACTTTCTGAGATCTATGGTTAGTTCTAGTTTGTACTGCTGCTCACAGGTGGTCAGATTCAGTTTCTGTTCTTTCAAGGTCTGAATTGTAATAGGACTGCCAGTTATGAATGCTTGCATGTGCGCAAATGCACTTCTTGGATGGGCTACCTCCGTGGAGCCAAATTCAACAGTAATTTTTCTTTTTTGGCATGAGCAATGTGTTGCACGTCTTTGCTACTTGCAACAGTCGAAAACTTAGGGATACAGAAAATGACAATGCATTCAATGTCATCATTTCGTACTAATAACTGTTGTGATTGTGATAGATGTTAATGGAACTTGCAAAGAGCTACATGCATCCCTCAAATTTTTTTCCCCTTTTCTGTCCCTTCTGGATCTTTCTCTTGCATGCATGTCTCTTTGATCGACACAAGTCTAGATTAGGATGGAAACTCAACGCTTTTGGTCGTTAAATTTATTGTCATTTTCTCCCTTTAATTGATTTTCTTTTTTGGAACCATTCCTTTTATTGATATTTCGTTGGCTTTCTGGTACTCCAGTTTCTTAATTGATTAAGGGTCCCAGTGATCCCTCAAAGTACCGAGGCTTCAGCTGTCCATGCCAGTAACTTGCTTAGGGGTCAATTTATAGGTGAGAGCCCAATCATGCCATCATTTTAGATCTTCTGTTTCCTTCTGTATTCTAAATAAATTTGAAGTCTGAAGCTTTCCTTGCCACCATAATTAGTCATCTTTCAACTGCAAACTCTATGTAAACGACTTGGAATTTTCTGAAGCATTTTGTCTCTCCCTGCTTTCCTTTTAAAAATGATTATGCTAATAGAATTGGTTGTCACATTAGTTTCTCCACTTTGTCACTCCTACAACCCAATTATTTTAAGCTATATATATTTAGATGGATTGGAATCCAGATGCAAACTGGTCGAGATTTAGACCAATCCAGATGAAAACAGTTGAGTTTGATTGTAGAAACTGAGATCTCTTGCATTCAACTGCATTATACACTAAATTTTCTGCAGTTGCGGTGACCAGTGTTTCAATCATGAGGATTGTTTGTAGTATTATTTTTTTTTCCCTGTAAGATTCGACTCTTTACTGGCTGCGGATGGAGGATGGAGTATGTCACTACCAATCGATCTGAAGGGCAGCCGATTGGTAATGCCATTGTCGTACTATTTCATGTCAATGGAACGATGTAGCCAAAAATTTAGTTGAAGAACATGGTTTGAAATTTAAGGAATGTGTGAGAGTCTACCACGCATGTCAATTATAGGAGATCGAATCTAACCAAGCACAAAAGCTGTGAAGAGGTCGTAGTTGGAACTGATGGCGGCTCTTTCTCCTCCAAATTCTTATAAAATTTTAGAGAAGTAGGATCGTCAATCGGCTGCACACCCTGTTCAAGCAAAGTCATAGCTTGCGAAATTAACATTAACAGGCCAAACGATAGCCAGTTAAAATTTTTCTATATATATATAATGTTCAAGAGACGCTATCGATTTCAAATAAGAAAGCCAGTGTTTTCAAATAACAAGAAAAATTTGATACCTAGATCATTAACAATTTGATTCGTAGATCATTAACTTGACGAGATTAGATTTAGTAAATTTAATTTAATAATATAATATAATTAAAAAAGATGTCACAGTAAATAAAGCAATGAAAGGTAACAATTAATCATAATAAAAAACAAGCCAATATTATACTCAGGAGTCTTACCGTCGCTGTACTATGGAAAACACCCAAATAGAAAGAGCTTATTTCCCTTGTAATCTCAATGCGAAAGAGGCCACATGCACTGTTAAATCAACAAAAAATCCGGAAAGCAATCTAATAAAATATAACATTTTATATTTATAGATAGAGTTTCTTTAAAAAGGACTAAATTTAACCAAAAAACGATAAATATAAACCTGAAATAGCTCGAGTTATTTTTTAAATTGGTATAGAAAGCAAATAAAAAATAATAATTGAGCAAATTTCTAATTAAATAAATAATAAAAAATAAAATTTAAAAAATATAAATTTAAAAAAGAAAAAATAAACTAAGACAAATCTTTAAAATTTGGGTTAAACTTTCAAATTTTCTAAACCTGAGTTTAATTAAAAATTTTAATTTTTATTTAATTTAATATTAAAAAATATCAATTCAAAATATTTATCAAAATAAAAAAAAATAAAAAAAATGAAATCTGATCCTATCAAACAAAAAGAGCTGAGATAATGAGCCGTTGTTCCCTTCTTCCTTTCCCCCCTCTGCAGAATCTTTACTTTTTAACGCAGGGCATCAAACGATATCAAGAATGTCTAGAGCCCAACTGTTCTCCAATCTCTGGATTCCCAGGCAGCCAGTCAGAAATATGTTCGGACTTGACTGCCTCATCTTTATCCAAAGATTCCAACCAGGAACAAACCGGCAGCCATTGATCTGTACGTTGAAATCTAGCATGTGGAACATCAACCTGGTTCGTCTCGGTTACCTGATACATGAAAAATGGCAACTATTTAGCACACAATGCTTTGAGATTGAAAAAGGGATAATAAAAAGTTATTCACACAGAAAAGTGACGCCCATGAAAACTAAAGATAATAACAAACAAAAAAATGAATAAATTTTATAAGCAAAATTGACTGCAATGTAAACCCCAAACTCACTGGTTTATTCTTTTTCTGAAAGTAATGATAACAAAATCTCTTTTTTTGGAAGATTTACAAAATTTTAAAACTCTACTTCAACTAGAAAATAAAGCAAAAATTTGAAAATACAAAGAAAAAAATATAAAATCCAAAATAAGTTATAAAATTCAAAAATAACAAAATTATCAAAACTATGAATCTCAACAAAATTTTCCATATTTAAAGATTCGATAGCCTACATAATAATATAAGATTCGAGTTTAATTTAACAGTTGGATAAAAAATAATGATTTCTTTGAGCCAAAATTCTAGTATGATGCGACTAAATCTCTTTTTGAATCTAAATTTATCTTGTTAATCCATGAATATATGTTTTAAACATATCATTATCTATATAACTACTTAAAGTCACCCGGTTCTAGAAATCCTAGTTATTCTAAGTATGAGTATGATAGCAGGGGATTGTATTGCTATTACTCAAACAAGCATGAAATCGTGCTTGCATATTCATCCATAGATCAAATTGGATATATAATTATTTGAATAATTATTGGAGACAAATGGTGTATATGTAAGCATGATAATTTATATGCTCTTCTATATTTATTTCCATAAGTTTAGGAGATCTAACTACAAGAAACAAGTAGTTTGATATAACATTAATCTTTAATTTTTCATCTCTATTTTCTTTTTGTAATGTAACATAGGATACTGAGGAAATCTTGATTTAAATCTTCTCTTTGTTTCCCAAGTTTATAGTAAATTACAGATAGAGTTTGTCGATCTTTTTATCAAATAAATTTAAATTTTAAATTTATAAATAATTATTTAAATTTTTATTTTGTCTAATTTTAGTTTTATTTTTAGGGTATTCCAAGAAATAGATCCAGTAAAAATGATGTGGGGTCTTTGAATGTCTAGGTATCTACCACAAGCCTTTCCTCGTTTGAACTTGGCCCTTAACTTTCTATTTCTTGATAGGGGCAAGCGAAGGGACATATTAGGAATAACGTAGGAGATTTCTCTATTTTTTCCTCGAGAAATCTTGAGAAATCCCATTGTGGTCTGCTTAGGGTTCCAAACTCAACGGCGACAATGAAACGCGAGTCATTTCTTGAGATCTCTTTTCTGATTCAAAATCGTGGTTTAACATGTATCCTCCCATTTTGAATATGGAATAAATGAAATAAATTTCTGTTCAATACATTGTGATTAGTAATGAGGTAAATGTTTTTTAATTTTTTGTCATCGTCTGTCAATGAGAAAATATGGATACAACAGGCAGAGCAATTCGTCCATCTTCAAACTCGACTGTTCTTTAGGACAAATATCCTCTGGCAACGTTTCTGAAGTTCCTCTCACCGGCAAGATTCACCTGAAAGTGAATGATCAAGGAGAATTGATACTTCGGATAGCTGTAATTTAACATTATCCACCAAGAATTCAGGAAAATAATGTATTAATTATTCTCAAGAAAGAATAAATTATTGCGGTTTGCAGACTGCACAACTATGAATTATAAAATAAAATTTGGATTGTTGTGTAAATGATTTTATAGTGATGCTGTCAAATTGGTTACAGTAATCTGCATAGTGGCAGTTTAAGATCATTTGAGATAGGAGAAGGGTTTCTAAAGTAGGAAGTCCTAATCTTGAAAGGATTTTTGTGTAGAATCCTTCAAGTAGATATATGCAACAGCCATATACTAACAAAAATCATAGTTATTCCACAAACACCCATTTGTGATCTTGTCATAATCGCATTAATGATGGAGATAAGTTTTTTTTTATATATATATATATATATATAAAGAAAAGCACACGTAGTTTAAACGAAAATAAAAGGGCAAGTCAGGTTCATGGAGCCGAAGTAATTGGTTCACAGCCATCGTGCACACAGGCCAACACATCCCTGTAGTCCCTTGATATGGTGAATGAATCATAGACCTTTCCATCACTGCTCTTCTTGTATTCAAAGAGAAGAGATGAGTGATTAAATGCTGTAAGTTTGACAAATCCAAAGTCTGAATCTTTGAAAATACTCCAAGTGGTCTGCACTGGACCAAATTCCGTTAAATGGCTCCCTCCCCCACCAACAACAACATGGATTGTTCCATTGACAGTGCCTGAATAATGGGATCTTTCTGTATTCACACACTGATTCTGCATTGCCATAATAAACATTACATGATCAGACTTGGCAAGCAATTACATAGACTTGGTTTGGGAGAAAGGGTTGAATGAGAATCAGGACTTGCACAAAAAGTCATGAAAGTCAAGAAAATGGTGCGATCACGCTATGAAATCAGACACAAGCATACCTGGTAAATTGGGCACGTTCTTTCATAGTTATGGACATGTCCAAAAAATGCAACGTCTACTTTATACTTTTGCCAAAGCTTCTGCAGGCTCTCCCTTCCCATTGGCTCTCCATATGAACCACTCTGCCAGTAGGAGGAGGAATAACCAAGAACACGATGAGCAGCGAATATCAACCAAGGCTGTTTTTTCCTGTCTGCTGATGCAAGGCATTTCTCGATGAATTTGTATTGTTCAGATCCTTCCCTCCAGTCATGTTCACTGTCAGCTATGCAAAAATGGAACATGCCATAATCTGTTGAATACCTGCAGAAAACAGTGCTCATCTTGATGGATAAATATATTGAATGCAGAACTGGCCAGGCAAGGATTCGGATATTTTCCAAGCTAAATCTAGACATAATCACAGGCTTGTATATTTATCTACACCGAAGTATTGATAAAAGTAGCTCATGCCATTCTCTGAAATATGTAGATTTCTTTTTTCTCGAGTCCTTCAGGAATATACAGAACACGTCGAATTCATAAAATCTTTATAACTTCGGAAAGTGAATTGGCCTTCTTTATACACTACAGGTGTTTATATTCAAGTCTTCTCATAATAAATCTCTCACGATGTTTGAATAATTCTTATAACTGATCTACTTACCAGAACTTAGCTCTGTTCTCAGCGGGAACGTAAAACATGGTCTCTGCTAGAACACCACATTCACCACCTGAATCATTACCATCATAGAAGGATCCTGTCCCCGGCGAGTCTCGCTCATGGTTGCCACTGTTGGAGAAAGAACAATGTTAAAGTATCTTGGAGTAACAGAAACTTGTACCTATTAGCATAATCATACATGAATTGCAAGAAGCAAGCATAGCGTCCATTCAAACCTCGCAATCATATATGGAACAGTCGATGCAATGGGCTCTACTTGTGAGGTAAACTGGTCCCACTGTGAGATGTATCCATTTGCATATGTGATATCTCCTATATGAAAAACTATGTCAATGGCATTTAAGTCCTTGATTAGCTGATCTGTGGTGTTAAGGGAGCCTGGCTGGTAATTATTAAATTCATTTGAACCGTCACGCTCTGCCTGAAACATAAAGAAAGAAATGGTGGATGTCTTTAATTGCATGAGCTACAAACAACCTAATTTCTTCAAATCTGTATACCTAACAGTGTGTGTATGTACCACCTAATTACAGAACAGTTTTTAGCTCTTGGAGTTTGTTCTGTCAACTTTGATAGCTGGTAACTAAAATTTATAAATTCCATCAATTACATGAATATTAGATACGTAGTATAATGGAGAACCTTCTTCGATGTATGTTATTGTAAATATTCAGTGATCAAAGGTTCCTTGATCCAAGCGAAAGTACAAATGGTGTAGAGGAAAATTATATATATATATCAAGTAAACTAAAGCTTTTAACCAGAAGGCTATTATTATCCGCACTATACTATTTCATAGTACCTTTCCCAGGTCGCCGAATATCACAACACGCTGTAATGATTCTTGCCCTGGATATGGTGATGACTTGAAAGAATAAGACTTGCTCCATATATACGAACCATTAACTAACTTATGACCAAGCTTGTACGAGTACCTGAATAAATAATCATCACTGAAACCATCAGAATAATTCCCATCTATGCTCCTTGTCATGGTTATAATATGATTCTTAGAACTTAAGATGCATACATGGAGTTTGGCCACAAATCTCTTAAGAAACTCGTATGGATAAAACCGGGATCACGCCAACCAACTGTTCGAGCTGGTATACCTGCAGCAATATAACAAGTATTTACCACTGTAGTTTCTATCCTGCTAATTTCCTGGAAAAAGTTATCCCGGAAAGAGGTCCAATGCAAATAGCAGAATCATAATTCTTCCTCTAAACAAAGCTTCCTGTCGCCTTGTTACAGAGGAAAGTCGAGATACTTCCTGAACTTCAACATTTGCTACTGAATGAACATAGAGCATGACAAGATTTTGAAAACAATGCAGAAACAAAGTTTTTAGTTATTTTTCACGAGTTGATTCATTTGAAAGAGGTTAATTGGGCAAGAAAAGGAATAAAAAAAATATTTCTAACATGGACTCTTAAGATAATTGCAAATACCATTGTCATTATTCCAAGAAGATATGGCTCATACCACACATGCTATTTTGATGAAATGTCAACGTCCCAGCAGGTGATCGAGTTTGAGATTCTCCCTTGAGACCCCACTCAACCATAGGCATAGCTTCTGTAATGCCGTAACCACTTGTCCAGGTAACTGTCATCTGCATGATGCAATAAACAATGCTATCTTAAAATGAATTCTCAAAGCTGATAAGAAGTGAGTAAAAAATGCAGCACCCAGGAAAGGCTAAAAACTAATCGATGGATTGAATTTTCAGACTCCATGGATGATTATTAATAGCACAACCTTATCTGTCTCTTATTCATCCTTGAGAAATGTTACATCTTTGCGACTTCAGTTTACAAACTAAAATTAAAATATTTCAATCGGTATGATCAATATATAGCGATGTCCCCAAAAGTTCTCTCTCATTATTCTCAGTAGCTTGAGCCTGTAAATAAGCCTTTGATTGTTGAAAAAGCTGGTTAAAAGAAGTATGCATAGAATCTGAATGCAGTAAACTTACTTCATCCCAAGACTTCCCTTGAGAGAGTCTTGGATAAAGGGGCACCTTTGGATTTGCAAACTTTATGAAGTTAGAAATTGCCACCAGCTTTGGCTGCAATTCATAAAATCATTGGCAATCTAAAGAATTGAGCAACAAGATTGAAGTAGTGACACAAGACTAATGTAGAACCAAGTCATAAATTTGATACTAAAATTCAAGCCTGAAACATTGCATTTTATGTTCACATATATAAGCAATAGACTACGAAAATAGACTTGGTCGCACATTTGACAACCCGCCTGAGAATAAAGCAAATGAGAAATCTGCCCGCTGATTGATCAATTGAAATTTCAAAGATGCTTTGCCTGTCTTTGTGTATCCAGTATCAGAATCATTGGCGAATTTGTACTGAGAAAGAAAATCACTGATCATGAGATTGCTCAAAGCAAGTTCAAAAGGTTACACATTTACAGAATATCAGTCATGTTGCATTGAACTAAGGCAGACCTTTATTGGAGCTGAACATATATATGGTTCGTCTTGTTTTTCGTCATCAGATGGACATGTTGATGAGCTAGCAAAGTAGAATGAATTTCATTACTCTATAAGATAGAAAATTAGGGAATAAGTTCCAGCATTAGGCAGTTCTTGACGATGACGGGATTGTGATTTGTGAGATAATAGTAAAGAAGATTTCTGCAGAACAAGATGAACTTTTTCCCCGTGTATACAAGTAATGATGTAAAAGACAATCTTTTTTTCCCACGTTTACAAGTAAATTGATGCAAAAGACAAGCAATCTACAAGAAATTGGGAATTTCTGCTCAGGGTTTTATTCAGTCTGAGCAGAGTCTATGTAGATGCTTGTCCAATATTCATTCATTACATGGAAAATAAAGCAATTAAGGGGTGGAAAGTGATTATACTTGAATTTTGCCGGAGAAAATACTGCAACCCAGTCATCCTCAGTAGGGTTGGGGCATTCAATTTCCACAGTTATCCACTGGGAACTCTCCCCCTGCACATGAATAAAAACCAGACATTGCTATTTCAAATGGTAGCGTTAGGAAACATGCCATTGTTTATATAGCAGCTATCTTAACTTTGCAGTGCCTTGAATGGTTAGCATCAAACTGCT
Source organism: Populus pruinosa (assembly GCA_026413675.1). Taxonomy (NCBI): domain Eukaryota; kingdom Viridiplantae; phylum Streptophyta; class Magnoliopsida; order Malpighiales; family Salicaceae; genus Populus; species Populus pruinosa. The sequence continues at coordinate 16,085,263 of CM048606.1, forward strand.
ATGGGATGGTACCATTGTGTGTAGCTCAATAAATTCTGGTAATATGAATAGCTGAGTGTTTATGATCTTTGTAGTTTCTGATGCCATGGATTATTATACACTCAGTTAAAACTTCATTTCTCATGTGTTCTATTCAAATTTTTGGAAGGTGTTTCTACAGCTCCTCAAAAAGACACGAAAGCTTTTCAATGAAATGATGGAGAAGGGACTCGTAATAAAACCAGTTCCAAGAACTGTAATCACAGGACTCCAAATTCAGAATACTTCGTCAATTTGCATTAGAATTCCAATAAACACATGTGCACACATACGCAATGAACAATAATAATAATAAAAAAAAAGCCAAGATATATGCTATTCAATAGTCAAAGGCTTCAAGGGACAATGTAACACAAAGTTCATCAGGCGACATTTTGGCAAGAACTAAATATTACCTTGGCACCAAGAACATAGGGGTATGCTGTGATAGAAGCATTGTCATGAAGAGAGTAAACAGCCTTGTGAATAGCAATCTTAGACAATGGTTGAACTCCCATTCCATTCTTGCTGTGAGCTGCTACATCAAGACGACCCAAGTCCACACACATGCTTCCAACCAACAGTATTATCAGAATTTGAAGAGATGAGAAACTCTCCATTAGTATTATTTTCAGAGTCACTCTATGTGACCAATGACTTCAAAATCCCTTATTTAAAAAGCACTGAAGAAGCCTTGAAGGGGGGACCATTGCATGAGCCGGCCAAGGGTCTTCCTTGCCATTTTCTCAAGTCAACAGTTGCTGTCAGTTTTTTAAAACGTTATGGTCACGGATTTCAAAAGATAAGACTTTGTTATTATTAAAGATCTAAATATATATTATATTATTAGATTGGGAAGTAACTAAATTTAGTTGATCAAGAATGTTAAATATAAAAATATTTTTAATAAAACCCTAACGTGTAGAGAAATTTAAATCTATAAGGATATAAACTAATAATATTTAATAATTATGTTTTCAACATAAATATAACTAAAAAAATAATACTAAGTATATATTTAAATTTATAATTGATATAAAATTAATAAAATTAAAGTCTTAGTATAGCATATATACTAATAATAAAATTAATTATAATCAAATCAAAATAAAAAAGTATTATTACTTATTAAAGTTGTTTAAAATAATAAATCTTTTATGGTTGTCAAGGATTTTTTTTTTAAAAAAATATTTATTGCTTCTTACATATATAATTAGGATATTTACAATATACCTCTTATAATTTCAACAACCACACCTTAGTTTAAAAGCATTTTTAAACAAGATATTTAAACAAAAAAATATGAACCTCAAAAAATCTTTCAATAAGATGAACCTAAGTTTTATAGTTCGAAGAAAAATCAAAGTATAAAAAGAAGGAAAAAAACACTAACAATGAGACGAGGAAAGTGTGTAAGAATCTAAAAAATTCAAGTTAAAAACTATTCTTTCACCTTTATTTTTATAGTAGATTTTGAAGACTAAAAGATTGAAGAATTACTAAGAATTAATTCTCACCATTATCAAACTTTGATTAATCACTATAAATCAAGAATTAAATCTAGAAAAAATAAGGGTTTTTTTTAGTAGAAAAAATACAGTTATATGAGATTAATTTTTTATTTACCTATAACTTTCTTATATCAAGCTAATTAAAATAATTTTTCAACACTTTCTTACATGAATGAAAATCTTCTTACCAATTTGAAAATGACTCAAAGATTTATAGGGAGATACTAATTTGGTAGATTACTACATTAGAATAGGTAGTTTTTGGCTTTGAACCTTTCTTAGTGAAATATTATCGGATTTACTTGACTAAATAGTAAACATGATGGTTTGAACCATTCAGCTTTTTGTATAAACTAAGACAATAATATTCATATAGTTCTTTACCTAAGTTTTTTTTTATTGTTATGTTTATTTTTATCCTAAATAACTTTTGGATTCATGAGTGTTTTAGAAAAAATAGTCTTTATCAGAATTCTTAAAGAAAAAACTACATTTCGCACTTATATAGGTGATATTTCATTAAAAGTATTATGTTATACTTCACTTGGCGTATTAAAATATAAAAATTATTAAGAGCTCAAATAATTCTTTATCATACTACATCTAACATTTATTTTATCATATAAATAAGTATGAGATAATAATTATCTAGTGTTACCAAGAATGTTATATAACTTAGTTTTTTATTTGAGTCTAGATATTAGGATCTCCAATCAACTACGTATGATTACTTTCATTACAAGTTTTCATCTTTTAAAAGTTTTAAACTTATTCCATTCAATGAATTATACACAAACTCTCTCAACAAGTCTTTGATTACGGATCCACAATATTTTCATTTGACTTTACATAGTTAATAAAAATAATTACATTTAAAAGTAAATGTTTAATATTATTATATCTATGACATATATGTCTAGACTTTCTATTATACATACTAATTTGTAACCTTCAAGTTACTGACTATCACAATAAACACAAAAGGCTGACACTACTTTTTTCCCAACATGAAATATCCTTTAAGAAGTTTTGAATTTATTCAACTTTTTCTTTAGCTTTATCAAGAGTAATAAACTCTAGTTTCATTATGGATCTAGCGATACATGTTTGTTTGGAGGATTTTCATAACACAGCTACTCCACTAAATGTGAAGCATATATACCCGTGGATTTTGAATTCTTGGTATTGGATATTCAATTAGCATCATTATACCTTGCTAGTACTATTGTGTAACTAGTATAATATAACTCATGGTATAAGGTGTACCTCAAATACTTGAATACTTTTTTTTATCTTTCAATGATCTATACTTAAATTACTTATATATCTAATTCGTTTGTTAACCAAGTAAGCAATATCATGCCTTATACAGTTCATAATATACATTAGGCTTTCAGTTATTCAAGAATATTCTAAGTGATTTATTTTCTTATCTCTACTTTTGAACATATATACACTAATATCAATTAATATTTTGACAGTGTTATTGTCAACTTTAAAAACTTTATTGAGAATTTTCTAAACATAATAATATTGAGATAATACCAATACAAAAAATGACATAACCTTTATATATTTTTTTCCTCAAATAAATACATTTATCAACTTTGTTGATTAACTCATTTGACAATATAATCTTGTTAAATTTTTCATGTTATTATTTAGGTATTTGTTTCAAACCCTATAATGATTTAAAAAGTTTACAAACTTTTTTTTTTTTGTCGATTAACAACAAACCCCTCAGGTTATTCTATGTATACCTTTCTTATCAAGGTCATCATTTAAAAAAAAAATTACATCTATTTGTTGTATTTAAAGGTTATTAATAGTTGCAATGACTATTAATGTTCATATAAAAGTTATTCTTGACACAAATAAATATGTATTAACACATTCCATATCTTTTTGTTGTCTAAAATCTTTAATAACAAGTCTAACTTTATATGTATCAATAATATCATTAGTTTTCATCTTTCTTTTAAAGATCCACTTATGGTCTAATTATTTACTCATGGGATAAATATCCATTAGTTTTCATAGATGATTATTCATAGTGGATTCAATTTCAATATTGAATACCTCTTTTTAACAAGAAACTTTTGGATAAGATATTGTCTCAGAGTAAGTTCAAATTTCATTTATTAACAAGCATGTCAAAATATCAGGACCAAATATTTCGGTCCTTTTTGACCTTTTACTCTTTCTAAACTCAACTTCATCATCTTTTGATTGATAATAATTACTTAAACTAAACTCAATTATTTTTTTAAATGAATGATTTTTTCATACTTCCTTTCATGGAAACACATCCTCAAAGGATATAACATTTTTTAATTTTATAATAGTATTAGGATGAATATCCTTAATACTTAACTTGTATATAAAAAATCGATATACACTATTATTATATAAATATCTGATAAATATATAATTCATAATCATAAATCTTATTTTAACCTTCATAGGATTAGGTATTACTATCTTTGTAATACACTCCCATACTTTGAGATATTTGTAAAAAGATCTTCTACCTTACCATAATTCATATGATGACTTTTCTAACTTTCTATGAGGTACTTTATTAAATATATAATTAATCATTAAAATTGTCTCCCCTAGAAGTTTTGAGGTACTTCACAATAAGCAAAAAATAAAAACATATAATAAAGCAAATTAATAAATAAAAATAATTAAACTATACAAGATAAAATCAATATTCATTTCCTTTCTATTGTTACTTTTGTTAAGCCTTATTTTATTCATTATGATTTATTCAATTATCATTATTTTCCTTATATATTGTACCATGTACAAAAATAGTATCGTATAAATAATATTTTTATTAAGTAAATTTTCAGAAAAGATTGTAAGGGTCAGAAACAATTCCATTTAAAACTCAATCTTTTAAGATAGAACTTCGTAAACTATATATATTTACCGCTCTAACTTTTTGTATATATGAACAATAATGCATATGTGAACAAAACCAACCAGATAACATTAATGTTAATCCTATAGAGCATGAGCAAGATAACATAAAATTAAATAAACAAATCAATGATTCACTTATTAAAAAAATATAAATTAATAAGATATATAATATGCATCAAACCATCCAAATTGCATAAAAAAATAATTTTAGAAGATAAATTATAACTTTAAAATGAAATATATGTAAAAATTTTCTAAAATTAAACAAAAAGAAAAGAAGAGTCATAACAACCAAAGGTTATAGATTTAAGTAAATAGAAATAAAATTAAATCTATATATGATGATATAGCAAATTAAAGGAAGTTAAATTATAGCTTAAATTTTAAAGATGCTAAAAACTCTTTAACAATTAATCTATATAATCAACATATTTTCTCATATGATAAACCAAACAAAGTCTAATATAAAAAATAAAGCTTTAAGAATGTAGATCCAAAGTTTGTAAATTTATATTAGACTAGTAAACAAGTGATCAACCTAGATTTAATGGGTCAAAAACCCCTCTAAAAACCATCTTCTTTAAGCTTAGCCAAGAGGAAAAGCTCAATTTTATAAGTACAACTATATTTTGGATCATATTCTCTCTATATTCATAGATGTATAAAAAGACTGACTATATTTTTATTAACATTAATGTTGTGTAAAAGATAGTATATAAAAATCCTCTAAAGACTCACCTTATTTACATTGATATTAATGTTGTATAAAGTTCTCTAATAGATCATCATATTTTCATTAAAATTAATACATATGCTAAAGATATTTTTTCTTATTAAAATTATCTAAGAAATATCATGTTTTAGCCCTTTCTCTCTATACGGAGACTCATGAACTATAAATCAACCATGAATCCTTAAACCAAAAAGGTTTGGAATCTCTATTCTCTACTGCATATCTATTTTCAAAATATCTCTATGTAATATTAATGCTTTTAATCTGAAAAAAATTGTTAGTTGAATTTTCATGAGCATTTTTTTTTTTTTGGAATATAATGCACAAAATAATTGAAAAATAAACAGTTAACATTCCTATAAAAACCCATAATATTATTCAAGAACCATGAAAAATTTTAATAATAATTTAAATATCATTTTAAGCATTATTTGTTTTGTAGTGCATTTCAATTAAAAAATTTAAAAATAAATCTTGAAGAAAAAAGAACACATATAATCAAAGAGATGGGGTTTGGATATCTAACCCAACACATATGAGCCTACAAGGCTTGGCTCATGTGTTTGCCTTTTTTGTTTTCTACCTTGTTGTATACTTATTTATTTAAAAAGAAAATAGCAAATAACATGTTGAAATTTTACTTTAGATTTCAACCATTAGAGAGGTCAAAAACACATGTTAGGGTTTTTTGAACTATAAAAATCAATTTAAACTGATTCTCATCTTAAACCACCTAATAAACACCTTTAAAACCTCAACAAACTAATTTATTATTAACCCAATACATCTTTAAATCACCTCCAAAACACAATGAAATTAAAAACTAATCTCTCACAACCTCGATCTACTTTTACCAGCAATAAAGAAACAGATACTCATCTTGTCAAGAGGAGCACATTAATATTAAATTTGAATTTTTTTTTTTTTCACCAAATCTCGCTAACCGACTACTTTCTTTTTTTTCACCATTTTTGATGATTTTTACCTCTCTAAAACTTAATGATTGCAATGTGAATGAAATAAAATTTTGGAGTAAAATATAAAAGTCTCACATTAAAGAAACTAAAAAGGAAAAAAAAATAGAGGCAAAAATCTTTAAAAACGTGCTCCATGAATAATTCTTTTTTTTTAATAAAGAAAGCATATTTGCCTTGCTATCAATTTTGGTCCATTTTCAATTTTTTGCATGGCCCTTCTCTCTCTTCTTACATTTGCCCGTGCATTAATATGAGAACTGCTGAGCTGTGGACCCTTCTGCACTACCATCTAGAGCCTTTGCAGGTTCGACCTCGCTCCCAACTGGCACCCAAAACAAACTCATCTCCGGCTACAGCCTTGAATCTAGGCCACTGCCTAACTGAAGGAGAATCCGAGTGAATGAGCTCTTGCAGTTGCACCATTTTACAATCAGATTTGGACACAACGCAGGCTTTATATATTTGTGCCATGGCACATGTAAGGGTGTCAGCTGGGAGCGAGGTCAAACCAACAGGTTCTTCATTCTCAATTGTTTCTATCAACCAGTTTTGCAGCATGAGAAGAGGGTATGCTTTCTTGTCTTACAGAAAATCCCGATCATGTGCCAAGCTTGAGGGCAACTGAGCAAAGGATCTGGATGTTGGTACTTGTCTGGGCAACTCCAAAATCAAATGGATATTTTACTGGAAACGAACTTCAACAACACGAACATTTTTCACTGATTCAACAAGAACTTCAACAACTTCAACAGCTAAAAATGTCATCGCACATAATGATGCTGAATAAATGGACTAAGTTGTATTCAGCAACATACATGCACTCGTATAACTAGATTTATAGACAACATATATAGTGAAAGGGTAAGAAAGAATAGCTCTTATAAAACTTGAGACAAGTTAGGCAATCATCCATCAGGCAGTTATTTACAACAACCAAAAAAAAATCATAATTAGTGAAAAATCATTTGCAACACCTGAGCTATTTCACATCTGCTTAGGAGAAGTTTGATTCAAGACTCGCTTCGGTTGTTTACAGCCTGATGTTTTGAAAAGTAGGGGGTAAGCTTCTTTTCCAACTCCAGCAAACTGAAATGTCATAAACAAAACTAGGAATGAAACTAAATTTTGAAAAACAAAAATGCTAGAATGCAATTAAAAAGAAACAATGATCACTTACATCTCATATTTCTGAAGAGCCTCATTTCGTTTTGCCACATACAATTCGCTATCCTTGGGTATGTTGTTCAAAGGATTGATCACTACAATAATTAAGAAATACAGTTAACAAGAATCACATCCAGTTTTGGACATCAAACTGAAAAATTCAAGTGTTCAAATTTATGCATGATCTGCATCAAGTGGCTTCTGGTTTTCATAGTAATAAACTTGAGGGGTTCCGACGTCTTTGCAAAAGATTATTTTTAACAAACTTCAAAGAAGATCATTCAGTTTTTTTATTTTGATGTTATATGAGGATCCATCTAATGAAATGCAATGATTTTATGATGGTCTAGTGCCCTCAAAGCTGTGCAAGGTGCAAAATCCTTCCATTTCCAAAATACATAAAACATAAGCTTTGAAGAAGCCGTACTTGGAACAGGTGCCAGTTCTTTCACCGCCACATTCTTCTGAAATTTTGGAGAAGTTGGATTGCCAGTCAGCTGCACGCCCTGTTCAAGCAAAGTCATAGCTTACTAAATTAGCATATAAAGGTAAATCGATATCAGCAAATGCATTCAACAAATAGTGGCAATATCTTAAAGGTCAAAGCAAATAGAAGCAATTAAGACTCCCAAGTCTTTAATAATGGATTAGGTCTTTGCTACCCAAGACAGATATGGAGACAATTCGTATTCTCTCAATTAAGCCTTTTTTTTGTTTATTTCTCTCCACCTTACTTATCTGCTCACCCTCTTTCTCTCCTCGAAGAGTCTAGATAGTTATGTATTTGGACACCAACAGATTCTTAAACAAAACGAGCAGAGATAATGAGCAGTTGTTACCTTCTTCCTTTCCCTCCTCTTCAGAATCTTTACATGGCACTTTTTAATGTAGTGCATCAAATGATATCGAGAATGTCTAGAGAACAACTGTTCTCTAATCTCTGGATTCTCAGTCAGCCAGTCAGAAATATCTTTGGACTTGACTACCTCATCTTTATCCAAAGACTCCAACCAGGAATAAACCGGCAGCCATTGATCTGTACGTTGAAATCGAGCATGCGGAACATCAACCTGATTTGTCTCGGTTACCTGATACAGGAGAAATGGCAACTATTTAGCACATAACGCATTGAGAATGAAAAGGGAAAAACACCAATCGCACGGCAAAGCATAAATACAGACAATAAGATTAGTAAGTGAACACCCAATATCATGAATTGTAAGGCATGGGCAGGCTATGCGGTGTTTTCTTTTGACAGACTGTATAACACTTCAAAGAGCGGAGGGTCAAACTTAGGTAGGAATCTGTCTAAATACAAAATCTTTGCACTTGAAAAAGAAAAGGTTACCTGATTCTGAGTGGGAAGTCTCATGTATTTTTGAATAGAAAGCAACCGATCAATGAGATCGGAGCGAGGCATTGATTGTAAATCAGAAGGTAAAGATGAGTAGTTAGAATCAATCCATGTCTCCACCTCCATCGTACTCACTGCTTTCACTCCAGAAAAGGCACTCAGCCAAAGTCGAGCCATTGTTTCCCATTCTTGTGATTGATTAGGGTTTTGTTCGCTTCCTCTGTTGTTGTTGTTGTCTTCTCCTTCTAGGGTTTGTTCCATTGAATTCGACATTTTTGTTTTTGTTGGACTCTCGCTCCCTCTCTCCCTCACACTACATGAGCTGGCTATGAATTTGTTCTTTAAACGGTGTCGTTTTATGACTTTTTGGTAATGTATTTTATTATTTAGCAACTTTGCTAATTAGCTCATGAGTATGCTAATTGCTAATATTATAACATAGTTATAATTTTTATTTAAAAGAAAATATTTTTTCATTTCTTAATGAGTGATTGATTACAAATTTTAAGTAGATTCACTTAAAGCATTACAAAAAATATAAAAACATTAAAGTTTATTTTATCTTTTCATAATTTAAATAATTTATCTATAAAAATGATAATGGTGAGCAATTAAGTATAATTTCAATAAAAAAATATTACTTTAAATAAAAAAAATATAAAATTTAACTTATAAAAAATTGAAATAATTAATAGTTATAATATGTTTAAGTAACCATAACAAACATTATAAAAAAATAAAAAAAATTATAGCAAGCACCTTTTTGAGATAAATTTGTAGGGTGAATTATATTAGAAAAGCCGTGACAAAAATAATTATTGGGAATGCATTTTCTACCTTTAGAAGTTTGGGTTAAAAACACGTCTAGATTTAGGATAGAGGTGCAATCGGAGATTTTGATTTTGATTTTTTTTTTTTAAATATGTTTTTAATTTATTTTAATACTAATATTAAAAATAATTTTTTAAAAAATATTATTTTAATATATTTTATTTCCCAGCTTATATCTTTAACTATTTGGGCTTATATCTTGGCCCAAGTACGGTTCATTACGAGCTTTCGATTTTCAAACCTTCTTGGAAAGAAAAAGAGTGATCATTCTGGCAAAAATAAAGAATAAAAGAAACCAACGCTAAACACGGTAGTTGGTAGCAGCCCAACAAATTCATGACGGAAAACCTCCCCTTGAATTGATATTGTTTTTCATCAAAAAAAAAAAATCAAATTGATTTTTTTATATTTAATAAAAAAATTTTATTTTGATATGTTTCAAAATAAAAAAAATAAATTAAAAAACAGTCTCTACCACATTTATTCCTAAATCTAAGAACTTATATTTGTGTGGAGGTAAAACACTTAAAAAGATCATATATATAACAAAAAAGGTGCTGGCATGGTCCTAGACTAAATCTTACTAATGATACCAAAGGAGAAAAGAGACTTTGAACAGAAACAAAAATAATATTAAGTCTTAATCCGGTTGAATTACAAATATTTTTGCAGATGCAATGCAAGGAACATGTTTGCCGCATTCATCATTGTTAATTGAAATATTGACTGATTAATGTTTTGGATTTTCTCATCTTCTTTCAGAACACCTCTTGAAACAAACATGTTAGATAAAACAAAAGAAAAATAAAATAATTATTTTCAATTTGTTTTGTATATCGCTCTAGTAATTACTTAAGCCACCAGCTAGAAGCCCTCCCATCATTAACAAGAGAGATGATAAGCAATTCATTTGGAGATTCCAAACTCTAGGACATGGGCATCAAATAAAAAACAAACCATGATGCTAACTAAATAGGGATTAATTTATCGCACATTTGCAACTTACAAAAAAAGTAAGGCAAAATCATGTTGCCCAAGATGTAAAATAAAACAAATGGTAGCAGAGGTGTCACATGTTGTAGATTTGGGGATAATAAATTGATTTCTCTAACCTGCTGGCTATATGAACTGCATGCTTAAATTCAAAATGTTACAGCTACAAAAAGTTTACCTAGTCTTTTTGGCTTTGGCCATTTTCTTTTTTCTTTTCTTGATAGCCTTGGGAGTTTTAGTCTTTCGAGCTTCTCTCTTCTCCTCCTTGACCTTCTTCTTATTCTCTTTTCTCGCGGCTTTTTTATCAACAGGATCCTGTTTCTCGGTTTCTGATGATGAACCACTCCCATCTGAATCACCAGAGCCCTCTTCCTCTGAATCTGTCCCAGGGTCAGATTCGCTCTCGGGAGAGTTTGAACGCCCATCCTGAATGACTGAAGACGCTTCTACTGGGTTGGCATCCACTTGCTGCATTTCTTGTTGGGCTGCAGAAGAGTTAGAGAGAGCCTCCTTTAGTCCAGTAATGGTCTTATAGTACATGTCTCCAGTGTCATTGCCGCTTGTTATCCGGTTTACATCCTCCTCGGCATGCTTGACTTCATCTAATGTCTTTGGAATATACGACTACATAGAAAGCAACAAACATTCCACAAAATTAGGATCCATCCCAGATATACATGTCCATTATGATATCATGTTTCAAAGATTTTTGTATCCTCACCACATGAGGTATCCCAAATATTACAAATGTCAATCCTCCCAAGACCAAAATACATTTCACATTTGTGTAAATTACTGAAAAAAGAGTTGTATATCGGTATATATTGGTAAATTGGAATTTGAAATTGAGATTGAATGCTTCACTTGCGAGGCCTTTTAAATTATTAAACTGGGCAAACATGATAAGAACCTGAACAGATACAATTTTTTTTTCCCCTCACAAGGAAAACAAAATCACAGTTGTCTTTTTCTAAAGGAAACTAATAATAACCTGAACAAATACAGAGTCAGCAATTTCATCCTCTGCAGTCAAATCTCTTGTCAAAATTTTTTGTTGAACCTGAAAAAAGAAATAAATGGTCACAGCAGTGATCTCAATGATAGTCTTTAAGAAAATCAAGCACATGAAAGGAGGCAAACCTCTTCCAGGTAACTGTCAATGGATTCATCATTAATAGTCGGATCCACTATGAAGTCAAACAGCTCCCGGATAGTCATGACTGCTACACCATGTTTCTTAAAGAAATCCTGCGGGCACCAATCTTCATTAATTCACCTTCTTAAAAACAGGCAGGCACCTGGGTTTTTGCTGAAGGTAATAACGGTAAGAAAGCACAACCATTCATCATGTGGCTAGCACTTACAGAAACATGAAGACAATCTTCACGCAAAAAGTCAAGGGCATGAGGGTGGTCAAGATCAACTGCTTGAGAGACATCAATTATATACAAGCGACCCTACCAAACAGGAAAAATAATTTGATCAAATATCCACAGGAACAGATGTGATCAGTTCACTGTCTTCCAGAAAGCTATGCAAATTTTAATCACGTTACATAATCACACTTTCAATTGTATTTTTTTTAAATTAACTTGTTCTCGTTTTTCTCCCGTGGTCGTAAAAAAAAAAATGCCTGGTGAAGACATGATATCTTTTCAGTGAAGAAGCAAGAGATGTTCACCTCCAAGTAAAGGATGTTGTACTCACTGAGGTCTCCATGCACTAGCTTACACTTCTGATATAAAGCCCGCATGGTAATAATCATCTAGCAAATACACAGCAAGCAGTTATTTCAATCACAAAAAACAAAATAGCAAAATACAAACATTAAATCTTTTTCTTGATTCTAAATGAAGTGACAAGAAGAAGCATCTATTGTCTATGTGCCAAGGCCCATATCATGGAATCCTAGGAGAAGTTTTGTTTTAGGCTCCTCCAAAATTGATCCACACAAGGACCTGAAGGCTATTATAATTATCAGAAGATTTAACTTAGATTATTAAAGTTATTCAGGCACACCAAAGTGCCTATGAGTTTCTTAACTAGATATGTTTTTGCTGTCATTTCAAACTTCTATCCAATAATGATGATAATATAAAAACCCAAAAGCCTACACACCTCCATATAACCTTCACGCAACTTGTCCAAAGATAAGGCAGCATCCTTTAGACGAGGAGCGGCCCAACCAGCTTTTCCTACAATGCAGATTATCACCAAGAAAACTTTCATTACCTCCACAAAGTAGTAATATACAGGAAACAAACATTATCTACACAAGAGGAACTTGAGGTAAATAGTTTGATGGATTTGATATGTATAAATCAGATCATCTTTCTCCAGGCATATTGGTCTGGACATGTCTTGAAATACACGCACAAACAAACAAACACAGAGTAAAGTACCTATGAATTCCATGACCAGAACATGAAGTCTCAAAAGTAAGGGTGTTGGGCACCTGATTCCTGCTGCTTTTAGCCTGTAGCTCACAATAAAGTTGAAAACACATAAAATCCCAACGTAACTGGTGAAATAAATTAGATTTGAAGTCTATTTATAAGATTATTTTCTTCCTTAGCCTGATCACAGAAACAAATACTAATTGATGACCCAAAATAGGGTCTATCTTTAAAGTTTGAACCATGTATGATAGGCGAACAGATTTTGCAGCAATAAGTTTTTTTAGAACTAAGAGTCCTAACCTTGCAGTGTCATGAAAAATGTAAAGGTGAATGTTGGTCTTACCTCAAAAGATTCCTCATTTCTTTTTCAGCCCACGTCTTTACCATTTTTCTGGGATTGTGCTTGCAGTATCCATGTCGGAAACGGTAGTCACCTTGTACATACCGATCTCGATCTCTATAGATTGTTAAAAGAAATAAGATAATTTGTTTTTTGTCAAAGAGAAACAAATACATGTAGGTATAAGAAAGAAAAAAACGTACGCAAATACACAAGGGCAATCCATAAAGCTATTTCTCTACCACCACTGACAATCATTAACGAGTTTGACTGCTACTTGAGAAAACATTTATTTAAGAGACAATAAAACCAGGAAATCAGAAGCTAAAGAACAGTATCCTGATCAAGAACATTTTCCGTGGTTTTTCTACTTCCAATTTGTTTGTATCTCACATGAACTGTTAACTGTGTAGCACCCTATTTTATATCTTTAACATCAAACATTACAATCACTCCTTTCTTAACAACTAAATCCGCCCTGAACTTACTTAAAAACCAAGACCGAAGTTTTGTACACTTTGATTGCTAGTTCCTGACCATCAGATTTTGTTGCATGATAAACATTTGCCTGCCACGAATCAGAGACAGAAAGTTCAAACAACAACACAGAACTGGTACAAATAATACGAAACCAGTAATGCCCTTCACTACCTCTTTTCCTGTTGAAATGCAGCCATTGATATCATTAAACACACCGCGATTCAACATTTTAAATAAAACCATACGCGTTCTAGGATCGATAGCCTGCACAACAACACACCAGATTACACACTTTCCTTGCAATAATTAAAAAAAAAAGTTTGAACGAATTCTAGCAAATAATCATCACCTGCTCAACAGTAGCGCGATCGGCTTTCTCGGTATTTCTAGTTTTCCCAATAGCCATCTCTCTCACACTATGGCGAATGGCAGTCGTAACTGAATTCGACATTCCAACTTTCACTCTCCCTTCCCATTCCTACACGAAATCAAAATCACACGTAAAAAATAATAAAATAAAATAAAAACTAGTTAAATTAATACCTCTAAAGGAGAAGCGCGGATATGATGCGAGAACTTCTGGTTGCGATTAGAGAGAGGCTGAAGAGTTGAAGAATTAGGACGCGAGTGAAGGCCGCCGTGAGCATTAGGACGGCGAGAATTGAGTGTGATCGAGCTGTCAATTGAATCGTCATCGTTTCTGGTGTCTAACCAGTCTAACGCGTCGGCAATTTCAGAGTCTGATGACCAAGAATCTTCCTCCTCGGATACTTGTTCTTCAACTTCGGGCTTGGCTTCATTTGATGATGTTGGAGGTTCTAATTGATCGATACATCGTTGTGTATCTGACATTGCTAGGGTCGTGTACAGTTACCCAGATTGGAACAGTGAACAAGGTGGGTTCTTCGAGTTCCTGTTATGCGGTTGTGAGCTAGGGTTTTAGCGTTTTAGGTGGAGATCCTTCCTCGCAAAGGGGACCCTTGCCAGTTTCCACGTAGGATGCAGTTTTTTTTTTTTTCCCCTGGTATACTATCCGCACAGCCACAAAGCAATTTTAAAAATATTTATTATAATTTTAATATAATTAAATCATTTGTATTTTAATTATATAAATAAATAAAAAATAAAAAGACTTAAATCCTGAAAGAAAAATATATCTTTTTAGTTAAAATTAACTTTTCAAATACACATAATTCGTTTTAATCCTGAGAGAAAAATTAGTCATATTGGCCCCTCTACTTTAATTTTGATTTCACGAAACGATTGAAGATAAAAGGTATATTAATTATGTTAATTCATGAAATCAACGGATTGGATTTTGTGACATAGACTATACCTATTAATAGGAAAGTAAAGATTAAAAAAATTAGAACTGAAAAATTAGGGTTAACTACAAAAATATTTCATTATCAATATTACAATTCACCAATAACAACTATTAATTATAACCTTAACTCTATTTGTTGTAGTTTTTAAACTTGGTGTGGAATTCATATAAAAAAGTGGCTAGTTTTCAAGTTAACCGGGTTTTAATTTTATTTCTAAATATTTAATTTTTCTGTAGCCGAATTCCATAGGACAAGGTCTAAATTATAATAAAATGATAAAAGTAAACTAAAGAGGACCACAATATTAAAATTGTAATATAAAATTAAAATTAAAAGAAAGATGACCACAATATTAAAATTATATTAGAAATATAAAATTAAAATAAAGAGGACCACAACATAAAATACAATGAAAATACATGGTCAATGTAAATAAATTTAGACTATTCTTTTGTTCAAAAGTTTGTATTATTTATTTTTTAGTCTTTCGGGTTTAAAAGAAAAATTCATTGACAACAATCAAAGAAAGAGGTAGTTGTCGGCTGGGCATGTCCTAACAATTAGAAAGAAGTTTGTTGATAATGGTTTTTCTATAAGATATAAAAAAATAGATTAAGACTCGTTTAATTTAGAAAAATTATTTATTTTTAATTACTATTATTTTTAATGATTTTGAAATATTTTGTATTTGGTAAGTGATTTATGGAGATTTTTAGAATGTTTACGAGGTATTTTAGAAAAAAATAGATGAGAAATGAATTTTTAAGCAAAATTTCCTCTCTTTATATTTCTAGCACCATGATTGTTTTCTAGCACCATAATTATTTTTAAATTATAAACAATAATTTTGAGTGTATTTGATATTGTTATGGTTGTAGTTTGAAAAAAAAATATTTTATAAAAATTATTTTTAGTCGAGATTGGTTTGAAAAATTAGGTGTTTAGTTAAAAATATGATTAAAATTAAGATTAAAAAAAAATTAATATATTTGATTAAAAGTACTTTTGAAATTAAGGTTATAAAATAATTTTAAAAAATTTATATTAATATTAATGATTTTTAATTTAAATATTATAGATTTAACTGTTGTTATTATATCACGAAATAAAATCATATTTTATATAAAAAAATTTATTATTTCATTAAATTATCTATAATTCCATTACGTATAAAATGCATTATACAAGAACTACAAAATTATATAAAATATTATCAAAAATAAAAATAAAATTACAGTACAAATACATTTAATTCACCTTAAACTAATTTAAAAAAAAAACAAAAAAGAATTATTCACATTCATATAAATAATACAAGTAAAATCAATTAATTATACTAATTTTTTTAAAAAAATTATTCACGTAGCCAAACAGATTAAACAGATTCTTAATAGATGGCATAGATCACCTGCTATTGTAAAAGGACATTTGATAATAAGGTTATATTTGTGTTTTAAATAAAATATAAATATAACTTGTTTGATAAAAAAAATTATTATTTATAAGTTCCACATTGGTTTTGCATTCAAAACACAAGGGAAAAAAATGCAGACGAATGTTATATGGCTTGTCACCCCATTAAAAAAAAGCTCTAAACAGTATCTTTTATACTTTTATTTATTTCCCACTTTGCATTATTTTTTCATTTAAATTTCAATTAATACCATATCTCTCTAATATTTTTTTTCATCTTCTTTAAATATATTTTCAATTGTCTTGTATTCTTATAATGCTTAAAATAGATTATCCTGCTTTATCTTTTAATTTTATTTTTTTTAATTTATATGAATAAATTATACATGCATGGTATATTTATAAAAATAAAATCAGCTATTTAAGATAAAAAATAAAAAAATAAAAACACATGAATTAAAAAGAAAAGTTACGCCTGTATCTTTGGCTTTTTGAAAAAAAAATTGGCTTTCTATTTTACATCTTAAAAGGCATTTAAAACGCTTTCTTGGTATAGAGATTTCACAAAACCTTTATCACTTAGCTTTCAACTTTTTGGAAATATATTAACGGATAAATTAGCAGTTATTGTTCTTGTTTTTTTAGTACCTTTCAGTGGTTTCATGAAATTTTTTTATTTAAATTTAAATTAATACCTTTTTGTTTTTTTTTTTAATTTTCAATTCATCTTTTTCCAATACCAGTTAATTTTTATAATTATTTTGTATTTTTATAATACTTCAGAGAAATTATTTTTTTTGTTATATATTTGGTACATATATAATGTATTTGCATGATAATTTATAAACATAAACATCATTTTTTCTTGGCAAGAGAAATATTAAAAAATATATAAATTGAAAAGAAAAATAGTAATTAAATATTTGCATCCTCAATTTTCATTTGCTTCAAGGGGAAAGGTTAACTTTTCTATTTAGGTATTTAATCTGCATTAGTAACTCTCATGTAATTCACTGATTCATATGTATTTTTTAATTTATTTTATTTAGTGTAGATAATATCTTTATATTTTTTAATTTTAAAAAATTATAATACAATATAAAACATCCGTAACATTAATATATTTTTTTAATATATTAAAAATTGATTTGAAATCATATCGCATTTTAACATTGATATATTCTTCTACTATAATAAATCCTACTCGGAGAAAAATCAATATATTTATGAAACTATTTTAAAAAAATTATAATATCTTAAAATACATTTATACAGCTAACACATTGTTTTATTATGTTTGAAGTTAATTTCAAATTCTCCCCAATAGTGCCGGTGATAAAACTAGTTTGAATTAAAAAAAAAAAATATGATTCCAATTGAGACTAAAGTTTATGTATATATAGAGAGAGAGATATAAGTTAAATGTGGTGATTTGTTTTTGAAGAAATTAAATTAAGATGGAAAGGAGAAGGAGGTTGAGATGTAAACAAAAGAAAGAAAATTGTGATATAGTGGTCCGTTTTATCTTCATAACTGGGTTCACATTTTTTCGCTCAGATAAACCTACCGTTTTCAAAATTCGATTTTGTGGGTCTTTTCTTTAATTTTTTATTGATTCTTTTTTATTTTGTTTAATTTAATAAAGCCTTCTTTGTTTTCTACATTTTTAGTATTTCCTCTCTTCTTCTTCGTTTTGTTTTTTATATTTCAAACCATGAATATGGTGTTATGTATAGACTGTTTGCTTGTGTGGTTATTTATATAGTTGAAGTAATCACAACAAAGTAAATATTTGGTTATATAAAAAATAATAATTTATTTTGAATGGATTCCATAATAATTCACGTTTACAATATAATTTGGACAAAGTAGCTCTTGATTTTTTTTTTTCAGACTATAATATCAAGTTAATTTTATTTTTAATAATATTTTATTTAATTTTATTATATATTCAAAAAATTATAAAAGTGTAGTTCTTGTCGTATGAATTTTATATGTAAAGGAATTGTAAATAATTTAATAAAATAATAAAAAATATTTTATATAAAATATTATTTACTTCATGATATCATAGCAATAGTTAAATCTACAATATTTAAATTAAAAACTATCAATATTAGTATATATTTTTAAAAAATTATTTATAATCTCAATTTCAAAAGTATTATTAACCAAACACGTTAAATTATTTTTTGTTCAATCTCAATTTCAACTATGGTTTTAATTAAATACTTATTTTTTCAAACCAATCTCAATTAAAATTACTTTTTATAAAATAACTCTTTTAAAATTACAACCACAACAGCTACCGTAATATCAAACACATTACTAACATAGCCTAACACCGATACTAATTAATATTAATAAAAAAATCATAAATGATTAAAAATAAAAAAACATTAGATCTCATACAATTAAGGTTAAAGTCTGAAATAGTTATTAGGGTATAGTTAGATATTTATTTTTAAAAAATTATCAGTTAAAATCTTATAAATTTTAAAGTTATTAAAAATTTGTATGTTTGTTAATTTTAAAATCCGTAAGATTAGTTGAAACTCACATAATATGTTATAAACACCTATATTAATTTAAAAAAAAATAAGGATCAATTTACCATAATACTTTAAAAAGATATAAAAAAAAAAACATTTTATACTTACTATGAATATAAACATATTACACTCTAAATCACACTATAAATATAAAATATTTATACCATGGAAGATACCATACCATCACTGGGGTGATATCTTTATTGTTTTTAGTAAAAAATTAGTGCTGAGAGTTTTTTTTTTTTTGTTCATGCTAAGAGTTAATGGTGTAGCATGAAAATAAAACCCAGTACTATTACATCTGATTATTAAATTAGATTTAAATCGCTTTTATTAGATGTGGGTCTCGCACGCAGCTAGCTACAAACCCGACGCTATTATTGAATAGTCAGTCCTTCAGCCAGGCATACGTCTTAGAAATTGGATTTTCATGCTTCGAGAAAGTGGCGGGCCCGAAATTTCGTTCGTATCTCTTGGCCTTTTCCCCCGACTTACTGCAAAGTGGAGGACAGTCCCATGATCCTTAAAAAAACACAGCAATCACTCACACAGAAAATAACAACGTTATGTTTGTTTGCAAGAAAAGGATTCATCTCATGAACTGAATCTCTTTTCTACACCGAAATATTAGATATGTAGGAGCTTTTTCTAACATGAACGCCTCGACTTTTGGAAATTCCGGGAAAAAAAATGTTGATTACAAAAAACATATCGGTGGCTTTTAGATTTCCGGCCACAAAGCACCGAGAAAGCGTTAGTTAAGTGAATTCGAACAATAATTTATCAAGGTGGAAACCTAGCCTGTGCTGCTTTTCATAATAAATTCGAAAGGTTGATTCGGTGTACCAGTTATAAAATGTTGATTACAAAAAACATATCGGTGGCTTTTAGATTTCCGGCCACAGAGCACCGAGAAAGCGTTAGTTAAGGTGAATTCGAACAAGAATTTATCAAGGTGGGAACCTAGCCGGTGCTGCGTTTCATAATAAATTCGAAAGGTTAATTCGGTGTACCAATCATAAACACGTATTCATCTGGTCAAAAATTGACTGGTTGTTTTAACTTTTTTTTTTTTAAATGACATATGTTGCTTCTAGATCAGGTTTAGTATCCATGGCTTTGTTCATCTCTTGCTTTTCAATCATGTGTTAATAAATGACCGCCACTATATAAATTAAAGCAGTTGACATGGCATGCTGCTAATTAAATTAAATATTTTTCTAATTCTGAACAAACTAGATACATTCTTGTCGTTGATGGGCAAGTTGTGTCAAGGTGAAGGAGTCTCATTTAATTTTTTAGTTTAAAATTATCGGAATGTTTAGATATACTAGTCTTGTCATAAATTATTAGATAAAAAATTAATTATCATTATAAAAAATATTAGAATCTATAACATGATTTATTTCAAATAAATTATATTGTGTGATCTTCATATAATTTAAAGATTTTAATGAGTTTTTAACCAATAATCAATCTATAACTAAAAACAAAATTATGAATAAATATAATATTTTAAATTTATTATAAATACATATGCCTAAATAATTTCTTATAAAAAAGGTCCATATAAATATTTTGACAAAGTTCAATTATCATGGAAGACAAAAGAATTTTTCACATATAATATATTGTGGTGAATAATACTCTTAATTAAAATTAATGAATATTTTGAATAATTCTAAGATTTTTATGATAAATTATAATAAGTATTTGAATATCAATTTATGCTTCTATATCCAACATTTATATTAAAATATTGATCATTAATTCTCATGAATTAAAATTTTTAAAAAGGTTATATAAATATTGTTTAAGTTCTCATAAATTTAATAAATTAATTAAAAAATTAAAAAATTCATGCTAGGATATTTTTGTATATCTTTCTCTCTCTCTTTATATATATATATATATGTGATGTTTTATTATTTTTTTAGCGAGATACACCAAATAAAACACATTTTTATAGTTTTTAAATGATAATATTTTATTTATTTATTTATTTATTGAATTTTTGGTAGAAATCATGTATTTCAATACTAGGCCCACCTATTACAATCCAAATATGCAGTCCTAATATTAAATGAATATGATGGAAAAATATATAAGGGACCCATAAATAATTTTAAATTTTTTTTTTGGAATTTACCTAGAATTTATTTGTCAAAACTCATTTTTATTAAAAAAATAAAAAGTCAAATAAATCTAAACGTGTGTTTGCTAAACAACCCCTTAGACCAAAAACCTTTTCAAAAAAATATTACCAAACTAAAAAGATAATTTAACCTTTGCTATACTCAATCATCAACCTTATAGTTTAATGTCATTTTTATCTTGGTTTTTGGATTTTTATTTGTATATTTAGACCTTTTAATTGGTCATTGAATTTTTAATTTTTTTTATTTAACTCTTGATTTGATCAGTTTTAGCCTTTGAAGTTTCGCATCTTTAATGATTTGGTTATTAATTTTGAATTTCTTCAGTTAAACCTTTAATTAGTTATTAAAATTTAATTTTTTTATAATTAAGCTCTTAATTTGACCGGTTAAACTTTTCAAAGTCTAATTTCAGTCCCCTAAATTTTAATTTATTCCAATTAAACTCAAATTGAATCCAAAATCTAAGTATGCAGTTTTAATATTAAATGAAAATAATGAAAAAAAATATGTGAGGAACCCGTAAATAATTTTAAATTGGTTTTTTTTTTCAGAATTTATCTAGGATTTGTTTACCAAGACTTATTTTTATTCAAAAACAAAAAAGTCAAGATAAATCTAAACGCATGTTTGCTAAACAACCTCTTAACCTAGAAATCCCTTCAAAAAAATATTAGCAAATGAAAAAGATAATTTCACCCCCACGATACTCAATTATCAATGCTAGAGTTTAGTGTCATTTTCATCTTAGTCTTTGATTTTTGATTTGTGCATTTAGACTTTTAATCAACCATTAAATTTTTATTTTTTTATCTTGACCCTTGAGTTGGTCAATTTCAGCCCTTGAAGTTTGGTATCTGTAACGATTTGGTCATTAATTTTGAATTTCTTCAATCAAATTTCTAATTAGCTATTAAAATTTAAATTTTTTACGATCAAGTCTCCAATTTGATCAATTAAACTTTTCAAAGTCCAATTCTAGTCCCCTAAAATTCAATTTTTTCTAATTAAACTCAAATCGACTCTAAAAAGAGATTTCCCATCCAATCAAGTCATTAATAAAATTGATTAAACCTTTCAAAATTCTTATTGAATCCTTACTTATCTAAATTATATTTTTTTTACCAAAAATAAAAATATTTTCACTTAATAAGCTTTTCATCCATCATAATTGGATTTTTATTTTATCAATCTTATATATTACAATCCTGCAACTTGTTATTTTGGTCCTCTATGCTCAACTTGAGAAATTTTCCTGTCTTTCATCGTATATATCTATCCTCCTGTATTTGTAAATTTTTTTGTGGGGTCACAAAAACATAACAAATCTAAAAATTTATCTGCCTTTGCATTATTCCCACGTAGAAAGAATGCCAATCAACGTTTTTACCTTGACTGAATATCACCCGTTTAAAAAAAAAATGTCAAGGTTATCTCCGAGGCCATAGGCGTATTGTGCACATCTTCTCGGCCAGTAGCTTTCGCCAAACTTTGGGCCCTCTTTTTGTCAACCTCTCATGAGAATTTAATGCTAAGCTGAGGAAGTTAGATGGCAATAATTAATCCAAACCAATTCGGACGACATGATTGATTTGAAGTTAACATCATGCACCGCATTGAGAATGTCCAGGCAATAATTCTGCAATAACCTCCTCCTTCTTTTGTCAAATATTTGGTTTGAATTAATTAAAACCAAGAGCTCCAATCCCGAAAACTGATTGGAGCGTCGGCGAGCCACCTGTGGATTGCGATGTCCTCGAGATAGTTGTAGTATTCTTTGATTCTTGCAGGACACCAGTTGCTTGGCACATCTGTATACTTAGAGACATGTTTTTAAATCATCTCTTAAGATTTAAAACAATAATTACCACTTAACATTATGTTATTATAAATATTAATTTTTATTTTAAATAGTTTTTTCAGTTCCATGCATGTGATCTAAAAATTTTCTTAAGAAATGTGACAATAATATAAATTAACAATACATATGATATGATATGAATAATATTGTCAAATAATTAATTTAAATTGTTTAGTAAAGTTTTAAAATATAATTTATATTATTTTTTAGGATACTTGTAGAATAAAATTACTTAAAATTAATATGTAAAAAAAATAATATAAGACAATAACAATAAAATAACCTATAAAAAAATTAACTAAATTTCAACTTAATTATTTGATGTAATGTATGTATTTTAAAAATCCCAAAAACTTATTTCTCTTACCTGTTTGTTTTCAAACCATTCCAGAGTTTTAATGCTCAAAATAAAATATCAAAATAAAATACCAATATATAATTTTAAAGTGATTTAAGTAATTTATCTTATGTTTTCTTGAGATTTTATGCCCGTGTTAAATAAATAAAAATTTTAAAAACAAATTAACTTATATTTTAGCATTCATATTAGAAAATACCCTGTTTTTTTAAGGATTAATATTTTTTAAAGAATTTAACTAAATTGGTCTTTTTCTTAAATAGAGATGGGTTTTAATTTCTTTATTAGTGCTGGTAGAATATTATAATAATATTGTCATATCAAGGTATTATCATTAAAAAAATCCAAGGAATTTGGGATTTTATATATAGTTATAAATTACCTGAATAATAATAATAAAAATAACTACTTGAAATAGCTATATTATCCATTTATTCTTATAAAAAAAATGTTTTGCCTTTTCTGACCAGTAGCTTTTTAGGTTACTATCCGAGATTGATTTAAAGAGAAAAAAACATGAGAGAGAAAGTTTTTATAAATAAATTATTCAAGCAAGAGTTGGTCGAGATTTTAACCATTAATAATAATAATAAAAAAAAACATTACAGTAATATCCTATGAAAAGGTTAGGATGCCGTTTTTCTTTCTTCTGATACTTATCTATATATATATATATATATGTATCTTTTAGATTCTATCTCGCTTGTACCTGGTTATTTTTTTTTTATTATTATCATTTTTATAGAGGTTAAAATACTATTCATGTTATATTTTAGCAACAGAATCAAATGGGAACTGTCTTTGAGATTTTAAACAATTATATTCATATGTACATAAATAAAATGCATATATATATATATATATATATATATATATATATATAGAGAGAGAGAGAGAGAGAGAGAGAGAGAGTTACAATCAAGAATTCCCGATGCCGAAGGGCAACATTTCCTTTTCATAATATGCATCAAATCTCTATCATTCAACGAGAGCCACATCTGCACCTTCCTCGATCTCCACCATTCCTCCAATTCCATTATCTCCACCATCTTCCAAAACTCCTTGCCATTGCTCCATCGGTACACATTCCACTTTATGCCTCAGCTTCCAATCAAGTGCTTGACATCCTCTTGAACAATAATTTACAGTGCCACAAACCGAACACCGGCGAAACTCACGTGGCCTTGTCTCTGGTCGCCCACACCCACTATGAGAACACAGCCTTAAACCGTGATCCAGCATCCCACGTCTCGACTCGAACCACTCTTTCAAAAACTCGTTCACCGGATGCACCTCTCGAGCGGGCACGTTACATCCAAAATCACTTAGCAATGGACATCCAGTGATAGCAGTACCCGTTACCGAACAAGCGTAGTGGAGATTTTGTTGTTCGTCTACATGATGTTGTTGGGGTTTCCATGTCAACATGGACCGTAAGGATAATGCAAGCTCCTTTGCATTAGCCTGGACTAAAAACCGACGCCCCTGAACAATATTTTGAGGGACGCCGTAACCATCTTGAAGGCAATGGCCGAGCTCCCGAAGCGCATCAATATGACCCAGAACAGCGGCTCGAGCACATAAAGCCACGCCGGCTCGGAGATTTTTATCATTCTTGGAGCCTCCACTACCGTTAAATTGAATAACCGCGAGAGAATAAATGGCCGAGGCGTGAGATTTGATAGCAGCTTTTGCCATTAAAGACGCTCCACTTCCTCGGTTTTGTAAGCAATAAAATCGGATCTAAAAACACCAAAAACTTGAGACTTTCAATCTTTATAGATCAAAAATATAATAGTGGCCGTCTTTCAAAGAGAGAAGCTCGAAACTTTCAATACAAATATAATATACACTGACCATTCCGAGAGTGTACAAGGCCTCTCTATTGCCTGCGTTAACACACTGTTTTAAAAACTGGTGAGCCGAATCCGACCACCGTTCTGCTTTCACTGCAAACGTTTTAACTCCAACTCTCGACAAAACCAAAGGATCGAGAGCAAACTGCTTTAATCTTTTACATCTGTTGAGAACATACATGTTCAAAGTATAAAACGGCATCAAACATTGGAACAAAAACCCACCAACCATAACAGCAATAAATCTACAAAAACTAGACTTACGTGATAAGAACGTTTATAAAATCCGAAGGGCAGGAGGCAGAAGAGCTAAGCTTGAAAAGAATATAAAGAACAAGATCGTCTGGTAACTGATCAAAGAGATCAGGTTTCTCAGAGACTTTACGTAATCTTTTCCTTTGAGCCGTGCCCATATTACTGAAACTTGAGATTTGGAAAGCTGGGCGCGGTACTGTCTCCTGATTGTGGTATCAACGAGACGTTTCAATTGTTGGTTTGTTTATAAGGGGCTCATCATGCAAGAGATCGATGGAGGCACAAGCAAACAAAGCGATTTTTGAAATGGGGTCCATTTTCAGTCAAATAAATTAAATGTCTCTGGAAGAGCCAATATAGCAGTTGACACTTTCTAAATTTCTTACCGACTATTCTTAATTATTTTCGGTCCACTGGAACATCATTTATAGTTGCCCTACAAGCAATGGATCATAAATTTTGAGCATGATTCAGTTGATAATTAGAGCACTGATCATGCGCAATATCTAGTTTAAGATATGTAGTTAGAAATCCTATTATTAGCTATTTGAAGAGGTTCTCTTAATGGTCTTATTTATTGTTATTTTTATTAGTAGACTGTATATATTACCCGGCCCCTATCTATGAAGTATCTTACTCTGACATGATTAAATTTTATTGAAATATTACTTTATAGTTATTAATTAAATTCACAATTAATGCAAATAAAAAAATAAATATACAAAAATTGAAGTTTAAGAGCTTTGTTACTATGTTATGTATTTGAAATAAATGTTTTATTTGTGAATAATATTTAAAATAATGCTATTATTACATAATTGAGTTTTAGAATTCAATAGAAAAATATCAATAATTGGATTTGTGAAAGTTTAGAACAAAATCCACTTATTTAATGTATGACACATATACCCATCCAATGATTGATATTGTTTTATTAAGTGAACTCTATAAGAAAATTATGTAAAAATAGCATTACTTTAATATTTTCTTTTTTTAAAAAAATGAGTCCCCGAACAAGAAAAAATACGTAATTTATATGACTTTCTAATTTTAGGAAGAAATTAAATTTGGTGATAGTCTAATTGCAAAAAAAAAAAAACTTTCTTCTGATTTGTAAGAAAAAAAATCGATTTTGAGAAAGATACAGCTCTGAGAGCTTTTTAAAACATGTTACAACATGAAAAACATGGTATTTTATATTATTTTTCTGGTAAAAGAAGAAAAAAGAAAAAGAAAAAGAAAAGGGCAATGATGGACGAATGGGCATGGGAAGTGGTGGTCGAAGCGGCCCCATTGCAGGCCACAGCCAGGGGAAGCTATGCATATTGCATAGGGTTCGGGGAAAAGACAAATAAGTGGTAAAAACTAGTGTGTTTGGTTTGGGGTGCTGGAATGCAGATGCCTTTGTTTAACTAGTGACTGCCATCGAGTGCAAAAGCATTGATGCGTTGCCTGCTTGAAATTCGAGCAAAAAAAAAGGTAAGAGGAATGGTTTCGAAATCTGATCCCGTGTGTTGGTTTTTCACTCATCGAAAGATAAATAATAAATTCTGAATCTAATCCCATCAAGTATGTTAGTATTTCAAAATCTTCAGGATTTTTTTTCTAAGAATTTCAATTTCGTTATTTATACATTAATTATTTTTATTAATTTTCTACCATTTGGAATAACAAAATCTTAGAATGATGAGTGTAGTATTATGTAATTTTGACCAAAACAATATGTTAGGAATAATTATATAGGCATGCAACATGTAGAGATAATCAGATGAATAATTTTTTTTTTTTTAATGATCACATTAATCTTGATGAAAATTGAAAGTTAATAATTAACACGTCAGCAGGTGCTGCCTATTCTTTATGTTAATTATGATTTATTTTTCTTGCTCGGTGCATGACCGACATGGTGGTCTATTAGGTGATAAAATATATACAAAACTTCTTGAAAATCAAAACACGACATATTATATAGATAATTTATTTATTACATTGATTACCAGATACATACATACATACATACATACATACATACATACATACATATGTATGTATGTATAAACATGATATTCTTTTTTTTATATAATTAAATAAACATAATAAATGTCCCTATCTATTTAATCGGTTCGTGTTTCTTCTACTGTTTTAGAAAATGTTTAATAAGTAATGTACCCTAAAAAATGTAATCAATAAATACAGAAATCCTTTTTATTTTTCCTTAAACATCATATAAAGAAGTAAAGCAAATGTAGCTTAGATGTGTTTTTCCTTAAACATCATATGAAGAAGTAAAGCAAATGTAGCTTAGATGTGTGTTGCAACATGTGAGCAAATTCAATCTCATATATTACATTTATTCCTTTCTGATCGTGCTAGATAATGAACTTAGTTAGTCGAGTCGGAAGGGACGGCTACCGACGAGTATTATGAGAAGCTGTTTACAAGAGAGGAAACATCCGAAAGCTCCGGTTCTAGATGGTTTTCAACCCATTTTCTATCAGACCCAGTGGACCATAGGTGGCTCTGAAGAATGCATGTTTATTCGGGAAGCTTTCGGTGATGAAAATGATATTTTCGAGGTGATCAATCATTCTTGTCTGGTGTTAATTCCGAAGAGTCCAAGGCCTTAATTTATGCATTAGTTTCGACCAATAGGACTATGCGATGTCATCTTCAAAGTTGTAGCTTGTAGCTAAGGTGTTGGTGGATCAGCTTATGAAGCTCCTGATGCCATTTATTTTGATTTCTGAATATCAAAGTAGCTTTGTCCCGGGACGACAAATTGTAGATAATATTATAGAGGCGCAGGAGGTGCATGATTCACTCCATACATGATATGAAAGATTGTAAAGGATTGAGGGCGATCAAAGCAGACTTGGAGAAGGCTTATTACCGCAACATATGATCACAAATCTTATCATGAGATGTATTGAGACGGCTCCACTTAGCGTTCTATGGAATGGGAAAGCTACAGCCAAGTTCCTTCCTCCTCGAGGTATCAGACAGGAAGATCCAATTTCACCTTGTATTTTTGTTCTAAGCTACGAAAGGCTGTCGTGGCCAATTTGCAAGGAGATGGAGGCCGGTTCCTGGAAGCCATTTAGAGTTGGCAGAAAGGAACTGAAAGTCTCTCATTTATTATTGGCAGATGATATGTTGTTGCTTGCATGCATGGGAGACTCAGTCGAGGAAAGTTCAGCAAATCAAGCTAAGTCTTGGATATTTAACGTGTAGGGACATTAAAAAAAAAAGGAGGAGAGAAGTGATCTTCTCACTTCTCGAATTCGATGATGAAGGTTCTGGATAAGGTCTAAAGATTGTGGAGTTGGTAGAAAACCAATCCCTTTCATCACCACCAAAAACAGAGAGATGAATCCTATATTGGTAGTTAACCACCTATGAAACCTTTTGCTTGTTATTTTATTATTATTTTTTTAGCTTTGTAAGGTTCTTGTAGTTCCAAGTTTCTGAAGAAATCAATGGAATATATGTATGCATCATTACAATTTACCCTTACGAGGAGATGCGTTCTATATATATTCTTTACAATTGCATGCATCCATACGAGGAGATGCGTTCGGTACGCATCTCCTCATATGGGTAAATTGTAATAATTCTTTTAATGTATCGGGAAATTCTTGGAAGTTATTAAAGCAAATGCTAAAAGAGATTTGTCTTTAAATGTACACAGCATATACTTTATTGTAGATTGAAATAGTAAAAAAAATATTTTATTATTTTTAAATAAAATTATTTAATTAGTTAATATTGTAGTTGTAAAGAATATAGAACGCATCTCCTCTTGTGGATAAATTGTAACAATTCTTTTGATGTATCGGGAAATTCTAGGAAGATATTAAAGCAAATGCTAAAAGAGATTTGTCTTTAAATGTACACAGGATATAGTTTATTGTAGATTAAAATAGTAAAAAAATTATTTTATTATTTTTAAATAAAATTATTTAATTAATTAAAATGAAATTATTTTTTTGTAGGGTTTATTTGTTATTATTTTGTTGATTGAAAATAAATTGATCATTTAATATTTTAAATATATAGTCAAATGATTTAAATATTTTAAAAAATAAAAAATAAATAACATTGTGTTCCAACAGCTTTTAATCTTTTGACTGTGCAGTGAAATAATTACTTTGCTATTAAGAGTAGAAAAATTAAAATGGATATCCAAAGGTATTTTTTTGGTATTTTCAATATTGTTTTTGGCTATAATTAATTTGAACAAAAAACAATTTATTTTTTTAACAAATATAAATAAAATTTTAAAAATAAAAGTAGTCGACATGTATAATACACTCTCACTCTTTGGGTGAATCAACGATTGAGTTTCGGTAAACTTTTTTCTTTTTCTTACATTTTCTCTTTTCATCATGGATTTTACGTCATTCCTTTTCAAAATTAAATATGTCATGTTAGTTTATATTTGCATTAATTTGTATTTTTATTCTTTTAATTAATATTTATTTTTCTTTTAGTACTTTTTTAAGTTGTTTTTTTTTATCTCTTGAAACTTTATTTTACATATTTTTTATCTGACATGGTCCTCATTTTCTTATTGCTATTTTCTTATTCTTTTCTTAATTTTTTTAATTTTATCTATCAATATTTTATTTCATTTAAATTTTTATCTATTTTGATCTTATTCTTTTGATTGTTATTTTTTAAAATTATTTATTTTTCAATTTAGTTCCTCATTATTTTCTTTCCTTTATTTTTATATCAATTTTGGTTCTCAATGTTTTTATTGCTATTAAAAAAAAACTTGGACGATTAAGAATCTTGTCTCGTGATTTTTATGTGTTTGTCTTGTATAAGGTAATCTAAGTTTTATATCTTGAGTCATGAAATTTGAATATTAATATGATTTAACTTTGGTTTTTAAGGAGTTTTTTTAAAAAAATATTTATTTTTTTCAATTTTATCTTTTAACATTATGTTATTGGATATTGAGATTTTTTTCACTTTTTTTTGTGTGAAGTTATCTAGATCTTTTATTTCAGGTTGTCAATTAATTGAGTTAACTTGGGATGATTTATTATTTTTTATTATTTTTTATTTTTTTATTTTTATCTCTCATCATTTAATTTGCTTGGCAGTTGACCTCCTTTATTTTATTTAATTTTTTCTATACGGAGTTATTTTAGTTTTATGATCAAGCTACAAATTTGACATGTTGATTCAAGTAAAGTTTTTTATTCTTTTTTTTAAATTAATTCTTTATTCAATTTACCCTCTAATATTTATTATACTAATAATTGAGCTTTGAATTTTTTTGACTGTTTTTTTTATAAAGTTATCTTGTTTTCATTTCATTTTTGTTTTTTTTATCAATTAAGATTGCTGAAACTTTTCAAGAATATGATTTTTTTTATAATATTGACAAGCGTATATTTTTTTTTAAATCATAGATTTTTTAAAATATTATTGGATTTTTATTTTAATCATATTATTAAATCAATAAAGATTATTAAATCCATTTGAATCAATGATCTAAATCCTAAATTTTTCTAACTCTTTTAAAAACACTATTATCATTTAAATACTTTTTTATATAAAAAATTTGACCCTAATTATAAAATAAACCCCCTCGAAGCTTAAGAAGAGTTTATATATATATTATTTGTTAACCATTGAACGGTCGAGAAGACATTTTGCTATCTACTCCACGTCTTCTCTTCCTCAATTAACGTACCTCATTTATCATCTTTTAATTAATAAGAATATCACTGAAAATCTTTCTATTTCCATCTAATCTGCTCATCTCTCAAAGGTTTCTGGCCATGCCTCCTCTCTTCTAATCCGATTCATCTTCTTTGTCGTCTTCTCTTCATTACCTGTTATTATCAACAACCAATAATTTTCAAATTCCATGTGTAATTGCGATAGAAAAGTATCCTTCTTTGTATTCTTCTTTCACAATCTTGAAACGCAACCTTGGAACAATTATCAATTGTATCATATTCAAGCATATGAGAATTAATTTCTAGTAGCTTTTTGAATTTGACCCCCAGAAACATCAATAGACATGATTTACAAGAAAAGGGGGATTTAAAAAAGAAAGAAAGAATATATGAACAATATTAAATTTATGGTTTAATTTTAATCAATTTAATTTTATCTTATTTATTAGTTTTTTTAACCACATTTAATCAATTCCCTTGGACATCAAAAGGGTTTTTTTTAATTGAATCTTGGATTTTTTTGGAAATTATAAGAATTTATTAGCTTACTGCTCTGGTGATTTAGAAATATAATCTAATTATCTGAGTAAACGGGTCTTTTGATAGAATAGTGATTGTGACCTGATTCTGCTACTTGGATTCCACAAGTTAAGTATTCCGTGCACTTCTCGTTAGTTTTCTTGAAAGTAATAATTAATTAATTGATGTTTTAATATTAAACAGTAAGGAAAATATATAGATGTCAAATTCTCCACTTCAACCTGTTACAAGAGACAGCTGTGTAAATATATTAATTTTCGCATTGGAGTGCTTGGTTTAGTGGTGAAAGTGATTTATCTTCTTACATTGTATCTGGATTCGAGTTCTAGCATGCATGTCTATCACCCTGTGGTATTTTATATGTCTACTGAGTTTGCAGGGTATTCAGTGAGTCATAGAAATTAATCGCGGTACACACAAGTTGGCCCGGACATTCCACGTAAATCAAATATATATATATATATATATATATATATATATATATTAATTTTCTCCTTAAAGTTAAGCTAAATTAATGCAATTTTTTGGCTCTTGTTTGGCGGGAGCAATCATAAAATATCTAATGAATATTGTTGGGATAAAAAAGATGGAGATAAGATATCAAATGAGATAAAAATATAATTATATGCAGTAATAATATATAAGATATAATAATTGTTTCTATAACCTATTTTATTATGACAGATAAGACATACTAAAATATAAAAATCTTTATTTTACACTTAATATGTATTACTTTTAAATTTATAAATTTAAAACATAAATAGATTTTTTTACTACAATTTATATTAAATTTTAAAATTAATAATTTCATAATAATTATATTTATAAAAACAGTAATCATTCAGTATGTTTTAAAACTATAATAATAATAATAATTTTTATCCAATAATTGATTTGGATTAGCCTCGATTTAACCTTTCAATCTTTAACTCGGATCTTGTGTCTTATTAATTATTGAGTTGAATTTTAAAACTATGATTATAATTATTTTTATTCTTAAGTTAACCTGGTTAATTTGATTTGATTATTCTAACCTGTGACTAGAACTTTTTTCAGGGTCAACAACCGAGTTAGGTTTTAAAACTATAATAACAATTATTTTTATCATTATATTAACCCGTGTCAATGATCAACTTTACATGTGACCTGATTCTTGTCTTGTGTCGACTCCCGAGTCAGTTTTAAAACTATGATAATAATTTTTTTTTATTTCTATGTTTGCTCAAATCAACTCGGGTTGACTTTCTTGACTTATGATTAAAACCTCACTCTTGATCAACCTAGAAGTTAGTTTTTAATAATACGACAGTAATAATTTTTATCCTTACATGTATTAATTATATAATTTTAAAATTAAGAATTTTTTACAATAATATTTTAAAAATAAAAAAAATAAAAAATTATATATAGTGAGGTGTCCTCTGTATATCTTATGTTTTAAAAGTGCAAAAACTCACTTCAAAATCATTATTTATCTTTTTAATAAAATATATTTTTATTTTTATTATCTTCCTCTATTCTATCTTGAAAAAAAAACAACGTGAAATATATTTATTTGAGAAATTATTGCAACTCGTGTGCTCGGTGATGATTACATCTTCTGTGTGTTTATTTACACCCAGTAACTTTCATCTATCTGTTGTTTTCACTTAGAACTGACCATTATAAGTTTAACATTCAACTTTATCCTGACATGAAAGGCACCCTGTTGCGTAGAAGACATAGCCACGAATCCTCATGAAGTACTGTCGTGGAATAATTAGCCATAATCACAAGCAAAATACTTGCATCATCGTATGATTTTTTCTCCTAGACATGAACTACAAGTCTTGGTCGGTCACTAGCTACTGGTTGAATAAATATACAATTAGCTAATCTTGGAGGGGTATAATTTAATTACTTAAAATTTAAATTTATTTTTTAAAAATTACCAATTTTAATTTTATAAATTTAAGAATGATTAAAAATTCATATAATTATTAATTTTGATTAATTGAGATATATATAAATTAGTCTGAATATATATATATATTGCTTGATTTTGATTTGTCTCCTCGAGCCAGTCAATAATGCAAGAGAAGTGGCCACAGAAACATGGCTTGTTGACCTTGCACCCCAAGCAAATAAATGGCCACAATGTGGTGGAACTGTGCTCCTGTAGTGATTGATTGATTTGTCCCTTCTTGTGCTTATAAATCTTTAGCAGGAGAGTGACATGCTACCTTACACAGCTTGTTATCAAGAGGACTGTGTGCATGTGCGAACATGTCTGTGATTTCAATCGAGTGACATAATTGCAGCCCTGATAGGTTTCACGTGCTTTTCAACAAGAAAAACACAAGGCCTGAGAGCCCCCGTAGGATTCAGACTTCTCCAGGGGAGATGGAACGGGTTGTCAGTACTGTTTATTTCCAGAATTTCTTGGTCCTGTGGTGTGAGTAGAGTGATATATAGTAGCATATCATGATGGGATTTTGAATTTGTCTTCTTCCACGGCTCCACTGATTTTTTTTTTTATCACACATTTCATGCAGGCTACAGAGACTTAGATAAGGTCGAAAGTCTGTAAAATAAAAAAATAAAAATATATATAAATCATAGTGTAAATTATTTTAATAAATATTTGGTGTGGTGGATGTCCTCAAGGCTTCATCACATGGGCCATTCTCGGGCCTCTCTTTTTATGATTAGCATACTTTCTAGTTTCTAGTTTCAACCTTATCCAACCTTCCATGGCTTTTCTTATCCGTCTCTTGCATTTGGATCATTTCTTTTGATCTCTCTTGTCAAAACATAATGTGAGTTTTCATGAAACTTTCCATGGATGCTGTGACTTGGAGGAGTCATCACTTCTTCACGGATTCCTTCGATATAGCTATAAAGTTAAGTGTTTAAGACACATCATTTGTTTCTGTTTGTTATTGTTGGGGTGAATTTTAAAAATGTGTTTGGCTTCAAAACAAGTAAAATTATATCAATGTTGTTTTTTAGTGTTTTTTAATGATTGGTGTAGAAAATAAAATAAATTCAAAAGAAATTAATTTATTGAATTTTCAAATAAAAATATTTTTAAAAACACAAATTAAGTTTGATTAATCAAATTATCCATTTTCATTAGAGTGATAAGCTTTTATTGATTGTATAGTGGATATCTAACATCCTCCCATGAACATAAAGTTGGTCGCTTTTGTATTTGAGGTTGTAGTCCAGTGATAGGAGTAACTTGTTTCCTTTCTCTGCATCCGGGTTCGAATTTTATTGTGTATGTCTGTCATTATCGTAGTGCCTTATATGTTTACTGGGCTTGCAGGATGTTCAGTGGATCATGGGATTAATCGTGGTACGCGCAAGCTGACCCGGACATCCACATAAATTAAAAAAAAAAGTTGGTCGCTTTCTATTTATGAAGTATTTGAGGGTATGATTATAATTATTTTTTAAAGTATTTTTTTAAAATATTTTAATATATATATATATATTAAAAATTATTTTTGACATTAACACGTTAAAATAATTTATAAATACTAAAAAATATTAATTTAAATCTAAAAACAAACAAATTTAGCAATCATTAATTTGCGATTTATTTTTTATGTATATACAGTAGAAAACATTAACTTCCCAGATTTCTATTATGTATCCGAGGAGAAATGAGCGGTGAATGTCAATTCAAATCTTTAGTGGTGACTATACAATATAAAAAATCATTTCGGGGGAGACCCATTGTTATAAAATCAATGAATAATAAAGGAGTAATGTTATATAAAAATAAAATAAAATAAAAATTTCATGATGATAAAATCTTAATTTCTATTAAATTATTTATCATTATTGTCACTAATCATATGAGATTTATTTTGTTTTAATATGATTTCTTTCTTCCTTTCTATCTTTAAGATGTTGTTTCAAGTGATAAATGAATATAATCACCTTTATTTTTATTTTTTTCAATAAGAGATTGTTAAAAAAGAAATTTGATAATAATATAAACTAGTCCAACAGTTAAATATTAATGCCTTGGGAATTCCGTCTCCATTAATTTTGTTATGAATATAAAATGTCAAGAACATCTCATGAGTTTTTTTTTAACAGCATGCAGGCATAAAATCATAACATATCAAGTTTAATAGATTGAAACGTGATTCAATTGTTTTTTTTATTCTTAAGATGATGTTGGTCAAACTTTATTTTTTATTTTTTAAGATTTTAAATAATTTTTTTAACCTATTAAAAAAATATATTTTGATCATGAAAAACTCTTTTTATAGTGTTATTAAATTTGATTCAGTGTTCTAAAACTTTCTAACTTGATTTTTTTTATAATTTGAACTTTAAATTAAATTGTTTGAGAATTATTTTAATATAAGTTGATTGATTTAGCAAGTTCAAATACATCTTAGATAATTAATAAAAAATAATTTGATTTAAAAAAATTCAACATGATATTTAATTTGTTTTAATATTAAGATAATAATATATTAGATTAATTCGAGTTGACTTTTTATATTCACAACATAAATAATTGACATGATAATAATGAGCGGATTCAATTTAATTGTTTGTTTTTTATTTATTTTTTTATATTTTTATTCTATTTTTGTTAGGCTTTTATTAATCTTGAATGTATTTATAAATAAATTGAAGAATTATTAAAAAATTAAAAATCTAAATTAAATTGAACAAGGAGTGTAAAAAGTTCATGGCATGTATAACACATGCTAGTGCGAGAGAGCAGGGGACGCTTTAGGGAGGCCTAGGCGCTCCTCCAATCATCGATAATGGTTTTTCTAGTACCATTGGACTCTTCTCATAGGAGGGTTACTTTTATGGCGGCATGTAGGAGTAATGTAGCGTCGGTGAGGCTTTAACAACCCATTTTTATCTTCTTTTCTTCCCTGTTTTTGTTCTCCTCTCGCAACTTTTCACGCTTGCTCCTCCCCTACAAGGACAAAAGAAGCTATACTTTTTTCCTAGGCTTCAACTGTACTTTATTTTTTCTCAAACTCTTCAGCAACAAAAATTCTAAACAATTTTGTTAAAATTAAATAATGATATTTTTTTTACTCCAAAGGAGCCACATCTAGCTTGTTGAAACTCACTCAATCTCGAATAAAATAAATATAAAATGAATAAATTAAAATTTAAAAAAAATACACTTTACAAATCTACATATTTAAGATATAATTGAGTGAAGTACTATTGTTTGGAAACTTGATTTTAACCTATATTTTTTTTTTAAATAATTTTTATATTAAAAATAATTTTTTTAAAAATAAAAAAAATATTATCTTGTTATATTTCTATGTAAAAAACACTTTAAAAAAACCACAACCACACTCAAATACATACAAAATAACCAAGTGCTTATCTCTTTTATTTTTTTATTTAATACACGAGCTCACCCAGCATCAAGTTATTTTAAATTTAGCTGAAATATTATTTTCTATAAAAAGTGAATAAATATGCTATGTTACAAGAAAAGGTACTATAAGAAAAATTGTTATCGATCAAATCACACTATCGATATTTATTGACAGATTCCATCCATCTAATTAATTATAATTAACTCATCATTTACTCCTCCATGACCCCTATCAGTTTCAAAAAATCAATGATATTTAATTTTAATCATTTTTTTTTGTTAATTCTTATTGATTTAATATTTAAAATAAAGTTTCAGAAAAATTAAAATTTACATATTTGATAAAATATTTTTATCTGATATTAAATTAAATAAAAAATTAATATATAATCATTAGAAAAGTTCTTTATTGTTGAGAGAGAGAAACAGAGAGAGTGAGGTCGATGTTTCTAAAGCTTATCATAAGAAAGTACGGTCCATGACCAACAACACCAACCAGTTCATTACAAA
Source organism: Populus pruinosa (assembly GCA_026413675.1). Taxonomy (NCBI): domain Eukaryota; kingdom Viridiplantae; phylum Streptophyta; class Magnoliopsida; order Malpighiales; family Salicaceae; genus Populus; species Populus pruinosa. Next base: position 16,122,884 of record CM048606.1, read on the forward strand.
TCCATATTAAGAGTTGGGTCATAATTTGATTCCATGGCTATTGGGTTTTGGGATTTAATCTAAACTCAAAAGCGGATAATATCCCGTTTGTAAAGAGAAAATAAATAGGAAAAAGTTTCATAAAACATGTGTTATATATTTTTAAAATATATGTAAACCCAATAGTATGTTTTTCAAGTTTTATAAGGTTGATTTTTTAGAAATTATTTTTTATATTTTTTTTAATTTTTTAATGAGTTAATTTTAAAAACAATCACTATTTATTTTTATCTCTTTTTAATTATATTTGTGGCTGAAAATATTATAATTATCTTTGTTATTAAACCCGGCCTGGCCAGCGGGTTGATCCGGGACTCAGCTAACCCAATGACTGGTCCAGTTCAGATTTAACAAAAGACCAATCGGGGCAATAACCCGGTAAAACTTGGACGAACCTCTTTTTTTTTAAAAAAAAATATGAGATTTAAAATCCATCAGTGTATATATTCCATAATCCAAAAAAAAAAGTTATATTTTTTTAATGTGAGATAAAAAAATTTGATGGTAGTAATTCAATTTAAAAGAATAATATAATATTTTTTAAATATGGGATTTGAAACATTTTTGTATATAAAAAAAATTATGTTTTTTTAATGTGGGATAAAAAAAATTTATTTAAATATTTCAACTTAAAAGAATAATACAATATCTTTTTAATATTAAATTTAAAACTTTTATATATATATATATATATATATACTTTATATTTTTTTTTTAAAATATATGTATCTTTTTTCAAACAATTACTTACAAATCACAGATACAAACACGTCACTTGCTATAAATTGGAGAGAACATATCGCATTACAAATTCCATTCATGAGAGATTTTAGTTTCCCAACAGTGCCCATTGTTGCCAATCCCTTTCAAATGATCCTTTATTTAAAATATCTACTATCCCGTTGATATAAACATTTCATTTAAAAAGACAAGGATGACATAAAATCTCATTTATAATAATAAAAACAATAATAAATTAATAATAACCGAGCTGTCGTTGATTCTCCAAATTAAGACTAAAGAGAAGGTGTTTCATGTAGAGGAGGAGAAATGCGTTTTATATTAAAAACTAATAATACTTGTGTAGAGTCTGCAGACTACATTTGACCCACTAAAAAAACAATTAGAACAATAAAAAACAAATAACAATTTGTATTTAATTACTTACAAATACAAGCTGACTATACCACAAAATAAAATGTATTTGGCAATATAAAAATCATGTCTTTAAAACCATTTTAAAAAATTAATCTTAATTGATTTATAAATTGATCCAAGATATAAATTAAAAAAATAATTTCATAAAACATGCTAAATATTTTTAAAATATATGTAAACCCAATAGTGAGTTTTTCAAGTTTTATAAGTAACCGTTTATCATTATAAATACGATTTTATGAAAAATAATTGTTTTTATATTATTTTAATATATTAATTTTAAAAGTTAAAAAATATTAATTTTATATATTTTAAAATAAATATTAATTTAAAGAAGAAACACTTTTTCTATCTCAACAACTCTCTTATCTATCTTGATCCTTTTTTATTTATATTCATGTACTAGTTATATGACCCGTGTAATACAGTATGTCAATTTTTTTGCATAAAAATATTAAAATATACTATAATCTAAATATGTTAGGTTTGTTTTACAAAGCTATACCCCATAGTCTCAGGTTTGATTGCAACACCTGATCTAAAAATGATATTTATAATATTAATAATAACATTAAACTTGCATGATCCAGGTTTAAATGGGTCTTGCTGCAATACCAGATCCAATAGTTTTGTATGTGAGTCTGACTGTAAGGTCGTGTCATAAAAGTGTGATAATTAAATATATTAATTAAAAAAAACAAAGAAAAAAAGCCAACATGAAGAAAAAAACTAATGAAGAAAAAAATTGAATTAACTGGGTTAACCCGTCAAACTTAAGATCCGTGTCATGAAAGTTTGATAACTAAATAGAAAAAAAATAATATCAACAAACTAAATAAAAAAATTAATTAAAAAGAAAAAAATAAGGCACCAACTTTTTCACCGTGGAATGCACTATGCAGTCCATCGTGAAAGACATAAAAAGAAAACAGAAAAGAAAAAAGAAATAAAAATGAAGACATCAACCTTTTTTTTATGAACTGCATGCAATATAAAAAAATGAAATCAGAAGAACAAAAATAATAAGGAAAAATAAAAACAACCTGAATCAACTGGGTTGGCCCACCAAATCAGGTTAACCCGTCACACATGAGATTTGTGTCATGAAACTGTGATAACTAAATATTCTTTTTTTAAATAAAAACAAAAAAAAAGACAAGTCAGTGTTTTATTGTGCAGTCTACAGTGAAACACTGAGCTCTTTTAATATATGTTATAATAATGATGATAATAATAATAATAATAATAATTACCTGTTTCATGTGAGTGTGCACATATGCACCTGTAATTCTTGCTTCTCTCTGGTTCCTTTCGTTTGCAAGTTATTGTTGCTAGAGTAGGTGCAACTAGTTCTCCTGTAGGTCAGGTTTGATAAGATTGATTATAAAGAAAAAGGTATTGGTAATACATAATTTTGATTTTAGTGCTGATGTTAGAGTAAGTGTGGCTTGTTTTATGATTGATAATTATGTTAACAATATTAGGTTTCATGAATGATGATGTCATTTTATTTCTAGTCTTAATAAGCTATATTATTATTGGATTTGTGCTCTTTATTTATATGAAAAATTCTTATTCAAATTGTTGATATTTATCTCTAATGAAATTTCAATCTTATCTCGGGTTGTCGACCAAGTCAAAATTTCTCTTACAAGTATACAATATTGTTTTATTATAATGTTATTTGTTGTTTTTTTTTAAGTCCTTTGAAAGTATTAGTTTGTAATTTGAATTCTAACTTATTAATGTGTCACTATATGCTATTTAAATTTATTTGAAATAAGAGAAAAAAATTAGGAAATGAAAAAATATATTGAACACAAGATTGATAATAACAACTTAATATAAATGAATATGTAGTGGCAAAAAAATTAAATATATTTTGGAATTTTCTAAGAAAATTAGATATTATTAATATTATTTATAACCTCATCAGAAAGCTACTAAAAACCTATTACGAAGCCTATTAAAAACTTATTATGAAGTCAGAAAAATAATTATAGATTTTTTTGATTTTAAATAAAAAACTAGATCCAAATCAAACCAAAACTAGTTAATTTAGACCGGTTATAATTTAATTTGAATTTTTTTTTCCCTTATAGTTTGGTTGTTTTTTAAAAATAAAAATGATCACCATTAGACTATGTTATAATAAGTATATATTAAAAATTGAGGTTTACTGAACCTAACATTCTTTATTCTCTTCAGTCTTCTCTGCCATCCCGCTCTGTCCTCTCCGACGGCTTTCTCTTGTCGTTGCCATCCTGCTCTTTCCCCTTCGGCAGCTTGCTTTTGCCACCACCATTCAGGTAAACATCTGTGTTGTCTGTCAATTATACCAATTTCTCTCTCTCTCTCTCTCTCTCTCTCTATATATATATATATATATATATATATATATATATATATATATATATATTAGGTTTTCTAAACCTAACACTCTTTATTCTCTTCTCTGCCATCCCGCTCTATCCTCTCCGACGGCTTTCTCTTGTCGTTGCCATCCTGCTCTTTCCCCTTCGACAACTTGCTTTTGCCACCACCATTCAGGTAAACATCGGCGTTGACTGTCAATTAACCCCACAGTGCATATTCTAGTGCCATAGATCTCTTCACCGTGCCTAGCTAACCCAAGACCAAATATTTTAGGATTTTAGATCCCTATTATTGTCCACGTAAAACCTACCGAAATGTAGTTTGAACTCAAAATTCCATATGCATATGTCTGCATGCATTCAAATTCCAGAAATACAACAACTATGCTGAAATTTTGAAAAATCCCAATTTAGCTTTTTTTACATCTCTTGGCAAAGCTAATGTTTTGCTTGATAAAAATGATGAACTTATTGGGAAAAAGACTCTGCAAGGAATGGTTAAAATTGGTTGGGTCTACACAATACAGTATGTTGAAGAGAAAACTAAATAAAAGGATAAAAATTCTAAAAATAAAAAAATAAATTTTATCACAATTTTAAACACTCATTTAAAACAGCGTTAATCTTTTAAATATTCATGCTACTAAATATATAATGACAGTTTAGTACAGTGATTGAACCCTAGTAAAATGATAAAATTTATAGATTTAAGATATCAAACTTCTGTATTTCTTATCACTTGCCATGTATTTCTTTTTAAAAATCCATGTTTAAAATTGGATTTGTTTAAATAAACAGGGTGAATGAATTTTTAAAAGATTAATTTCAAACCTATATATTTATTTTTATTAAATTTTAAATTTATAAATTTTGTTGAAATACAAAATTATCTAACTCTTGATAGATCACTGATCAAATAACTAATTACTTCTAAAATAATATAAAATTATTGATAATTACAAACTAAACCATAGCTAAAAATATTTCGATTGTATAATTTATATATATATATATATATATAAATAAATATATCCAAATAATAATGAAAATGAAACTATTTTCGTCCAAATTATAATATCAAAGCATTAGATAATGAATTTTATCATTTTGATCCTTAAAGAAATTTTCATACAAGCCTTTTCGTTCCTGCTCTGAACATTTTCATATCTTTTTTTTTTTTTTTCAAATTGACACTATTTTAGTCCATAAATGTGCATACTATACCCATTCACTATTCTTTAATAATTTTTTTTACTTTAAATCTACATCATTTTAGTGTATAAAATATACACATTAAACTTAAACTATTAAAAAAAAACTATAAAAAGATGCAATTGAGGAATGGAGGAAATATTCAGAGCTTAATTAATAAAATTTACAAGTTTGAGATATTATTGAAAATAAATACATCACTTTAGGATTAACATTTTTAGAGTTGTGATACAACTTGTTTTTAATTAAAATTTAATTTTTATTTTTTTAATATTTTTTAATCATTTTTATGTGTTGATATAAAAAATAAAATTAGAAAAATATTATTTTAATATATTTTTAAGTAAAAAAAAATACTATTTTAATATATATTTTAAGTAAAAAATACTATTTTAATATATTTTTAAGTAAAAAATACATTAATAAACAATTTCTAACTTACTCTTAAATACCTTCTAAATTGAGATTTTCTCTTCCAAATTTATAAGCCGAATGGACCCGAAATCAATCAACCTTCCTAGCCAAAGGTACAGACGTAATTAGCCTTACATCCAATAAACCCTGCTGCACCTAATAATATCCTGCAATTAGGTTTTACTCAAATATATTAACTTTCCTTTGAGTCGCTGGCAGCAAAACGGAAGTTGAAGAACTAATTAAAGAGTCCCTGCCCTAATTTCCTGAGAAGAGCAGCCCGCCCATCGTTTCCTTCTCTTTGATCTTTTGTTATCTTTTGCAGAACAATAACAACCAACAGAGAGTTATAATCACAGGTGCTCTATCTTCCTCACACTACTTACTTTTTATGTTTTTTTCTTTGTTGAGATTTATTATTGCATACAAGTGCTGCAGATTTTGAATGATTCCCTCTTTTTTCCATGCTTTTTGAGCTCGTCTTCGGATTGGAACAAATAATTGAAAAAAATATTCATTTGACAACCATCTTTTAGATCAACACTAATTTGTTTTGGGTCCATAGTTGATTGCCGGTAGGCACGATGCAACACTGGAAGAGCTATTTTACAACTTACAAGTAAATCAAACTCAGTTCATTTAAACATAAAGAAAAAACAAGGAAGATGATTGAAATCTCTGTTAATATTGTAGTGATTATGGAGTTACTATTGGTAATGGTTTCTGGGTTTTTACCTTTTTCTTTGTTTTTTCGTTATAGCATCAATGTATTTTGTCTGAACCCTGTTGTGGAAGAGGTAGCTGTTTGCATATATTTGAGGATTCACTTCTAGAATAGGAAGCATAGCAAAGATGTACTGCTAAAAGCTTTGGGAAGTTCATATTATTCTGTTTCGATCTGGGAGCTGAATAATGTCAACTAGAATCAAATTTCTTTCTATAATTGCACTTTGATGTTAGAAACCGTAACTTTTGAATCTAACCATTGAAACATCACAGTTATGTGGTCTTTTTTATTTTTCCTAGCATAAAGAAGATAAATTCCTATCAAAAGGTGTTGTTACTCTGCATTTTAAGGCTCTGACTTTACCATTTACCATTTCTTGGATCTTTTTTGTAGAGAACTTGTTCATGCATTTATTTATTTTAATCAGACAATCTGTGAATCTGTTTTCAGTCTTTTTTTACCTTTGCAAACATTATTATTATCAATTCATGCTCTACGTTCTTTCCACAAAATCTTGAGATGATTTTGTGTTTGTTCATAAGTATTTCGTTTCTGATAATTAAGTTGTGAATTTAAAAGTCATTTTGAAGATAAATGCAACTTTTAATCTATTGATGTTAATTAATCATGCTAGCATATATGTTAATGTGATATTTTATGCTAAAATAACCATATTAACGTGTGTCTTGGTTCTAGATCCGGGTTGATCCGATTTGGCCCGGGTTGACCCACCAAACCCATGACCCGGTCATTTTACCTGGTCAATGGCTGGGTCGGGTTTTATAACTATGGGTTTTAGCGTATAAATATAATATAAAGAGCAACGCTTGAAACAGAGCATCCAGCATAAAACCCACAAGCAAATTTCTTTCACTCATTAACATATAATCAACAAGGTACTTATTAATGAATCAACTTCCATTCTCATATGATTTTTCCCTGAATTCAAAATTTGTTCTTTTATATTATTTATTCTGTTGTGTGTTGATAAGAAAAGGAAAAAAAAATTGAGCTTTGAAGAGGAATAATGATAGCAGCAGTTTCATGGGTACCCAAAGGGGTTGCAAAGTCTGTACCAAGTGTAGCAGACCCACCTTCAAAAGAGGAAATTGAAGAGCTGATCAAAGCTAGTGATTTAGAGAGAAGGTAAGCTACCATTTTCTCCCTTTTTCTTTCAAAAAAGTTTACTTCCTTTTATGATTCAATGGCTATTGGTTGTTGAACGTACGGGTTTTTTGCTATACGGTTTGTTGGCTGATTCACTTTTTGTGTATTTTCAATGCTGTTAATAATTGAATGGGAGGACTAGGCTTAATGGAGCATTGTAATGTTGATTATTTGAGTGCTAAAATAGCTGAGTTTTAAATCAGGAGGTGTTGATTTTATAGTAAAGTGTGATTGGGTTTGAGTTTTTGAGACCCATTTGATGAAAAAACAAAATTTAAATCTCTGTTACGAAGGGTGAATGGATATATGGGTTATGTGAACTTGGTGGAGTTTTGGTATCGTATTGGGTTGTATCAGTCTTCAAGTTATGCAAATTGATATTTGGTTGCACATGTTTTTGTGTGATGAAACTATCAATCTCTGGTTTTGGATTTTGTGATTATTGCTTTTATTTTATGAACCCGAGTTTAACATGAGTGTTGTGTCAACCATCGCGTTCTAGTTTACTGTCAAATTTCTGGGTTGTTGATTAGTGCGATTGTTTTTCATGTTCTTGGTTTGTCCAGTGGAGAAGATAGTGGCAGCGAGGAAGATGACCAGGAAATGGATGTTGATGCTGCCAAGCAGACCGGTGAAGTAAGCCAAGCATTAGTTGTAGCAAATGCACTTGGCAGAAGTTCCAAAGTTAACAAGTCAGAGACCAAATTTGATGACATAGCAGATGGTCTGCAGGAACTTGATATGGACAACTATGATGATGAGGAGGATGGTACATATGCATCTACAAAGAATCCATTTTTCTTTTTCCTTTTCTTTTACGTACTTTTTTTTATCTGATACATTTTGTAGAAAATAAGAGGGTCATTGGTCACCATGCTGGTTTAGTTTGGGAGGTTAGGATGGATTGTTTAAATACCGATCTCTCTTGATAAGAGCATTCTTGAATATTTGAATCATTGAGGGAATTATTAAACCAGTGAATAACAATCACTTGCATAAATACTTTTTCAGCTCTTTTTTTCCCTTTTGATTCACATCATTTTCTGGTCACATGCCTTGAATTTTAATTCACATTGGATGTGCAACTAAAGATGCATCTGGTCATGCAGGTATTGAGCTGTTCAGCACAGGACTCGGGGACCTTTACTACCCAAGTAATAACATGGACCCGTACATCAAGGATGAAGATGTAAGTTTGACTACTTTGTTATGTTGTAGCTGGCTTCTCTTGGTATTTGGTTACTTAATTTTGCACTGACTCTTTTAGGATGACGATTCTGAAGATCTTGAAGACATGGCTATCAAACCAAAGGATGCAGTCATTGTTTGTGCATGCAACAAGGATGAATTTAGTAACCTCGAGGCATGCAATTGTTAGTTGGGAAGCTCTGCAATTCTCTCTCTCTCTCTCTCTCCCTCTCTCTCCCTCTCTCTCTCGTGACATGAAGCGCCAATTGTGCATGCAGGTTTGGATATTGGATGAAACAAGTGATGGTGATTCAAACATATATGTTCACCATGAGGTTCCCCTTTCAGCATTTCCTCTTTGCACAGCATGGCTTGATTGTCCACTTAAAGGGGGAGAAAAAGGTATGATAGCTTATACGCTCTGCTCGGAACTTGTTTTTCTTGCAGATTCCAGCTTCTCCAGTATATTCCCATTTTCTAGGCTCACCTCCATTTTTGGAGACATCTGGTTTTAATGTAGCATTGAAATTAAAAGGTGGTGCATGAGGGTTGGTTTTCTCGCAGAAGCTTATGCCTTACTACCTTTTTTGAGATTTGTGATTTTGCAGGGAATTTTATAGCTGTTGGGTCAATGGAACCTGCCATTGAAATATGGGACCTTGACATTGTATGTGGAACATCACATAAAATTACAAATACATTGACTTTTATATGTGGAGATTGTTTTAGAATCTCTTACATTTTCTGCTTTTCTCAGATTGATGAAGTGCAACCAGCTGTGGTATTAGGTGGCATTGAAGAGAAAAAGAAGAAAAAAAGGGAAAAGGTGTATTCTAGAGTTCCTTTAACGTTCTTTGCACCTTTTATTCAAAACCCAGGCATAATGTGATATGGCTTGAGACTGTATTTTTTTTTTCTTTTTTTTTTTCTCACCAGTCCTGCAACTTCTTTTGTTAGGTGTCAATTAAATACAAAGAAGGCAGTCACACTGATTCTGTCCTTGGTCTCGCCTGGAACAAGCATTTCAGGTATGGGGAATCTCATACGATCTAGTTCTGTTCTATCTGCTAACATTGATGGATTGCTCCGATAGCTAATAAGTATTGAAATAAATACAGGAACATCCTTGCCAGTGCTAGTGCCGACAAACAAGTCAAAATTTGGGATGTGGATGCTGGAAAATGTGACATTACCATGGAGCATCATACAGACAAGGCAAGAATATAACCTCACATTATTCTTTTATATAAGTTGGACAGTGAACCAAGCCAGATTCATTTGTTACTTGGGTATGCATTCATTGGGATATTACAATTGTTTATTCATCGGTGCTGACCTATTAGCCTATCAGTATCCTCAACCCAAGGACGACCAGGCACATTGTATGCACATGAATGTTGCAAGACATGTTGTTGAACCATTCAAAGATCAACTTGCTAGTGATTGAATAACTTGTCAATATTCCTTTGTCATAAAACTAAACATTTGTTAAGGAAATTCTAATAATGAAAAAGAAAACAAATGAAAGTTGAGTTCCTTCATTTTATCCAACTGTCATACAATGTGCCAGTTGCCTGTCTTCATAAAACAATCTAGTCTTCCAAGATTTGTTGGAATTATAAGAGCAGGGTTTTGGAATATTTTCAGCTCTAAGTCATAGCAGTTGTTTGTGCTAGCTAATGTAATGAACACCCTTTACTATGCTGTGTCTTATGGTTCTATTTAAATTTACTGGATGCAAAAATTATGGGTACTTGTGTTATTAGCTTATTGATATGGGTTACATTCTTCTTTTCATACAAATGCTGACAGGTTCAAGCAGTTGCATGGAATCATCATGAGCCACAAGTTCTTCTCAGTGGATCCTTTGATCGTTCAGTAGTCATGGTAATACAGCGCTTGTTTAGTCTGTTGTCTATAGATTTGGATTGTCACTATACCTCACAGTGCAAGGCTTTTCTTTCTCAGATCACTGCCATGTGAAAGTTTTCTTTAATTAGTCATGGTAATTAAGAGCTTTCGTAGTCTTGATGTTATTACCCATATGCTTTGCAGAAGGATGGAAGGTTGCCTTCAGATCCTGGTTTCAAGTGGTCGGTCACAGCTGATGTTGAAAGCTTGGCCTGGGATCCGCATGATAAGCATTTATTTGTGGTGTGTGCTTCATCCTTCTATTTATGGTTTTCCTATACCTGTTTTTGAGTTCCTTCTATTTCTTCTTGACAAAGAAATAGAGGGGAACATTGTTTCTATGTTCTAAATACATGATAGGTGTTTATAGTGTTTGATTTGCGAGGCACTGAAATATGCTCTAAAATGCTGAGATACCTTGTAGGTGAGTCTTGAAGATGGTACAGTTCAAGGTTTTGACATCCGTGCTGCCAAGTGTGGATCAGCTTCTGACCTTAAGCCAAGTTTTACCCTCCATGCACATGACAAAGCTGTTTGCACAATCTCTTATAATCCTTCAGCACCTAATGTACTATCTTCATTTTCATATTTTAATCCTCAGGTCTAGTTAGATGTTTAGGTTATCAACTTCACTAAACTTTCCTTACCATGTTTGACAGCTTCTTGCTACTGGATCAACAGATAAAATGGTAAAGTCTCTACTCTTTTCTTTTTTTTAAGTCCTCCAAAGCAGAAGTTATCGATGGTTCATATAATTCCATTTTCTGCTGAATATTTCTACAGGTAAAACTCTGGGATCTGTCCAACAACCAACCCTCGTGTTTAGTATCCAAGAATCCTAAAGCAGTATGTGACCATAACTTTCCTCAGATTCTAAAGTTTAAACATGTTTTTAGATGTTAGCATGAGTCATCACACTATTCTGAATGTTTTCAGGGAGCTATCTTTTCTGTTTCCTTCTCAGAGGACAACCCTTTTCTGCTTGCTATTGGAGGCTCCAAGGGGACATTGGAAGTGAGTTTAAAAACCGTATCTTATATTTATTGGAGCGCGTATCTATGAGGAAGTTTGTATAATTTATCCTAATTTATGTCACTGAAATCTCGCAGCTATGGGATACATTGTCTGAGGCCGAGGTTGCTAGAAGATTTGGAACCACAGCAAGCTGAAATCACTGTTGGCTTCATTGATCAAGAAGATAAAAGACCTATGCTCCAGCTAGAAGATTTGGAACCACAGCAAGCTGAAATCACCGCTGGCTTCATTGATCAAGAAGATAAAAGACCTATGCTCCTTGTAAAATTTGCGAGCTACAGCAAAAGCCACATGGGCCTTGTTATGAGCAGGAGTCTGGGTAGAAATTCTTTTATCTTGTCGGATGGATATCATCACATAGTTATCTATAACTGTTTATGTCTCTAGTATAATATAATTTTTAATTTTTAATTATTCATCTTGAATTCTTTTATGAATGGTTTGGAATAAGAAAGAAATAGATGTTGTCGGACTCTATTATGAATTTAGTTGGTATTATCTTTTAATATTATCATTCTTATAAGAGAAAATAAATAGAAAAATGCTTTAGTTGTGCAAAACATACATTTTAATATAACAAAATTAATAAACTATATTTATGGTCAAATCATAATTGAATTTTCTTTAGTTGAAGAGTAATTAAAGTCATCACACTAATAGTTATTAATCATATTAAATTTGTAAAAAATGATCTCTTATTTGATGCTTAAGCTAATCTTTGAATTCTATGTGGTTAGAATAAATGTTTATGGTGATTTTTCTAGATTTTGGTGAGACAAGTTTAATGAAATTTAATACAATGATGATTGAGACTTCTTTAAAATTTTAAGAGATTAATTTAGATATAAATCATGTCAAGTCATTAATTTTGTTAGTTTAAGGAGGAAAATAAACAGAAAGAAAGATTGCAAACTTTGAAGAAAGCCGTATAAACTGAAGTTTAGGAGAGATATTCGGAGCTGATTTATTTTTGTATTTTAAATTATTATTTTTTAAATCTTTGTATTTTTTTTATTTGTTTCACGTTAATTTTTTTGATATTTTCAAATCGTTTTGATATAATAATTTTTAAAAAATAAAAAATATTATTATAATATATTTCTTAGTAAAAAATATTTTCAAATAAGTTTAAATTTGTACATTTTTCTTAAACTTTTTGAATTAAGAGAAAATCGTTGAAAAATGTTTTTACGTGCAAGATGTTTGCACAATAACATTGAGAAAAACAAAGTATAGTGAATTAGGGTTTGAAGTAAAAGTACCAATATTACTTTTTTAAATAATAAAAGAATGTCCAAATAGTCACTCTATAGCTCGGAAAATTTTTTTATTTTTATAAATAAATTTGATATATTAAATTTATTATAAACACATACTTTCAAATAATTTCTTATAAGAAAGATTCACATAAATATTTTAACAAAATTCAATTATTATAAAAGATAAAAGAGTTTTTCACAATTAATGTATTGTGGTGAACAATATTCTTAAGTAAAATTGATGAATATTTTAAATAATTCTAAGAATTTCATGACAAACTCTAAGAATTTGAATACCAGTCTATATTTATATGTCCAATATTTATACCATAGTGTTGACCATTAATTTTCATGAATTAAAATTTTTAAAGAAGTTATATAAATATCAGCTAAATTCTCATAAATTTAATAAATTTAAAAATTCATGCAAAGATGTGTGTGTATGATGTTTATTATTATTTATTTTGGTGAGATTCACCAAATAAAACATATTTTTATAAATTTTAAATGAGAATATTCTATTTATTTATTTATCTATTGAAATTTTGATGGAAAACATGCATTTCAATACTAGGTCTATGTATTACAATGTAAGTATGCAGTCATGATATTAAATGAAAATGATAAAAAAATATGTGAAAGATCCACAAATAATTTTAGATTGATTTTTTTTAGGATTTGTTTGTCAAGACTCCTTTTTATTCCAAAGCAAAGAAGTCAAAATAAATCTAAATATGTGTCTGCTAAATACTCAATTATCAACTCCAAAATTTAGTACTTCAAAATTTAGTACTGTTTTTATTTTAGTTTTTAGTTTTTGATTTGTACATTTAGACCTTTAATTGACCATCAAATTTTTAATTCTTTTTAATTTGACTTTTAATTTGGTCAATTTCAGCCATAAATTTCATATCTTTAACAATTTAGTTAGTGATTTTGAATTTCTTCAATCAAACCTCTAATTAGCTATGAAAATTTAAATTTTTTATAATTAAGTCCCTGATTTGACCAATTAAACTTTTCAAAGTCCAAGTCCAATCCCTCAAAATTCAATTTATTCTAATTAAACTCAAATTGAATCTAAAATTTGATTTTTTTTTCAATCAAGTCTTTAATAAAATTGATTAAACCTTTTAAAATTCTCATTGAGTTCCTACTTATTTAAATTATATTTTTTTAATTAAAAATAAAAATATTTTCACTGAATAAACCTTTTGAATTATTATTTTATCAATCTTATACATCATGGTCCTTCAACTTGTTATTTTGGTCCTCTATACCCAAATTGAGAAATTTTATTCTTTTTTTTTTCATAATATGTATTTATGTACTTTTAATTTTTTATGTGGGTTCACAAAAACATAACAATTCGAAAAATTGATCTGCCTTTGCAATCAATGTTTTTAAAATTTTAAATTCCCTCGTAGAAAGAATGCCGATCAATATTTTTACCTTGAGTGAATATCACCCTTTAAATAAAAATGTCAAGGTTATCTCGGAGGCCATAGGCGTATTGTGCACATCTTCTCGGCCTGTAGCTTTCACAAAACTCTGGGCCCTCTTTTTGTCAACCTCTCATGAGAATTTAATGCTAAGCTGAGGAAGTTAGATGGCAATAATTAATCCAAACCAATTCGGACGACATGATTGATTTGAAGTTATAATCATGCACCGCATTAAGAATGTCCAGGCAATAATTCTGCAATTACCTCCTCCTTCTTTTGTCAAATATTTGGTTTGAATTAATTAAAACCAAGAGCTCCAATCCCGAAAGCTGATTGGAGCGTCGGCGAGCCACCTGTGGATTGCGATGTCCTCGAGATAGTTGTAGTATTCTTTGATTCTTGCAGGACACCAGTTTCTTGGCACGTCTGTATACTTAGAGACATGCTTTAAATCATCTCTCAAGATTTAAAACAATAATTGCCACTTTACATTATGTTTTTATAAATATTAATTTTTATTTTAAATAGTTTTTTCAGTTCCATGCATGTGAACTAAAAATTTTCTTGAGAGATCTGACAATAACATAAATTAACAATACATGTGACAGGTATGATATTTAGTAATTTGAGTTCTTGAATAAAATTTTAAAATATAATTTATATTATTTTTTAAAATACCTGTCATTTAACTCACTTGACATATAAAAAAATTAAAAAAAAATAATATAAGACAATAACAATAAAATAACCTATAAAAAATTAACTAAAATTTCAACTTAATTATTTGATGTAATGTATGTATTTTAAAAATCTCTAAAATTTATATTTCTTATTGGTCTGTTCTCAAACCATTCTACAGTTTTAACACTCAAAATAAAATTCTAATATATAATTTTGAAGTGATTTAAGTAACTTATTTTATGTTTTCTTGAGATTTCACGGTGGCGTTAAATAATAAGAAAATAATTAAAAATAATTAATCTATATTTTAGCATTTGTATTAGAAAATACCCCTTTTTTAAAAAAGGATTTATATTTTTTTTAAGGGAATTTAACTAAATTGGTCTTTTTCTTAAATAGAGATGGGTTTTAAATTCTTTTTAATTAGTACTGGTAATATATTATAATAATATTGTCATATCAAGGTATAATAATCAATAAAAAAATCTACGGAATTCGGGATTTTATATATAGTTATAAATTACTTGAATAATAATAATAATAATAATAATAATAATAACTACTTGAAATAGCTATATTATCCATTGATTCTTATTAAAAAAAAATTGTTTTGCTTTTTCAGACCAGTAGCCTTTTCGGTTACTATCCGAGATTGATTTAAAGAGGAAAAAAACATGAGAGAGAAAGTTTTTATAAATAAATTATTCGAGTAATAGTTAGTCGACGAGATTCTAACCATTCTAACCTTTTCTTTTAGATTCTGGTTTTTCTTGGTTATTTTTTTTTTAAATTATTTTTATTTTTATAAAGGTTAAAAATATTATTCATGTTATATTTCAGCACCAGAATCAAATGGGAACTGTCTTTGAGATTTGAAACAATTATATTCATATGTACTAAATAAAATGCATATATATATATATATATATGGACGCACATATATATATATATATATAGAGAGAGAGAGTTACAATCAAGAATTCCCGATGCCAAAGGGCAACATTTCCTTTTCATAATATGCATCAAATCTCTATCATTCAACGAGAGCCACATCTGCACCTTCCTCGATCTCCACCATTCCTCCAATTCCATTATCTCCACCGTCTTCCAAGACTCCTTGCCATTGCTCCATCGGTACACATTCCACTTTATGCCTCAGCTTCCAATCAAGTGCTTGACATCCTCTTGAACAATAATTTACAGTGCCACAAACCGAACACCGGCGAAATTCACGTGGCCTTGTCTCGGGTCTCCCACACCCACTATGAGAACACAGCCTCAAACCGTGATCCAGCATCCCGCGTCTCGACTCGAACCACTCTTTCAAAAACTCGTTCACCGGGTCAGGATGCACCTCTCGAGCGGGCACGTTACATCCAAAATCACTTAGCAATGGACATCCAGTGATAGCAGTACCCGTTACCGAACAAGCGTAGTGGAGATTTTGTTGTTCGTCTACATGATGTTGTTGGGGTTTCCATGTCAACATGGACCGTAAGGATAATGCAAGCTCCTTCGCATTAGCCTGGACTAAAAACCGACGCCCCTGAACAATATTTTGAGGGACGCCGTAACCATCTTGAAGGCAATGGCCGAGCTCCCGAAGCGCATCAATATGACCCAGAACAGCGGCTCGAGCACATAAAGCCACGCCGGCTCGGAGATTTTTATCATTCTTGGAGCCTCCACTACCGTTAAATTGAATAACCGCGAGAGAATAAATGGCCGAGGCGTGAGATTTGATAGCAGCTTTTGCCATTAAAGACGCTCCACTTCCTCGGTTTTGTAAGCAATAAAATCGGATCTAAAAACACCAAAAACTTGAGACTTTCAATCTTTATAGATCAAAAATATAATAGTGGCCGTCTTTCAAAGAGAGAAGCTTGAAACTTTCAATACAAATATAATATACACTGACCATTCCGAGAGTGTACAAGGCCTCTCTATTGCCTGCGTTAACACACTGTTTTAAAAACTGGTGAGCCGAATCCGACCACCGTTCTGCTTTCACTGCAAACGTTTTAACTCCAACTCTCGACAAAACCAAAGGATCGAGAGCAAACTGCTTTAATCTTTTACATCTGTTGAGAACATACATGTTCAAAGTATATAAAACGGCATCAAACATTGGAACAAAAACCCACCAACCATAACAGCAATAAATCTACAAAAACTAGACTTACGTGATAAGAACGTTTATAAAATCCGAAGGGCAGGAGGCAGAAGAGCTAAGCTTGAAAAGAATATAAAGAACAAGATCGTCTGGTAACTGATCAAAGAGATCAGGTTTCTCAGAGACTTTACGTAATCTTTTCCTTTGAGCCGTGCCCATATTACTGAAACTTGAGATTTGGAAAGCTGGGCGCGGTACTGTCTCCTGATTGTGGTATCAACGAGACGTTTCAATTGTTGGCTCGTTTATAAGGGGCTCATCATGCAAGAGATCGATGGAGGCACAAGCAAACAAAGCGATTTTTGAAATGGGGTCCATTTTCAGTCAAATAAATTAAATGTCTCTGGAAAAGCCAATATAGCAGTTGACACTTTCTAAATTTCTTACCGACTATTCTTAATTATTTTCGGTCCACTGGAGCAAAATAGAAAAATATCAATAATTGGATTAATTTGTGAAAGTTTAGAACAAAATCCACTTATTTAATGTATGACACATATACCCATCCAATGATTGATATTTTTTTATTAAGTGAACTCTATAAGAAAATTATGTAAAAGTAGCATTACTTTAATATTTTCTTTTTTAAAAAAATGAGTCCCCCAACAAGAAAAAATACGTAATTTATATGACTTTCTACTTTGAGGAAGAAATTAAATTTGGTGATAGCCTAATTGCAAAAAAAAAAAAAACTTTCTTCTGATTTGTAAGAAAAAAAAATCGATTTTGATAAAGATACGGCTCTGAGAGCTTTTTAAAACATGTTACAGCATGAAAAACATGGTATTTTATATTATTTTTCTGGTAAAAGAAAAGGGCAATGATGACGAATGGGCATGGGAAGTGGTGGTCGAAGCGGCCCCATTGCAGGCCACAGCCAGGGGAACTATGCATATTGCATAGGGTTCGGGGAAAAGACAAATAAGTGGTAAAAACTATTGTGTTTGGTTTGGGGTGCTGGAATGCAGATGCCTTTGTTTAACTAGTGACTGCCATCGAGTGCAAAGGCATTGATGCGTTGCCTGCTTGAAACATGTAGAGATAATCAGATGAATAATTACTTTTTTTTTAATGATCACATTAATCTTGATGAAAATTGAAAGTTAATAATTAACAGGCCAGCAGGTGCTGCCGATTCTTTATGTTAATTGTGATTTATTTTTCTTGCTCGGTGCATGACGGACATGGTGGTCTGTTAGGTGATAAAATATATACAAAACAACTTCTTGAAAATCAAAATACGACATATTATATAGATAATTTATTTATTACATTGATTACCAGATATATATATATATATATATATATATAATGATATTCTTTTTTATATAATTAAATAAACATAATAAATGTCCCTATCTATTTAATCGGTTCGTGTTTCTTCTACTGTTTTAGAAAATGTTTAATAAGTAATGTACCCTAAAAAATGTAATCAATAAATACAGAAATCCCTTTTGTTTTTCCTTAAACATCATATAGTAAAGCAAATGTAGCTTAGATGTGTGTTTCAACATGTGAGCAAGATTCAATCTCGTATATTACATCCATTCCTTTCTGATCGCGCTAAATAATGAACTTAAGTAACCTGGCTAGTTAGTTGAGTCGGAAGGGACGGCTACCGACGAGTATTATGAGAAGCTGTTTACAAGAGAGGAAACCTCCGAAAGCTCCGGTTCTAGATGGTTTTCAACCCATTTTCTATCAGACCCTGTGGAACATAGGTGGCTCTGAAGAATGCATGTTTATTCGGGAAGCTTTTGATGATGGAAATGATATTTTCGAGGTGATCAATCATTCTTGTCTAGTGTTCATTCCGAAGAGTCCAAGGCCTTAATTTATGCATTAGTTTCGACCAATAGGGCTATGCGATGTCATCTTCAAAGTTGTAGCTTGTAGCTAACGTGTTGGTGGATCAGCTAATGAAGCTCCTGATGCCATTAATTTTGATTTCTGAATATCAAAGTAGCTTTGTCCCGGGAAGACAAATTGTAGATAATATTATAGAGGCGCAGGAGGTGCATGATTCACTCCATGCATGATATGAATGATTGTAAAGGATTGGTGGCGATCAAAGCAGACTTGGAGAAGGCTTATTACCGCAACATATGATCACAAATCTTATCATGAGATGTATTGAGACGGCTCCACTTAGCGTTCTATGGAATGGGAAAGCTACAGCCACGTTCCTTCCTCCTCGAGGTATCAGACAGGAAGATCCAATTTCACCTAGTATTTTTGTTGTAAGCTACGAAAGGCTGTCGTGGCCAATTTGCAAGGAGGTGGAGGCCGGTTCCTGGAAGCCATTTAGAGTTGGCAGAAAGGAACTGAAAGTCTCTCATTTATTATTGGCAGATGATATGTTGTTGCTTGCATGCAAGGGAGACTCAGTCGAGGAAAGTTTTGCAAATCAAGCTAAGCCTTGGATATTTAATGTGTAGGGACATTAAAAAAAAAAAAGAGAAGTGATTTTCTCACTTCTCGAATTCGATGATGAAGGTTCTAGATAAGGTCTAAAGATTGTGGAGTTGGTAGAAAACTAATCCCTTTCATTACCACCAAAAACAGAGAGATGAATCCTATATTGGTAGCTAACCACCTATTAAACCTATTAACAAAAAACCTTTTGCTTGTTATTTTATTATTTCTTTTTTTAGCATTGTAAGGTTCTTGTAGTTCTAAGTTTCTGAAGAAATCAAAGGAATATATGTATACATCATTTCAATTTACGCTTACGAGGAGATGCGTTCTATATATATTCTTTACAATTACAATAATACGAGGAGATGCGTTCAATATTAAAGAATATAGAACGCATCTCCTCGTATGGGTAAATTGTAACAATTCTTTTAATGTATCGAGAAATTCTAGGAAGATATTAAAGCAAATGCTGAAAGAGATTTGCTTTCAATGCACACAGGATATAGTTTATTGTAGATTGAAATAATAAATAAAATTATTTTATTATTTTTAATAAACTTTTATTATTATTTTTAATAAAATTATTTAATTAGTTATTGAAAATAAAACAATTTTATTTTAGAGTTTATTTATTATTATTTTATTAATCAAGGATAAATTGATCATTTAATATTTTAAATATAATGTGAAATGATTTAAATACTATCCAAGAGCTTTTAATTTTTTAATGTTTTGATTGTGGGGTGAAATAATTATTTTATTTTTAAAAGTAGAAAAGTTAAACGTGATATTCAAAGGTTTTTTTTTTGTATTTTTCATCATTGTTTTTAGCTATAGTTAATTTGAACAAAAAAACAATTTATTTTTTTAATAAATATAAATAAAATTTAAAAAATTAAAGTGATCGACACATATAATAAATAGAAGACACTCTCACGTTTTAGGTGAATCAATGGTTGAGCTCCTGTGAATTTCTTTTTCCCTCATTTTCTTTTTTTTCATCATGTATTTTGCATCATTCCTTTTAAAAATTAAATATATCATGTTAGTTATATTTATATTTATATTAATTTTAATTTTTAATTTTTTAATTGATATTTCTTTTAGTATTTTTTTGAGTTGATTTTTTTTTATCAATTTTGGTTTTCAATGTTTTTATTGCTATGTTTTTTTAAAAAATTGGATGATTAAGAATCTTATCTTGTGATTTTTATGTGTTTGTCTTGTATAAGGTAATCTAAATTTTATATCCTTGGTCATAAAATTTGAATATTAGCATGATTTAACCTTGGTTTTTAAGGAGTTTTTTTTTAATTTATTTTTTTTAATTTTATTTTTTGATATTATGTTATTAGATCTTGAGATTTTTTTTATCTTTTTTTGTATGGAGTTATCTAGATCTTATATTTTAGATTATCAATTAATTGACTTAACCTATGATGATTTATGTTTTTCTATTTTTTTTAATTTTTTTTAGTTTTATCTCATTTAGTTTGCTTCGCGGTTAACCTCTATTATTTTATTTAATTTTTTTTTATATACAGTTATTTTAATTTCATGATTAAGTCATGAATTTGAAATGTTAATTCAAGTAAAGTTTTTTGTTTTTTTTCAAATTAATTGTTTATTCAATTTATTCTTTAACATTTACTGAATTAGTGATTGAGCTTTGACTTTCTTTGATTGTTTTCTTTATAAAGTTATTTTGTTGTTATTTAGTTTTTATTTTCTAATCAGAAATTTTTTAAGAATATGATATTTTTTTATAATATTAACAAGCGTATATTTTTTTAAAAAATTATAGATCTTTTTTTTAAATGTTATTGGATTTTTATTTTAATTATATTATTAAATTAATAAAGATTATTAAATCCATTTAAATCAATTATCTAAATCCTAAATTTTCTAACTCTTTTAAAAACACTATTATCATTTAAATATTATATATATATATATATATATATATATATATAAAATTTGACCCTGCGCACACTTATGTAATTATAAAATAAACCCCCTCGAGGCTTAAGAAGAGTTTACAAAAACCCATATATATATATATATATATATTATTTGTTAACCATTGAACGGTCGAGAAGACATTTTTCTATTTACTCCACGTTTTCTCTTCCTCGATGAACGTACCTTATTTATCATCTTTTAATTAATAAGAATATCACTGAAAATCTTTCTATTTCCATCTAATCTGCTCATCTCTCAATGGCTTCTGGCCATGCCTCCTCTCTTCTAATCCGATTCATCTTCTTTGTCGTCTTCTCTAAATTACCTGTTATCATCAACAACCACTAATTTTCAAATTCCATGTGTGATTGCGATTAGAAAAGTATCCCTCTTTCTATTCTTCTTTCACAATCTTGAAAAGCAACCTTGGAACAATTCTCAATTGTATCATATTCAAGCATGTGAGAATTAATCTTTAGTAGCTTTTTGAATTTGACGCATAGAAATATCAATACACATGATTTACAAGAAAAGGGGGATTTAAAAAAGAAAGAAAGAATATATGAACAATATTAAATTTATGATTTAATTTTAATCAATTTAATTTTATCTTATTTATTAGTATTGATTTAGAAATATAATCTAATTATTCGAGTAAACGGATTTTTCGGTTGAATAGTGATTGTCTGGCTTGATTCTGCTCCTTTTTTTAATTGAATCTTGGATTTTTTTGGAAATTATAAGAATTTATTACTTTACTGTTGTATTGATTTAGAAATATAATCTAATTATCTGAGTAAACGGGTCTTTCGGTAGAATAGTAATTGTCTGACCTGATTCTGCTCCTTGGACTCCACAAGTTAAGTATTTCGTGCACTCTTCGTTAGTTTTCTTGAAAGTAATAATTAATTAATTGATGTTTCAATATTAAACAGTAAAGAAAATACATAGAAGTCAAATTCTTCCACTTCAACCTTTTTCAAGAGACAACGATGTAAATATATTAATTTTCTCCTTAGAGTTAAGCTAAATTAATGCCATTTTTTTTTGTTCCCGGGGCTCTTGTTTGGCAGGAGAAATCATAAAATATCTAATGTTATTGGGATGAAAAGGATGGAGATAAGATATCGAATGAGATAAAAATATAATTATGTTTAGTAATAATATACAGTGTGTTCTATATTTTATTTGATCACAGTGGATAAAACATAATAGAATATAAAAATATTTATTTTACATTGAACATGTTTTAGCTTCAAATTTATAAATTTAAAAAATAAATAGATTTTTTTCTTCCATTTATATTAAATTTTAAAATTAATGATTTTATAATAATCATAACTATAAAAACAATTTTCATCTCGTAGGTTTTAAAATTATAATAATAATTATTTTTATTTTTATTTAATAATTAATTTGGATCAACATAGATTTATTTTTTTTATTTTTAACTTGGATCTTATTTTTGATTGATTACTGAATTAAATTTTAAAATTATAATCATAATTATTTTTATTTTAAAGTAAAATATTTATTTTTATTAAGTTTTCTTTAATAGATCTATATTTATTTATTTAAATGCATGAATGCAACACTTAGAACTGACCATTATAAGTTTAACATTCAACTTTATCCTGACATGAAAGGCACCCTATTGCGTAGAAGACATAGCCACGAATCCTCATGAAGTACTGTCGTGGAATAATTAGCCATAATCACAAGCAAAATACTTGCGTCATCGTATGATTTTTCCTCCTAGATATGAACTACAAGTCTTGGTCGGTCACTAGCTCTGATTAAACACTACTGGTTGAATAAATATACAATTAGCTAATCTTGAAGGGCTATAATGTAATTACTTAAATTCTAAATTTATTTTTAAAAAATTACCAATTCTAATTTTATAAATTTTAGAATGATTAAAATTTTATATAATTATTAATTTATGATCCTTAAAGATTAATTTAATTGAGAGATATATAAATTAGTCTGAATATATATATATATATATATATATATATATATTCTTGATTTTGATTTGTCTCCTCGGGCTAGTCAATAATGCAAGAGGAGTGGCCACAGAACCATGGCTTGTTGACCTTGCACCTCAAGCAAATAAATGGCCACAATGCGGTGGAACTGTGCTCCTGTAGTGATTGATTGATTTGTCCCTTCTTGTGCTTATAAATCTCTAGCAGGAGAGTGACATGCTACCTTACACAGCATGTTATCAAGAGCACTGTGTGCATGTGCGAACATGTCTGTGATTTCAATCGAGTGACACAATTGCAGCCCTAATAGGTTTCACGTGCTTTTCAACAAGAAAAACACAAGGCCTGAGAGCCCCCGTAGGATTCAGACTTCTCCAGGGGAGATGGAACGAGTTGTCAGTACTGTTCAAGGATTGCCAGATCGATCCAAACACCCTTCGGGGTTCTGTTTGATTGACATATGTTCCTGTAATGACATTACAGCAGTGCTCTTGATTTCTCCTCCCGCACCCTGGGGCGGCATAGCTAGAGAATTAGCTCATCGACCACAGAAGGATAGAAGGAAAACGAGAGAGAGATATGTGTTTAATTAGATAGCCAGAAAGTTTTTTTTTGTTCCGAGTTGTTAAATAAATATGTAATTTTTTTAAGATTAATTATTAATTTATGAATATAAATTTACGAAGTTAACAATAAAATTCTGATTCAAATATATTATTTAAAATATTAGAAAATAAATTTAAAAATATATAAAAATAAAGTAAAAATAAAAATAAATATATTATCAAAATATTTTATTAAATAAAATTTATTTATAACCAAATCTAAATTGATATCTCTAGTAAACTCTCATTCAATATAAATTATCATAAAATATGTTATAATTTTTTTTTATTTTATTATAAAACATATTTTTAACATGCTTCATAGTTGAAAATGTTCATTTTTTAGTGGTAGTAAAAACATATAAGATTAAAATAAAATGAATCAACCTATTAATTAAATAATTGTATTGTGACTTATTTATTTTGATTAATTCTCAATATAATTTAAAAATGATAAATATATTTTAAAAACTTCTATTATAAATCACATCAATTTGATAACGCTTTAACTAAGATCTTAAATAATATATTTTTTAATCATATGAGTTGAATATGTAAAGAAACAATTAAGATTTATTTGGAATTGAGATAGTAGTGGTGATTTAAAATATTTTTCATTAAGAAATGTTTTAAAATATATTTTTTATTTTTAAAAAATTATTTTTGACATCAACACACTAAAATAATATGAAAATATACAAAAAAAAACTTAGCAAAAAAATTTAAAAAATTTGAAACACGGTTTGCACTATGTTATCAAATAATGCATAAATAAGCTAGCATAGAAGGATATAATTTTTAACTTTGAGTCTCATAACTTAAAAAATAGTGAATAAAAAAATAATTAATTTTATAAATAAAATGTATTTTTTAAAATTAATTTAGTTAAATATACCTTATCTTATTATAATATTAGTATAAAAAAGTATTGAGAAAATCTTCACCAGGCCTCCAGTACAACCAAGCCTTATATATAGACCCGCCTATGTATGTCCTAATGGCGTGGCACACCTGTATATTACATGGATTTCTTTATATCTTAAACAATAGCTCATCTTGTGTTATAATCCTAAGACTTTGATTCTCCTAAAATTTATTTACTTGTGGGATCCATGCTCAAATAAGGTTTCTTGAGTGGGCACGTTAAAATGTTGATGTTTTGACCTATTTTTCTCAATTAATGGTTTTGCTATTGATGAACTGTAATTTATCGCTTTCTTTCTCTCTTATCTGTGTCGACACAAAGTATAACAGTGTAAAGAAGAATCAAAGTTCATCAAACCCTAAAATTAGGGTCTTGAGATTGAAAAAAAAACAGAGAGAAAGTTTGATTTATAAATTCTGGAGATTAATAATTCGACTTATTTATCTGTCTTGAAAACAGTTTCTAATCATGCATGACCCTAACCCCAGTTAACTTTGGCTTACCAACCCTAAAGAACTGGACATATAAAACATGCTGATAGCAAGTTAATCCAATCATGTTTAATCAAGAAGAAAACTTGTTTATCTCCTCCAAACTTTTTCTTCGAATTTGACTTGCATCTATCAATACACCTACCATGTCTGTGAAGGGTGGTGGGTGGCGTATCAAACTCATTATTTCCAGAATTTCTTAGTCCTGTGGTGTGAGTATAGTGATATATAGTAGCATATCATAATGGGATTTTGAATTTCTCTTCTTCCATGGCCTCACTGAATATATTTTTTTATTTTATCACACGTTTCGTGCAGGCTACAGAGAATTGGGATAAGGTCGAAAGTCTGTAAAATGGAAAAATAAAGATGTAAATAAATCATAATGTAAATTGTTTTAATAAATGTTTGGTGTGGTGGATGTCCTCGAGGCTCCACCACATGGGCCATTCTCAGGCCTCTCTTTGTATGATTAGCATACTTTCTAGTTTCTAGTTTCAACCTTATCCAACCTTCCATGGCTTTTCTTACCCGTCTCTTGCATTTGGATCATTCCTTCTGATCTCTCTTGTCAAAACGTGGTGTGAGTTTTCATGAAACTTTCCATGGATGCTGTGACTTAGAAGAGTCATCACTTCTTCATGGATTCCTTCGGTATGGCTATAAAGTTAAGTGATTAAGACACGCCATTTGTTTCTATTTGTTATTGTGAGTGAATTTTAAAAATGTGTTGGCTTCGATATTGTTTTTTTAGTGTTTTTTAATAAATTTGATCTGGTAGTATAAAAATTAAAATAAATTTTTAAAAAATTATTTTAATAAATTTTTAAATAAAAATTATTTTAAAAAAAACTGCAATGTTGAATATACATTAAGTTTGATTAATCAAATCATCTATCATCATTTATCTTTATTAGAGTGTTAAGCTTGGATTGATTTTGTAGAGGTGTGTGACATCCTCTCATGAATAGTAATGAAGACTTTTCAAAATATTTTTATTAGATATGTATTAAATTTTTTTTAATTTTTAATATTAATATATTAAAATGATTTTATAATATTTAAAAAATATTAATTTGAAGCAAAAAAAATTAATTTTTTTTAAAATATTTTTAAAACACAAAAATAAATAAATTTTTAATAGCCTAGATTAATTTTTGATATATTTGAGATTTGTTTGTATATTCTATAATCAAATAAAATGAAAAGTGAGTAAAGGCATAACGGCGATGTTGATGTTGAAATATGGGATATGATATTGATTCCATCTTAATTACTAATCATGAAAAATTAAAAGGAGAATCATTAATTTGCGATTTATTTTCTATGTGTCTATTATTAGTCATATACAATAGGAAACATTAACTTTCTAGATTTCTATGATGTATCCGAAGGAAAATGAATGATGGATGTCAATTCAAGTCTTCAGTGATGACTATACAATATAAAAAATCATTTCGGGGAAGACCCATTGTTATAAAATTAATTACTAATAAAGGAGTAATGTTATATAAAAATAAAATAAAATAAAAAATTCATGGTGATAAAATTTTTATTTCTATTAAATTATTTACCATTTAAGATTTACATCTCATCGTATTGTCACTAATCATATAAAATTTATTTTGTTTTAATTTGATTTTTTTTTATTTTCTATTTTGAGGTGTTATTTCAAGTGATAAATGAATATAATCACCTCAATTTTTATTTTTTTCAATAAGAGATTGTTGGAAAAGAAATTTAATAATAATAGAAACTAATGCAACAATTAAATATTAATGCCTTGGTAATTTAGTCTCCACTAGTTCTCTTATGAATATAAGATGTCAAGAACATCTCATGAGTTTTTTTTAACAGCATCCAGGCATAAAATCATAACATATCAAGTTTAATAAATTGAAATCTGATCCAATCGATTTTTTTTGAAGATGATGTCATTAAAACTTTATTTCTTGTTTTTTAAGATTTTAAATAATATTTTTTTAACTTATTTAAAAATTGTTTTGGTCATAAAAAACTTTTTTTATAATGTTATTAAATTTGACTTAATGGACTAATCCTAAAACTTCCTGACTGAATTTTTTCTATAAATTGAATTTTTTTAAGATGTTGGTTAAATTTTATTTTCTATTTTTCAAGATTTTAAATAATATTTTTTAAACTTATTTAAAAAAAATTTGATCATGAAAAACTCTTTTTATAGTGTTATTAAATTTGGCTGAGAAAACCAACCCTGAAAATTCCTGACTTGATTCTTTCTATAAATTGAATTTTAAATTAAATTATTTAAAAATTTAATATAAGTTGGTTGATTTAACGAGTTTAAATACATCTTAAATGATTAATAAAAGATAATTTGATTTAAAAAAAGTCAACATTACATTTAATTTTTTTAATATTAAAATAACAATATATTAAATTAAATTGAGTTAACTTTTTATATTCACAACATAAATTATTGACAAAATCATAATGAGTGGGTTTAATTTAGTTATTTTTTATGTTATTTTTTATGTTTTTATTCTCTTTTCTGTTAGGTTTTCATTAATCTTAAATGGATGTATGAATAAATTGAAGAATTATTAAAAAATTAAAAATCTAAATTAAATCGAACAAGGAGTGTAAAAAGTTCAGGGCATGTATAACATATGCTAGTGCAAGAGAGAAGGCGACTCATTAGGGAGGCCCATGCGCTCCTACAATCTTCGATAATGGTTTTTTTAGTACCGTTGGAATCTTCTCATAGGGGGTTACTTTTATGGCGGCGTGTAGCGGTGATGTAGCGTCGGTGAGGCTTTAACAACCCGTTTTTGTCTTCTTTCCTTCCCTATTTTTTTTCTCCTCTCGCAACTTTTCACGCTTGATTTATACACTCCTCCCCTTCAAGGACAAAAGGAGCTATACTTTTTTCCTAAGGCTTCAACTGTACTCCATTTTTTCTTAAACTCTTAGCAAGAAAAATTCTAAACAATTTTTTTAAAATTAAATATCAATTAAATAATGAGATGTTTTTTTTTACTCCGTGAGCAACCACATCTAACTCGTTGAATCTTACTCATTCTCAGATAAAATAAATAAAAAATAATTAAATAAAAAATATATATTTTACAACTTCATGATATAATTGAAAAAGAGATTATATTAAATGATTGTTTGGAAACATAGTTTAACTTATATTTTTTAGAAAAGTTAATTTTTTTAAATTATTGTTTTAGTTTTTGAATTATTTTGATACGTTGATATGAAAAATAATTTTAAAAAATAAAAAATATTATTTTAATATGTATTTTTAAATGAAAAATATTTTAAAAAATAATTACAACTATATTTTCAAATACATATCAATTGCTTAGCTCTTTTATTTTTTTTTTTAATTTAATGCCCAAGTTCACACAACATCAAATTATTTTAAATTTAGCTTAAATATTATTTTCTATAAAAAGTGAATAAATATGCTATGTCACAGGAAAAAAATACTATAAAAAAAATTGTTATTGATCAAATCACACTATCAATATTTATTGGCAGATTCCATCCATCTAATTAATTATAATTAACTCATCATTTACTCTTCGATGGCCCTTATCAGTTTTAAAAAATCAATGATACTTAATTTTGATCAATTTTTTTAAATTTTTATTGATTTAATATTTAAAATAAAGTTCCAGAATAATTAAAATTTACATATTTGATAAAATATTTTTATCTAATATTAAATTAAATAAAGAATTAGTATAGAATCATTAAAAAAATCCTTTATTGTTGAGAGAGAAAGAGAGAGCTCGGTGTTCCTAAACCTTATCATAAGAAGTAAGGTTCATGATTAACAACACCAATCAGTTCATTACAGATCCATATCAAGAGTTGGGCCATAATTTGATTCCATCGCTATTGGGTTTGGGATAATCTAAACTCAAAAGCCCATGATATCCAGCTTGTAAAAAAAAAAAAAACAGCAGGAAAAAGTTGCAAAAAGAAACGCTTGCAAAGAAGGAAATTAGATTACAACAGGGAGTAACATTTTAGCTCGAGAGAGAGAGGAGAGAAAGCGACTCGCAGTAGCAATGGAGGCGGAATTGAAAGAGATGCTTAACGATCTTGATTCTCTCAAGCAATCACTGCCCGATCCCTCAAATCTTGCTTCTTCAATTCTTAAGGTAATGGAATTTTGCTTGATTTCTTTCTATTTATCTACGTCCTCCTATTCTTTGATCAGTTTTTATGAATCAAAACCTACTCTGTTGCTAATTGATTTTTACCTTTTATTTTATTTTATGAAGCTGCAATCGCGTGTTGAGCATCTCACGAAGCTGGCAAAGTCTGCACCTGTTCGGCGTACGAAAGTCCAGGTTTTTTTATTTAATTTTATCTTTCTCGAGGAGTTTTTGAGTTGGTGGTTAGTATATGGGATCGTGATTTGTTTTTTTTTTTTGTTGGTGGTGGTGGCAGGATATGAGCGCGGAGGTGGTAGATAGTAATCCATATAGTAGGCTAATGGCACTTCAGAGGATGGGCATTGTGGACAATTATGAGCGCATTCGGGACTTCTCTGTTGCCATTGTTGTCTGTATTTATCTCCTCTTCCACTTTCTTTTACCCTTTTAGGATTTAATTCGACATTGAAATTGTAAAATGCCTCTCGTACACTATGATGATCTGCCACCCCAATAAGTAGAGCATGCATTCTATGGTTTTTTAACTCATCAAGTGCAGCAAATATATGTAACAGACGTTTTGTGTTGATATACCTTATGTTCAATTTTTTGTTTGTTTTCATACTATCACAGGGAATTGGTGGTGTTGGCAGTGTTGCGGCTGAGATGTTAACAAGGTGTGGCATAGGTCGTCTTTTGTTGTATGATTATGACAAAGTGGAGTTGGCTAACATGAATAGGCTTTTCTTCCGACCGGAACAGGTTTTTCCCTTTCACTCGCTTCTTTCTTATTGTAAACTTTGTGGAAACAACTTACTTTTCAACAAAATTATTAAACATTTTCCTTTCTTTTTTATCATACGAGGAGGTTCTTTTCTTTACTCAAGTTAAATGTGCTGATTAATATATTTGTTTGAAATTGTATGAAAAATCATGTTTATACTCGTTATTTAGAAAAAAACTTTTGCATTCATAGGTTGGCATGACAAAGACTGATGCTGCCAGTCAGACCCTTTCAGACATCAATCCTGATGTCGTCCTTGAGGTGAGTTGTCTTCAAAAAGTTTTTCCGTGTCTTGTTCAGCACATGCAAAAGCTCTGTTTTTGTTTTTCTTCTATTCTTGTGTGCGGGATGGGGCCGGGGGTGTCATTGGTCATAGATATAGGTACTTGGCACAGTGGAAAGGAGAAATATAGGGTAAACATTTATTATCTAGCTATATAATCTGGTAGTGTGTTGCTTCATTTCTTCTGATAATTTGCATTTTGGCCATTCAAGTGCCCGGCTTTGATTAATTTTGCATCTGAGTTCTCTAAAAATGATAGCAGAAGAAAGAGTAATTGATTATATTCCTATTATTACTGTATACTGATTGGTTCTTTATTGTTCAGAGCTTCACATTGAACATCACGACAGTGCAAGGATTTGAAACCTTTATGTCAAGTTTAAGAAACAAATCATTTCGCCCAAATAAAGAAGGCAGTGGAGTAGATCTCGTTTTGAGCTGTGTGGATAATTATGAGGCAAGGATGGCTGTTAACCAGGTAAAGAATTCTGTTATATTAAGTATTCATTTCCCATTTTGTGGTTTTGATTTGGCATGTAAAAGCCCAATAACCTACCATGTAATGTTTTTGTTCTGATGATTGTCATTTCCGAATTACTTTTCATTGCCTTGTCTCTAGTTCATTTTAAAAATTCAAATTTAGTATTTTATTGTCACCTTTGAATTTAATATTCTTTGAATTATTATAGATTTCGTATATAATTTTCTCATTTATATGCAGGCTTGCAATGAGTTGAATCAAACATGGATGGAGTCTGGTAAGCAACATCGCTCTTAAATACTGATTTATTCAATAATCAGAATAGTTATGTGCACCCACTGTGCTCTCAAACTGCTTTTGCATAAACAAATGTGTACCAGTGTGACATATAAAAGGGTTTCAATACATGCTTCCATGAAAATTCTGTTTTGGATCCAGTCCAGAGTAAGTTTAAGCTTCTCCGGTGTCTGTCTCTATTGATTTGCAGTAACATGTTGAACATGACAAGGTGGATTTGTATAACCTGTTCATGCTGCATAATTGCCTTTGGATCATTGGATGCTTCCAATGGAGTTTGAATTGTTTCTAGTACAATTTGTTCTGAACTATCAAGCCTCATTTGTCAGCAACAAATATTTAGGACACTTAATTCCTATGCAACAGGAATGCGTATGTTTAAATTCCATGCATGAAATATAAATGGAGTTGAAGTTGCAAGTCCGAGCCTTATAAATTCTTGTGCTTCTAGTTTTTTGTTTGCAGAGTTCATCTGCTTTTTATACCTTATGTCATTCGGCACGTCTTCTTGGCACCCATCAATGAGATTAAATGAAGAGTTTTCTTGGCAGGTGTATCTGAGGATGCAGTCTCAGGTCACATACAACTGTTGATTCCTGGAGAAACTGCTTGTTTTGCATGTGCACCTCCTCTTGTATGTTCATTTATTTATCTGGGTATTTTGATTAATGGAGTTTCAGTGTAGGATTAGTGACCTTAATGCAAGATTCTGAAGTTGTTTTTTAAATTCTTATTGTGGCTTCATAATTTTATAAATAAAATCAATTTGGGATCAATATTTTGTTGCTTTTTTATAGAATATGAAAGGATTTCACTTTGATTAGGTTGTGGCATCTGGAGTAGACGAGCGTACTCTCAAACGTGAAGGAGTCTGTGCAGCATCTTTACCTACTACCATGGTAATTCCTTCACAAACTTTGTTAAATGATCTCATTTCTAGAAGTAACTCCGATACAGTGATGTCTAGCTGGAACATTATTCTAATTGTGAGGAATATTATGTAAACTTTTGGATATGCATAATGGCTCCTGGTGGTGCCTTTACATAAAAGCTTTTTTTCCCTTGTCCACAGATAGGCATAATGTGGTACATGACACCTGATTTTATTTTGCTGCATTGGATACTAATGGCTTGTGGTTTTGAATTTTTATTTCATGTTTTAATATCCAGTTGTATGAATTGCATTTCAGGGAGTTGTTGCAGGGCTTTTAGTGCAAAATACGCTGAAGTTACTGCTACAATTTGGACAAGTGTCTCCTTACCTGGTAAATTTCATGTTAACAACCCCCTTCCCCCATCTTTCTCTCTTGTTTTTTTTTTTTTAATGATCATTCTAGGCCTTAAGCTGAATTTAACAAGGTTATAGAACTTTATGTTTCTCTTCTAACCTAGTTTTCTTAGCAAATTAGCAAATGCATGTTGATTATCCTGACTGATCTAGTTAGGTTTCGGCTTTAATGCATGGTTGCAGGGTTACAATTCTCTTAAAGATTTTTTCCCAACCATGGAAATGAGGCCGAACCCTCAATGTTCAAATGCTGCTTGTCTGGAGCGTCAGGTATCATAAACAGATCTGCCTTGATTTGCTACCAGATATCTTTCTGGAAAAATCTATTAATATGACATATTTTGTTTTCTTGGTGATAGTAAGAATCATACTTATTGTGCAGAAAGAATACCTCCTTGTAAAGCCAGCTAGGGAGGCTGCAATTATAGCCAAGATGGAGGCAGAAGTACAATCAGTTCCAGAAGGCCCACTTCATACTGATAATGAATGGAACATCAGGTGGTTCTTAGGGTGATATAGTGGTGTATATACTACGATATATAGGTCCATAGCATGTAAATGAAACATATTTCGTGTTCAAATAATGTTAAAATATGATCAGATGCAAGTGCTTTGGTCTACCGATTGCTTTAGGAGAGAAGTTAGGCATGTTTTGACAAGAGTTCTTTTCCTTCATTACTTATTTATCATGTGATTTTCTTTTCTTTTCTGTGAGCTTAGGCAACATGTTCACTTGTTGTTCTTTGGTGTTTCTTCAGTGTTGTTGATGATAGTGCGCCGGAAAGGACAGATGCCGCAAGTTCAGGTGATATTTACTGCTATATGACATTATGATGCAATAATGTTATTCACACTACAAAAACAAGCATAGATGGCAAGAAATTCCAAGCCATCAGATTGGTGGAACCTGCCAATAACTTTCACATTAGTCATGTGATTGGATGACTCACAATTTTCCTTGTTATTTTTTATTGTGAAATAGCTTAACTCTTTATCAACATTTGGTCCTAATTTCCTTGCAAAGTTTTCAATAAACTACATTTATTCAATCTAGCCTTGAGGCCCAAGGCTATGAACCCTGAAAAGCCGCCATCTACTGGCAATTGCTGGCTGGAGGGGCACCCAGATTTGCATCTCATCTACAAATAAAGAATAAAATGAGCAGTTAAATACGCACACGTCCATGTTGTAGAGAGGGCCATTGTTTGGTCTTAGAACCATTCCATGTTAACATTGTGTCTGAATCTGAAATTTTTGGTATTGCATTGTTGTCCAAATGGTGCTCTCCTATTCAACATGTTGATTTTCTTTTTTCTTTTCTGTTCATTTTAGATGCTCTTCCTGACGGTCTTACTCGTGAGCTCCCAGCTGCGGGCGAGTTTCAAAAATTCCCTGCTGCTGAACCAGCTACAGCCACTTTTGACGACATTGAAGAACTTCGGAAACAACTTGATGCCCTCAATGCTGACTGATTAAGGTCCGATATTGGCATTTAGTGCAGATACAACTACAAAGTCAGGCGAAGGAAGAGATTCTATTTGACCAAGCCCTTTCTTGGGTCAATAAGCTTTTTTTTATTTATTTTTGGAGCTTTCGATAAGGGAGAATTTAGCTGTGCATTGCTTTTGTTCCCTTGTCCCCGTTTTTAACCATGACCATGTTTCCAACATTGTTGTGTACCGGTCGAACTAATTTACTCAGTTTTAAACAAAACCAAAATTTACTGCGCGGCAAAAATGATTTCTGGCTCGAGACGCACACGCAAGGTCAAGGGCATTAGAATTTCAACTTAATTGCATGGCATAAATCACCCAATCAAGTTTATTCAGGTTCAGAGTTTTTATTTTTTTAGCATATAACTTCACTTACCCCAGGCTAAGAACATCAATTATGTATCACGCAAAAAAACAAAAGAATCTCATTCGGATGCACCAGTAAAAGCTAAATCCAACAACCCTTTCAAGAGTAGAAAGGGTGATCCCCTCGATAAACAAGAGCACGGGATAACAGCCCAGCTGAAGAGCAGGAGCATTACTAGGCTTGATCGTATAACTGTAACTGATAATCAGGCTTGGCAAATGAAGAGCCGTAGTCATTATCTAGGGATCTTCAAACTTGATCAAAATTTGGTCCATCCGGGGTTGATGTTTTCTGACCTGCCATTGAAAGTACAAAAACAATTAAAAATTGACTATGAAACGCAGTTACATCCCTAAGCCACTGCAAATGATCCATGGAGGCTTGAAGAGTTTGTTGATGTGCGCCTGCATGAGCGTTATAGATATACTCAATGAGGTTGGTGCCCTAAACAGTTTGGGACATGTTTCGCCATGATATGTTAAGACTGGTTATCAGTACCAGCTAACAAGAAATTTGATGTATCAAACAGAAATGTTTTGGTCAGACTAAATTCTGCGGGAGCTTCAAGATAGATTAACTGAGCAACATCAGGGCTATGTTCAACAAAACTTACTTTAATACCAGCCATGGACAGCAGCTTGTGTGAAGCAATATACGCAATATCTGAATTGTTTAAGTGTTTCTCTACAAAATATATAACTTCAGAGACGCCAGACTGCAGGGAAGGCAAGCTAAATCCATTTAGAAATTAACAATGAAACGCAAGGGAAGAGGATATTGGAAGACAGCACTAACACTTGAACGAGGCACATTTCAAGAACTTAAAAAACAGATACCAGCAAGATGGCAGAGTTACGTTCTGAGAGCTGATTTTTCGCAATAAAAGAAAATTTATTTAGATCAACATATTCCAATCATATACTAGTTCCATGTTACATTCCAAACATTTAGTCAAAATCACACGGATCATATCATGTAGCTATAGTTGAGCACTGCAGGTTGCAACCTAATGTCTTATTCAGCCTGGTTGGAAAGATATCAACTGAAAACATAAATTATAATGTTCTTATCCATCCATGTTTCAGGTTTCCAGGATGCTTTCAATTATATGTTGATATTCAAAAGCAAGTACACATCACTCTGTAAACAGGAAGTGTTTGAAAATTGTAAAGGGCAGGTTTAAACAATGGAAATGTCCCCCAGTTTTCCAGATCAACCAAACTCTAATGGAACTCTGACCTCCTTCTTGACAAAGGAGGAATGGAAGCAGTACATTCTATCTATTTGCCTACTCATAATGTATACAAGGTACACAAAAAAGAGAAGGAAATCCTCAATGAGGCACTCGTAAAGCATATAACATAAGGAAGCGTGGTTAACAAACCTGAATGATTAGCTTGGCACATTCATTGCAGGGGAACATCGTCACATAAAGCCTCTGCAATAATTATAGAGGGAGAGACACTTCTTAGTTCTACTGGTGAGAAACAGCCTTTATTTTAAAGAATAATCACTAGAAAACTCAGAGAACAGCATCAACAATCATGCATGATATTGTCGCAACTATTCTTGTTTCAGAATGATAATATATCTTTAATTCTGGTCAAACCATATAGTGGAAGAAGAGTTTGTGTGTGTGTTCAGGGTGGGGGATACAAATTGGATATAATAGGAAATGAGACTGCTTACCTGCCCAGCAGCAGAAGCATGATTTGTGTTCAGAATAGCATTGACTTCAGCATGACAAACATAACTACACAGACAATTAGAGGTATTAGCTCGAAACATGAAGATATAGATATTAGCAAAGTCAAAAGGCAATTTAGTCAAAATCTCAATGAAGCATGAGTGTTGGACAATATGATATTTACAGTGGTGGCGGAGCAAAAATTCTACTTCTTGCACTAAAAAGCAGCTTTTCCTAGCACATCAACTAATTAGCAAGAAAAAGTGTAAATGCAAATATGATAACTAAATGTCTCTCTGTGCGTGCGTGCATGTAGCAGAACATGTATCATATGAAGCAGCAAGAGCAGAAGTGGAGTCAATGAAAGCACAGGCACTTACGGGTACTTTGTCTCCAGAGGATCCCCAGATATGGATTTCTGAAACATGACAGGTTAAGTTTATTACATGCAGTTCTTGGATGATATAATCGTAAATATCATATACCAACCTTTGCCCAGGGAAGCTTGTCATCTGAACAACCTCTTGGAAATCCATTATAGCCAATGCCTGACCAAATATTAACATGATGATTGAAAACATCACAATGTACACGAGTTTTATCGTCACCATCAAACTCAAAAACAACCGCATAACTGCTGTTCTACCATTACCAGAAATATATCACCAAACTAGAGTTACCATTTATTTATCTTCTTAAGAGAGGAATAGAACCACTGATGTAAAAAGAAGCCAGACAATAAGCAAAAGCAATTGGTTCGCAATCTAAAAGAAGAAAATCATTTTATTCAAATTACCAATCTCATTGCACCATTTCTTATTTTTTATTAGGAGAATCTAAGAGTTCACTTCTGTAGATGTCATCAATCCTTACTATTCATATTCTCATTTTCAATTCACTTTAAGAAGGAAATAAAAAACAAATGGAGTTCAAGATTCATAACTAAAAGGTAAAGAAAACTACACGCAAACTCAACTTACCAAGAATTATGCCATTTTGACTAACCAAACAAGCCCCAACCTACAACACCAAATACATATTATCAAACACCTACAGTATCAACCAAACAAAGCATTTCAAGAACCAGAAAAAATAAAAATAAACAGTCAAAGATCATGACCTGCCTGTTTGGGTCTTTAGATCTTTGAGCTGATAAAAACGCAATTGCCATGAAATAATCATCCCATGATAGATACCTGAAACCAAATCATATAATAAAAAACAAAACACTTCAAACAGTAAAGTTAAACAGTGAAAGTTTCAATCTTCAATAAATGAAAAAAAAATCAAAGTGTGAAATTCGACTAACTCTTTGCGTTTGGAAGGATCAAACGGGCTCTGAATAGAGCATTTCTTCGAAACGTCACCGTTTGGAACCGATTTGGTTTTGGATAACAACCGCTTCCTGGAGTTGCTGTTGCTGAAGTAGAGGAAGCGAACAGCAAAAGCAGAAGCTAAAGCTCCGAAGACTGTGGCTGTGGAGAGAAGTGCAAGCTCTCGAGAATTCATTGGAGTTTGATTTAACTAAGAAAGCGCGAGAAAATGAGAAGGAAAGTTTATCTCTGTTTTTTTTTCCCCTTCTTCTCTTTTCTTGTGTTTGTTTCGCGAGAAAATTAGATCGGGAATCGGATAGGCTAGGGGTCGTACAGAAATTAGCGGGAAGAATTTACGAGGGAGAGTAGGAGGGAGATTACATTTCCCGCGCGTGGAAAACGGACGAGAGAGTGGCGATATTTTAGATACGGGTCGGATGGCATGGGTTATTCAAACAAGTCGGGCTTAGCCCGTTTTATAAAAAAAATGTAGAAAAAAAAATGGCCTATGATTTTTGGATTAATGGTGTGATGGTATTTTTATAGTGTGTATTAAAAATCTAGTTCCATAACGAACATATCGTCTTTTTTCTTAGATTATAAATAAATAATTATTTTTTTACTTCTAAAACAATTTAAAACTTATTTTGTAGTGTATTTATGGTTATTTTTCAAATAATTTTTATATTAAAATATATATTAATGATATTTTTTATTTTTTAAAAATTATTTTTAACATTACCACATCAAAATAATTTAAAAACACTAAAAATATATTAATTTAAAATAAATAAAAAATAATTTCTTTTAATTTTTTAAAAATTATTTTTAAAACACACAAACAAACAAACCCTAAATTAATCTTCATAACTAATTAGTGGTGAATTTTTAATTAATCTCCATAGCTAATTTATGGTGTATTTTTATATTTTCTCCTTCTTCAATTCTGAACAGAGGAGATTCACTTCATTTCAGTTCAAATTTTTTTATTAAATTCATGTAATTGCATCAATTTAAAGATTATATCATTAAGATTGTTTAGAGAGGGACGTAATCTTGATCATTAGCATGTAAGTTGTCTAAGATTCTATTTGACATTGAATAAGAAAAACATATTCCCTTCTCTCATAGATCCAAGGCAAAATCATGAACTTATCAAGCTGAGTTGTTGGGAATAAAAGGTTGTTTGAAATTATAATTCTGAAAAAATAAAAAATAAAAAAATCTTCCGGGGCCTAGTTTTTCAATGGAACCAAGAGAGGTGGCATCGTGGACCAGCACAATGTGATAACCCTTTTGCCCAATTTAAAAAAAAAAAACTCAATAAATTATATATTAGAGGTTCATTAGTTTATTATTAGATTGATGGAGGGAAGTTGAGTTTTTTTTAGAGTATAATATAATGATTAAATTACTATTAAAAGCAAATTTTATTTAATTAGCGTCTAAAGTTGTTCTTGAGTTTTCACTTCTTAAACGTGTTCAAATAATTAAATTATCATTAAAAAAATCTAAAATAATATCAAAGAGCTTTTATATATATATATATATATATATATATATTTATCATGTTTTTTTAGTTATGATTAAGTTTATTTTATAATAATTTAATATTTTAATAAGTATAAAATACTATTAAAAACAAAATATGATTGGCGTGTATAACAAATATGTCAACTTTCAAAGGGTCTGTGATGTCTTCAGACAATGCATAAGGCATCATCTCTTGGCCAAATAATGTTTACCATAATGGTATTGAAATTGTCTCAGCATCTTCTTTTTCAGGTGACATATGTGGCTTATGAGTCTTTAATTTAAAATTAATAAAAAAAAAACTTTATTTATTTTTTATTTTATCTTTCTTTCTCAATCTCAGCACCAAACCTTTTAAATTTTTAAACTAGCTCTTCAGTTTGTTATTTATTTATTTATTAGATTTCGTATCCATTTTTTTGTTTATTGTTTATTTTATTTAAAATGATTTTTAAAAATGATTGTTTTTATTATTTTATTCTCCTTCAATTTTTTCCCTATTGAATTTATTTCACAATCTTTTATTGTTATGTTTTAGTTTGATGAATTTTTAATTTTATTTTTTAATTTCATCATTAAATAATAAATTAATTATAAATTGAGTTTCTCAATTAAATTGCAAGTTTGAAAGATTATTAACCCAAATTTAGAAGATTTTACCCAAGCTTAGGAGATTTTTATAAGTTTACTTGTTTTTTTTTATCCTTCTAAGCTCATGTTTTCTTATATAGTTTCATCTGTCATTATTTATTAATAAGAGATTGGATTCCATTATTTTTTCTATTTTTCTTTTTATAGGATTTTTACTAATTTAAAAAATAATTTAAATTATCTTTAGTTTTTTAATTTATCAATCTTAAACATAAATTTAGATTTCTTAAAATAAATTTTGTTTTTGAACTAAATTAAATTAATTTATTAAATAAAATCATGAGATACTCACTTCATGATATTTTATTTGGTTTGTTTTTCAAGTAAATGTTGTAATAACATGTATGAATTATTTTGATGTCATCATGTAGTCCTTTGTTATGGCTTTAGAATTATCTCGGTGAGCTCTTTTTGATAATGAGAAGATGTCCGTGGCAAAATAATAGTAGGCAACAAACTTTTTTATTTTGGGTATAATATTGATAACATATTTTTTATAGTTAGTTATTGTCAAAAAAAACTGTTCATTTTATTTAATGTCAATATCTTTTTTCTTTAATGATATTATTAAATTAACTAAACTCACTTAATGTAGTTAAGTCAATAACTCAATTCTTAATTTTTTTTTGTTTTTTTATACTTTGAATTTATCTAGATATATATTTTTTAATATTAAATAAAATTTGACCGAAGTCATAACATAACTCAGTCCACCTATTCAGTATATTCTCCAAGCTCATTTTTTTTTTTAATTAGGATGAACAAATGTGCAGCTTAATAACAATATTCTTATAGTTTTTCTCATCAATGCATGATTTTTTTTAGTGCCATAACTTTTTTACGATGTAAAATCGTTTACATTTCTTCCTTTTAACAAGTATTCTATAGTTTTTTTTTTAATGTACATTGATTTCCGAAAACGAGAAAATATTGATGTTTTAATTTCATGTATAATTAACAGGTGTTAGTTATTATATATATTAAAAAAAAAAGTTAAAGGTTGATAGTTCTTACAAAAACCAGGAACGTGCATCGGTCCAGGCACAACAATCATGCATGAATGGCCTAGAAAAAAAAAAACCACAAGCAGTACTATCTTAGGTCTCATTATGATAAAATAAATCTGGTAAGACATGCACGTCGCATCGGGCTATATCGTAAATAAAATAATAATAATAAAAACCTGGTTAGGCAACTTTAAAGGAACCTTTCTAGCTCATATGCAATGGTGCTAGAGGTGCTTAGTTGGAGTCCATGAATCTAAATCATTGTCCTCACTGAACTCTATCGCCACCTCACCACTGCAAGCTACTGGCATTGTTGATTCCTCAAGTATCTCGTAATTTCTCACATGCCCTATATTTGCTAGATTCGGTCCGACACCGACCCAATCCAGGGTCTAGATCCTTTTTTTAATAAATTAATTACTGGGCGAGTACGTAATTTATATACATTAAAATAATATTTTTTAAACAAATTCTTAATGCTGACACGGTTGGATTTTACTTAATTGAGATCACTCAAATTTAATTTAATTAAATCAATATTTAAAATAATCTTGAGTTAATAAATTATTTGGTTAACCAGACTTAATTTTTTTATATTTTAAAAATATTTTTAAAAAAATTTAAATTTTTTAATTTTTCTTCAAATTAACATTTTTTTATCTTTTTTTATCATTCTAATGTGTTGGTATTAAAAATAATATTTAAAAAATAAAAAAATTATTTTAATTTATTTATAAATAAAAAATATTTTTAAAAAAATAATGTATAATTACACTCTCATACATTACCTTAAAAAAAAAAAAACAGATTAAATAACTATGCCTCCATGCTGCTTCGTGGAAGACTTGCTATCACGTTATCACTTTAATCTTGAGATTCAGACTCCATGATATTAATTGGAACAATCTAGGTCGGGTCCAGATCAATTAGATTGAACACTCTATCTATGGATCTGATGCTGAAGGGCGAGGCTCCGGATCCCATCTCCCCATTATTTTTTTAATTCAATAATATAAATTTGCAAGGCTAAGAAAAATAAATTATTACTTGCACTTTTTAGATGAAAAGAGAACTTAATATTCAAAAGGTTTGGGGATAAAAAATAAATAAATTCAAACATCTTTATTGGCTGGAAAGGTTATATTGCGAGATAAAATATAGGGCAACTTTCATGAATGCATGCAGCTTGTTCATGATGGCATATACAGTAAAGAGAATCAACCTTGCACATGCATCTGATGTTTTAAAAGCTCTCTTCCTCGCCTCGCCTCGCCTCAACTAGAGTTATTCCCAGTTCTTTTGTTTTATCCGGTTTAAAATAACGATACAAGAATAAATTAAACCATAGAATACTGCATACTGCTTGTTTTATTGTATATAGTGAAGATATGCAAACCGAATAAAGCTATTATATTATAATGTGATGATAAAATGAATCCATCATCATTCAACCTTTTTGTTTCCGTTAAAATCCAGCTCAATCATGAGTATTTTTTAACCAGTTTGTTACATTAATCAAGATTAAATTAATTTTCTTTATTTTTTAGTGCTGGTAAAAATTTTAAGAAAATTAGTAAATTCTTTTTTTTAACTCTGGATGTAATTTTTTTAAGTTATTAACGATCGAATATCTATGAATTGAACTAGGTGGTCATGCTCTGTTAGGGGTAAGATTACTTTTTATGTAAAAAATCATGTCATAAGTGTGTTTTTTTTTTAAAAAAAATATATAATTCAAATCATGAAATTGATCAGATCAAATAAGCTGATTTGAATTATATTAGATGAAAAAAAAAAATAATAGTAGGTAAATTAAATTAAAAAAAAAAACAAATAACCTAAAAAAAAGATTTTTTTTCAAAAGGATATAAACGATATCAATCAATTAACAACCCATTAATTATAAAAAAAATAAAATAAAATTAAAAAGAACATAAAAAATTTAGTTCTAGTTAATATCAAACTTGTAACCTTGTATTCATGACCGAGCCAACTTATAATATCTCACCAAATTTATAATTCAGATTATAAAATTAAAATAATCTTATAAAAAATAAAAAATTTATAAAGTTTTTTTCAAATATATATTCTGGTTAAC
Organism: Populus pruinosa; assembly: GCA_026413675.1. Classification (NCBI taxonomy): domain Eukaryota; kingdom Viridiplantae; phylum Streptophyta; class Magnoliopsida; order Malpighiales; family Salicaceae; genus Populus; species Populus pruinosa. Next base: position 16,165,496 of record CM048606.1, read on the forward strand.
TTTTGAAACTCATGATCAGGATTACTAGACCGAAATATTTTATTTGAAAAAAAACATGAAGCCTAATTACTAATTAATTAATTATTAAATGGTAAATTTATAAAAAATATAAAAAAAATTAAAAAAATAATTATCAAAATTCAAATGCAAGATAAGAATGAAACTAAAAATAGTAATTTATCAATGACAAATTGGTTCATGAAAAAATTTCAATGCCCGTAGTAAAAAAGGTTAAATTTTTTGAATCATGGGAAAAAATCATCTTTACAAACGTTCAAAGAAACAATGTGTTTTTACTGTGAAGCTACAATGTTTTTCTAAGGAAAGTATATGTGTGTTTTTGAAAGGGGATTTAGCTTCTTTTAATATAAGTATACCTATCATGTATCTTCCCACGTAATCAAATGGAATTCTTGAAATGGCGTGGATAACTTTAAATTTAGTCATGGAGTTTTTCTTATAAAAAAATGCGCTTGAATTATAAAACAAAATATATACCATGTATATTATATTTGTAGTTTGGTTTTACTTCTACCAAGATTGAAAGTGTGTATAATAATACAATTATAATTGTGGTTGTTTTTTAAAATATTTTTTATTTAAAAAAATATATTAATAATTTTTTTTAAATTATTTTTAAGATTGACATATTAAAATAAATTAAAAATATAAAAATATATTAATTCAAAGTAAAAAAATAATTTTTTTTTAAAATATTTTTAAAACACAATACTAAACACGTTCTAAATCCTATCAATTCTATCTTGTATAAGTTATTTATACTTCATGATAATATATACATTTTGTTTTAGAGAAATTATTAGATGGATACATTAATATAATTACTTTGTTTTATAATTATAAATAAAGATTTATTTCTATAAAATGTGAAAGGATTCATATTCTAATTAAATGAGATTTACTATATATATACACACGATATAGACAAATCTAATTATTTATAATAGTTCCTAGCCGTTGGTCCATGATTCTAGATATCATATCAAATTCATACAATAATTTCTGAGCTTCGCAATATTATTTTCCTGCAACATAAAGTTTAATGACATAAAATATGAAATGACAATCCCTTTTCCAAATGTCGGCACAACACCAGGAGGAAGGATACGCAAAGCCTTCAAATAGAATTCTGCGTATTCCGGAAATCCAGGTTTTATGTTGGAAATCACCATTACAATTCACTTTAAGGTTCAGCACTGAAATCAATCACATCTTACTTTAATTTTTAATTTTTTATTCGATGGGAAGTGGTTCGCATCTTCTAGTTTTTTCCTGAGAGATTTTCATATTTAATAATTGAGTTAGGTGTCATATCCTTGATTTAAAATGCAATTAGGAGGACTTTAAATTCCTATACTTTTGGATAATAACCTTAACCAACCTATATGCTAAATTAATTAGCATAACACTGTACAACTTTAACTTTTAAGATTGATATATGGATCCTGATTATCATCTTATATTATTGATAACTCCAAATCTCATGGGTTAAAAAACCCTAAAAAACTGGTCGAACTCCATCATCTTACTTTAAAGAAGAAGTCCGATTGAATAAGCTTGCTCTAAAAACTATGTTTGGGTTTATTTTGCTTTACCTCTAATGAGGCTCAAACAACAACATACTTGAGCTTAACTTTTTATTAGGAATTTTTTCTAGATTGAATATCTTAATATTTTATATTAATTTAATATATATTATTTTAAGTTTAATATAATTCAAAATATCATAAGAATAATTTTACTCTTTAGCCTTTTCTCTTTATAAAAAAATAAAACTTGTGAGTTATAAATAGATCATAAATTCTTCAAACTCAATATTTAAAATCTATTCATTCATAACACTTTCAACATATACATTCTTAAAGTCTTTCTTTTTAAAATACTTTTTTAACTCCCTCTCTATAAAGTTACTAACTTGAGCATCAGAGAGTTTTTATATCCATCAAATGAGATCTTTTGCAGGTGCCAGCTACCAACCATATTGGCTTGCTTAACACCACGAGTTATCAACTACTAACCATATAGGCTTTCTATATCAAGCCACCAATGGATCAAATTGTTTGAATCAATAGATTAACCAATTATTCAATACATTAACCTTATTCACAAGCTTTTTGGATTTCAGAGTTTATGAATTGATGTTGTACGTGGAAAACTGATAAAAAAACATTAATTTTTTAAATTTCCCCCCTATATTTCTAGGTTATTTTATAACACTTAACCAAGATATATTTAAGTTAGGATGCAAGAGAAATCCGCCCTTTACCATGAACAATTCTACCTATCCATAACTTCAACAACTTCTTAGTCAGGTGTAACTCTTCACTCAAACCATGTTAAAAGCTTAAGAGAAAAGTCAAACCTTACCACCGCAATAATTTTTAACACCCTCAATAACACACAACGCCTAAGCACTATGACCATCGATTGTACCAATTACCAATATACGATCACACTATTTAAAAGATATTAAATAAAATAACAATCATGAGAGTCCTTTAAGGGTTACTTGTGTCATTATGATACCCATGACAAAGCTAGACTAAACAAAATGACCCGATGAAGCATGTATAAAATATGTGCGGTAGCTTAAAGTTGATCATCTAGGAAAGTGACTCAATATGCAAAATCTTTCTCATAATCTTCTTAAGGTCTGCATATTTTTAGTATAATAGTTCAGAGCTAAGTTCTATCGAAAGGTTTTATGACCTTTATGCCAAGCTAGTGACACGTTTTAGTACTAACATACTTGTCAAAAAAAGTTCTATGAAGCTATTTGACATTACTTAATAAGAGGGTAACTCTACCTAGACATATATAAAGAGGTTCAATGAGGAGATGTTCAAGGTGGAATAATTATCTAAGCTAATAGTCTTAAAAACCTTAATAAGAGGGTAAAAGAACATACACTTTGAAGAAAACTTTATGCCTTACCAGACAAAAACTTGCTTAAAGTGAAAGAAGTCATGGAAAACCACATACGAGTGGAAGATGTTGATTTGTTATGAATAAACCTCCTTGCTTTTACAAGGATAATCATTATGAGGGAACTTCAAAACAAAATCATTCTCCTAATATAAATGAAAGCTCAATAAAAAACTATAAAGGATCAACCCATAAGAACTAATGTACCTTGAGGATTTATAACTCCTTTGAATCAAAATAAGATCACACATTCAAAGTTACTAAGGTAGTAAAAGCAAACGCTTTGGCTCCACTTCCAAGACATGTCCCTCTTAATAACCTCTACTATGGTCAAATCAAATTAGGACACACAATCCTTAATATAAATGCAAGTTTTTTTTTAAATAAATAATGTATTTTGACATATATTTTTTAATTACAAATCTCCAATAAAAGCTTATAGCTACTCTCCTTTAAGGGTTTTAATTTGATCTTATTAAGGTAATAGCCCTAAAATCTCCAAGTAATAGATACGAGGTCTTCTTATTGTAATGGAACATTATCCAAATGATGTCCAAGAGCCTCTTACTAATGCATTAAGAGTTGATTTCAGACTCATTATTCTATAATGTGGTCTCAAACTAGCACATTCTTCAGGTAATGTTTAAGGACCTTCCACTAATTCGTTAGAGGTTGATCTTGGATTTCTTATTTTTCAGTGCAGTCTTGGACTGACAAATCTTTTAGGTGATGTTAAAGGTATTTTCAACAATTTATTAAAGATTGATCTTAGATCTCTCGCCTCTTTAATACAGTCTTAAACTGATATGACTCTCTAGTGGGGGGCTTTTACACCACATTACATCGATAAAAAGGCCATGAACTATCCACTTCAAAAAACCCACTCTTTAGCAGAGGGCTTCCACACCTTATGTCTTCTTAAGAAGGTCACACGATCACATCCCATATAAGTATGAGCGACAACTTCATGGGCTTAACCTAAAAAAGAAGCCTAACTTTATGAGTTTTTTTTAGGGGAGGAGCCCGACTCTATATGCTTTCCTCTAGAAAGCATGTCCGAACCAAGCCTATTTTTTTTATTGTAATGAGCCCATAAAACTTGTCCAAATCCAATTTTTGCTTGGGAATTTTTAAGTATAATACAACTAAAAGTATCACAATGGTAAAATTACTCTCCAACCCTTTATTGCTACTAAGAAAAGATTTGTAGGTTAAAATACATAATAAATCCTTCAAACTTAATTATTTATAAAATTATTAACTTAAGCATTAAAAAATTCCTATTAAAGGATATTTTGTACAGGTAATAGTTATCTTAACTTGCTTAGCACTATTATTTACCAGTTACCAACCACGTGGTCTTTTTATATCAAGCCACTATATATTTTGACCGTGAAAAATAAATTATATTACTTGAATTAAAAAATTAATTAATTATGTAATATATTAATTTTATTTTGAAACATCTTGTATCTAAAGACTCATTAATTAAATTATCCTAGACTTTTATAGAGAAAAACGAAATAGATTTTAATTTTAACATGTAGATTTCATGAAGGCAAGAAAACATGTTAAATATTCATAAATAAAGTTCTTTTCAATACTGTACGAAAACTGTACTCCTTGGAGTTAGCATTGCATTCATTGAAACTACTGAATCAATTAATAATAAAAAAACTAAATATATAGTTTGTACATGATAAGAAAACTAGCTATGATAATAATATATATTTTCTTAAACCGACGATAAAATGGATTTAATCTCGACACGTACAGCGTGTCTAGAAGTAACATCGAAAGGGCAAAAAGAAATCAAGTGGAAGCACTAATTTGGAATAATGGGATAAATTGAAGAGTGTACCACACCAACTTGAAGGATAGATATTTGTAGGAATAAGAAAGGGGAGGGCTTTCCCTTCACAATTTGCCCACAGAAAACATGGCTGAGAAAGGGAAGAGTCAGTACCCCCAATCATGGTCAGTCTCATCTTTCTGCCCATACCACGTGCCACTCCCACCGTGGAGCGTGGGCTGCTGCGTTAGAAAGTGGAGAGCTTTTTGTCCTCAGGCCCGACAGCTTTAGGCCTACCATAAAGCTACCTATGAAAAACCCATCTCTTCCGTTAAATTTAATAAAATCTTACTATAATTAATTTTAATTACAGTATTTTGATTAAACTTAATCGATAAACAAATTTAATTTACTTTGAAGAGATAAAATTTATTTTATTTTATTTATTAACCTTATTAATTTTTTAATTTCTTCAAAATTCTTATATTTTAAGAAATTTAATTTAAATATTAATTTTTAAGATCTGATTTACTATAACAGTACCGAATTCCATTAAAATTTTTAAATTTAATTTAATTTAGCTTTTAGATATGTACTATATAAGTTGCGTATTTTCCATAATAAAAGAAATAGATATAGAAGAAATATGATTAAAAAAGAAAAGATAAATATATAAAATTAATCTATTTCTATCATGGTTTAAATACAAAAATGGAAAGATAGATAGACACATTTTCTCTCTCTTTGTGTTGTCTATATTTTTTAATTCCAAAATAATAATAATAAAATAAAATACTAATTGTTCACATATATTTAATATATATTCCATATTGATACTGTGCTATATTTTACTGAATATTTTATTGACACATTCACGAGATTTTAATGTATTTAATATTAATCATGTGTTTCTAAGACCAAAATAGCGCACCATAATTTATAAGTTGGTGTATAGTTTTTTAAACTATAAAACATTCTGCCCTGTAACTGAAACTAATTTGAAAATTTATAAAAAAATTAAAAATATTTTTTAATAAAGTAGTGAAAACAACCAAAAAAAAACACTCAATGCACGTGCGTATATAATTATTCACACACCCACACCCCTCCATATCCTCATATCCCAAAAAGATAAAATAAAATAGAAAAGAAATAAAAGATCACAAAGTCAATAAAATAAGTAATTTAATAATAATAATAATAAAAGTAAAAAGATGTGAAAAAAAGAGAGACAAACACTCCACTGCATCCACAAAAAGCTACGCTTACCTAAATAACGTTATCCGTTATTTCTTTCCCATACTTTTGGCTCTTTCTATAACGGAATTTTCAATCTTCATTCATCATTACCAATATACCCTTCAATGAACCTACATTTACTCTATGTTAATGGGCAAGAGAGGCGGCCTAGTCATAACAAAAATACAATGTGTTCAAGGTAGTTAAGTCATTTTGCAAGAAAACAATGGGTTTAATGGTAATTTAAGAAAATATATGCGTGTATATATGGGCAGCTGTCTCTGCCACCCCACAAATCTCCCCATTGCCATCACCGTACCGTGGCTTAAACTTCAACCTCTCTTCTCTCTGTTTTTTTTTCCAACATGGAAGACGGAGACCAAAAGGAGCTTCAGCTTCTCCCTTCACAGCTTTCCATAGCTTCTTCTTCTTCCTCGTCTTCTTTATTGGATTCTTCATTGAGGTACAAATCATCAGTGGTGTCTGATCACCACCACCATCACAATCAGTTTGGAGGGCCATCACTGGACTTGCAACTATCGATAAGCGTTAGGCCAATCCAGGCACAATCTAACTGTGTTTTAACAGGTCCCATTTGTGATTTCAGCGATGTGAAGACGGATACGAGCTGCGTTGAGGCCTTGAAATGGCAGGCTGCTGAGCAAATTAAATTGGCAGCAATTGAAAAGGCTTATGCAGAGAGAGTAAGGGACCTTACAAGGAGGGAGATGGAGTTGGCGCAGTCAGAGTTTGCAAGGGCTAGACATATGTGGCAAAGAGCTAGAGAGGAAGTGGAAAAGGCTGAAAGAATGAAAGAGAAAGCTACAAGGCAGATAGATTCTACGTGCATGGAGATCACTTGCCAGTCTTGCAGGCAAAGGTTCAAGCCTTGAATTGATATCATATCATGCCTTTATGAGACTGAGATGAACTTTTAAATCTTTCATGATGAAGAAAAGTTGGAGTTATTCTAGAGACAAAGTTATCGAGTCTGGATTATATTTGGGTATTGGATTCCTTCTATTTCTTCTTTCAACAACGGGAAGGGATAAGATTGATGAAAAAGCACACAGCATAAGTGGCAAGACTGAAAAGTTTCCAATGACAATGCCCATTCTGTATTTTATCATTTGTGATGTGTATGTTGATGAATTATTGGCTGCAAAATTTATTTCAATGATGGGATGTTGCACTGCTTTTCAAAAACCAAAATGGAAATTATGAAGGAAAAATATCAATAATTTGTTACTCATAAAAAAAAAAGATTTTCTCCATCTTTGAAGCATTTACTAAGGATTGATTCTCAAGACAACAGACAGCAATTGCCATTCAACAAGTTGCAATTTCAGCAAAGCTATAGAGGAAGACTCTGTGGCATAACCATGTTCCATCAGAAAATTATTTCTGTCTTTAGTTTCAAAGAAATTCAAGACTCTGCAATTTGTTGAATGAACCTGCACGAACCTTGGGATTTATAATTTGTAACAGATTGGTGATTACAGTCTCCATGATATTTGCCTTCTCAGTCCTTTTCTTCTTTCTTGCTTCCTTCAATAACAAACAATCATCTCCCAGATTGATATATACATGCACCAAGAATGAAATTGCTGTAGCAAGATTAGAAACTTTAATCTGTAATCACGAAATCAACCCCTTTCCCTGGTCAATAAAATCACTGGATTTTCCAGTTTGTTAAACCATAATTACTCAGCGGAATGTCAAGGTGCATGACAAGGGATGCTGTATAGGCTTCCATGTCCTCTAACAATTAAGAAATAGACTCCTGAACCAGCTAATCCATATATATTATATATTCTGCTGATGATAAATCAAGTACGGGAACCAATGGTAACCAAAGGATTAAGTTTATGGAGTTGGACTAGGCAGCTTGCCCTAAAATTTTGAGCTACAAGCTCAGAGAGAAGCAGTTTTCGTAGCTCCTTATCAGTTTTTAGTGAGTTGGGACTTCACAGCCAAAATATTAAACCTATTAAGAACAAGTTCAACTCAATAATATCTGCGCAAGGAAGGAGGAGGAAATAGTGAGGCAGAAAGAATACAATAATTTATTATCTGCAAGTTCTGAGCAGCAGCCACCAAACACCAGAGTTGTGCTTGCAAGTTGGAAGATTTGTAGTGGATGTGGATGCTAGTGAAGCTCTAACACATAATGTGGGCTAAATGAGTCAAAACTGATGGCACACTAAGAACCTTGATTTTGATAGAAAGGCAAATGAATCAGAACAAAAAGCAAGTAATATCATCAAGATCAAGACAGGAGGTGCATAGGTAGCTGCATCCACTTGTATTCAACTTCTTAACTTTTGCTGATCAGAAACCAAACACCCACTATCTATGTCTGGGATCCAACACAAAAGAAACATTTTTTTGGACAGGATGACACATTTCAACTGAAAGCATCAGTCAGAGCAATGAACAGTGACACTGCCACCCCTTTCAAGATGTCGTGAGAACGAAAACTAGCTTAATTTGTCAGCAACCTCCAAACATATTTCTCAAATACAGTTAACCTGTCATGGCTGGCTTCAATAATACACCGAATTGATTCTTTGCTGAGGTCAAAACATAATCCAGTGGGGTCAGAGGATCTTGAAGTTTCAAGACTTTGGTCCTCCTAAAAATTACATCTGCTCAACAGCAAGGAAAGCATGGGGAGGAAAAAGAAAGAAAGAAAAGGTAAACATCATCAATTAATTTATTGGCCTTAAGTTGCAGAATCTTGTGAAGGGTTCAACCTAATTAAAGATCAAAAGCATACTCTCCCTTTTCACTTTCTAAACATTTGTGGTCTTGCTTTAACGCTTTTAGGGCTAACCACTTCTAATATACCTTCAAAAAGACAATCAGTCCATCCCCAAGCTTTTCAATGCTTAAAGTTTCAACAACATATAGAGCTCACACTCTTCTTTATTGCACTTCTTCATTTGCTTTTCAGATTTGATAATTTACATCCTCTTCCTCCTCTGCTTCGGGTATAATTAAGAATCTGTAATATTTGCATGGGAACCAGCTGAAGAATTCCCTTCATTTTCTTTCTCTTAAATCTACTGCTGAGAAGGATAAGAATCTGAGAATGCCCAATATCTCAACGTTGACCGTCCTTGTCCTGTAGGAGACTGAACTTGTGTTTTATAAGTGGTGCTCTGCCATAAAGTAGGATGCCAATGATAGAAGTAAACATTTTCGGGCTGGAAACTAACAAAAAAATTGTCCATTCACTGTATCCTAATTGAGTTTCAGATTTACTAGATAATGATCATACTAATCAAAGATCCATACTCCTCCGACAAATGACCACTTGCATTATGGGTTCCTTGTCTTTTATCTTTTATTTGGATACAATCAGAGATATGCAAGAGCTATCGATTCCATGATAAAGTTGACGAGCAAGATAAAAGTTGTAGGACATACCCGGGGTGATCAATCAAACTAGTCATTATGACAAAACCTTAACATTTGTCTTTTCAGATTGTCCACATATTATGGTGAAACGATACTGTATTTCTACTTCAAACCGATGTAGATTCGTCGTGTCGAATCGTACGCCCAGCACTACAATGAATTCTGTAGACGAGTGACCTTAATTATTCCATTACCAATCAGAAAGCATGACTGTCCTTGAGCATCTCCGGCACTATGTCCTCTGAAATTACCTCTTCTTGAATCTGACATGAAGCCCCCATCAGTCTCATTAGTGCCAAGTAGTCCATTATATCAATATACATGACTTGTCATAATTTTGCACCCAGAAATGCACAGATTGAACAGCGCATTACTGCTATTAGCAGTAAATAATCTACTGGTCTAGATCATCTAAAAGACAGCACCAATCATTAACATTTAAAATTTGGCAGGAAGTGAGAACTATTAGAAGTAAGAGGAAACAAAAACTGGTGGGAGTTTATTTTCTGTCTTTTGAGAATTCATCAAGTAAAAACTTTTGCTAGTACTACATGGCACTAGTGATCGTTAATTCTCCACATACAATCAGACCATTCACAATCTCTTTCAAGGCAACAATAAGAGCAGAATATGAAATGTTTCATCATTTTGGTCAAATCTAAACCAACCAAGAAAAAAAGAGCACATACCTTTAAAAGTAAGGAAAGCTTAGCTCATGGTAGGGCTCAAATCTCTCAAGAGTTACACCTTGTGGGACTGAAAACAATCACACCATTACATTGCTATCCTGAGCTAACAGCCGGGGTGGTGAAACTTTTTATCGTTTTCAATGATGAAAAGCTAAAAGGAAGGATATGGACAAGAGTGGCCATTGTACAAAGTTTCCATTTGCAGTTCACATCAGAATATAAGAATTCGTCAGGCTATACTATGATGTCCAACCCATATAACATAAACGTAGCCGGTTAATGTTCTTTGATTCAAAGGTGAAACCCTTTTTCCTCAGTTAAAATTATCTGTCTGTCTTGTCTTATCTAATCTGATATTATAAAGTTACCACTTAATTAATTAGTGAAAAATAAAAATAAATAGAGTTATTGGTACGATTAAAGATGAATTATTGATATAATTAATAAAATTATTGGTATAATTAATGAATAATAAGTGAAGATAAGTTGTTAATATAACTTGTAATATAATTAAAATCATAATTTATAGTTTTTATTTCTTCATTCTTGTCTATAAATACATAATGCTTTCAAACTTATTTTGCATATTAAGATAAAGAAAAGAAAAAAAAAATGAAGAGGGAGTCATCCCATAAATTTATAAGATATTTATAAAAAAATAACTGAGATGTTTTTTTAATAATAAAAAGATTTTTAGTTGTTTTTTTATTATTTAAAAAGATGTAATTTTTATATTATTTAGTGAAATTTTACTTATTCGTGAATATAATACTAATTAAATTAACTATGTAAATTCTTATATATTTTATATTTTATCTGAATTTGCATTACAAATATCCTAACATTCACTAAGTCTACTAATACCAGCTTCGAATTGCTGTGCTAGCAGCTTAATCGTGCAATTGATCTCTGCAGCTGACTCGAACATGTTTATCTGCTGGATTGAATGCATTAATATTGGCTGAAAACAGCTGCGATGGCTTTTCATTTGATCTTCTTCTTTGGAAACTTGCTTAGCGTAGTCCAATGAATGCCATGAAAAGACTACAAGTGGGTTTTTGAAAGAATCTTTAGATGTTTGAGCTCTTAATAAAGTCGCTCCATTCTGCCATAAAGAAGACAAAATAATTCCAGTCAAGATGGATTTCAACGCAATTAAAAGAGCTGAAGAACCGATATTTAACACGGCTGCTTTGCCATTGCACATTACCACTACCATGAAAAGTTTTTAAGTACTCGTTTCGGCGTGCGACATAAACATTGATTAAAATTTAATTTATTTATATTTTTAAATTTTGATGATTTAATATTAAAAATAATTATTTATATATATTTTTAATAAAAATAAAAATAATTATTACTGCAGTTCAAAAAACAATATGCTTCAAGAAATACTTTCTCTAAATTAGAGAATTGGCGGGAACCAGTTTAGTACAGAAACGCTGCGTTTCACAGACATAAAATCACAACAATCCATAAGAAACGACGCGTCATTCAGCATCTACTTTCCAGAAAATGTAAAATTCCAAATTTTGAGTTACAGAGCTAATAACTAAAATCATCAATCATCACCATGAACCAGAAGATGAAAATTAACAAGAAGAAGAATAAAAAGAATGAAATGGAGTTTTGCGAATTATGCAATTTGAATGACGATGAAGGCCAAAGCCATAAGTACTTTCCAACCCACAAAAATTCACTCTCTAATTTCTTCTCTCGTTTCCAAACCAAAATCGCCGACTTCCGATTCTTTCTCAAAAGCCCTACCATTCTCCGCCCTGGACTCTCCTCTCGCAACCGCATCTGGTGCGTCTTCTGCGATTTCGATATCCACGAGATCGGCAGCTCCTTCGTATGGTAAACAAATTTTTTAATTTATTTTATTTATGATTGTCAGTATTTATTTTAATTATCTAGTGATTATTATTTAATTGGTAGTGCAAGTCAGTAATGTGTTTTTTTAATCGCTAAAAAAAATAGCGCTAACGCGATGAGTCACCTGGCGAGTGAGGAACATTTGAAGAAATTGAAGTGCTTTATGTGGAAATACGGTGGTGGAATGGGCTGGGTGGGATGCTTTTCGGGTTTTAGAAGCTTATGTGCTGAATCGTTGTTCAATGGTAGATTAGTGTTATGCTATTGGATTTCTATAAATGAATATGATAGTGTTGATTTGAAAGATGTGTAATACTCGAGACTAATTTATGTTTCGTGTTTCGGTAATTGTAGTGGGACAAGTAGTGTGAAGCATTGAGGAATGAAGGGGCAGCGTTGGGTAGCGATGGATCAAGAGGGATGCAAGTTGGACCTACAAAAGATATCCTCAACCATGAACATATAATTAACTTTGAAAATAATAGTTTGGGTAATGTTAATTTGAATATTTCAAATGGTGTTATGCCTTTACAGTATTATACAATTGAGTATCAGATATCCAATTCAGGATTTTCTGCGGTTGCGAATGTTGGACCATCCATGTATTGTGTGGTCTCTACTTTGCCTGTGCATGCACATTCTGGTACGTGCAATCCTAATGATTTAACTGGTAAGAGTAACCTGCTTATTTGATATCCATTCCTCCAATGAAGTCGTTCTGAATGGAGATATACTGATACTAGCCCTGTTGTTTGTCCTGTGTTTGAAATTTGCAGCTAACTGGAATAGCCAGCATTCTTCCCCATAACAGTATAAACTGTGCACCCAATGTCGGTAATGGACAGGTGAGTTTGGTCCTCTACACTCTTTCTGTATGAAGCTCATTTCATTTTCTCCAAAACATGGAGATTATTTTCTTCCTTTGTAACTTCTTTACCGTGTCTAATCTTTTGTAGTGATTTTTATATTATGCAACTCATTAGTTTAATAGCAGTTGAGTTTCTCATGATTAGTTTGTAGAATATATGGTACATGGCTGGCAGTGCTTTTGAATTTATATGTTGTTGTGTCGATATTTATCTTTAAGTGCTGCATTTATTATTTTTACTCAATAGGCTAAGCATCTCTCAAGGTTGTGTCATAAGGGCGTGCAGCATTTTGTCAGACATCTTTGGCTAGGTGACTGTTCTAGTCATGGTGTGAAAAGTGACTGGTTATGAAACTAGTTGTGGTTTTCCATCCCTTTCCATTGTTTAGGGGTGGCTTTGATAATTACAAAGCTATATTAAGTGGAATTTTTTCCCTCCACTTGTGAATACTATTTTCTGATCATTCCAATGAGGGTAAGATGGATACGTCAAGTGCATAAATCTATGTAGATGTCCTGTCCTTCATTTATTTAGACACTCTCCACCGGGATGATGATTTCAAAAACATTTTGTAGGAGTTATCCATTTAGTGTTAGGATGTGAAAGTTGCCGTACTGTTTTGTGTATCATCTCCTTCTTCCTTCTTTAATTGCACGCCTTTTGTAAGTACCCTTTGACTTCTAAATGCTGTCAAGGTTTGTTTTTTGCTTGATGCTCAGTGATGTCAAAGGCTCTCAGCAAGGCTTTCTTTTCTGAGTGTACTTGTTTTGGAGTAAAAATATGTGTAAACTTATATTTGTTTGCTATAGCTGTGCCAGGTTTATCAGGGTGAAAGATCCGTACATGGAGTGAGCAGTTTACGGGGTATTGATTTTTTTTCAGCATCTCATTTCTGTTATTCTCTTATTCTAATTTAAGGCTAGTCATCTGGAAGTACATGCATAATTTGAGTAGCTTGGTGGATGGGTCCTGTTACCATGGTGTTCCATACGATGTCAATCCTCATATTGTAATTGTCCTGTCAGGTTCCCACAATATACCTCAAGTTCCTGCTATGGCTCTACAATTGGCTGGAGTCACTCTAGTACCTGCCTTGACTCCACAAGTGGCTGGAGGAAATGTGCATACAGGAGCTGCTCCTTGGTTTGAAGCAACTGAAGAAAATCAGCTAAACATTCAAGTGAAATGTACATGCATAATTTCTTCTAGATCTGTTTTGGTTGCAAATAAGTCTGGGAAATCACACAAACTGAACCAAAAAAGGGTAGGGGCTGTAAGAGAGTAATAGAAAACTATTTTTAGGACCTTGCCTAATAGTTTAAGCTTTAAGCTTTTGAGTTGATTGAGTTCTTTGACATGATATTAGAGTTTTGATTACCAAACAGTCACGAGTTCAAATTTCATCACACCTATTCTAATTAATTAAAAAAAATAGGTACAAGTTAGTGTAGGGGCTTTAACTTGAGGTGGGTGTTAGAGAGTAGTATAAAACTATCCTTGGGACCTCACCTAATTGAATAGTTTTATATCAGGGACTGCTTGGGCTGAAGGGAGAAAGATGGAGATGACAGGTTGTCAAGAGCGATTGTGATGCTAACTGGCTCCCCAATTTTGGCAGCATGACAGCCAAAAGGAATCTAGAAAAGAATTTGAGAATGAGAAACAAAAATTACCCAATGTGGAGAGTCATACTGAGATGCCAGTTAGGATATAGCCTTATATCAGCAAACAAATGGTAATCTCTAAGCTCAAAGTCCTTGTGTATCCTGCAGTTCTTATTATGTCCCATCCTTTTCATTTTCAGGCTTGGCTCGTTTTGCGAGGTGATTGAAATATACATTTTATGTTTTAAACATCATTACAATACATTGTTTTCTTCTTACTTGATTGTCCATGTTAGTAGATAGTGACGCCTCATCACATATAAATTTGACTAAGTACTTGTGAATTCTTAGATGCATTCTATTATGAATTGCTGTAATAGGACACCAGTCTACTTCAGCATAATATGGTAAAAGAAAGTTGGAACTAAGCATTTGCAGGTGATCAGAGCACAGTTCACCTTTGTAGGTAGAAGTCTTGGCTAGTTTTAGGTGATATGCTGTGTAAAAAACTCCTTGCTTCTTAGGCTGATGACATTGTATTCAAGTCTGGCATATATTTCATTGATTTGTGGAACTTTATGTGATGATGGGCTTATGCAAAATTAGTTTCCTTGACCTAATGAATTTTTATCTTGTCCCCAACACAGAGGAGGGGTGCACTTGAATGATGGCTGCTGTGGTGATCATGACAAGAGCTAACAATGCTTCCGGTGACAAACATCATGGGAGGTTACTTGTATATTCTTCTGCCACCCCCTTCTTAAATTTCAGATTTTAGTTCTGAATGTATATATTTTTGTCAAAGGCAGCAAGGGATCATTAAAAACTTGAGCCCAGAAATGGCAGATCACTTGTTCTGTCCGTCTTGTAATCATTATACTGTTAGATGCCCTTTTCGTATTCCTGAAATTACATTTCGCGGATCTTATGTTAAAGATCAGATTCTTTTTCTGTAAAGTCAGATTTTACCGTTCACCAAAAGCTTTAGTCTAATTATTGTCGTCTGTCTAGTGCGGGCAACCTTGCCACCACTACTTTGTGTTCGAATATTAGAATAATAAGCTATGGAACCAAAAACATGGAAATGATTTTTTTTAAGAACATGGTTAAAAGATTACATCATCTGCTAACAAGAGAGCCCTTTCTTTAATCATATAGAAACAGCTGTGGGACAATGAGTCTCGAGCAAGCCAGAAATTTTCTACAACGCTGGTTTCATTTGGCAAAAACTGTGGCGGTATTCGATTCTTGGGGCTCCTACCTTGAATCAACTTTAAAATAATGGAACTGCCTATGGATGACCGGAAATGCTTTTCAAGTGTGTTGGACGTAAAGCTGCCTATATTCACTCTCTGTACCTTGAATCTGCCTCTGCGAGAAGACAGTGACCTTGATTGGCATGCTCTTGACTTGTACATGGATAAAAACATGTCATGACATCTGAAACAATCTTCAAGATGTGCCCGGAAAGAATGATCGTGAACTGTACAGACTAGCTCCTTTTACTGTGTGCAACAATGCCATCACTCAATCGCAACCATGTGGTCTGAGCAAAAATCTGAAGAATTTGATTTATCTGAGATCCTAAAATTCCAGAGTTTCCCCTTTGAAGCAACCAAGTTCTCATCACACAGAAACTCCCAGGAAAACCACTTCTCAATTGTCCGATCAACATCATGTACCAGTACATCTGTTGTGTTCCCAGCTCTTGCTATCATACTAGCTGTGTAGATTGCTCCCATTCTGCCTGGTGCCTCTGGCGAGTGCCCACTTGGTCCATCCACCACCACCACATTCCATTGAAGCTCATATACTTCACGTGGCAGGTTTTTCAATGCAAGTTTGCAAGATGAATTCTGAAGCATTTCTGGGTTTGGTGCACAAGCTGGACTTTTCCTTGCATGCTCAAGCAGCTTGTAAGCCTTCTTTGCAGGTGTATGGTAGTCAATCTTGTGGATTTGAGTGTTGTTGGTTTTTGCTCTAGCAGCGCTTATTTTGTCAGGATCATCCTCTAGAAAGATTGTGGTGCCACCTGAGTTGATGGAGGATAATCTCAGGTACTGGGGCTCTGCTCCAAAAACAAGGAGGTTGCAGGGGGCTTTGCGTTTAATGAGATCAGATAGAAGTTTAAATTCCTTTTTTGTGAGACTACGTTCATCGGCAGCGATTTTCTGTTGTCTTGTTTGGTTGCTAGTTGTATGAAATGGAGCCTTCTCACAGGCCGGAGAAGGAGTAGAGCATGTGTGTTGTAGAGTAGGAGGCAAAGGGGCGGAAGGTGAGGTGGTGATAGCAATTCTAAGAAGTCGGAGGATGGAGAAGCATACCAAGATGAAGACAACAGAAGGTATAAGTTTTCTTCCAGGAATTGCCATACTCTTACTTCCTTTGAAATATTTGCGGCCAACGGGTATATTGAATTGTGATTCAGGTGAGATCGGAGGTGAGGACTTCACAAGAGGAGTGGCAAGAGAACGGTAATGCGGTACTTCTGGGGGCATTTTTTCCCTCGCCTAACCCTTTCCACAGAATCCCCGCTATAATCACTTCTCCTCTTAGCAAGGCATTGAACTGCTGGTGGCATTTTTTTCGTTTATCAAGTATGCTATTGAATACCCCTTAATTTTGCTTGAGTGTGGCAGAAGAAAATGATCTTTTGCTTCTGTTTCAAGATTTATATTATCTCCACCTAATTGCTGTGGTTAAGCGTTGCAATTCGCTAATCAAAGTTGCCCAAGTGTATATCTTTGTCAATCATCTCCATCTGGGCTCGTTTGGTGCTTTATTCGAGTGAAGTTGAAGGAGGCTAAGGTGCACTTGCTGGTTTGTTGGAGGGCTGCTTTCAATCAATTTTGACTTCATGGTACGCACCCATCATTTTATATATAGCAGGTTGCTGGTTCTTGATGTACATGGGATGTTGGCTTTTTGTATGCCAAATCCCAACCAGTCAACTCAGTACTTAGGTTGCTAACTGATCCATAACCGAGTCATTGCCCCTAATTGATTCTGCTGGCGTAGGGCTTACAACAAGGAGAAAAGGGCAGGGTTTTATTTTTGCAGGGACGAAGTCCCTTATGATCCTTACTGGTTAGCCACAGACCAGAACCCTGTTTTATGGAGAGCCATCCATTTTTGGTCCAGAAAGCAGCCTAAAGGTTGCCATTCTTCAATGTTGTTTTGAAGAGACGACACCATCTAGTTGCAGACACATGGTCCCTTTTAAGGGTGGTACAAAAAGAGAGACTGAAGTGATATCCTAGCCCAACCTTGCCCCAGGATAGTAAATTTAGGTGTATAGAAGCATCTGTGCCACTGTAATTTGATTGCCATGCTTGTCTAAGCGATAGATCATCTACTACTATGCGTCTGATTAATTCCAAGTTGATTTTGATGTAGGAAAAAGAATAGGTGACACAAATGAGGTGTTTGAATGTGTTTTAGTCTTTTAAAGTATTTTTTTTATTAAAATATATTGAAATAATATTTTTTTATTTTTAAAAAATTATTTTTAACATCAATAAATTAAATAATTAAAAAATAAAAAAATTCTTTTTTTAAAACTCTGTTTGAAACACAATTCCAACCTAGCTAACTCTATAATTCATTTTTGAAAAATATTAAAAAAATAATAAATCTCTAAAGAAATTTAATAAGCCCGATAGATAAAACTATAGTATCAAGATGGCCAAATCCAAATATTATGAATTAAAAACCTTTTCGGAAAAAAAAGAGAGGGAAAAACTCAAAATCTATAGTCATAGAAACTAAAAAAATAAAAAAAACTTTTAAGGGTTACAATAGAGAGTAGATAATAGAAAACTTATATTGTACAATTACAAGGAAACGCTAATATTGTTATTCAAGTAATTTAAATGAATGTATGTGGTAATGTTTTCATATTTGAAAATGAATATTTCAAGTAATAACACTGAGAAATAACACTTTTATGGTATTATCTTCGATGCATAGAAAATATCCATCTATAATGCTTAATTATAATATCTTCGGCCCTCTAGTTTCAGAGACTATAAATTAGTCTCTTGATTATTTTATTTTTTTTAACAACTCCATTATTCTTTCAGAAAAGGGCCAACTACCTCTAGCTTTATATATATATATAGTCAAAAGAAAAATAATTGAATTGATGGTAGTTGAACACTTATTTTTTATTCAAGGACAAACGAATATCTAGATTGATTATAATAAGAACTCTAACATGATTTGTTTAGAAGGTCAAAACTAATCGAATAAAGTTAGATAAAATATGAGTGAAGCTATTATAACTTATTTGTTTTTATATTTTAAAAGTATTTTAATTTTTATATTTTAAATTTATTTCAAATTAATATATTTTTAGTATTTTCAAGTTATTTTAATATACTAATATTAAAAATAATTTTTTTAAAAAATATTATTAACATATATTTTTGATATAAAAAATTATTTGAAAAACAACCACAACCATATTATCTTGAGTTTATTGTTTTTATTTTAGAATGTTTTTTAAAAATATTTTTAATTTGAAAAAATATAGAATTAATATTTTTAATATTTTTAATATGATGATATAAAAATATATAAAAAATATTTTACTATATTTTTAGATAATAATTTATTTTAAAAAATATCCTATATTATAATTCCAAATAGACATTAAACCAGGTTATCACGACTCATGTGAATACAAAACTTCGTAAACTATATTTGTAAACGTTAGTATTTTTTATTTTGTGTTAAAAAAGTTCCTTTCACTATTTCTTATTTTATAATAATTTATACATATTCTAATTTTTATCAGTGGTACATCCTTCGTTAGTTGATGTTATTAACGCTGTTAAAAAGTGACATATGACATGTGCCCTTAACATCTATAAAAGTTTTTGCTAATATATATTTTGGTTTCTATTAAAAAAAATATTGTGGTCCCTATATTTTATTTTTGTTGCAAATAAGTCCTTAATTACAAGCTTTTTAGACCTCATATTTTACTATAAATACAATTTACTTCCTCAAATGATGGAAATAAAATCTCGTAATACTTTGAATACACACACATTTTTAATCTTTTTTATATTTTTAGGGTATAACATACCAGAAAAATAAATTTAAAAATTAAAATAAAATGGTGAAAATAAATATATGACATCATAGGAAAAAATATATTTTTAAAAGGGTATATATATATTTAAATCTTGCATTTTCCATCAATCCATTTAAATAATTTGATTAATTTTCATCAAGTTTATGATTTTACATATAAATATTTAATTAAAGAAATCATTAGGTAGGGATAAAATACTAATACCAAGACATAGTAAGTTGAGTGACACCTATTTAGGTTATTTCAAACTATTTATCAAAATCAATATCATGTTAATATTTATCAATTCTTACAAACCTTTTTTATCCAGTAGAAAAATGTAAGACCCGTGATTTGGCTTCTCATACCCAAATCAAAGTCTAGCTCAAATACAAAAACCCAATTTTAATTTATGTATTTAAATAAATACATAATTTTTATTAAAGAATTTGTTTTTCTCTTCTTCTCTTCTCCCTCCCCTACTGTAACATTTCTCCTATTTATATCAAAGACTTAGCTCTATCTAAACTTTCGGTTTTGGATTTTAAAAAGGGTTAAAGAAACAAGCATTGTGATTATCTTTTTTATTGTTTTAATTAGGGATTTGATAGTTAATGAATTTAAATAAATGTTTAGGGTTGATTAGATAATTTAAAAGATTTAATTGATATTTTAGGATATTAGTTAGCTTAAAATAAACTGATTAAATGACTGAAATTATAGGTCTTAAAGATAAGATCATTTATTTTTTAAATCTATAAATTTAAAGATTAACAAATTAGGATTTCAACTAATTGATCAATTAGTTTAAACTAGTCGATCAATTGGCTTGTGGTGGAGGTTGAATGGTTGGTCATTTTAGTTGATCAATTGACCCAACAATAGAGGTTAATCAGGTTTGTTAGGTTCAATAAGTTTGATATATGTTCGGGATTAATTAGGTGAATCAATTTGACTTTGTAATTACATTCTATTATCTATACTTAAAGTTTAAATCTCTTATGTTATTTTCTTTAAGTTATTGTTTAATATTTTTTTTAATTATAGGTTCTGATGACATTTCTATTAGCAATTCTCGACAGTTTATATTTCTATATCTGCTTATTTTTTACTCTGTTTTTTAAGTAAGTGTGACAATCTTTAATATATATATATATATATATATATATATATATATATATATATATATATATTTCTTTACTTTAGGAGTACTTATTCATTCTAGATTTTGCACTCATATTCTATTAAATTAAATTATATTTGATATGATATTTATTTGTTTTAATAATCATATGAGTATATTTTATATCTTGATATTGATATACTTGTTATTAACTTCATGCTAATGAAGAATAAATAGTTTATATACACATGATATTTTATATATCTAGTTGGTGAGAGAGAAAACCAACCTATGATGATTGATTATCTTATTATAAATGAGGTCACAAACCTCATTTGTTATTTAAGACAATGATTTTATTTGATCTTTGACATATATTTTATTATCATATGTTATTATACTTAATGTGTGTTTGTATCTATTTTAGTTCTTATACTTATAAATAGCTAAAATATATATTAAATATTATTTTTTTACTAGTAAGTTGGTTGAACTCACCTTTTTATCTTAATAAGATTTTAGGTTCTTAGTTTCCGTTAGAAGGTTGACTTTTAATAAAGAATTGCTACTATTTTATTTATTGGTATGTTTTATTTACTTCCGTGAAACTTTTCTTATTTTTTATGATTTAATATTTTATATGCTTTATTATTACATTGTTTTTATTCAAGTTAAGATTTTTTTTTTGAAAATTAAATTTTATTTAATATAACAAGTATTTTTAATTATAAACTATTTTATTAGTTCTAAAAAATATTTAAAAGATTATAAAATGTTGCTTGAATTGTATAATATGCATGTTATAAGGTTTGGTATAAGCTCAGTGGAGGTGAGGTCTTATGGCTCTACGTTGCCGTACTGGGATTGGATAGTGACAAAATAAAACAAAATAATTATTTCAATTTCAAGGTGGAAAAGAAAAACAATGGTTAGAAAATCAGGAGGAGAGAGTGTTGTTTAAGTTTTGCAGTCCTTGTCAAGCTGAGCTTCGAGGAAAGTGGTATTCTGATTACTTTAATATCTGGGAAGAGTTGTTTAATGATTCTTTTCAATTAATGTTGGAGTATGAAATGGAGCAATGAGATTATTGTAATATTTATTTTTTCTTCAACAAAGTAGGTGGCTCACCAGAGATGGTGGGACTGCGTCTACGGCAGCACATCGCAAGCTAGCCTGGAAACACAACATTTTCCACTAATTTCATATATAATCATGTAATTAGAGGAAATGCATCTGTATATATTATCTTAAGGTCCATTTGCAAATTATTTTAAGTTTCTCTTTACTTGAGGACTTTGTCTCTATGGAGCTACTCCTTTCAGGCATCTAAGGGCGGCATTTTCTACCTCTAAACACATTGAATATACCGGATTGTGAAGTATCAAAGTACTTTTTGTTGGTTTCTTCAGCTCCAAGGGTCTCCAAAACCCTACAATTTTCTAGAGCAATTGTTCATCTAATCCATGGGATGCGGCTCTGGCTAGCTGAAGGCTACTGACAACACTAACTTGGCTGATATCGATAATTGGATATGCCCATATTGCTGGTTTATGTTTAATACTGATTTAAGATCTTTTTCAACACCCACAGGGTAGTTTCCTGCCACTAAAAAACAGTACCAAGTTCTAATGAAGGTCCTCAGAAACTTCTATAGAATTCAGTCACTGTCCTTTAAATGGCTTGCAAATTGCAACAGGCTTGATTTCAAGCCAAGTTTCTACGTTTAGGGTTTGGATTCACACCAAATGACTTGTATAATTCAACACAACTCAGTCATTCTTCTCGTTAACTAAATGTTCCTAAATGGTCACTTTCCACTAAAGATTAAAGAATTTTGAGGCTGATGTTTCATCCCAATTGAATATATTAATTTTTGCAGTTTGTTACCACTCTATCATCATTTGAGAAATCATTTTTTTTCCCTTTTGCTTGTTTATCCTTGAGTTGGATTGATAGAGGCGAGGAAGTTGAGCAAAATTAATGGTATAATCAAGGTTTATTCCAAATACTTAATACTAACTAATGATCATATGACATGTATTAATCTTGCATAAGATCATACAATTACAACCATTATTAAAATACCAATTGGGAACAACTGTTGATGATGGTTTCCAGTTTTAGAACATTGCTCTTGTCATTGTCAGCATGCCCTTCATTACTCTTTTTTTTTTCCTTTAATTTATTACATTAAGATCCAAGTTGGCAACAAGAAATGTTTTAGTAAGTTTGGCTTCGTCTTCTCTTCACAACTACCTCTAATTTCTTACACCAAATCCCCTACTTGCTCCTCCTATTCCTGTAGTGATCGCTTTGGTTTCTTCAATACTCCTACACAGATCCTTTCTTTTCCTCTCAGAGGTTTTGACCACTTTGGTTTCTGATTCTCAGTCTCCCTTGGTCCTTTCTTTCCATGGTTTTACCTTTGTTTCGTAATTTTTCCATATTGACACATACTTTAACAGCCTTTGCAGCAATAAGTTTTTGTCGTGGCGTTTTTGAAAGACTTATATACATATACTTCCATTTGTCTCTCAATTTTATCCCCCGTCTTTCTCAGATATTCAAGTTTTGGTGACTGGTCCTGAAACAAGTCCTTTTCATGTTTAAGATAGAAATTGGTTTAGATAATTGGTACTGTTATGGGTAGGAACACTGAAGGAGAGGTTCTTTACAGTGCAGGATCGAAGGTAAGTAACTTTTACTCTGTGCCAAGTTGTTTGATCATCCAAAAGTTTTAGGGAATTCTGATTTGGATATTGAAAAAAAACCAGGCCATGATGGAAGGTCAACCTAAAAAATCTCTTTTTGCATCTATAACGAAACATGAAGTCGAAAATAGCAGGTCAAGCAGTATGATTGTGAAGGTATTTTCAATCTCTAAACCATCTCAAACATGCTTTTATAAGTTCTTAATACATGGCTATCTAACTAGTTTTGGTTTTTTTTATTAAATCTGTGATGAAAACAGAAAGCACATACTGTAGTTCCTGCACATATCTTGGCAGAAGCAATATCGACAATCCGTGGTCTTGACCTCAGATGGTCAGGTCCAATAACAACAACAGAAATGCAATATGTTGAGCAGTATGTCTTGGCGAAGTACCCCCAATATGCTGGCTTTATCGGAGAGAAGGTAGATCTCTCTACTCTTTGTATCAACGAAGAGATCTCAGAGCCTTCACCCGACGACAAGAACAAGTCACCTAGGACTGGTCTTAGAGAGGTCTCCACACCATCCTTTGGAAGCAATCACCCTGACTTGGATAGAACCCAGTTAGAGCCATCTAGACTGCTTGATATTCTTACAGAGAAAGCCTCATTTCCAGGGAGTTTTGTATCGATACCTGAAATCCAAGCTCAGCACAAGGTTCTGACGCACTGTGGATTGCCTGATGATGAGTATCTTGTCCTGTTCACTCAAAACTACAAAGATGCAATGATGTTAGTAGGAGAGAGCTACCCTTTCTTCCGAGGGAACTTCTACATGACTGCTATCGGGGAAGAAATGGATTACGTCAAGGAATTCGCCAGTTACAAGGAATCAAAAGTGATCCCGACACCAGAGAATTGGTTGAATTTGAGAATCAAGGGATCACAGCTTAGCCAGTATTTTAGAAGGAAGTGTAAGCACAGTCCTAAGGGGTTATTTTCATACCCAGCTGATGTGAATGGAACTCGCTATTCGATGCATTGGGTATCCGAAGCCCATCGGAACTCATGGCATGTTCTGCTGGATGCAACCGCCCTGGTCGTCGGGAAGGATAGGTTGAATCTTTCACTTCACAGGCCTGACTTTGTGCTGTGCAGTCCTGACAATACCCCTGCTAATCCTTCTACAATCACATGCCTTCTTGTTAGGAAGAAATCTTTTGATACTACAACAGCTTCATCTTAGCTCAAAGATTAAGAAGAGGTGTTCGTTTGTGAATATTGAACATGTTTAGACTGGTTAATTAAGGAACATCAACACATGTCTCCGCCTTGGTATCAGAAATTAGTAGTCTGATTTGGTTAATTATAACCTGTCATCATTGAATAATCTTCCAGTCTATGAATAATCCTAGGCATCCAATAGAAACAGATAGGTGTATTATGGAAAATAAAGAAACTCGATTTTTCATTGATTTATTTCAGAGAGCACAACTCAATTTAATTCCATTCACATGATTCAAACTTATTCCAAATATGTGGTTTTCTTTGGGCAGAATTCTACTAATAAAACTTAATTCAATTCCAAACAAGCTATTAGAAGATGAATACTATTTTCTTCCATTTATATGCCAGTGTGTTTCAGCAAAATACAGTTCGCTGGGAGAAGGATGAAAGATCAATACTCTGTCATTCCATATCACCCTCAGTAAATATATCATCAAAAACCCCACCACTAGGCATCATGGGGAACGCGGGCTCTTGATGAGGCACCATCACATCCAACAAGCAAGGTCCAGGAGTGTCTAGCATTTTCTGAATTGCTGCTCTAACACCATCCTTTCTTGTTACATGGGAAGCAGGAATTCCACATGCTTCTGCAAATTTCCACATATCAGACAAAATCTCAGGCTCCTTCAATGGATCAACTAAAGATGGGGACGCCCTGTGAGCCTTATAAAACAGATCCTCTCATTGTGCCACCATGCCCAAATATTGATCGTTCAACATCATTATCTTGGCAGGGATATTCTCAACGAAGTCACCAACTCCTGAACATTCATTAGAAGACTTCATCACTATCCATATCCACAGCAATAACATCAGAATTTGCAATAGCAGCCCCCATAGCTCCCAATTTCCCCTGATGTCAACCACTGGCATGTTTTCTTACACCTGTAAAACTGAGCAGCCCACATTTTATGCTGCCCCTGTGCTTATAACTGTAGTAACACTATGTAATTCAAGAACCTGAATTGCATACTGCAGAAGAATTTCTTCTCCAGAGGTGTTAAAAGTTAATGGATACTTCACTTTCTGCTCGGTCAACTGTTCTCTCCATGCCTTAAAAATCCGTTCCACTTTTAGTTTCCCTACTCGCCAAAATCATGTTGATCCCTAGCAAGGCCAACTTTATATCTTCAAGAACTGATAGACGAGCTGCATGTTATTCCCAATCTCAGCCGAATCCATATCAATGCGAACAATCAATTATCAGACTCACAAACGCCTTCAGCTTTCCAGTCACAATCATCAAACCTCAGTCCAAATAAAATTTATGCAGCAAAAAGTCCTGATGAAATTCCCTACTCGCGAAGCTCAATCTCTATTGTCATTATTTGTTTACCTTTGCATTAGTAGCTGGTTGCATAATTGGTTCGTACCTATTGCTATCAGCCCTTGCTTCTACATCCTTTTCTGCAGTTATCGACGTGCATAATTTGAATCTTAACTATTTTTTACGTAAATATAGACCATTTCAACTCTAGATCATTAATTAATATAGATGCAACCTATTGATGTCATATCTCGTGGTTACTAATTGCATCAAGAAATCAAAATGTTGATCATAAATCTAACACCTAATCAATGACTGGATGAAATGTCAGAATCAATCTCCCAACCTGTGAGATTCTTCTTGCCGTGTCCTTTTCGCAGTCAAAAACTCTCCTAGTAAATTCTAAGCCCCAGGATGTTTGGAGGATATTCTTACCAGGGAGAGGACAGATACAAATGGTAATAAACTAACAAATAAGAATTTGAAATTCATACATGATCCTCCCTTACCACCCCCCTCTCCCCCTATATTGTTGATCACGTTTTCTAAAATTCATAATCTTGCAAGCAAATGTTTCGTTATT
The DNA here is from genome assembly GCA_026413675.1 of Populus pruinosa. NCBI lineage: Eukaryota > Viridiplantae > Streptophyta > Magnoliopsida > Malpighiales > Salicaceae > Populus > Populus pruinosa. The sequence continues at coordinate 16,191,928 of CM048606.1, forward strand.
TTTCTCCTAAAAATAAACTCAAAGAAATCAAATGCAAACAGAAAGAGACTGCATTCATACCAATCTTGGTGCTGGAATGCCCTTCTACAATTTCCAACATGGACCCTTGAAAATCCCGTTTTCAGGAAATATGATTTTTTAAAATGGAAAATAGTTTAGATTTTCTTGAAGAAAATTGTTCCTCTTTGAGCGTTAAGAATTATCATGGCCTATTCAGATGCAAATACGAGCATTTCACACTCACATGATCTTGCAAGTGAGCTGCATCTTTCCCTTCCAGGATTGACTTTATGTCAGGTATTTTGTTAAAAGTGTAACTCTGCCATCCTTCCTTCAGGTTCTCTCCTTTCAATCCTAGCTGAAAAATGAGCCTTCTGCCAATCAACTTCTTCAACTGGGAATGTCATAGATGTTACCATTCAATCTGCTTAAAAAACTCATATCTGTCAGCTCAATCACCATCCCAGTCTCTCTATCCAACATTATGAGTAGTGCAGAGTGCAGAACCATTCGCATCGCTTATTTGACTTCTATCTTGAACTTTCGATCACAATTGTTTCTGTCCTGCAACCCTCCATGCAAAATAGCGTCAACCAAAGAAATTTTCAGAAGGACCGAGGGTCACTTTGGCTATCTTCCGTGTTCATTTGAGCCCTCTGAAACGCAGAAGATCATCAAACTCCGTATCCATTTGGAAAACCCAATTAATCATCAAACAATAGCCCAAAGAAATACCATCTTGAGAATCAAACTGACCTGTCTTGCCAATAGCATCATCAAATGCTGCTAAAGAACTAGCCCCACTCCCAAGCTCAGAAATCAGTGCAGACATATATGGACTGCTATGCAACGGGACACTCAAACAGTCCTTGTGCCATCACGGCCACTCCTGCCTTTCCCGGTACCAATTGTCCGATAAATCAGCCAGTGCAGAGCCACCACACCAGCAGTCCACCCCTGGTACTTTTTCCCTATTTCTAACATTGCAGTTGGCAGGTTATCTAAACTCATCAAAGTTGTAGCACATTAAAATTCAAGCCCGTCATCTTGCTAAGCGTGGATTTTGTTGGCTTATTTCCATCATCAATTTTTTTTCCCTATCAAATTGAGTTAGACAGTTCAATTGACATGAATGTCTTTAATAAGAATGATAGAATTTAGCCAGCATAAAAAGCATACTCACTCTGATATAACAAAATACTGGAGTTCAAATATCTGGACCCTTTCAAAGAATATTATTGACCCGCATGAACACACATGAAACATAGAAGTCCCGATATAAGCAGAGCATAGAAGGTCAAAGCAAGTACACCCCTGCCTCGGAAAACAAATCCTATTTTCTGTCAGCTCCCTGTCCATTTTTACTATCGAGTGTTCGACAAAAAAACATTATTTTAAGCTTCTCTAGCCATTTTTTCTTTCTATTGTATAGATAATATATTCTATAAAGCTTGTATCAAATACCCTGAAAAGGTAGAATCCGTTTTTTCTCTGGCTCACAACCTTCAACACGGTTTATACACTTCATAAGATGGAAAGCCTGGTCACATGACATAAAAGCCCTGCCACCTTTGCTTGATGAACTTGCAAGTGATGACAGTTACAGAGAAGCAAAATAAATTAGTTTTAACTTGACAAGAATCATCTCACTCGATTCAGGAAATCGATCACTGCATATGAGTTTCATCCAGCGATCACCAAACCTACGTAAGCGCAACCTGACTGAAAAGTGTCACTTTATTGAAGAACAAAATTTTCAATACAGAAAGTTTCAAAGTTGAAACTCATTCTCAGTGTCATTATCTAAAAGCATATGCAAGATTCAAAAAGAACAAAAACAAAAGACTTAATGACATTGGCAATACTAATACAAAACAGTAGATGAGTACATTTTAGTCCCCACACATCAAACAACACTACATCAGCACGCCACTAGAACCAACTCCTGAACAGTAAAAATGAAAAACCCTGCCACAACTTGAACATAGAAGTCCGCATAACATACACATAGCATTGAATGCCACAGAACATACATACAACTACTACATATCTTCTGCAGAGGAAGATCAGTATTTTCTTCTTCCATCACCCTCAGTTATCACATCTTTAAAAGCCCCTCCACTTGGGATCATAGGCAAGACGTGTTCTTGGTGAGGCACAATCACATCCAATAAGTATGGCCCGCGAGTGTCCAGCATTTTTTGAATTGCTGCTCTAAGATCATCCTTTCTCGTCACACGGGCAGCAGGTATTCCACAAGCATCTGCAAACTTCAACATATTGGGGAAAATCTCAGACTCGTTTGATGGATCCCCCAAATATGTGTGAGCCCGGTTAGCCTTGTAGAATCGATCCTCCCACTGTACCACCATGCCTAAATGCTGATTGTTCAGAAGCATTATCTTGATAGGGAGATTCTCCACACGAATAGTTGCTAACTCCTGGACGTTCATGATGAAGCTTCCATCACCATCAATATCCACAACAATTGCATCAGGATTTGCAACAGCAGCGCCAATAGCAGCAGGCAATCCAAAACCCATCGCCCCCAAACCCCCTGATGTCAACCACTGCCTTGGTCTTTTATACTTGTAAAACTGAGCAGCCCACATTTGATGCTGTCCAACCCCAGTACTCACAATGGCATTCCCGTCAGTCAACTCATCAAGAACCTGAATAGCATACTGAGGAGGAATTGCTTCTCCAAAAGTCTTAAAACTCAGCGGATTATTCATTTTCTGTTCATTCAACTCTTCTCTCCATGCCCTAAAGTCCATTTTCCCTTTAGCACCTCTGCTCTCCAAAATCTTGTTAATCCCTTGTAATGCCACCTTGACATCCCCACAGACGGACACATGAGGCTGCTTATTCTTCCCAATCTCAGCTGAATCAATATCAATATGCACAATCTTTGCTCTGCTCGCAAAAGCCTCGAGCTTTCCCGTAACACGATCATCAAACCTCACACCAAAAGCAAGCAACAAATCACTCTTATCCACAGCATAATTCGCATAAACCGTCCCATGCATACCAAGCATTTGCAAAGACAGCTCATCCCCTACAGGGAATGCACCGAGACCCATCAAAGTACTCGCGACAGGAATCCCCGTCAACTCAACAAACCTCCTCAACTCTTCACTTGAATTCAAACACCCTCCACCCACATACAAAACTGGTTTCTTACTCTCCGAAATCAATCTCACAATCTGCTCTAAATGCAACTCGTTCGGATTCTTAGGCAATCTCGACAAATAACCAGGCAATTTCATAGGCACATCCCAATTAGGAACAGCCAGCTGCTGCTGTATATCCTTGGGAATATCAATCAAAACAGGTCCAGGCCGCCCAGAAGTAGCCAAAAAGAAAGCTTCTCTAACAATCCTAGGAATATCATCAACATCAAGAACCAAATAATTATGCTTCGTAATAGACCTTGTTACCTCAACAATCGGTGTTTCTTGAAACGCATCAGTACCAATCATTCGCCGCGGAACCTGACCTGTAATGGCCACTATTGGGACGCTATCTAGCAGCGCGTCTGCCAATCCACTCACAAGATTTGTGGCGCCAGGACCTGACGTTGCAATACAAACGCCAGGCAAGCCTGACGCACGGGCGTAGCCTTCAGCAGCAAAGACACCACCTTGCTCGTGGCGCGGTAAGACATTTCGGATGATGTTTGAGCGCGTGAGTGCTTGATGAATCTCCATTGAAGCGCCGCCAGGATAAGCGAAAACATCTTTCACACCTTCACGTTCGAGTGCTTCTACAAGGATGTCGGCGCCTTTTCGGGGTTGATCGGGGGCAAATCTTGAAAACAAGAATTTCTCAGTTGTGGCAGGGGACGCTGTGGTGGTGGAGGCGGGTTTGGAGAGGGAGTTGGAGATGTGGAGAGAGCAGGGTTTCTTGGGGTTAAAGGCAAAGGGAAGGGTAAATTTGGAAATGGGTAACGGGGATATGGAGGAGGGTCTGCGGATGGGTGTGGTGGAGGTAAAAGTGGCCGCCGCCGCCGCCATACTGAACGTACAAGGAGAGAGAGAAAAGATGCAGAGAGTTTGTGGCAGGAGTTGAGAGACCGTTTTTGTACGACTGATTTAAAGGAGTTTCAAGTTTGAAGCGGGTGTGGACTTGGATGCGGAATTTACCTACGTGGCAAATTTCAATATAAAATTAAAAATCTTTTTATTCAATAATAATAATAATAAATTAGTGCGGCGATAGACTCAAATTACCTATTTATTGTAATAATGGAATGATGTCTGTGGCGCGAAAAAAAAAAAACTTTTGATTTCTTTTGTTCTCGGATTAATTTGGTTTTCTACACGGTGTATTAATTATTATTGATTTATTTAGAATAGTTTATTGATTTTATCTTTTCATGCATAGTAAAATAACAAAAATATCTATCGAATAAAAAAAATATTGGATAAGGATGTTTAGCATATATTTTTTTTAATTACACAGTACAATTACATATTTGTCCTTAAGGTCACAAAAATTAGTCTATTATTTAAATAAGGGTATTGACATTTTTTCTCCAGGATTCTTTTTGTAATTACTAATTTGGTCAATAGTTATAACTTAATGTAATATTTAATAAATATTTTTTAATTAAAAAAGCTATTGATATGTGAAAAGTATCGTTAATTTTGGTGATATGTGTGGTGTCTTTTAAGCAACGAAAAATATTTGTTCATTGTTTCATTTTTCTTTATTGTATTCTCTTTTTAAATTTTTATTTTTATCCTTTTTTTAAGGTTTTATTATTTTTTTAATTTAATCCTTCAATTCTAATTTGTATATATAATAGTTTTTTTTATTAGGTCCTTTTGCTTTTGATTTTCTGATTTTGTTTCTATTTTTTTTTGTCAAAATTTTTATGGCTTTCTATTTTATCTTTCAAGTCAATTAAATGATTTTTTTCAATAATAATAAGAATTTCAATTTGATCTTTCTTCTTTTGATTTCTTTGTTTTTTACTTGGTTCTCTTGTCAAAAATTTTATGGTTTTTAATTTTATCTTTCAAATTAAATTTATGATTTTTTTTAATAATAATGGTGATGATAGTAGTAATAGTAATTAAATAATAATAATAGTATAGTATAGTATAGTATAGTAATAATAATAATAATAATAATGATACTTAGTAATAATGCTACTAATAATGATAATAATGGCAATAATAGTAGTAATAATAATAGTTTTTTATGACTATAATAGTGCTAATGATAGTAATATTTGTTGTAGTAATATTAATAAATGTGATGAAAAAAAAATAATAGTAATGATAATAATACTACTATTACTAATAGTAATAATGATAATGATATAAATAATAGTAATAATAATAAATAACAATATTAATAATTTTATTTTTCAAATCAAGTTTATGATTTTTGTTATAGTAGTAGCAGTGATGTTAATGATAATACTATTAATATTAATAATAATGATAATAATAGTTTATTATGATAATAATAATGATGATGATTATAATTACACTAATAATGATGATGATGATTGTATTACTTATTACTAATAGTAATATTATTAGCAGCTGTGATAATAATAATGATGATAATGAAAATGGTGATAATGGTGATAATTTATTATTTAATGCTTTATTTAATAGAGCTTGAGTTTCATCATTTTTCATATATAATATTTTCAGTTTAATAACTTGAATTACATGTTTAAAAAGTTAATATAAATTGAAATCCTCTCTTATTTTTTTCTTATTATTTGTTTCCTAATTACATTGTTCAACATTCATTTTATAAAATAAAAAAGGTTTTGTGATTCTTTTAAAAAAAAATTCTATCAGATTAATCTGATCTCATAACTAGGGCTACATGTTTTATGGTTAATATGAGTTGACTTTCTCTTTATTATCTATCTTACTTCCAATGTTTTTTTTTCAAGTTATCATAATTTTTAAAAAAAAATTTATTTATTTGTTTATTATTGTTGCCATTTGTTTTATCAACTTATTAAATCTGATAAGACCTATAATTCAACTAACTTAGTTTTTTTATTGATTTAAAACATGCTTGTAGTTCCTAGACATTTTTTTTTCACAAAGAAAAATATAAACTGAAGCATAATGTGGGCCTATATCTAATCAATAATTATTCTTGTTCATGCCTTCATAAAAGTATATAAATTTGGAAGTTGTTTGATCAAATTTTGTTATTTTTTTTCTTCTTTTTTTAAAAAAATTTGATTTGATTTGATTTTAAATTTTAAATTTTATTTTTTAAAACATTTTGGAGAACATGATATATCATAAATTAAGATTGAAGAATAAAATTAAAAACAAACAAAACATTTACAAAAGACAGAACAAATATTAGAAATCTAAAAATTAATAACCAAATCTAAAATATCAATAATTAAGAGGACAACTAAAAAATCTTGAATGCCCTGCATGTTTTTTAAATGAAAAAAAGAAAAAAGATGAAAAAAAAGAAAGCCCCATCAACAACAATTTATCCTGTTGTCATCGCCTCTCTAAGACAAAAACACCACAACAATTCCAATGACATGAAAAAATAATTTTTTTTTTAACCACAAGGAGGCACTATAAGCATTGTCCAAGGGTCGCGAGCACCTCATACACTTTATTGTGCGCGCTAGCAAGTTTTTCAATTTAAATAATATGTTATGCTTGTTAAATGACTAAATTACCCTCAACGAACTAGAAAATAAAAAAAAAAGATAAAAAATAAGAAAAGTCCCTTAAACACAACCATTAAAAATCTTGATCTAAATGAAAGTTTAGTCATTTTACTCTATGTAAATTAGTGAAAAGACTAAAGGCTTCTAGATGCTAGAATTAAAAATTTTGTTTTAAAGGATAAATTAATAATTCTATTGTGCATTTAAAAATAAAAAAAACTATTATATTCCTTATCAATCTAATAATGACTAAGGCTAATTTAAAAAAAAAAACAAGAAAATCAATAGTTATATTGTACTAGTGAATCTATTCTATATGTATAGTAAACCTTTTATTTTAACTTTTTGTTATAGTCATATGTATTAAGAAAATAAATAAAAACTCTTTTAGTTTTAAGGTGTAACTCTAGTTATAAAGGGAGATTAGATAATTAAATTTATTTTATAAATTTTATAATATATTTATATACATTAGCAAAACAACATAAAAAACCAATAAAAATATTGAAGATGAGTGATAAGGAGGATGAACCATTTATCGTTCCCTTGTCGTTGTACATGTCCTGATAAAACTAGATTATACTTAACCCAATCTAGCTTATTTATAATCATTTTTTATAAAAATCTAACCCTATTATAATGAGTGATTATAAAAAAATATTTAAAATGCATGAAGATCTAGTTGTATATCTAAACATATATTATTATTCATTGTAATAGTATAATTACTATTTTTTTGTTTCAAGAAAATTAATATCCTTGGTGTTAGGGGTATAATGGTTTTTTTCAAGGATTCATTAGTTATTATGAGATTGATTGAGAAAAATTCAATCTTTTTACCTTTAAAATACACAACGTAATGACCATGTTGCATTAAAAAAAAATTAAAAATATTGAACAAGAAAAATTTGATCTTTTTATGTTATAAGAGCACGATGTAAAGATTATATTACCCTTAAAATAAAAAAAATATTAAACTTATATAAAGAGACTTTTTGTCTTTTGATATTTTTTTTGTAATAAATAAATTGACAAAAAACAATTTGATCTTTTGATTAATATAAATATCATTAAAAAAAATTATTGATACATGTGAGATGCATGTCAATAAGCGGTCAACACATCCAACATTGTCTCACCTTTAATTAAAGATCATAATCCAAGATGGTGTTTGAAATGCCTAGTCATCTTTTTCCTTTTAGTGTAGTGCGTGTGTATTATGACGTGGTAGTTAAGATTTAATGTACCTTTTCCTTTCTTTTGACGTGGTAGTTAAGATTTAATGTATCTTTTCCTTCCTTTTCTTTTTTATTCTCTCTCTTGCCCTTGTCAAAATAAAAAAAAGTGTTATTTAATTTTTTTATTTTTTCAATTTAGTTGTTATTCTTTTGATTGTTATTTATTTTTATATTTTTTGATTGATTTTTTTTCTAGTTTTGTCCCTTATCATTTGATTTTTTTAATACTTTTTTGAATTAGTTTTTTTTTTCAATTTCATCCTCAACATTTGATTTTAAATTATTTTTTATATCAGATTTAGTCACTATTCTTTTAATTATTATTTCTATTGTTTTAAATCCTTTTTTATTGCATTTGTTTTTCAATTTCATTCCTTGATATTTTGATGATTTGGGATTTTGCTTTGTTATTTTGGATTGTTTGTCTTTTATAGGGTTAGTCCTGGGCTCATGACTAGAGTTAGCGATTTTGAAGATTAATAGGGGTTGACTTTAGTATTTTTTTAGATTTTTTTTTAATTTGATTATTTTTTTCAATCTTATCATTCAACATTTAATTTATTAGAAATTGGTCTTCATGCTTCTTCTTCTTCTTTTTCAATTTTATTTTTATTGGGTTATCTCAATCATATACCCATGGTTACGGGGTTAGCAGGTTAACTAAAGTTGACTCGATTATTTCTAATGAGTTTTTTTCATTGCTTTTTCTAATGAATTTTTTTTTATTTCTACCTTTTAATATTGTGTTGTTTGATAAATTAAACTTTACAATTTTATTTAGTTTGTTTTTAACGAGGCTACCCCGTTATCATAATCAGTTTATAAATTTTACATGCTATCTTGAATGGGCTTGAGTTAGTTTTTTTTTTTTTTTGCATTGTTGATTTTTTTATCAATTTATTATTTTTATTGTATTTTTTAATTATTTTATTTAAATAAATTAAATTTATTAAATATAATCAAGTAAATAAATTTTTTTTTAACATTTACGTCTTCCTAGTTTTTCCTCCAACAAAAAACATTTAGCAAGATACCTAAAGCTATATAGGTTAATGTTGTCATCTTTAATTATAGCTCTTACCACTATACATTCTCAACCTAGTTACACACAATGATTAATAGTAATATTATTATTATTTTAAAAGGCTCGAGGAAAGTCTTGTGATTTTATCAATGTCTTTTATTTTTATTATATTAATATTTTTTTTTACTTGCTTGTTTTTGGTTCCAATAATGTACTCTTTTTTAAAAAAGATATTATATGTTTTTGTCAAAATTATTTTTATTAATTTTTTTCTAATATTAAATTATTTGAGAATTTAGCTTTGTCATTTAAAAAAAAAATATTGTGAATTACTACAATATTATTTTATATGATTTTTTTCTTTCTTTTTATGATTTTTTCCCAAAATTGTCCTTTTTGGTTTTTTTTCATATTGACCTACTTAATGATTTACCTTAGTTTTTTTTTTTTTATAAAAGAATTGTAGATTGCTACAATTTTATCCCATATGGTTTTTGTTTTGTTACAATATTTCTCCGCATATCTTTTTTTTTTAAATTCTCTTTATTAATTTTTTTTCAATATTGAGCTGGTTGATAATTTAACTTTAACTTTTTACACATGTTTTTTTCTTTATTTTTTGTTTTTATTTTTTGTTTTTTGTTTTTTTCCCCTAAAATTGTCTTCTTTTTTGTGTATTTTTTTTACAATTGATTTTGTTGATTTTATTTTTTTAATATTGAGTTGGTTGAAAATTTAGTTTTATAGTTTTTTCTTTAGAACATTATTGATTGTTATAGTATTTTTTCATATGTTTGTTTTTGTTTTTTTTTTTATAATTTTCTTTGTCAATTTTAGTTGTTTTCATATTGAGCTTGTTGATAATTTAGTTTTATAGTATTTTTTTATTGAAAAATAATAGGTGTTGGGAAAATACCTCCTGTGAAAAAGTGAAGTTTTGTCAAAGTTCCTTTTTGGTCCTTTAAGTATGGAAATCAAATATTTTAGTTTAAGACTTTATTTTCTTTTCATTTTGGTCCTTGATACGAGAGATAAGGAAAAAAGTTACTAGAAAATAACGAGAAAAAAGAAAATTATCAATTAACCATAATCATGTCCATAAAAAAAAAATTATTTTCGATAATTTTTTTTTACTAGGGAAATTCTATTGAGATGTTCATTGGTCTCCATCTTGTGTAAAAAAAGTAGATTAGATCTTGAGAAGTTTTTTTAAATCTAGTTAATTTTGCCTTTAGAGATAGATTTTTTCCAAATTTAGTAACACAAATGAGTTTTTATAGGCCTTTTGGAGTGTTTTTTAGTTTATTTTAATGGAAAAAATAGCAAGAAAATAATTTGTGAGGATCTAAAAGACATAACCCTGAATCTCTAGCCATCACAAATGGTGGTTAGAATTTTGGTTATTCAAATTTTTATTTTTTAATTTTTATTCAAACCATCCTTTTTAAATGGATTTGTGGTTTGTTTTAAATTGTTTTATTTAAATTTTGATTGAGACCCTTCATTTTATTTTAATTGTTTACTTAAATAAAAAAAAAGGTTATTAAAGATAAAAATTGTGGTGTGAGAAATAAGTTTTAAAGCATTATTTTTTATAAAAAAAAAGATAAACAAGTACATTTGAAAGAAAAAAAACACTTGAAATGCATCATCAAGAAAGCTAAATGATAATGCATGCGAAGTTGTTTTGTTGCATGTATATATATTGTTGATAGCGAAAGAAAAAAAAAGGGAAATCATGTTTGGCAGGAATGGTGTTTTCAATGAAACAATATCTTTCTTATCCAGCACTTGCATATTCTAATGTTAGTTTATGTAATGAAATGAAAATTATAGGGATGGAGTCTCTCCCTTTTGCTGGATAAAGGGTGACTTGGGAACTAAGAAATATGAGAGAGGTAAAGGCAAAGCATCTACGCACGGAATAGAACGGCGTGCTTGTATGCATGGTTTGAAAGAGATAATCATGTTTTTAGGTTCAGAGCATCAAATTATTGTAGACTGTTACTGAAAGTTTGGTCACTCATGAGACTGGTTTTTGTAGATGCATATTTTTAATCTAAATAACTAAGGTATTTGATTTTAAGGCAAATACTCTGTTTTTCTTGCCTTCCTATCCTAGTGAGCTTGTTCATTTCTTGGTTCCCAGAAAGTGAAAGCACATTATCTGATTGCAACATGTCAATTCTGATACCTTGTTCTTGCTTTAGGTGCTGTTTTGGGCAGGAGATGAGCTTTGTTATGAATAGCAAGCAAGCAAGCATTGGCATGATGCGGCTTAGTAGCATGAAAGATGACCACATATCCTCTTCCAATCCTTAAGCAGTCCTGTTCTGCGTAGTAACTCGTTTGCAAGTATACAAAAACCTGCAAGAAAGTCCTGAAGTAATGGAGTTGAATTGAACAGAATTCTTCTTGGCCAAATTCTCATGTTTATTAACATTTTGCTGATGGGTTGGAATTCTATGCTCAAGGAAATTGAAAAATGGCAGATTGCGATTAGTACATTGAAAAACTTGTTTCCACATACAGACTCTTTGCCTCTCTTCGTCCCTCATCTCCATCTATTTGCGGCTTCTTCCTTTTCTTTTCATCTTTCTCTGAATTAGAAATCGAAAGTGACAAAAATGAGCAGCTGCTGCAAAGGAGGAGTCACGGCATCAGGAGGTCTGCTGCTCTCTATCAAGAACTGTAATTTTTTTTTTTTACTTCTGTGGCCCTGATGAATAATATACTGTGGAAGCAAAGTGGATGCTCGTAAATCATCGACTTTCTTTGTAAGACAAAAAAGGTGAATTCTCCAATCTAAATATTTTCTTCGCGATCTTTTTTTTCGTATCAATAATATCTTCTCATATTTACGTGTTCAATTGTCAAATGATATTCTTTCAGCATTCTATGTTGTCACCTATATTCATTTGGCTTCAGCGCAAAAGAGAGTGAAAATTATTAGTTTTTTTTTTTCAATGTTACTTCCGATTCTGGTAAAATTTTCCATCAAGTTTCCAATCTGAAACATGATTAAACACATAAAAGCGTGATAAAACACTAGGCTAGTATTGGATTCTCAATGTTCAATCCAGACTTTTAGAGCTGTAGGCCTGGGATTCTGGAAAATATACTTGTTTTGATATGCACACGTTTGGTCTGTATCAATTTCTCAAAAAAGAAAGCGAACACCACGGGTGTTCGTGATGTGGCTAATGGTTTTTGACCATCATGAACATTTTTCATTTCCTAACAATTTGATCAGCAAATGGAACATTTTTGTGGCCCTTTTGGGCTTTATTAGGAATCTCAGGGCCTGAATTTCTTTCTTTTCTTTTGCCGAAGGCCAAACTGATCGACTCCATCTAATGCAGAGTAGTGCTTAGCCAAGGAAATCCCAGATCATCTTCAGTATATTTTGGTGTCAAGAATAAAAGCATTCTTTGCACTACGATGTCACTTCTATATGGTGAGTCATTTGGCAACCATAACAAGGGAGGCGCGACTGTGTATAGCTGCTCTCTTTTGATCATAAACTGGTTTAAGTTCAGAATCATTAGCCAGTCTTATGAATTTCCCGAAGATCCTTGCTCATTTGCACCTGAACCTCTTATGAATTTCTCTAGGATCCTTGCTCATTTGCACTCAAACCTTTCCATCAAAACTTTTAACTCCCAAGATTTTAACAAATCCCCCCATTAAAACACGGAATACCAGTCCCATCTACTTGGTTAGAACTTTTTGGCTCCGCATTTGCTAGTCCCACACTGTAAGTTTCACGTAATATCGATAAACAAGGCACTAAAGTACGAAGATGACGACAATAATAGAACAAAAAAAAATGACCATGATTGTGCTGTAATTCTTTCCTGACTACTTAAACAAGAGCATGATGCTGCTCTCCAGACACAGGAAAAGAAGATAGCCAACCAACCCATCAAGTAGTACATCAACAAGGAAAAGCATAAGATCACACAATAGGTCGAACATTAAATAGAGACCAAGGTTAACAAAAATGATAAAGTTTTTTATATTGTGATTACCTGGTCTATGGAGTATTGCAAACATATCAAAAGGGAAATTAAGCAAGTTAAAAGCTAAGCTTCTCATTAAAACAAATTTCCAACCAGACTGCCTTCATATTCTAATTGTTGATGATCCATACAGCCTGCAATTGCAGAGGAAAAATATAATCAGCCTCAGATCAATTTCATACCAAAAACAATTCAGAAACAATTTAAACAAAATCTTAATAGGACCACATGACCATTTTCAATAACCAGAAGGTAAAACAAACATGGAAAATCAAGGGAATGTTAAGTTTTTACACATCTAGGCATGACGCATGTCATAAATTCTGCAGAGACAAAAGGACCAAAACATCTTGCATCATCTTTGGTGTACTATAATAAATTAATCATAACTAGTATAGTTCTAATTATGTTGTCTGGGTGCCATTTTTACACATAATAGAACATGATGGAGATGGCAAACCTAACACTAGAAAAGTAGATGGACTGGTAACTACATTGGTAAAATGCTAAAATAATCCAAACCATTATCAAATCATGAGAATAATGAAAGGAAATGCACTAGTACATCCAAATCATAGCAAATCCAATTTGTGTGCGCAAACAATGCATACATAACTTATAGTAATTTTCAAACCAATATTGTCAAATGACTTTCATACAGAAACCGATGTGTATAACACAAACAGGTATAAAACTAAATTCAATTCTTAATTATCAAACAAGCCACAACTTATCAATCCAACCACTTCCTAATCACTACCATTAAATGGTTAATCCGTGTATCAACTTCATATTTATCCCAATAGCATTCCTAATTGAGAAAATAAAAACAATCGATCCTCCATGTATCACACATTAACAAATCTCTTAACCAAATAATCAATTATCATCAATAAAAAACAAAAACTTCATACTGAAATCAACACATTACCTAAGAAGCCCCAACAATGATATTATTAATTGGGATAAAAATCAACTTCACGAAGAATCCAACAAATCCCATAACCGCGAATCCAATTGCAGTACGAGACGCCACCTTTGTGAATTCTACCAAAAAAAAATCAAGCTTTTAAAAATCCCTGATTTTTTTACTGTAATATTCCAATCAAAAAATTGAAAAGAAAAAAAAACCTTTTTGATCGGGTTTGTGGCAGCGTTTGACTAGTCGGACGCTGTCTTTAGCGAATTCTCTGAGAGGATCGACGACGGAATCTATGGCGTCCATTTTTGTTGAGGATTGAATGGGAGATCGAGAAACCCTAGGTAGATTGAATTAGGATTTTTTTTTTTTTTTTTTTTTTTTACACACAGCGTTTATTACAAGAGTAGCTGACGGTTAAGACGTTTTTATGACAAGTGTAACGGGCAAAAGGAGACTTTTTCTAGGTCAAAATTGGAAAGCGAATTTTATTTTTATTTTTATTTATTTATTTTAATGGACTGAAGCAAACCTTGAATAATTTTGACAAAAATATTGATGGGACAATATCATTCTTTTTTCTAGGGTTGCTTGTGGAGTATAGAAAGAATTTAGTTTTATTAATACTCAAATTATATAATTATTTATTTTTATTATTATATCATTAAATAAAAAATAATTTTAAAAAAATAAAATTATTAAATTCATTAGACTTTTATAATTCATATCATGAATTTAAAAGATTAAGATGTTAAGTTCAAATTGATCTAATATATTATTATATTAATATTAAAAAATATTATTTTTGAAATTATTATAAAAAAATTTTAACCCAGTAAATCGACTAAATCATGTCATAATAACTCTTTTAATTTAATTTTAAAAAAAAAAGCTAAAAAAGAAGATAGGTTAGGAACATTAAAGATTAACTCATTAAATCAAGTTTTATCAAGAGAATTTAAGTTTGATCCCTTTAAGCCTAATTTTTTTTTTTAAAAGTTCATATTTTTATTTATTTATTAACCCATAACATAGAGCAAGAAAAAAACTACTAAAACAAAAAATTAATACTTAATACTATATATATTGAATAGAAAACCCAAATAATATTGAATAAAAAATAAAATTGAAAAACCTAATAACATTAATTAGAAAAAAAATTTCTTAAATGATGAAGAAGAATAATTGTATTTTCTTATTAAAAAAAACTTATTCATTAATCTTCTCAAATTAAAAATTCAAGTTATTCTTACATCAATCTTTTAGATGTTTAGTTAAAACTCTCCATCTGTTTTTTTTTTTTTTGCTTAAAGTATATAACAATTAGAAATATTAGTTTCAATACCTTCATGTTAATTTTTGTATAAAAACATCAATTATCAAATTATTTCTCTTTTATTGTCTTGATGAATTACAAACATCAAACTTGCTTCATCAACACATGTTATATATGTATAACTATTAAATAGATTTATATTTATAATAATAGTAAACTTGTAAACAAAAGCATATCAAGGCCTAAATCAATATTATTATTTTTTTGGAGCTCCATTCGAGTTCTTTTTTTGGCACTTAAATTCTAGCTACTCGTCAAATTTTATCATTATTATTATTACTATCATTTTTACACCATAATTAATCATCTTCATGAAGTCGATTGATGAATTCTCCAAGTTAGTCCATCCATGATATCCTTTTCTTTTCTTTTCTTTCTTTTCTCCATTTTTCCTTGTTTGAATTATAACCCAAGGAACACCAGGGAGAGATAAAAGCACAGATTTTTCCAATAGTATGACCCCCCGTCTATCTAGTTGCTTAAGAAAATAGCAAAAGCAACGGCTCACTAGAAATAACATTTCTTCCCCTAATACAGTGAGCTTGGAACTGCAACTCTGGTGTTGAGTTGCTTAGTAAGAGTCGGAGATCCCAACCATCCACGTTAAAAGTAAATCAAGTGCTTGAGAAATCCAACTGGATAGAAAACTATGGGCGAGTTTTCAAGTCCCTTTATCTCATATAAAAGCAAAATCAAATTAAAAGTAAAAATCTCAGCAAAGATCTTCCAGGAGAGACATTCAAATTCAAATGGTAGCAGATGACGCACTAGAACCATTCGAATCAGTGACAAATAGATCATAAATTAATAAACTGCACATCAGAAAAAGTTAGCATGTTATAGCAGCAATTGTAGAGCTGCCATACACTGAAGTTAAAAATTTTAAGAAGTCTCTACAGCTACGGACAACTTTCCAGAAAACAATAGCAAGCAAGCACATTTAGATATCATATGCACTCAAATTTCCCAGTAATATTAGCCAAGGCCCCTGTTAGCCTCTGTCGCACCTCTGCATCCGAGAAGCTTAACTGCAGCGAAAAAACAAGGACAAATGGTTGGACAATCATAGGGAAAGCAATGGTAAGACATCATATGGTATTGAATGGGAAGAATAACAAAGCATAGCCATTTCTCTTTCTTTTATTGACTTGATCAATAGTCACAGCAACAGCCAGAAGAAGTTAAAAGAAGCAGATCCTGAATTTGACAGCACAAGAATCACCTGTATGATTTCACAAACTCATGCCACTGAAATAAAAGTCAGAAAAAAAAAGCATAAACAAAACAAATATATATTGTTGCTGTGACAATTTTGACATGTCGATGAATAAAAGAAGGTATAGTTGTCGTTTTGATTCTCATAAGCGAACGACACAATTAATCACATTGAGTTTAGAAATCCCATAACATTCTCTCTCCTTAGTCTTTGGGATAATATGAGACGAGCTGAGATAGCACGAACAAAACAGACTGTCCCTTCATATGCAAAATAAATCCTTGTAACAGAATAAAGCAAATCATAAGGAGTTGAAAACTAACATATTATAAGAACTGAGGAATTTTTCATGGATTGGAAATGTCTGCAAACTGAAACTTTAAGTAGAGTTTAACATTGAAGTTGAAAGGACCTTTAACGATAAATAGAAGCATCCTAAGATTCACATTTCATTTTGCCTAAAAAGTAGATAATTTGGAGCCTTTACATCCCCATTGATTGACCAAAAATACTCAGCACTTGGTGCTTATATGAGAAGGGTTAATGAAGAGGAACCTTAAAAACATAAGTTTAGTTTGATAGGAGAGAGAAATCACCAAAGCTTCAGCACACATTGCCCACAAGGCATCCACTTTAACAATATACCGAGTTACTGACAACCATAAAGATGGGTTCCTATAGTGGCACATGAATACACAAATAAGTGTCCAAAGGAAAGAAATACACATATAGAAACATAATACATTTATTGGGTGGTAGCATGGAGAAACCAGAACAACTCAGAGAAAATACAACAAAATCGAAAGGTTTCACGTGAAATACAATTTTATGACAAACACCAACAGCAAGAAAGGAAACAGTTGGAAAAAAATATTGAGAAATTTCCTTATTGAGTTCTTCCAACAGGTATGATCTATGCTATGGTCCGAGAAGATCCAAGAATTTTATAAACTAAAGACACAATCAAGATTTTCTCAGGAAAATAAGACTTGTACCAAACCATCACCCAAGAAGAAAGGAAACTAGTAACAAAAATCAGACATTTCCACGGTATGTTGCTACTCGGTCTGCCAGGTAGCAAAAGACAGCCTACTGTTTATTCCAATTTTAACAGAATCTAAATACAAAAAACCTGGAAGTGAAATAGCATCATCCCACACAGCACACCTCACATATATAGAATAAAGAACAAAAATTAACCACTTAAATTACTCATCAAGTTCAGAACACAAATAAAAATCAATAGATTGTAACATCATTCCACACATGTTATCCATAGACTTTACACCAGCATTTAAAGAAAAACTCCCTCGAGTGAAATCCCATCAAGTAAAGTTGATATCAAAGACTATCAGAACAAAACTGTCTCTAGGTCTAGATAAAGCCTTTATTTGACAAAGGACAATCCTCATTCTCTAATCCTTCCTCTAAGAGAGACATTCTAATAAAAAAGATTTACATTGCACCCATGTAGAAATCAAACAATTTGAGCTCTTATAAACAACCATTTGATGACTGTATGACACGTCTCCATTTTTCTTGACCTCAAATACTTCCCATGGAAACCATCAATGTATACAGGCTACTTCAGTTGCAGGTAGTGTCCATTTGCTGTAGCCTAGAAAGAATTTAGATGGTAATAACACAATAATGACAGTCTATTTTATAATTTCCAGTCCTGGTCCCAGAGGCAAAAAGGAAAGAAATACACATGCCACGGCATTAAAAAAAAAAGCATGTGAAAGTAAAAGGAAGTTCATAAACTGATCACAGTTACTAATACTACAATTTCTTTGGGTGATCTATGATGGGTAGAAAATAGAACTATTTAAAGATAGGGCAAGATTGAAGACTGTCAACAAAATACAATTTCAGGCAAGCATCAATAGCAAGAGAGGCAACAGTTTAAGACAAAATTGAGAAATTTTCTTATTAAGTTCTTCGTACATGCACAGGGTGACCCATGGTAAGAAGGCAATGGAACTGATTGTCCTGAGAAATCATATTAGGACAACATTGAAGATTTTATGAACCAAAAAAGATTTGAAAAAATCATTGATGATTTTCTCAGCAAAAAATAATTTTCATTCAACCACCAAACAAGAAGATAGACAAAAATCAGGCATTATTTCCTCAATTTACTCATGCGAGCTGCTACGCAGACTCATGTGCCAAATAACAAAAGACAGCCTAATATTTATTCCCTTAACAGAAATTCCAAATACTAAAATTCTACAACCGAAACAACATGGTCCCACAAGGAGCACTGTACATATAGCATAAACGACAAAGATTAACCTCACCAATTTTAGAAAATGTACTTGTACTTGTCAAATTCTAAGAGTACAAATGAAAAATTATTAGACAGTAAAGTTATCCCCACATGTTAGCATACACTAAACACCACCATTTTTAAGAGAATCACTTTTGATGGAAATGTCCTTAAGCAGTGTGATCAAATTAATGACAATCTGAACAAGCTTGTCTCTTGTTATAGAAAAGTATTTTTTTACAATGGACAGAATCTTTGTTCTTTGGCCCTCTCCTCAGACATCCATGGTGATCAAAATGATTGACATCATAACTTCATTGATAATCAAACAACTCAAGCTTTCAAACAAGCTTGTCTCTTGTTATAGAAAAGTACCTTTTTTACAATGGACAGAATCTTCATGCTTTGACCCTCTCCTCAAACATCCATGGTGATCAAAATGACTGACATTATACCTTCATTGCTAATCAAACAACTCAAGCTTTCATTGACATCCATCCTATGATTCGCCCTCCATTCTTTTCTTAAGCTTAAACAATTCCTTGTGGAGACCATCAATGCAAATAGAATACTTAACACAAACAATATCCATTTGCTGTGGACTACTAGGGATTTAGGAGATAACAACACAAATATGACTGCTACTATATAACTTTTTCTGGCTCTAAATGTTAACCTATATTTATTACAAACAATCCATCAAAAGTTCTTCATTGTTGCGTGCTTGAACCAACCAACATAAGCATACAAACCCACCAAGGTGCCAAAAAGTAGCTAACTCCTTTAAGCATGGGCATGCAAAAGAAATCCTCTACACAAAGATAATGAAAATGCATAAAGCCAGACTGCTTTGAGCAAAACTCAGCTGCATTCAACTCAAATAGGCGAAAAGACTGCTTACATAAAAGTGATATCTAACAGCCATTAAACCACTGCAGACTCAAATCTTTCATATTCTAACTAGGAGGAACCACCAAACCACTAAAAATTTGCTTCTTTTCCAGGTTTCATTTATCTCCTATACAAAAAAATAACCTAAAACAAGCCAAGACATAAATTTCAAACAACAGAATTTATTACCCCATAAAAGATTTCCCCCAAATGACTCCAAAGCATCCCCTTTGAACAAAACCCAGAAATCATCTCAAACAATCACCTCATTACGACAAAACCCACGTTCCAAATCCACACAAAAAAAGTACACAAAAATGAGAAACCAGAGTCCAAAACATGAAAAATGCAAAAACACTAAACATAAAAAAATAAAAAACATACTCTTGTCCATCAAGATTTCCTTGTCCACCACTCGCACCACCACTCCCATAAGAACCATCTTCGGTGGCAGCTGTCTGCCAAACGGACTGCCAAGCCTGAGAAGGTGGTTGAACATACACCCCAGTGGCAGGATCCATGGATGGCCTTCCGATCATCATCCCTCCAGTGGCAGCGGCAGGCTGTCCCATCGGGGGGTAATAATATGGCACCCCACTAGCCGTAGCACCAAGACCAGCAGCTTCCTCTTTGATCTCATCTCTAGGTACAATATCAACCAAGAAATCAAAAATGTCAGTTCTTGTAATAGCAGCAGCAATGTCATTCTTCTGTAAAGTCCTTCTCTTGTTTTCCTCAGCGTGAAGCCAAGAACGAATTGTCAGTTCTAAAATGAAAAGCTCGCATGCTTTAGCAAAGAGAATAGGTGCTTCAGCAGAGATCATGCGCACATCCTCGTCAGCTTTCATGATTTTCTTGATTCTTGCTAAAGGGAGTTGATGGTTCTTGAAATCATTAACTTGTTCAATTTCTTGACGTTGGTAAGACCAAAACAATTGGAGTTGTTGCTGTTGCTGTTGGAGGAGGTGGTGGAATGGGGCTGACGATGGTGCTCCACCTGCTGGAGGTAGTGGTGGAGTGGTGGTGATGGATTGCGTTGGGTATGCCGTGGGCTGAGGCTGGTGATTGGTGGTGGTGCTGTCCATTGTTGGAAACAAAAGTTGTTTTCGTGTTTTGTTTTGTTTATTTATTTATTTATTTTGAGGGTTGGAGATGCGATGAATGGGGGGGATGAAGAGATAAGGTGGAGGGTTTCAGTGCTTCCTGTCCCTGTGATTTGCTGATTTGTTCATTGAATGGAATGACTTTTTCTGTTCCTCTTGTTTGGCTTCTTTTGTGTCATTTATGTAATTTTATTTTAACAACTAGGATATCATAATATTTATAATGTGGGGCCCGATCTTTTTTTTACATAAAAAACTCAAGACTCGAGTAATATATTTAAATAGCTCAGCTAATTCGATTAACACTAATAAAAAAATACAATAATAATAAATATACTAAAAATAATAATATTTAAAAAATGTAAGCATTTTGAATGAAACAAGAAAAATATAAGATGTAGATTACTGATTTAATCAGGTTAAATAAATTTTATTAATTTAATAATATAATTAAAAAAATATATTGATAATAAATAAATAAAAATAATTAGCTATAAAAAATAAATTATAATATAATAATTTGAATAAAAAAAATTCATTAAAAACTCATCATCGATATATTATGTGCTATATTATCAAAAGGAGTTACTAGATATGGTTTTAATATTGAAAAAAGGTCATAAGTGTTGTAAGTGCAATAATCTAAAAAATAAAATAAATAAAATATTATAATATAAGTATTTTATCTTTATATTTAATTAATTAATTTAATTTAATAAAAAAATTTCTTTAAAAAATTTTAAATTTAATAAAGAATGACAAGTAAAAAAACTTAAAATAATTTAGATAATTTTTAAATTAATGAAAAATCCTATATATATATAATTAATTAAGTAGATTTTGAATGATAAAATTAAAAAAAACATGATTTAAAAAAATATATAAATAAATTTTTTAAATTTGTATTAATCAACCACACTTTTCTAGATTCAGGTTCAATTAAAAATATCAATTTCTAAATAATTTATTATCAAAGAATAAAAATAAAAAAATAATATTAATTTAAAAAAAATTATCAAATTAAAAAAATAATCAAATTTAATAGGAAAAAAAATTAAAAAAAGATGAAATCATTAAAAAATTAATTTTAAAAATAATTTTAAATAAAATAAATAATAATAAAAAGAATAAGGGTTAAATATGATAGAAAAAAATTTAAAAAAAAAGTGAAATTATAAAATTCTAAATTTATAAATTATTTTAAATATAATAAAATAGTATACTAGATCAAAAAAAAATATACTAGATCAAAAAAAAAATGAAAGGCTGCTTAAAATATTAGAAGGGTTAGCGCCTTGAGGAGAGGAGAAAGAAGGGAAAAAAAGTCACATCGAAGGTTAGTTATTAACATGCACCGCTCAAGAATATAGGGGTTGTCGAAAATATTTGAACACTGCCTTGAAATGTATTATTTGACCATCAAATATCATTGCATGTGCTATCTAAATAATATAAAAATGACTCATATATTACACCTGCAATGCACACATTAATTATTTTTTTATTAATATTTATTTATATAAAATAATTAAAGTAGCCTGCAGTTAAATTAATTAATAATAATAAAATAATAATTTAAAAAATATAAAAAAGCTCTCATACACCATTTAAGGAATTTGAGTATATCAATCATTTTATACAAAAAAAAATGAAAAGACAAATAATCCCCTATAAGCTAATTTAATAAAAAAAATTACTTTTAAGAGTTTTTTAATTATTTTATTGTGCAAAACAAATATAAAAAAAATAATTTATACTGATTAATTTGGTAATGAACAAATAAATAATGTAAAAATAACTGAATTCCTTCCAATTGCCAGTTCAAAGTTTTTATAGTGCAAGGAAAGATTCATCATTACCGTGGTTCAATGAATAATAACATGTGAATGTGCACAATAACTATGTTAAGAGATTTATTTATTTTTTATTTAATAAATAAGAATGTGGAAGATACGCTTTTAATATCATTAAAGAAAAAAAAACACTTTGTAAATTGATTCGAAGAAACCTCATTGAAACGCACAAAAATCTCAAGAATGTCATTAATCTACTTTTTGGCATGGAATTTACTTTATTAATACAAAATGTTGGAGTTGATTATGCTTTCTTCTTTTTTCTTTTTTTTTTGTTCTAATTGAAATTCTTTGGTAGAATACAAGTTAAAAGAAATCCAGATTTTTTATTTGAAAATACAAGTTAATCTGAAGAAATAGCCAAGAAGCAAGTATTGATTCCAACCAAAAAAAAAAAAAAGACAACTGAGGAAATGGATTAATTTCACAGAATTCAGAGAATGAAAGAATATTAAACATCTAATCTATTCGTTTTTGTGTTTTAAAAAATTTAATTTTTTATTTATTTTAAATTAATATATTTTAAAAATTTTAAAATTATTTTAATATACTAATATTAAAAATATTTTTTTAAAAAAATAAAAAACTTCACTGCTTGATAATAATAATAATAGTAATAATTTTTATTTTTTTATTTTTTAAATGATATTCCAGCTATGTCAAAATAATTTGTTTCCAATAAATAAGAGTAATGGGAATATTATTATTTTTAATTTTTTAAAAAAATATATTAAAATAATTTCTTAATATATTTAAAAAAATATAAAAGAATTAATTTTAAAAAATATTCAATTTTACATAGAACACGGTTTCCTCCATACAACCAGCCGGAAATAAAACCATACCTGCGGAGCAATCAAGTTTGGTCAAATAAAACGTCAATTTTCAAGTGTCTCGGCTGGCAACATTTCTTTGACGTATGGCAACACTGCTGCCGCTACGGCCTATCAACTCTAAAATATTAATTATTCATATTTGCACGTGCAAATGGGAAATGCCATTCTATCATTGCTTAAAAAAAATTATAATTTCCATCATTATTATTGATTTTAAATTAATTTTGATTAGCTTGCAGGTATTTTAATTAAATCTTGAAATTAATAATTATATAAATTTTTAATAATTTCAAAATTTATAAAATTTAAACTAATAATTTCTAAAAATAAATTTAAAACTTCATCAAATATATTTTTTAGAATTAACTATATTATCATTAAACTTAATCCACTTAGCATTGCCATGTTATTTGCTCCAATTAAAACTAATTTAACTTTAAAAAAGAAACTTTAAAGATTAATTATTTTTTATTTAATCTGAATTAACTCGAATAATTCATAAATCATAACCTAAGATTAGTTCTCGATTAGGTTGAATGAAGAATAGAATAAAAGGTTAATGTGTACATACCATGCTCTTGGCACCCTGTCAATTCCACAGACTTATTAACCAATTATACGACGTAGTACCATCATCACATGATGCTTTGCATCTTTCTAAAAAGCTTCTCTTTTTTGTTTTGATCAAATGGGCGAAGACATATTTCATTGTTGCTTGACATGCTCCACAGTTTTGACTATCCATCTTCTAAAAGAAACCCTCTTTAACTGCTCCCTTTGAGATGCCCCTTCCCTATCACACGAGAGAACACACTGAGGAGCAGGGTGATGCTAGGTTACATGAGACGCACCTGTTCATTAGCATGTTCAATTTATTAAATAACAGGAGCGCACGCATGCACTTTTTTGTGTTCTACACACCTTGCAGTAATGTATCAGTGGGGTGCTCGACGTTGAGCTATCTGCAGCGAGGGGAGAGCAAGAGAAACTCACCGGTAGTTCAAAAGATTTTTGAGGGACACCAGCACTAGTTTAGCTTCTGCAACCATACCAGTAACGACTAGAGAAATAAAATGGTATGCTGCCAATCTTTCCATGAGAGAATATGTAAATCATAAACGATTAAAAACAAACCCCTGGTTAGCGTGCAGTTAGAATGCAAGGTTGGAGTCATAAGCTAAATGAGAAGTAATTAAAAGATGAGGGTGGGATTTTGTGTATGTTCTACGTATCAAAGAAGTAACAGATCCTGAAGCCTTCTTCTGGTGTAAAAGAATTAAAAGGTGCAGTTCCTATAACACAAAATTGACTAGCTGTCAAAAAAATTATTCTTTTGGAGGGTATCCATAAAACAGTGTTACGAGCATCAGTGAGCAGCAGTAAATGAGCTTAGCCTATTGGATGTCAAGCTATAAACTCTGCTACCCAGTGTGTAAATTCAGCCCTCCAAACTGTCTTTAAGCAACAAACAACGATAAGATAAAGCCTTGAGGGCATCCTGTAACTTCAAACAAAATTGCAGTCCAGCCAACGTATAGAAAAGGAAGGAATTGCTGAATCAATTTCTGTATGATGACTCCCCATTATACTTCGAGGGAATTCTAAAAAGGAAGTCTTCTGACAACATGGCTTGGAGCGATCTCTAACTTCAATTTCTTCTAACACTACTTCAACTACTTGGAAAAAACTTTCAAGTGCTTCAGTTTTTAAGTACCTAACAGAGAAACTTCTAGTCTCCTTTTTTCCCATTTCTTTCATCACCTCCGTTTATACACCATTACCGTGTCTTTATTTGTTTCCTTCCTCTTATTCTTCCTAGCATTAGCTACATCTCCTCTAGCAGCCTTTCCCACCACACCTTTTTCCTCGACTGTGTTGACATGTTCAACAAACTCTTCATTAAATTTTGTCATATCACGACATAAATATTTTTCCTTATCTTTTTCAGCAGTCTCCATCATGCCATCCAGCTGAACTTCTGATAATACCTGAAGTAGCTCCAAAGGAGTAGAAGCAGGATCAAGTTCCCAGCAACCCTTGGGAGCATTTTGATCTTCTTGACCTGTGAGCAGAACTGACGGAACCTGGTGAGAAAACCTAAACATCTCTTCCCTTGGGATTGTCCTGGTTTTGCTCGAGTCAGGATGCTGGCGAAACACTGTCTTGAAACCAGCAACTTTAACAAGAGGAGCAACAGCAACTCCTCTCTCCTCTTTGTAGTCCTCAAGCACTTCCATCATGTCATATTTGTGTATGACTTCATCAGGGGTACGCTCATTCCAATTGGGAGACCAGTTTTTATAAACAGCCCAAATATCACCCTTTCCAGGATAGATTTGAATAGTCCCTCTTGAACCCTTCACCCACTTCACCCTGTGAGAGAAAGAATTAAGAGACTTGTTGATTTTATGCTTCCCTATCCAGAAGTCTCCACTGGTCTTGTAAAATCCAGAACCAATCCAGTTTAGTGGGCCCAATTCACGGTTGCTTTTGGCGTTAAGCCAACTAATCCGCATTTTGAAAGGCTTCCGTGACATCACACTGTGAATCATGGCATAATACCGAGGCATCCCATCATCATCATCATAAGCAGCCCAAACCTGGTTATCACCAAATGAACTCTCTGTGCGATCCTTGTCAAAATCATGAAAATCTGGATCTGGAACGCTCATGACTGGCCAATCATTGATGTTTGTATCTGGATCATCATTAGAATTGATTGGTGAAGGCTCAGTGGTGTGAGCTCCGCTCTTAGAATCTAGAAACTCTGGACATTCTTTCGAATCAGCTTTTGTGCCATCCTTCTGTTTTCCTCCCTCCTTCTTGAAATCCTTTTCTGAAGTCTTTAGAGCAGTAGCCACACTGCTCCATTCCTTCACCTTCTTGGAAATATCCTTCTTAGCCCTCTCCACCAACATCTTTCGAATTTCTATTTGTGACAACTCACTTGTGCTATTAACTTTATGGTTGCCAGAAATGTTCCTCCTTCCTGCTTCTAAACTACTCTTTTGAGAACCAGATTCACCAACTCTTCCATTTCTGTTAGCTACCTGTTTTGCTGTCTCTCTTCCATTACTGTTTGCCCTTTGCTCATCAATGCACCTTCTCTTCTGCAGCTTGTCTCCTTTCAGTACAGAACTGGAACCATAACTACTGAATCCAGAAGCTCCATCAGCAACTGTTTTTGTTTTCCAGTAAAGAAGTTCCTCTTCATGCTTTCTTTTCAATTTCTTAGATTGAGCACCTGACAATGTTGACGGTGCACTTCCAAAACCGCCATCTTTAGAAAATGCTCCTGACTGAAACTTAGGTCCCATATTTGTGGAATTTTCAGTCCTTACATGCCAAGTAGAATTATGTTCTTGGCTGTAAGAAGTCCATATAGGGGATGGGCCATTTCCATCCATGGATGGGGGAGGCGTCTCAACACCCATGAAGGACCGATGACAGTTCTGACAAAGAAGGCTGTGGTTGAGATAAGTTCTAAGGTACTCAAATTGTGTTTTACATGCATTGCAGATTGTCCAAAAGGTATTGGGTTTGGAAAACAGTGGAGGGGGTACAGGCTTCGGGTGCATAGCATTCTTCTGGCTCCGTGCATTGGAATTGTTATCATGACCAGTTGGCAATGATGATTTCCAATGTGGAACTTTTTGATCCATATCTGTTACATTCCGCTTCTGGTCATAGACGATTCTCTTGGCTTTATCGGACAACAGATTCCAGGCTTCAGAAATAATATTAAACGCCCCATGTGCTCCAACTGCTTTATTTTTATCAGGATGCAGAATGAGAGCCAGTTTCCTGTAATGTCTACGGATTGTGTCCTCACTTGCTGACGGTTCAACATCAAGGACTCTGTACCAGTCCACCTCTCCATTTGTTCTGTTATCAGCAGCCATGTGCACATCAAGAGTTGCTACAAGTTGTGGAAGACCATCAAGTGCAGGATAAAGTTTTTGAGCCTTCAGTGCAAATCTTCTTGCCCCAGCAATGTCCCTCTCTGTAAACTTCTTCTCTGCAATCTCTTTAACTCTAAATGCCTCCTCTTTATTACATTCCATTTTCAACCGGTCACACTGTTGGCTGTCCTTTGTAAGTACAAGCCAATACAATGTTGTTGATATCTTAATCACAAATATCAAATCCAAAACCTGAAGTTCCTACATGCATCATCAAGAAACTGCCTTCAATTTGGCAACAATGATACAAAAAAAAAGAGGAGGAAACTATCCCTGTAAAGAAGGAAAAAAAAAAGAGTCTAAATTCCTCACATGCATCATCAGGGTGCTGCCTTCAAATGGCAATTCCTGATGCATCAATAATGAATCCAAAACAAGGAATCTATATGAAAAGAAGAAAAATAATGACCGAGATTCACGCCAAACAACATGGCCATGATTAATAAAGATCACAATGACAAAAACAGAATAACAAATGATTGCTTCTTGTGATCCATCAATTACATTAATTTAACATCTGTTGATCTTAACTTTTATAAATGATCCCGTGGAATTACCGGAAAACATCACCGGACTTCCAAGATAAGTAAAACGGATTCGAAAACACATCATTCCAAAAATGTATAATCACAACGCCATGAACGATTCTCAATTATGGTAGGACCATGAAACAAATCAACATTGGGAGATCAAACAAAAAAATACCAACAATCTGCTTGATCTCTGAGAAACAACAAGAAATGAGAGAACAAAACTCAAAGATGTCAACAAGTATCCCATTCAAACAACTCTCTCAGAAAGTCAAGTTTCTTCAAAACAACACAAACCTCAATCCATAACTGAACACAAACACAAGTATTCAACTAAAATCAAGGCAAGCAAAAACTATTCGCTTCACAGATTGACATGAATTTACCAAAAACAAAATATACCCAATATTTAACACACAATGAGGTACGTAAATTCTAACAACAAGAAGTAACTCGCGTTCAAAGTTAAATTCTCACTAGAAACCCACATATTATTAAAACACGTTATAAACTAGCAAAGCAATCCCAAATAAAGCATAATGTAAGTGCAAATAAGCAAAACATGTAAAAAAAAAGTAATCAAAAGCAGAGAAAAATAAAAATTACCCGTTATCAGAAACTTGAATCAAAGAGACCCCATTGACGACTTAGCTGCAAAATTGTTGATTTTGGCCCCTGGATCAAATAAAACTAAAAGGAGGGTTTTTTTTTTTTTTTGGGAAGCTATGAGAATTTAGAATTCTCAAATAAAATGAAATTCTACTAATGTATATTAATATTTTTTTTAATGAAAAAGTAGAGTGGATTTTCTATTATTTATATGCGAAAAAAATGGAATGTTTAGTGCATGGTTAAACCCTGACCATGGTTTGTTTTTAACTCTGGTAAACAGTATTGACAGTTAGCTAAATATGGAAAACAAATTATTCTAGTGTCCATGACAGGGGAAAAAAAAAAAGAATGGTGTAAATTTGACGAGTAACATTTTTCTTTTTTATATTACATGTCTATTTTCAATTTCATTTTTTGCTTTTTAATTTTTTTTTTGTCTAACATGGTATCTGCCTAGTTCAGAAATTTGAAGAAGGCATTATTTACATGCAAAGTTATTGAATTTCTTTAATTAAATTTCTTTAACAATGGAGCTTTCTTTTTTTCATCCTCGATTTATAATTTATTGTACCAAATCCAAGAACATCAAAATGCTCAGAGAGTGATATCCGAGGTAATGAATTTAGCATAGATTTGCTTAACCATACGAGCATTTTCGATTCACCAACTACTCATCCGAACATGGTAGCTATGCTTTGCTTAAATGACAAGTTTCAAGGATCCCAGTCTCAGATTTTCTTGTTAATGTTCGCGTTGTAATTTCCTTCATATTGGGAATTTCATGTGTTCAAGCACAATGTGATAGATGGATTGGCTTGGTAATTTTGCGTTCAAGGCTTGTATTTATCCATCATTTCATTGCTAATATAGATAAGATTTTGCTCAACAATGAGAATCCAATCCTAGATATGACTGTAAACGTCTGGAATGAAGGATAATGCTGATAGTTTAGCACTTGGTTGGACTTACCTTGTGGGGGTGAGAACAGTCGCGAGGTTCAATCTGTAGATCACAAGTGCCTTGCTATTTTTCTCATATTCGTTTAGGAAATTACAATCCAGCAATTTTTGGCATTTTCTATGTTAGTCCTTTGGCAAAACAAGATATACATGAAAAATCAGGTGCAGTTTACTCGGTCACAGATTACAGGCTTTGCATTTCACGAGAAGAGAATTTCATTGGGGAGTGGTATCTTTACAACTTTTTATGGTACGAAAAAGCCAATTTATACTCAATCAGAGCTGTCTTCTTCTGTTTTCTACTGCTTGACAAAGTGATTGAGCTTATTGAGAAGATATTATTTGCTGCTGAGATCAGACACGTTGTTCTTCAGGCAAGTCCAGCATGAAAGGAATCAGAAATTAAACCCCACAAAAAAAAAAAATGACGTTAGGATGATAATTTGATGTGATGTTAGCCATAATCAGGCACAAGGGAAAGCAGCTTTTAATACTAATCTTCATCAACCATGGTTTTCTTCCCATCAAGGAAGCTATAGAGGTTGTGGGGGCAACTAGAAAGAGATACAAGAGAGTGCATAGTTGTTTTTTGATGGAATGGTTCATTCGTTCACCATTTAAGATTTGAACAGTTACTCCACTTCCCTAACTTAAGACAAAACACTGGGTACTTACATCCAATTCACATAATGTGTATAGAAACATATAATTTGGAACATGAGGCTAAACAGTAATGGATTTTAATGCAAAACCTTCATGCAAAGGTGACAGTAGATCTCTGTCATGAAACTTGCGAGCTTATTTTCAGAATTTGGAATTATTAACGAGTGAAGAGAGCAGATCTTCCTGTCCTGATAGGCAAGTTTTTGCAGAAAAAAATGTTTTTCCTTCTGTCTGATAAATTCTGTCGAGTTGGCCCACCAACATTATAAATTTTTGCTCATATTTGGTTGGTTTGACAAGCATGAACGCCTTGGAATTTGCAGTTTACAAGTCCATTTTTTAACCTCCAAGAAAAGGGTTTGCAGGCATTGCCTTCTGCTTGTTTTACAAAAAATTTCATCAATTTTTTAACCTCCAACGCACAGGCCATACAAGTCCTTATAATCATTGAACAAATAATTTCCCACTTTCTTTCAACAAATTTCATCACCTGCTAGACAGTTAGATAAGTGAAGATACAAGCGCATAACCATATATCCATCACTTTCCATGAAATTATCAAGCATTGACCACTTTGCAGTCCTGAAAAGATTTTTGCCATTGAGAATGATGCGCAAGATATTTATAAGATGTTTGGTCAAGAGCGGATATTTGATAACCAGATTTTAGGTATATAACGTGTTCATACTTCATATAAGCCTCACTATCATTGAACATGAGAAAATCCAAAGGTGACGGTGACAATTGTCCTCTTGCACATGGGAAGAAAACAATAGCTTGTGACTCAGAAAAGAGTAGTTATATGATAATGAAGTTCACTTCTAATGGTGACCCAGATGAGCTCTTAGGCTCATGCTTTCAAAAAATATAGCCATTCGCAACTTCTCACATATATCGAAGCAATACTGTACAAATTTTCCTGATGTTCATTTCCCTCATTTCCTCATCCTTCTAAATGTAGACATGATAGTAATTAATCAGTAATTCAAAAAAATAAAACCAATAAATTGGTGATTAATCATGTCTAGTTTCTCCACCCTAGTCATTTCTACCTAAAACAAAACATGGACAATAAACTCAGAAGAAAGTTGGAACTTCCAAATCAAGTTAATAATATACTCTGTAACAAATGCAACAGCAAACTCATTGCTAAGCCAAGCCATTATTAGAAAATCAACCTTCATAGAACGAACATAACAAATAATGATAATATTGAGTCTGAAACACAAGGATGTCGTAAAACCTCACACAAGCTTCAAGCAAAATATCTTTGTAACTTACACAGGACAATGGATATGCTTTACAGCACTCAAGCAAGAAATGATCTTTACCAAGTTTGCCTGAACTTTAGTTGTGGCACGTGTAGTTTCTAGTAAGAAATGATCTTACCATTTTCATATCCTTTCTGAACATGTTATCTCACCTACATTCTGCATAATGGATTGCAAGTGCAACTGCATACCAAATGATCTTTCATCTATTTCACCCTCATCATGAACTTTTTCTTTCACCTATATAAGCTCAAATCTTATTTCTAATCAAAGCTACATGGAGGTGCTTTTGATTTGTCACTCATTCTGAAATGGAGTTCTAACAACACTTGAAAGTGGGTTTTCGCTTCTTCTTTTCCCCCTTTCAGCTAGAAATGAGCGGCAAGATGGTTGCATGTTATGAATGTATGATACATCACCTTAGATGCCTTCCCCACTTACATAGTCATCTTATCTTGCATCTAATCTAAATTATGAATTTGAGAAGGTATTATTACGAGTTATGCAAATGTTGGCCCAAAATGTTTTCCATCATCATGGTCTTCAAGATAGTTTAAGACAGTAATTTTTATCATCAGAACAGACTCTCCATACAAAAATTTCTAAAATCAAGTGCTTAAACAAGTCTGAAAGTTGATGGACTCAAATCCTTATGTTGTTCTAGTAACTAACAATTAGTCAGAGCAAGCGAAAAACACTAGATGAAGGTTTTCACTGATATCCCTGACAACATCCACAAATTGATGAAGCACACTCAAAACTGCAGTTTCTACTGGCCGAGACTTGTGTCTTTTGCAATAAAATATCAGGTCAATAACAACAAAACATCTGAATGAATATTGTGCAATTAAAATGGCTAAATTTAATTATGCTGTTTCACATAAAATATAACATAAATCTAATCCATGGAATCAAAACTTGGAGCATACCAGCCTAATTCGTTCAAGATTTTCTTCATTCTTTCTTCTTGTCCTTTTGAATCCCCAAATGCTGTTGTGAAAGGGTAGACATAGGTTACTTTTGTGGCCATGGTCCTATACGCAACTACATCTCCTCTTACCAAAAACTCAAGGACATCCGGATCAAACCCTCCATCAACCTCAGCTTGTAAATATTTCCCTGAAAGGACCAAAGAAATGATTCGTAGAAACTAAAATGAGCATCAATCAATGCATCTATTATCACAATCACATCTCAAATGCACAACGAAGAATATTAAAGTCCTAAACTTGTTTTTGTATCTCTTGTGTCTTCTTCTTCTTCCAAATAATCCATAGGTAATAGTGTTCAGTGTCTTTCAGAAGTTGTTACATGGTATGGCTGCATATATATGGTGTAGACTGTAGATTTACCAGTTTACAAATTCAGTTTAGTCGAAATACCATTTGGGGTATCTTCAATGACTTGAATCTTGGCATTTCTCTGCGTTTTCAGGATTGCTTCCTCTAACTTCTGCAATAGTAAATTGTAAACCAAATTAGGGATAATTTAGCACAATGGAAGATAAGTAAACATGTATTTCAACTTTAAAACCTGAATTGCATTCTCTTTATCATTCTCAGGAATCCTCCATGGGAATGAAAATGATGAAGATTGCGGATTCGTTGAAACACAACCTGGGTTTGTTGACGGGCAAGGCCTAATTTTCCTGCAACAACAGAAAATTGCAGAGAGTCAAAAGTTTCGATTCAAAACAACAAAGCCATACAAACCAAACCACCCACATTTAATCCCAGAAAGTGGGAACCAAAAAGAACCCTTTGAAGAACACATGAAGTCTGATTAACATACCCATTCTCTAGCCCAATCTGCAAGTTCTTGGACTGAGAAAATGGGGTTGTAGGAGAGAGAAGGGGAGGCTGAGAGTTCAGAGAAGGGATAGCCAAGGAAGGCAATGGAGAATTTAAGGTAACAGTGAGGGCTAAGGAGAAGAGATTGGTGAAGAGAATGGGTTTTGGAATAACATTTTGTGGAGTGAAGTTAGTGATTTTGGAGGTTGAAAGATGTGGAGGAAGAACATGCCCAATCAAGCTCATACTTGTTACGTTTGTTATCCTTTCCTTTTTCCAGCATTTCATGCTGTCCTCTTGACACAAAAGACCAAGAAAACTAAGGGAAATTTTGGCTGGAATCTTATATATATTTAACATTCTCGAAACATGAACAGAAATCGTCGATATGTCCGAGTGGTTAAGGAGACAGACTTGAAATCTGTTGGGCTTCGCCCGCGCAGGTTCGAACCCTGCTGTCGACGTTTTTCGATTTTTCTTTCTGACAAAATAGAAAGCAGAGGGAGAGAGATGATTTTTTCTTGTTTTTGTATAGGGTTTTGTTCCACAAAGATTTTAATCTCTCAAACCCCATGTTTGGTTTGTAAGAAAAAACGATATACAAAAAGAAAAAAGCTCTTTTTTTTTATCTCGAACAAACGGAAAATGGAATATAATTCAAATCCCATTTCACCATCACCAGCAACACCACAACACTCAAAAACAACACAAGAACTAGCTATAGAAGGCCAAAAACATCTAGAAGAAACAATCCAAGCTGGTTACCAAATCCTTTCTTCTATGAACGATGAGCTTGGCAACCCCACTTTATGGTCCACCACCTCCACTGTTACGACTGCTGTGACTTCACCCATTACTTCTAACAATGCCCAAAACGGTGTCGTCGTCATTACCGTCAATGGTGATGCTAACGGTGCTGTACCTGATTCCACTCATGAGTTGAGTGGTGGTAGTGGTGTGGGTAATGGAGCTCTTGATGAAGCTCGGTTTCGGTATAAGAATTCGGTTGCTGCTCTTCGTGATGTTCTTGTGGCAATTCCTAATTCTCACAAGGTTTATTTTCTTAGAAACCCTAACCCTAGCTTTCTTTTTTTGGTGATTTTCTTGCTTAGATAGTGCTTGATTAAAAGGGGCATTTCTTTTCTAACCTTTGAAGGGTTTTTTTTTTGTGTGTGTGTTTTGATTAAATGTTGCTCTAATTAGCTGCAAAATTTTATTATGATGTATTAGGATAGAATTTGGGGGAATACTGGATAGTAATTGATTAAAAAGGAACAATTTTTACTCTAAAATTTTGAGACATTTTTGTGCTTTGATTGGGATTTTGTTATTTAGTCTCAAATTGTCAATCTGATGTATATAATAATTTGGGAGTCAAGTGGAACTTGCTGTTAGAAATGTTTAAGCTTCAATACTTGATAAGTTAGTGATCTAGACTATGATTTTTTTGGGTTAACTGGAAATGTTTATGGCTTCAAATTGGGAAAAATTGTCTTTGTGATTTGGTTATCAAGCTAATACTGTGGTTCTTTCATCTTCCAAAATAGGCAAAACCTTTTGAAACGAGTTCTCCAGCAGATGAAGCTGAGATTAAGAAGTTGGAAGAGCGAGCCTCCAGCCTAAGAAAGGTAATTTGCCGTGAATTGTGAAGTCATATGGGGTAATAGTTTTGTTGAGGTCATGCAGTTACTATTCTCTGTCCTATAATTGCTCCAATAGTAATGCTGTATGGCACTGGGCTGATTATTTGGATTACTAAGAAACGCAGTTTATCTCATATAGTTATAATAGTTTCTGAGCTTCTTTGAAGTTTTGTGTGCGTGTTTTCCCCCTAATATCTGCACGAATTAGCTCTGAACTTGAATTGTTTTCATCACAGGAACTTGCAAAGAAGAACACATATGTCAAGCTACTCATAGATCAATTACGAGAGATCATTACTGACATATCTACATGGCAGACTCCTTGTTTTGTCTGAAGTTAGTTCAGAAATCATTATTTTGAAAGGGGATGCCTGAGAATAGAGGACTGAGTCTTTGTGAGGTGATGGTGTCTATCTTGACATTTTCTTTCTTTGCGACACTGATATACATTAACTGTAGATCTCTAGAGCTAGATAGTAAGTAGGCTATTCTGGGTTAGCAGAAATTAGTAAACCAAAGAGATTTTGAACAAGAGAGCATGGGTTGTATATCTTGACGGAAATTTCTGGTACAAGCAACTTTGATTGTTTTTTCATACGCAATGACATTCCTTGTTTGATTACTACGTGAAGTGATTTCAGACATTGTTACTTTTAATTTGTAATGTCTGATTTTTGTTCGCTTTGAACCCTTGGGAAATTATAGCTGCATCTCATGAAATAAACAATTCAACTCCTTCACATGGTAGCCTTAC